>OX451740.1:969034961-969634961 GCA_948472305.1 Vicia faba
ATTATGGCGCATTGCTTCTTCATCTTCTTCATCTCATCTATTTTTTGTTTGTTGTGTTCCCTATATGCAACCACAGATCGTGTAATAATTCATATCCTTGCATCAAGTCAAAAACTTTAATACCAATTAGTGGAAAAAATCGACATAAAAAATGAATATAAACACTACAGAAATACATAATATAGAAATTTTAAATCAAGAAAAAAACAGTCGATGTCAAATGACAACTAAAATATAATATTATGTGAAAATTTTCACATCACATATACAATTTTTAACCATTCCTTAGATTCAGTTTATTCATATTCTTTAAAATATATATAAATATATCTTATAACATTTTAACATAAGAGTATAAAAAAGAAAAAAATTAAACATAAATTTAAAATATTATTGAATGATGTCTCTTATTACAAAGCACTAGAGTCTTATAACAAAGGACTCTCGATGACGATGGCGTCAAATGTAAAATTTTAAAACAAAATAGTTAATAGAGTCTTTGTGGCTGAATTTAATGAGTTGTATATAATTTATCTATAATTTTTTAAAACAAATAGAATTTATTTGAGCTGGAAGAAGTAGCTCAATTAATATGGATTAATTGAATTAGATGGATGTTACATTATTAATATGTTACATGAATCTAATTCTTAAAAAAAACAATTTTTATTTAAATATTTTTATTTTTTCCTATTATTAATAACCGAATTAATATTTTAAAAATTAGATTAAATTTGCAAAACAAACTGATTGAATTCTGAATTGAGAAATGAATGAGTTTTTGGTATGATCTAATTGTTGGATCGGATAAGTTATTTAATTAATGGAATCCAATTAGATAGGTCAAAATCAATAAAAAATAATAAATTAATCATTTTAGAATAATATCATGTTAAATATTTGTTATTTTTTCTTCGACAAAATGATATCATTGATAAAAAAAAATTAATAAAAAAATTAAAATATAATTATACATTGTTCAAAACTTATTTAAAACAATTTTCCTTTCTTAAAAAGTTAAAATTTCCATACATTGCAGATATTTTGTTATTTAGTTTATATTACAATTATATTTTGTTAAAAAATTATTTGAATGTTTATTTTATACTATTTTAATATATGTGATGATTATTTAAAAAATAAATTTTTGAAATTATAATATTTTAAAATTTTTAAATTTTATAGATATTATAATTTTTTTTTAAAATCGAATCATTCGGTTCGACCAGTTTAATAATTATATATATATATATATATATATATATATATATATATATAGATATATATATATATATATATATATTATAAAGATATATATATATATATATATATATATATATATATCTAATATATATATATATATATATATATATATATATATATATATATTATATATATATATATATATATATATTATATATATATATATAATATATATATATATATATACCAAAAAATATTTAATATGATAATCATATATTATAATTAAATATTTTTAATATATTAAAAATAATTAAGAGAAGATAAATAATGAATAGAAAAAAAAAATAATAAAATGAAAGAGAAAGAAGAATGAGATGGTGAGTGAAAGAGCGGAAAAGTAAAGGAAATGGTGAAAGTTAAAAAAAATATCAAATAGAAACAAAACAAATAGTAGCATTTGGTTGAAATAAAGTAAATTAATTGAGAAATTAGGTTTTGACTATTTATAATCTTTTTGAAATTGTAAAAAAAATTTAAAATGAAAAATATTATTGGTAGTTTGCATGCATGTATGTTCTTTTAATAGATAGATAATTGATTGATTGATTATCTTTATTTGAGATAAAGAAAATTATTTTAAATATCAAAATTCTTTTTTACTTACGGGTCACTATTAGGAAAATATTTATTTTATTTTAATTATTAAATATCTTTATTTGAAACACAACATTCTTATTTATATTTATCAAAATTTCTCTTTTTTTACCACTATCAATAAAATATCTATTTTATTTTAATTAACAATTGTCTTTATTTGAGATACAAAATTCTTATTTTTAAATGTCAAAATTCTTCTTTTTCTCATAGACACTATCAATAAAATACATATTTTATTTTAATTAATAATCATCTTTATTTAAGACATAAAATTCTTATTTTTAAATTTCAATCTTTTTTCCTCTTTTTTCCATTTCACAGACTTTCTTTTTTCTTCTTTTATATTATTATTATTATACATTTTATAATTAAAAAAATTCATTTTAAACACTTATATATATTTAAATAAAATGTATATTGTATTAAATAAAGTTATCGTGCAGACATATAAATATTTTATTAATTGATTAATAAATCAATGGTTCGATAAATAAATTAATTAATAATTAGTTGAATTTTTAAAACATTAAGCCTAACCAACACATAAAAAAGAGGATCGGCCAATGTCTATAAGAATGACATGATATTGTGGTAGAGACCACTTAATAATAATGTAAGTACATTCAAATCAAATCTTTGAAAAATGGTTGTCCAAGAAAATTATATTTTAATGATTATTTCATTTAGTAACTTAAAATTTACTCAATTTTTTAAGGTTTTGTGATAAATTATAATATTTTTAATCATTCAACATTAGAAATTTTATTATCAAGAAAATATATATGAAATTTTCACGTTTGAATATCATATCACTTATTGATCTTACCGGTTAATCAGAATTTGTAAAGTGTCCGGCTGACGATCTTCTGTCGAGCTGGAAAGTCGAGGAGAAAAAGAGGGGTTGTACCGGCAAGGCACTCCGATGATCAAGTAAGTGGGAGCGAAGAGATACAAGCAGAGTGTTAGGATTTAGCAGTGAATAGTGAATATTTGATACATGCCTTCACATGTGTGAGGGTATATATAATGCCCTGGCGCGTAGCCATTGGTTCCTATTTTTGGGCCTAGATATGCGGACCTGTGAATAAGTAATTGTCAGGGCTTGTCATACCGAGCAGGTATGCTCGTAACTAGCCGTTGGTCCCGAGGAGGAGGTAAGTTACGGGCAGTGGTCTGGTCGGTTTCTGGTTGTCTGGACGACTCGGTGTCGGGTAGACTGAGAGTTGCTCGTCGCTCACAATGGTTGTCGTCGATTCAGAAGGGCAAACGAGTGATGGCGCTACGACGATAACGGGGAAGCCTTGTGTCATGGTCACGTGGACCCCGCCCAGATAAAGATCTTAGGCTGGGCCCACTCTGGCTCTCGGGCCAGTTCAGAACAGTATCCCCCCAAGTCGTTGCTGTCCGGGCATGGGAGTGACAATTTTTATTGTTTGCCCGTGAAACGGGGTGTTTCTTATGGGGGTGCGCATCACTCGTTGCTCCCTTTCTCGCGGAGAAATGAGTAGTTGGTCGCTTTGGGCTTTTAACTTGAAGAGGTGGCGTATTTCGGGAAGTGTGCTGATGAAACAGTGCGATGATGGCCTAGAGGTTAGAGTGTAATAATGACGCCATTAGGGTTCCCTAGGCGTGTTCCACCCACGCGCGGATGGTTTCAGATATAAATACGAGAGGAATAGGGTATTTATATTTTTCATTCTTCTCTCACACTACTCGTTATTGCTCGCCAGTCGACCGCCCCTGTTTTTCAAGTTTCTATTGCTCGCACCACTCTCTCCCAGCCTTCGTTATTCTTCAATCGTAAGTTTTCGATTCTTCACTGTTTTTAGACCCTTTTACTTCATATGTTTGCGATTTTATCTTTAGAACTGCATGCGGTTAGGGTTAGAATATCGTTAGTTGGGATTTTCTTAGACGAGTGTTGGTGGCGAACGGTGGTTCTGCGCCTTGGAATCGCCAGAGCCGCAAAGGCTCTCAAGTGACATTCACGATGCACCCACATGCGATTGGCTTGTTTTTCGCGGAAGGTGGCATGTTCTTGTCTTAAAGAAGCGTTTCTTTGCTCAGATGCCTTAATGAGGGTTCTGGTCGGGGACATGATCCTCGTTTATCAGCGCCTTTTCACTTGATTAGTGGTGGAAGGGTGGTTATGGCGATGATGTCGAACTCACCTCTATCCTCTGCTTTTCAGGTATTATGGCTAACACCGGGGATGATTTATCAGACGAACAAATTGGGTCCTCTACAAGCTCCACGGGCGATTCATGCAGCTTGTCGAGTGTTCGGGAGGTTTCTGGGGGGGGGGGTGGGGGGGGGGGGGGGGGGGCGAACCGAGCAGATCAGACCAGGAAATAAGGGGAGAGGACGCCTGGGACGGTTCCTGTCGACTAGGTCGGGCCTATTCCCTCCTGACGAGGACCTGCGATCCTGGGTCGCCCAAGACCCTTGGGATTGGGCCTCTTATTTCTTCGAGCATCCCGACGAGGTTTTTATCGAGGTGTACTTGCACGACGATGAAGGTCAAAGAGACTGGTCGCTATGGATCTCGAGGAAAGACAGTCGTATGTGATCTAAGTACGACAAGAGACGTATTCCCATGTACGATATTACTTTTTGGGAGATGGGCCTCAGACTCCCATTTTTAGACTTCGAAGTGGTCGTTTTCTGTCACCTTCGGTTGGCTCCTTCTCAGTTACATCTGAACGAGGTCTCTTTCATGTGGGCATTCGAGAACGTCTATGATTACCTGAAGATCGGGGTCACCATCCCTTTGTTCTTCTATAGCTTCCATCTCTAGAGGAGCAGTATCGATGGTAGGTGGGGATGGGTTGCCTTAAAGCAAGACAATGGAAAGCTGTTCAAAGCTTATCTGAATCCGTCCAACATTTTTAAGGTCAAGTAAATCTTGGTGCAGCCCCTTTCAAACAGGACGATGTTGAATGTCTTCAGGACCGTACCAGTGTGTGCGAGGATGGGGTTCCTCGTTTGAACAAGCAGGGGGATTAAGTGATCAATCTGGTTTATAAGTTTCCTTTCCAGTGGACGAGGAACACTTCGACAATAAATTGGGCTCTTATGTCTAGAAGGAGGGGAGCTTGCGTCGAGGACCACGAGAGCCTTTGCCGTCCTGACTGCTTTCATGGCGCGATCCACCGCGTCTAGCGAGTGGGTCGAGGAGGCAAACCAGTGACGAAAAAGGACGGGGAGCCCGTCTTTGAGCATGGCTTGATTGTTGTTAAGGAGCTCCTCGCGATCGAGGATCCAGTCAGATATCTGGGTATTTTAGTCTTATGTTTTGAATTTTTATACGTGTGAGAGATTATTTTGTCCTCTGGTCGTTAAACCCTGATTTTTTGTTTTTTGCAGATAGTATGAATTTTGCTCAGGAGAGTGTATCACCCAGAACTTTGTTGCTAAGACGAAGAAGGCCTTGAAGGATGTGCATACTGGTTTGGGCGTTGTTGCCACGTCTGGGTCAGGCAACTCATCATTAGGCCCAACTATTGTTGCTCTCTCTCCTGCTCTGGTATCCTCGAGCCAAAGAGGCCGCGTGCCGAGGAAGTGTCGATCTAACCGGGGAAAAGGGGAAAGGGACGTACGACCTACCCCTTTGCTAGAGGGAGAAGGCTTTCTTCGAGGGCGCAACTCTTCATCTTCCTCGGGCTGAGTCTCTTCACCTCGAGGGTTTGGAACACCTGGAAAAAGGGCGATGTTGGCACAGGATGTCGGTGGTTTGATGAGGATACTTGAGATGGCAGTTTCTGTATACCGAGGGAAGTTCTTCGCAGGAAGCTGAACTGAATAAGTTACAGGCCAAGCTGGTTGCGGCTGAGAAGGCGAGAGCAATGAGGAAAAGGATCAGAAGTTATTCAAGGAGGACCTGGGAGGGTTTCCGAGGAGCGCGACTCCTTGCTGCTCAAGAAGAAGGTTCTGGATGAGAAAGTGGCGATCTTCGCTGCCAAAACCGTGCCCAGCAGAAGACGAGCGGAGGAAACGAAAGGACCTGAAGACCCATGTCGAATTGGTCGCTCGCTTTTAGCTGACGATGGACGACGCCCAAGCCACCTCCGAGGGGAGTTTTGAGAACACAGTGAAGTAGTTGCGCGTCGCTGAACCCTGAGGTTAAACTTAATACCTCTGTCATGAAGATCAATTATTATATGGCTGCAGGTAGGATCCTAGTCCTGGATTACCTCAAAGAGCTCGTCGACCAGCCAGCCGAGGGCCTTCCCCCGTTGTCGCCCGTTATTGAGGAGAGAGTAGAGGAGTGAAGTTAGTTTGTTTTGGCCTGCATGTCGTTAACTTGTAATTCTTTTGGGCGAATGCCTATTTATGTAAATTCCGAATATATATGGTCCTTGCAGCCAGAATTTTACTTTGAATATGGGGTCATGGGCCCATTTTTGTAAAATTGATGTAATGGCGGCCTTGACGGTCGTTTGTTTTAACTTTGGATATTTTATGTTTGCATGTCTGTCGTGATGCTTTGTAACGGGGAACTATTCGTATGGTTTGTGTGTTTGTCGGTGTGGTTGACTGAACGAACGACCAGGGAGAATGTCGGGCATAAGATGTGTTGTACCCCAAAATTTGCCCTCCCATATTCTTCAAGATTTGCCAAGTCAAAGGTTCAAAAAGTTCCCCAAGGGTTGCACAGTTCAAGGGCCTCCTAACAGTCAAAATTAGGGTTTTGGTTCAGACAAAGAAAATGAAGTTTCCAAGGGTCCAATCAAGTCCCACATGCCTATAAACATGGTCAAGTATCCTCATACCAAGTTTCAAGACTTTCAGCACCAAATTGCACAGTCAAAAACCCTAATTGCACTACAGTCAACTGTAGGGGCAAAATGGTCATTTGACAGTCAAAAGTTCAAATTTTTGGTCAACATCTCATTTTGAAGCCACAAACATCATTTGATCAATGCTTTATCATGATTCTCAAAGCTTGGCTAAAAAATCATCAAGATGCAAAAGTTTCCATATTTGGACAGTTGAAAAAGTCAACTGTAAATTGACCGGGGCATAACTTCCACATGGATTATCAGAAAAATTCCATCCAAAGCTAATTTTGAATAGAATGACATTTCCTACAACTCCTCTTCATATTTCAAGTCCAAGAAATGCTCTCACAAAAAGTTATCAATTTCAACATTATAGGTCATTTTCAAAAGTCAACAAAAAGGGACTTTAAGTCAAAGGCCATAACTTGAGATTGGTAAATCAAAATGACATGGGACCAAAGACATTGCTTAGAGGACTCAAAGAACTTTCAAAAATGTCCAAGAACATGAGCAAAGCTTAAAAATTGAGCAAGTTATGCCTTGTAGAAGTTGGGAAATTTTTGGATATTTTGAAAAGTCAACATTGATTCAAATGACCTAAAAATGCTAATGGGCCTCTTTTTCTTCCACAATTCATCATCCAAGGCATGTGCACGACCATTTGGCCCAAAGGGAAGTTTTTATCATTTTTATTTTATTTATTTGAATTTTTAAATGCTAGAAATTCATTTAATTAATTAAAATATATAAAAAATGCTAAACCTAGGTTTTTCAATCTTTTTATGCATGATATATACTCAATATTTCGTGCAAATCAGGTTAGGAAAGAATCAAAGGTGATTGGATGTGATTGAAGCCAAAAAGCATGAAAAAGATTTGGAAAATAATGCCATAAAAATCAAATATTGATTCATCAATTCATGGATCTTTTTGACCAAATTCTTTGACCTAATCATTCCTCTATACATACTAATGCTAACCCTAATGCCAAAGGACTGGAAGCTGCGCCATATACCAAAAGCCAAACTTGAATTTTTTGCAAGAAAACTCCAATACTGAAAACTGAGTTTTAGGACGATTCAAGGCCAAATATTTGTTCCATTAGCTTCCTGAGGCTCCAAGGAAAGTTTTCCAATCAAAATCAATCATCCTAACGCCCTGAATTGGTAACACCATCGCAACCTGTACAGAAAATATTTCATATTCGTGCATCTCAATTCATGCATATTTTGCAATTTTTAACATTTGATTTATGTTCATTATTCAATTCTGAAGCTAACTGTGTGGTTTGATTTTGTTTTCGTGCACCATGGAAGGATTCACCATTGTTATCATCTAGGGTTTTCCAAGTTCTAAATTGGGCGTTTCCAGCTATTGTAAAATTAGGACAGGCCAATACCATGAACGAATTCAGCGTGTTCAGACGAAAACGAATCCATCCTCGCGCCTAACTTATGTGGCCGGACGGCCTATTCGCTATTTCATAAAATTGCCTGTTTTGGGGGGGTTCAAAACCCCCGCTAACCACTTTCTATTTTCAGGAAATAAACAAGCCAAGGAAGAAGAAGGGTACGTGGCCAGCGTTGATTGGAATATTCAAATTCTCGCGCGAAAAAGAAGCATTAACGTTTGTTTATTTTATTATGTTTATTGATTATATTATCTACAGATAAACAAAGTAGCATGGTTGGCAAGCGTGTACGTTGGTAATCTCCAGGACCTGGGTTCGAGCCCCAGGTCCTCACCCTTTCCATATTATTTTTCAATTAATACTCCTATGCAATTTCAATACAAGGAACACCATACAACCTTTGATCCAGCTATGCCACGCGCCCACTGAGATTGATATGTTGGCTCTGATCAGAGGAGCACCATGATCGTTGGTCAACACACATGCATATTAGTCAAAAGGTCAACAAAGTCAGAAGCTTAATGGGCCTAAAGTGCTAATGAAAACCTCCCAAATGGGGACAGACCCCCCTAGGTTTGCAACATCTTTTCTATTTTATTTTATTATTTTGATTCAATTATTTCTTATTTTTAATTAGTTAATTAATTTAAATATTTTCATAAAAAATATAAAAAACAATATAAAAATCATAAAGACAAAAATAAGTATTTTTTATTTAATATTTTAGTATTTTGTAAATAAATAACATTAATTAATTAGTTTTAAACTTAGGGTTAAATTTTAATATTTTTCTTAATCAATTTAAAATTTGGTAGAATTAGGGTTTGTAATAATTTTTATCTTTTTTTCTTTTCTTTCATAATAATTAATTATTAAAATATTATTTATTTTTATAAATCAAAATCCCATGTAATTAATTAGGTTAATTTAGGTTCAACTTTAATATTTTGTTAATAAACTAAAAAAACAATTAGAATTAGGGTAGTTTCTCAATTTAATTCAATTTCATTAATTTCTCATAAAATACAAAAATACCAAAAATAACTTCCTTTCATTTTAATTTTAATTAATTTAATCATTTAATTTAATTTTGCAAAAAAGGTCCAACGCCCTCGTTTTTTATTCTTATTTAATTCGTGTGTTTATTTCTTTTTCGTATAATTTTTATGTACCTCTCCTAAGGCCTTGTAAACTCGGACATTTTAATCTTTCGCACTTTATCTCTATTTATTTTTCTGTTAAATCGGGTTCTGGAAATTTTGGCGATGTGGACCCGCGCCTTTTGTAATAGCTTAGAACTTTTATTTCTCGCAATATTTTAACTGTTAAACAAATGCATGCAAGAATGAATGACAATAAATAAAAACAAACGCGTAGATCACTTTGACATGAACAAGATAAATGTAATGAATCTGACACACAAATCACACACCACCCCTAGGGTACGCCTCACTGTTGCCTTGCCTCGAAAGGTGATCGTCGAGTAGAGGATGTCTTAGTAAGTCCTCATGATCCGGGAACCTGGCATTAGGGTAGCTTCTAAGGTGTCTTCCTATTTCTCTGGTGATCACCATGTCCCGAACCTCGAATTGACCCGAACACCTCCAACGGTGGTGCTACCTACCTCTCAATGGTGGGATGGCACTACTTTAAAGGACATTTACACAGAGAATTCCTTAGGGTAGGTAGACGACTCTAGATACTTGCTCTAAATTTCAAAACAAAACAAAATACTTTTCACACCAACACATTTTCAAAAAGCTTTCGAAAGCAACTTTTCAAACACTCTTGAGGACTGATACAAGAGTCGAACTGGAATTTTCAAAGAAACTTTTTTAAAACCCACAGTTGAAAAGCAAACAAACCATTTTTGAAAACACAAATGAGCAAGTATCTAAGAGCCCATGGATAACCATGGATAGAAAGGGTGCTAATACCTTCCCTTTCTATAACCTACCTCCCGAACCGAGAGCAATCTCTATAAGGAATTTTTCTGTGCTTTTGTCCTTTCCATTTGGAGAAAATAAAAGACGGTGGCGACTCTTGCTTCCGCGACATTTCACGAACCAGCGTTAAACAGTCAGTTCCAGATCCACCGATCACAAGATGGAACTCGGGTTACATTTCGAGGGCCTGAGTTCGGAGGCATGAACTTTCCATCGCGAGCCGGGTGTTCTACCATCGTGGTACAAGGACGATGGATCTCGATGGAGTTATCCATGTTGGGCTGAGGAATTGCTCGTTTAAAGAGTGGAGTCTCTCCCCTTTAATATAATTTTAGGTGATATGTTTGTACCTAGGTATGCATGTGTGGTCGGGCTTGGATGAGTCTGTCTTGTCGACGAGATTCGCCTATTATTCAATGTTTTTAACTATAATATTGTTTCAATTTCTCGGTGTTCCATGAACGGACGAGTTGTTCCCCTTGTAAATTTTCTAAATAATATTCTTCGGTCCCTATTTTTGCGTAAACACGATAAGGACCTTCCCAGTTCGCTGTGAGCTTGCCTTCGCGAGATTCTTTGCGATTTCTTTTTAAGACAAGGCTACCGACCTCGAAATCTCGTTGTATGACTTTGGCATCGTAACGCATGGATATCATTTGTTTGAGTGAGGCCTCTTGTAGGGCCACTCTCGTTTTGATTTCCTCAATAATTTCTAATTCCTCTCGAAGGGCGACATCATTCATCTCCTCGTCCGGGGGAGCTTCAGATCTTCTAGAGGGTTCCTCGATCTCTACAGGAATAATGGCCTTCATTTCGTAAGTTAGTCGGAAAAAGAGTTTCTCCGGTCGATGAATCTGTCGTTATTCGATATCCCAAGAGTGTGTTGTGTAGCTTCTCGACCCACCTCTTCTTGGTTTCTTCTAATCTTCGCTTAAGTCCCCTGAGAATTACCCTGTTCGCAGATTCGGCTTGGTTGTTCGTTTGGGGGTGCTCGACATAGGCGAAGTGTTAGGTGGTGCCCAGCTTGGCGACGGATTCCTGAAAGGTGTGATCGGTGAATTGAGTACCTTTATCGGTGGCTATCGCTTGTGGAATGCTGAAGATGTTTCTTTTGTAGAAGTGAAGGAAGTTTTGGGCTGTAATTTTGGCCAAAGCTTCGGCTTCTATCCATTTTATAAAGTAGTCGACCGCTATGGTTAAATATTTATTTTGATTAGTCCCTACCACAAATGGGCCGAGGAGGTCCAATCCCCACCAAGCGAAGGGCCAAGGAGAGGAGAGAGACTTGAGCTCGTTAGGTGGAGCTAAATGCATGTCTGTGTGTCGTTGGCATTTGTCGCATCTTTTTACGTGTTCTTTTGTGTCATGCTGCATGGTGGACCAATAGTATTCTGCTCGTAAAGCTGTATTGGAGAGGGATCTCCTACCTAGATGCTGGCTGCTAATTCCCTCGTGAATTTCGAGCAAGATATGATTCGCGCTGCATCGATCAATGCATTTTAGGAGAGGAATGGAGAATCATCTCCTGTATAGTCAGCCTTCGATCAAAACGTATGAGCATGATATTTGCCTAACGACGACTGCTTCTTTCGAGTCAGTGGGCAACTTTCCTTTCGTGAGGTAGTCGTGTACGGGGGTCATCCAGCAGTCGCTGTCCCCTATGGCGAATACTTCTAAGGTTGAAGGGGGTTTCCGGGTGCTTGGTCGAGGAAGGAGTTCCTATATCACTGACTTGTTTCCTCCCTTCTTCTTCGTGCTTTCTAATTTGGATAGGACGTCCATGCGAGCATTATGTTCACGGGGAACATGCTACACGTCCACCAACTTGAATTTCTTCATTTTTTCTAGACTAGGTCCCAATATTCAGCGAGTTGTTCATTTTTGACCTGGTATTCTCCTCGGATCTGTGACGCCACCAGTTGAGAATCGGTGAAGATCTTAACTTTCTCGGCTCCTAGATCCTCTGCCAGGCGCAAGCCTACAAGGAATGCCTCGTACTCGACTCAGTTGTTCGAGGTCAGAAAGGACAGTTCGAGGGAGACCTCGACCAAGGTTTCTTCTTCATTTTCCAATATGATACCAGCACCGCTCTCGGTCGAACTGGAGGCGTTGTTGACAAAGATTGTCCACCTGCGTGCTCCATCCGGAGGTCCGGGCGAAGTCATTTTAGCCACAAAGTTGGCCAATACTTGAGCTTTGAGGGATTTCCTGCTCTCATATTGGATGTCAAATTCGGAGAGTTCTAAGGACAATTTCAACATTCTTCCCTCCATGTCAGGTCTTCCGAGCAGCTGTTTTATTGGTTGGTCTGTTCGGACGACTATGGTATGGGCCAAAAAGTAGTGTCTGAGTCTCCTTGCCGTATTAACGAGGGATAGGGCCACCTTATAAATTTACTGATATCTCATTTCAGGGCCTTGCAAGGCTTTTCTCGTGAAATAAATTGGTCTTTGTCCTTTCGGAGTTTCTCTGATCAGCGTTGCACTCACTGCCTCAGAGGAAACATCCAAATAAAGATATAGGGTTTCATATTTCTCTGGTCAGGAGAGGACGGGTGGCTGCGATAACACCTGCTTCAAGTGAACAAGAGCTTGCTCGCATTCGGGCATCCAGTCGAAAACTTCCTCTTTGCAAACAAGCTTCAAGAGGGGGAGCGTGTGTTGGGAGGATTTCGCCACGAATAGAGAGAGAGAGAGAGAGAGAGAGAGAGAAGTGATCATGTGATTCAGGATTTGAATGAACTTTTTCAAAGTGGGCGTTGGAAATTCAGAGAATGCTCGACATTTTTCGGGGTTCGCCTCAATGCCTCGTTCCGTTAGATAGAATCCGTGGAAGTTGCCTGCTCGTACCCAAAAGGTGCATTTCTCCAGGTTGAACCGCATTCGGTATTTTCGGGCCTGCTTGAACACTTTCTTTAAGTAGAAGGCATGGTCGACCTCTTCCATGGATTTGACAATCATGTCGTCCATATAGATTTCGAGCATGTCGCCTATTTCGTTACGAAAGACTTTATTCATCATGCGCTGATATGTAGCCCCACATTTTCAGGCTGAAGGGCATTACGTTGTAGTAATAGTTGCCCGATTCTGTCATGAAAGCGGTGTATTTTTTGTCTGTTTTTGCCATCGGAATCTGGTTGTAGCAAGAATATGCATCCATAAATGACAGTAATTTAAAATCGACTGAGTTTTGACCAATTTGTCAATATTGGGGAGGGGATAAACATCTTTCAGGTAAGCCCGATTGAGATCAATATAATCAATGTACATGCGCAATTTTCCATTAGATTTTTTATAAGGACTACATTTGAAAGCCAGATTGTGTATTGGGCTTCAAAAATGAAATGTGCCTCTAGGAGGTCTTTTACAGCTAGTTTGGCAACCTCTGTTTTTTTCGGCGAATTGCTTTCTTCTGTGCTGAGCGACCGCCTTGAGGGTAGGATCTATGGTCAGATGATGGCATGTGATTTCTGGATCTATTATGGGTATCTCGGCTGTGCTCCAGGAAAATAGGTCGGCGTTCTCTCTTAGGCAAGCTTCGAGCTGCTTCTTTGTGAAGTCGGGGAGGCTAAATCCTATCTTCACTCCTCTGGAAGGGTCGTTCCTGAGGGGGACGAGCTTGAAATCTTTGTCCGAAATGGGTCGTGAGAGCTTCGTGCTACCTGCAGATGAGGAAGATTCCTCGCCTTCAATCATGAGTTATTTTCCCTTGTTTCTCTATTCTGCGCGACCATATTTGGAGAAGCTACTGTCGAGATTGATGGCGTCGACCCTCGATAGTGGCTTGACCTCCTTGGAGCTAGAGGGCAGCACGACTCTAGTGGTCGTTCGAGGCTACGTTGATGGAACTGAGACCTCTGGCTGAGGCTTCAAAACATCTCCTTGCCGCTTGGATGTCCCCGAGGAGGGTGGCGACTAAACCGTCAGCTGTGTAGTAATTCATCCCGAGGTGTACGGTGGAGGGCACCATGATCAGCTCAGAGACAGTTGGTCTCCTGAAGATGCACTGTTAAATAGACGGGAAGTCTATTAACAGAAATTGGGTCTTGATGGCTCTGGCCGTCACTCCTCTTCCGAAGGTGACAATTAGCTCGACATATCCCCAGGGTTTTGTATTGGCCCCGTTGAAGCCCTGGAGATCTGATCCAACATACGGGGTCAGATGGCTTTCATTCAGTTGTAGAGTGGTGAACATCTGGGAGTACATAATGTCTATCGAGCTTCCCTGGTCGACTAGAATGCATCACACGTCGAAATTCTCCATGCGAGCCCTTATGAGCAGGATGGTCGATTTGGGGGCCTCGCTCAGTAGTTCTTCCCTGTAAAAGGAGGGGGGGTGAGAACCTCCTCGGAACCTATCTAACGTGGCGTCCATGTTGGAGTTAGCCTTGATCAGTTGGTCGAATCTTCTTTTGACAGATCCCACTGTGTGCCTGTTGAATCCCCCGCTGGAGATGACCATGGCGGCGGGGAATGACACCCATGGACTATGAGAGAAGAAGTATAAAGGAACGTTCTCCATGTTCGGGAGATAGACATATTCTGGCCGCAAGATGCTCATGGCAACCGGTATGGCGTTAATATCGGGGGACTCCTCCCCCTATTCTATATTTTTGGCTTCTGGAGTCTCTTCACGGGAGGCCTCTTTCTTCTTGTATTATTTGAGGTGCCTGTCTCGAATCAATATTTTGATTGCATCCATGTGATGGATGTAATCTTCAGTATTGTGCCTGTGGCTTTTGTGAAACCTGCAGTATTTGCTTTTGTCAGGGAAAGTGCACCCAACCTGTTTGAATTCGAAATTTTCACATTCAGATAGAATACGCTCCCTCGAAGTAGTCAGATAGGTATAGTCGTGGAATCGCCCAGCGAGTCCCTTGTAGTCCTTGGGGTCCCGGGATCTGTCTTCTTGCTTCTTCTCTCCTCGACGAGAAGTTGAGGGTTCATCATTTCTTGAGGGTTTGGCACTCTCTCTGTGCCTTGATTCCCGGGCGCTTTTGGCGGCTTCCTTCTTCTCATACTGTATGTATGCTTGATCTTTGAGGAGGAGGGAGTCGAGGGTCGCCGGTGTCTCGATTCCTACCGCCTTGGCGAAGTCGCTGCAGGGACGGAGCCCGCACTCAAGGAGGTATTTCTTCATGTTGTCGGTCGTAGAGAGTTGTGTTGCTTCCTTGTTGAAGCGCTCGATGTATGCATGGAGGGATTCATCCTTGCCTTGGATGATCGCTTCGAGCAAAGATTCAGACTTTGGGTGTCAACATGAGGCTGTGAAGTGCCTCGAGAACATCATCCTAAGCTGCTTCCAAGAGGTGATGGATTCATCTGGGAGACTCTTGTACCAGGACATAGTTCCCTTTCTGAGTGTGGTCGGGAACAACCTGTATTTGATGGCTCCTCTGACCCATCGGTAGTCGAGGAGATCGTTGATGTTCTCAATATGTTCATTATGATCCGTCATCCTGTCGCACGTCCCCAAAGGGGGTGGTTTCTCTAGTCCTACCCAGAGAGGTGCTTCTATAATTTTTCTCGACAATGGTCTGCATGACTCCTCGTCGTCTCTATCTACAGGAGACGGAGAAGGGGAGTGATAATTCCTTCCCCGTCGGGTGTCGTGGTCTCAATGGGGGGAAGGACTCCTCCGCTGCTGCCTCAACTTGGGCGATGGTGATCGATAACGGTTGGGTTGGAGGTCGTCTTTCTTTCTCTTGGGCGATAGAAAGTCTTGATATTTTGGGGGAGGTGAGCAATTGCGTTTCTTGAAGAAATAAACGTCTCACTTCTCCTTTGTTGGTGGAAGTCCACGCCTTGGTGGAGATATGTTGGGAGAATATCGTCAGCGGGATCTCTGAGGAGGAGATCTTGACTGCTTATGTTCCCCGACTCCCATCTTTTTATTCTGTTGCAAGATAAGGGCATTGGTTTCGTTGATGGGAGCGAGAAATACTGCGATGGCTGGATTGGCGCTCTGAGGGATAGGAGCTGGTTGTAGGATCTCTGGAAGTTCCTCAACAGAGATCTTGGGGCACTGTCCTTCCAAGAATTGCTGATCATCACGCTGGACACTGATAAGATCTGGGGATGTAGTTCGACCGCCGCAGAGGTCGAAGTTATCCTCAAGGTGAGGATGTCCCTGACCCCCGTCAGTCTTGTGCACCAGAGAAAGTGGAATCTTTCCAGATGGATGATGATCGTCACAGTCAACCATGATTGTTGAATGGAGAGGATCTTTGGTTTTCAGATCACGAGGAGTAGAAAACAGGGAAGATAGGTTCCCACAGACATCGCCACTGATCTTACCGGTTTATCAGAACCTACAAAGTGTCTGGCTGTCGATCTTTTATCGGGCTGGAAAGTCGAGGAGGAAAAAGAGGGTTGTACCTGTTGATAACGAGAAATCGTATCATATAATTACTACGCTTTTTACCGATTTTTATAATACATTGAGTCGTCTAACTACCGATTATTCCGAGTTTTTGTGTCTTTTCACAGGTACAACATGTGTCAACTAAAATCAGTGAAAAAGGACCACACGAAGGAAGCTAACCAAGAAACAGAAGAGAAAGAACCAAATCTGCAAAGTCTGCAGATTTTGTAGCTGTGACGATCGTCACACCCTATGACGACCGTAACGCTTCCACAACTAGAAGAACGCTCGTCACACATGATTGACGAGCGTAATGCGCTATTTAAGCGCATTACGACTGTCGCCCCCTAGTGACGACCGTCACACGCTTAAAGGCAACGTTATGAATTAGTGGAGACGTGGGCAATGTTGTGGGCAATTTTTCTTCTCCCATATTTCCTCCACTCAGTAACCGTGCATCCGGGTCTTCCTCCACTCAAGCTTCTCCAATATTTTCTCAACTGCAAAATCTTCTTCTATATATATGTGGTAGTTCAATGGATGATGGTCGAAGAATTTGATCCAGAGCCAAATTTCTATTTTTCTACATTATTCTATTTTCTTGATTTTGAACCCCTTTTTACTCCTACTGTAATTTTAAATTCCAGAATTAGTTTCTAGAGTGTTAGCTCTTATCCAAGAATTAGCACGGGTATAGATTTAGATTAAATTGCAAGGAATTTGTAAGCATCCAAGATTACCATAACAACATTATTTCCAGGTTTTTATGCAATTGATATTTATTTATTCTTGTGTTATGTCATTTATTTTTATGGATTATATTTTAAGTTGCATAGTTACTAGATATATTATGTCCGGCTAAATTAATTGTACCGGTATGTGACTCCTAAGTACCGAAAGAATTCAGTGTTAACTTGGCTAAAAACATTTATAAACAATTTCTGGTTTCCAATTTCCATGTTTAATTTAACTACCCTCGTCAAGAGAGTGAGAGGATAATTAACACGATTTTGCCACGAGAGTGGGAAATTAATTAAGGCAAGAACCTGCATGCGAGAGCTGGGGTTCGACCCAGATAGTGGTAACGAGACATTAATTTTTAAATACATGAGAGTGTTTTAACAAATTAATTAAACTCAAATTATTTTCAAAAAGTGTTATTAAATTTAAAGTGCATCCACTAGGTTTAGTAGCATGACTTATTTCATGAACACGAGAGTGTATGTCTCAGGTTTTTAAACAATTCATTTTTACCGAAATACTTTATATGTCAAGCGATTCACCGAATTCCCGAGGTCCGACTATCACATACCGGTATAGCTATTACTATTATTTTTAATTAAACTGTTTTCCCCCCTAAAACCAAATATTCATCGCTTAGTTAAACAATTGTAGCACTAGATCGTATGCGATTGATCCTCAGTCTCCGTGGGTTCGATAATCATTTAAAACTAGAATGACTAAACTGTATACTTGCAGTTAGTATCCCAATAGACTCATAAAGTCCCGATCAAGTTTTTGGCGCTGTTGCCGGGGACTGATTAGTCAATTAAGTACGATTCTTCTGTTGCGCTTTTAGACTAGGCAACATAAACCCTTTTTCGATTTGTATGCCAAGGACTCGCTCACAAGGAGAACCACTTGACAAATCGACGGACGAACCTGAACGCATCCTTTTCGTAAGACGTGCAGTCAGGGATTGCTGTTTAAATCACGCTATTCCTTTACCCAAACCCGAAATCAAGATTGATTCTGAAACAGATTCTAATTCTTCTGAAACCGAAACTAATCCAGAAGTAGACATGGCCGAAGAACAAAGGACTCGTCCACTTAAGGAGTACGCAGCTCCATCACAACAAGAACCCCACAACAGCATTGCTGCTCCAGCAATAAATCAGAACGATTTTGAGTTGAAACCGTCATTGATATCAGCTATCCAACAACGCCAATTCTCTGGAGATCCTACCGAGGATCCAAATGAACATCTTACAAAATTCGTTCAATTTACCGACACAGTTATAGCAAATGGTGTTAGTAAAGATGCAATAAGATTACGTCTTTTCCCTTTCTCGCTAAGAGATAGAGCTTGGGCTTGGTTGCAATCCTTGCCGTCAAACTCCGTCACTACGTGGGAAGGACTTAAGATTGTATTTTTAGCACGATACTTTCCCCCAAGCAAGACTGCTGCACTAAGAGCCCAAATCAACGGATTTAGGCAGAAGGATACTGAATCGCTATTCGATGCATGGGAACACTACAAAGATATGATGCGAATGTGCCCACATCACGGACTAGAAAAATGGCTGATAGTCCACACGTTTTATAATGGACTCTTGGACAACACAAGACTCTCTATAGATGCCGCCGCAGGTGGTACACTGATGGACAAGCCTTACGATGAAGCTAACCAACTCATTGAAAATATGGCTCAAAACCACTATCAGTGGGGAGGAGAAAGAACATCTGTGGAGAAAACTCAAACCAAAGGTGGGATGTACGAGATTAGTAGCCTAGATAAAGTTAATGCTAAGGTAGATGCTCTTACCCAAAAGATAGAAAGCTTGACCTTACCTCCTGCGGCCACCGTGGCTGCAGTCACCCCAAACTGCGAAGTTTGTGGAGTTCCTGGTCATGTTGGAACCGAATGTCAAATCTTAGCAGGAATATCAGTTGATCAAGTAAATTATGCTCAAGGTAATCCTTATGCTAATACCTATAATCCTGGTTGGAAGAACCATCCTAACTTTTCGTACAAGAGCAATAACGTTTTATATGCACCTGGCCAAGCACCTGCTATACCTCTAGGGTATCAAAAACCCGCTGTTAATGTTCCTAACATTCCTAAGAAATCTAACCTTGAAATCCTAATGGAAAATTTTATCGCTAATCAAGCTCAACAAAACAAAGAATTCCTCAATCAAAATGTTCACACTGGTGAACAATTGAAGCTATTAGTAAATAAGGTAGATGCCCTAGCAACTCACAATAAAATATTAGAAACCCAAATCTCCCAAGTAGCACAACACCAAGCTAGTTCTGCCGCACCTGCTGGTACATTTCCTGGACAGCCATAACCCAATCCTAAAGGACATGCAAATGCTATCACATTACAAAGTGGGACAACACTCGATGGACCGATAGATCCTAGACTCCAAAACTCGACCATGTATCAGAAACCTGAAAAGGAAGTAGAGAAGTCGAAAGATCAATCTGAGAATATAGAGGAAGACGCGAATGAGAACAGAGAGGTTTCAGAAAAACCTTACGTACCTCCACCGCCATATAAACCACCAATTCCATACCCTCAAAGACTTGCAAAATCCAAGAACGAGGGGCAATTTAAGAAATTTGTAGAACTTCTGAAATAATTAAATGTTACTATTCCGTTTACAGAAGCTATAACCCAAATGCCGTCATACGCTAAATTCATAAAAGAGATATTGTCTAATAAGAAAAAAATCGTTGAAAATGAAACCGTTATGCTAACCGCCGAATGTAGTGCCATAATTCAAAATAACATGCCTCCAAAGCTAAAAGATCATGGTAGTTTCTCCATACCATGTGTAATTGGAAAATCTGTCATAGACAAAGCTCTATGCGATTTAGGAGCAAGTGTTAGTCTAATGCCCTTATCTATTTGCGAGAAGCTCAAACTAGGCGACATGAGACCTACCAAGATGTCCCTACAACTAGCCGACAGATCAGTCAAATTCCCTGTTGGTATGCTAGAAAACATCCCTGTCCGAATAGGACAATTTTACATACCGATTGACTTTATAATAATGGACATCAAGGAAGATTCAAACATTCCCATCATATTAGGAAGACCATTTTTAGCCACTGCAGGAGCCATCATTGACGTTAAGAAAGGAAAGCTTACCTTCGAGGTAGGAGAAGAAAAAGTAGAATTCATTCTTTCCCAGTTCTTCAAAGCCCCTGCTATAGATGACTCATGCTGTCTCCTAGATATTATTAATGAATGTGTCAAAGAACTAGAAAGCCAAGAAGACACCTATTCTGGGATGCTGAAAATTCCGACACCAACTATCCTCAAGGATGATGACCGGAAGCAAGAATATCTAGATGCCAACCTAAGCGAATGTTTCGCCTTAACACCCGATCCTACCCCAACTGATAAGAAAACTGGTATAGAACTTAAAACGTTACCTGAAGATCTTAGGTATGAATTTTTAGATAAAGAAATCGAACGACCAGTTATAGTCAATGCCAATTTAGGGAAGATCGAAACCGAAAAACTTCTTAGTGTGTTAAGGAAGTATCCAACCGCGTTAGGCTATAATATATCAGATCTAAAAGGAATAAGCCCTTCTCTCTGTATGCACCACATTATGCTGGAGGAGGACTGCAAGACTTCTAGAGAACATCAAAGACGAATAAATCCTATCCTAAGTGAAGTTGTTAAGAAAGAAGTGCAGAAACTGCTAGAGGCAGGCATCATATACCCAATATCAGATAGCAACTGGGTCAGTCTAGTTCACGTAGTACCTAAGAAAGGAGGTGTTACGGTTATAACAAACACAAAAGGCGAATCGGTGGCACAACATACCCAAACAGGATGGAGAATGTGTATCGATTACAGAAAACTAAACAAAGCTACGCGCAAGGACCATTTCCCATTACCATTCATTGATCAAATGCTCTAGCGTTTAGCCAAACATTCCCATTTCTGCTATCTTGACGGATACTCGGGATTCTTCCAAATTCCCATTCATCCTGATGATCAAGAGAAAACCACGTTCACATGCCCCTATGGTACCTTTGCATACCGAAGAATGCCATTTGGACTATGTAACGCACCTGCAACTTTCCAACGATGCATGATGGCGATTTTCTCATACTTTTAGACAGAATTATGGAAGTATTCATGGACGATTTTTATGTCTGTGGAGAAAGTTTTGACGAATGTTTATCAAATCTTGAATTAGTACTGAAACGTTGTGTCAATGTCAACCTAGTGCTCAATTGGGAAAAATGTCACTTCATGGTGAGACAAGGAATTGTGTTGGGTCACATTATATCAAGCAGAGGGATTGAAGTCAATAAAGCAAAAATCGAGATTATCAAAAACCTTCAACCACCCAAAACAGTTAGAGAAATAAGAAGTTTTCTAGGACACGCTGGTTTTTACCGACATTTTATAAAAGATTTCTCTAAAATCACTAAGCCGCTAACTGAATTATTAATGAAAGAAGCTGAGTTTATTTTCGACGATAAATGCTTAAACGCATTTGAGACGCTTAAAGAAGCCTTAATTTCAACACCTATTATGCAACCTCCTGATTGGAACCTACCATTTGAAATAATGTGAGATGCGAGCAATTATGCTGTAGGCGCAGTCCTAGGACAACGCAAAGATAAAAAGCTTCACGCTATCTACTACGCAAGCAGAACACTCGATCTCGCACAAATTAATTACGCCACTACGGAGAAGGAACTCTTAGCTGTTGTATTCGCATTGGATAAATTTCGTTCCTACTTAGTGGGCGCCAAAATCATTATTTACACGGATCATGATGTGATTCGATACTTGCTAAGTAAGAAAGACGCCAAACCACGATTACTCAGATGGATCTTACTCCTACAAGAGTTTGACTTAGAAATCAAAGACAAAAGAGGGACTGAGAACGTGGTAGCGGACCATTTATCAAGATTGGATGGAATCCAAACCGAGAGTGTTCCCATAAACAAAGATTTCCCATATGAACGCCTTATTGCTAAACTAGATATAGCTCCTACCGCCAATCTAGATCAACACAATGAACCTTTAACAACTGTGGTAGTAAAAGCCATTTGTACTAACACCACATTACCATGGTACGCTGATTTCGTCAACTATTTAGCCGCCGGTGTTTTACCACCCGATTTAACGTACCAACAGCGGAAGAAATTCTTCCATGATCTTAAACACTACTTTTGGGATGAACCATTACTCTTTAAAAGAGGCGCCGATGGTATCTACCATCGCTGTGTTCCTAACGATGAAATATACGACGTCATTTCCCATTGCCATTCCGCCCCTTATGGTGGACACGCTAGTACATCGAAAACTTGTGCAAAAATACTTCAAGCTGGCTTCTTTTGGCCTACTTTATGGAAAGACGTCCACGTAGCAATTATGAACTACGATAGATGTCAGCGCACAGGAAATATATCTAGACGTGACGAAATGCCGCAAAAAGGGATTCTCGAAGTAGAAATTTTCGATGTATGGGAAATTGATTTCATGGGGCCGTTCCCCGCATCTTTTGGAAATAAGTATATATTGGTAGCTGTTGACTACGTGTCGAAATGGATTGAAGTCGTCGCTGCACCCACAAACGATACACGAGTAGTACTTAAACTATTCAAGCATGTTATCTTCCCACGATTCGGTGTACCAAGACTAGTAATCAGTGATGGAGGTTCCCATTTTATCTCTAGAATTTTCGAAAAACTACTTTCAAAATATGGCGTTAAACATCGCATAGCCACACCATACCATCCTCAAACGAGTGGACAAGTGGAAGTGTCAAATAGGGAAATTAAACAAATCCTTGAGAAAACCGTAGCCACATCCAGAAAAGATTGGTCCTCCAAGCTAAATGATGCTCTTTGGGCATATAAGACAGCTTTTAAAACCCCTATTGGAACAACGCCGTTTAAATTAGTTTATGGAAAATCATGTCATTTGCCAGTAGAATTAGAACATAAAGCTTACTGGGCCATTAAAACCCTTAACTTAAATTACAAGATTGCTGGCGAAAAACGAATATTAGATATCCATGAATTAGAAGAATTGCGTTTAGACGCTTATGAAAATGTTAGAATCTATAAGGAGAGAACAAAAAAATGGCACGATAAGCGTATCTCGCGGAAAGAATTTAAGGAAGGAGACATCGTACTCCTGTTCAACTCTAGACTGAAACTTTTCCCGAGTAAATTACGTTCCCGATGGTCAGGACCGTTCGAAATTAATAAAGTTTTCCCAAGTGGTGCGATAGAAATTAAAGGAAATTCTATCGAACCATTCATAGTCAATGGCCAGCGCTTAAAGCACTATTTTAACGTCGGAAATCTAAACTATTCGGCTTATCTGCAGTTAAGTGAGCCACCTATCCCGATACCTAACTGAATAGGTACTATCTGTCGAGCCATCGACATAAAACAAAGGCGCTTCATGGGAGGCAACCCATGTTTTCTTTTAATTATTTTTATTGTTTTAATATGTTTTTATTTTTCTTTTCTTTTACTTAATCTTTAAAACTTTCATGTTGCATCCCTTACTCCTTTTTATTTTTCTTTTTCTTTTATTTTTCTTTTTCTTTTAAACTTTCTTTTTTTCTTTTTTGATTTAACTTCGACATTTTTAACCTGAAAATACTAACTTAGTTTTTCAAACATTTATTAAATATTTTCACGGGGAACATGCTACACGTCCACCAATTTGAATTTCTTCGTTCTTTCTGGACTAGGTCCCAATATTCAGCGAGTTGTTCATTTTGACCTGGTATTCTCCTCGGATCTGTGACGCCACCAGTTGAGAATCGGTGAAGATCTTAACTTTCTCGGCTCCTAGATCCTCTGCCAGGCGCAAGCCTACAAGGAATGCCTCGTACTCGACTTAGTTGTTCGAGGTTAGAAAGGACAGTTCGAGGGAGACCTCGACCAAGGTTTCTTCTTCATTTTCCAATATGATACCAGCACCGCTCCCGGTCGAACTGGAGGCGTTGTTGACAAAGATTGTCCACCTGCGTGCTCCATCCGGAGGTCCGGGCGAAGTCATTTTAGCCACGAAGTTGGCCAATACTTGAGCTTTGAGGGATTTCCTGCTCTCATATTGGATGTCAAATTCGGAGAGTTCTAAGGACAATTTCAACATTCTTCCCTCCATGTCAGGTCTTCCGAGCAGCTGTTTTATTGGTTGGTCTGTTCGGACGACTATGGTATGGGCCAAAAAGTAGTGTCTGAGTCTCCTTGCCGTATTAACAAGGGATAGGGCCACCTTATAAATTTGCTGATATCTCATTTCAGGGCCTTGTAAGGCTTTTCTCGTGAAATGAATTGTTCTTTGTCCTTTCGGAGTTTCTCTGATCAGCGTTGCACTCACTGCCTCAGAGGAAACATCCAAATAAAGATATAGGGTTTCATATTTCTCTAGTCAGGAGAGGACGGGTGGCTGCGATAACACCTGCTTCAAGTGAACAAGAGCTTGCTCGCATTCGGGCATCCAGTCGAAAACTTCCTCTTTGCAAAGAAGCTTCAAGAGGGGGAGCGTGTGTTGGGAGGATTTTGCCACGAATAGAGAGAGAGAGAGAGAGAGAGAGAGAGAGAGAGAGAGAGAGAGAGAGAGAGAGAGAGAGAGAGAAGTGATCATGTGATTCAGGATTTGAATGAACTTTTTCAAAGTGGGCTTAGGAAATTCAGAGAATGCTCGACATTTTTTGGGGTTCGCCTCAATGCCTCGTTCCGTTAGATAGAATCCGTGGAAGTTGCCTGCTCGTACCCAAAAGGTGCATTTCTCCAGGTTGAACCGCATTCGGTATTTTCAGGCCTTCTTGAACACTTTCTTTAAGTAGAAGGCATGGTCGACCTCTTCCATGGATTTGACAATCATGTCGTCCATATAGATTTCGAGCATGTCGCCTATTTCGTTACGAAAGACTTTATTCATCATGCGCTGATATGTAGCCTCACATTTTCAGGCTGAAGGGAATTATGTTGTAGTAATAGTTGCCCGATTCTGTCATGAAAGCGGTGTATTTTTTGTCTGTTTTTGCCATCGGAATCTGGTTGTAGCAAGAATATGCATCCATAAACGACATTAATTTAAAATCGACTGAGTTTTGACCAATTTGTCAATATTGGGGAGGGGATAAGCATCTTTCAGGTAAGCCCGATTGAGATCAATATAATCAATGTACATGCGCAATTTTCCATTAGATTTTTTATAAGGGCTACATTTGAAAGCCAGATTGTGTATTGGGCTTCAAAAATGAAATGTGCCTCTAGGAGGTCTTTTACAGCTAGTTTGGCAACCTCTGTTTTTTTCGGCGAATTGCTTTCTTCTGTGCTGAGCGACCGCCTTGAGGGTAGGATCTATGGTCAGATGATGGCATGCGATTTCTGGATCTATTATGGGTATCTCGGCTGTGCTCCAGGAAAATAGGTCGGCGTTCTCTCTTAGGCAAGCTTCGAGCTGCTTCTTTGTGAAGTCGGGGAGGCTAAATCCTATCTTCACTCCTCTGGAAGGGTCGTTCCTGAGGGGGACGAGCTTGAAATCTTTGTCCGAAATGGGTCGTGAGAGCTTCGTGCTACCTGCAGATGAGGAAGATTCCTCGCCTTCAATCATGAGTTCTTTGCCCTTGTTTCTCTATTCCGCGCGACCATATTTGGAGAAGCTACTGTCGAGATTGATGGCGTCGACCCTCGATAGTGGCTTGACCTCCTCGGAGCTAGAGGGCAGCACGACTCTAGTGGTCGTTCGAGGCTACGTTGATGGAACTGAGACCTCTGGCTGAGGCTTCAAAACATCTCCTTGCCGCTTGGATGTCCCCGAGGAGGGTGGCGACTAAACCGTCAGCTGTGTAGTACTTCATCTTGAGGTGTACGGTGGAGGGCACAGTGATCAGCTCAGAGACAGTTGGTCTCCTGAAGATGCACTGTTAAATAGACGGGAA
This sequence comes from Vicia faba, assembly GCA_948472305.1. NCBI lineage: Eukaryota > Viridiplantae > Streptophyta > Magnoliopsida > Fabales > Fabaceae > Vicia > Vicia faba. The sequence continues at coordinate 969,061,000 of OX451740.1, forward strand.
GTCTATTAACAGAAATTGGGTCTTGATGGCTCTGGCCGTCACTCCTCTTCCGAAGGTGACAATTAGCTCGACATATCCCCAGGGTTTTGTATTGGCCCCGTTGAAGCCCTGGAGATCTGATCCAACATACGGGGTCAGATGGCTTTCATTCAGTTGTAGAGTGGTGAACATCTGGGAGTACATAATGTCTATCGAGCTTCCCTGGTCGACCAGAATGCGTCACACGTCGAAATTCTCCATGCGAGCCCTTATGAGCAGGATGGTCGATTTGGGGGCCTGGCTCAGTAGTTCTTCCCTGTAAAAGGCGAGGGGGGTGAGAACCTCCTCGGAACCTATCTAACGTGGCGTCCATGTTGGAGTTAGCCTTGATCAGTTGGTCGAATCTTCTTTTGACAGATCCCACTGTGTGCCTGTTGAATCCCCCGCTGGAGATGACCATGGCGGCGGGGAATGACACCCATGGACTATGAGAGAAGAAGTATAAAGGAACGTTCTCCATGTTCGGGAGATAGACATATTCTGGCCGCGAGATGCTCATGGCGACCGGTATGGCGTTAATATCGGGGGACTCCTCCCCCTATTCTATATTTTTGGCTTCTGGAGTCTCTTCATGGGAGGCCTCTATCTTCTTGTATTATTTGAGGTGCCCGTCTCGAATCAATATTTTGATTGCATCCATAAGATGGATGTAATCTTCAGTATTGTGCCTGTGGCTTTTGTGAAACCTGCAGTATTTGCTTTTGTCAGGGAAAGTGCACCCAACCTGTTTGAATTCGAAATTTTCACATTCAGATAGAACACGCTCCCTCGAAGTAGTCAGATAGGTATAGTCGTGGAACCGCCCAGTGAGTCCCTTGTAGTCCTTGGGGTCCCGGGATCTGTCTTCTTGCTTCTTCTCTCCTCGACGAGAAGTTGAGGGTTCATCATTTCTTGAGGGTTTGGCACTCTCTCTGTGCCTTGATTCCAGGGCGCTTTTGGCGGCTTCCTTCTTCTCATACTGTATGTATGCTTGATCTTTAAGGAGGAGGGAGTCGAGGGTCGCCGGTGTCTCGATTCCTACCGCCTTGGTGAAGTCGCTGCAGGGACGGAGCCCGCACTCAAGGAGGTATTTCTTCATGTTGTCGGTTGTAGAGAGTTGCGCTGCTTCCTTGTTGAAGCGCTCGATGTATGCCTGGAGAGATTCATCCTTGCCTTGGATGATCGCTTCGAGCAAAGATTCAGACTTCGGGTGTCAACATGAGGCTGTGAAGTGCCTCGAGAACATCATCCTAAGCTGCTTCCAAGAGGTGATGGATTCATCTGGGAGACTCTTGTACCAGGACATAGTTCCCTTTCTGAGTGTGGTCGGGAACAACCTGTATTTGATGGCTCCTCTGACCCATCGGTAGTCGAGGAGATCGTTGATGTTCTCAATATGTTCATTATGATCCGTCATCCTGTCGCACGTCCCCAAAGGGGGTGGTTTCTCTAGTCCTACCCAGAGAGGTGATTCTATAATTTTTCTCGACAATGGTCTGCATGACTCCTCGTCGTCTCTATCTACAGGAGACGGAGAAGGGGAGTGATAATTCCTTCCCCGTCGGGTGTCGTGGTCTCAATGGGGGGAAGGACTCCTCCGCTGCTGCCTCAACTTGGGCGATGGTGATCGATAACGGTTGGCTTGGCGGTCGTATTTCTTTCTCTTGGGCGATAGAAAGTCTTGATATTTTGGGGGAGGTGAGCAATCGCGTTTCTTGAAGAAATAAACGTCTCACTTCTCCTTTGTTGGTGGAAGTCCACGCCTTGGTGGAGATATGTTAGGAGAATATCGTCAGCCGGATCTCTGAGGAGGAGATCTTGACTGCTTCTGTTCCCCGACTCCCATCTTTTTATTCTGCTGCAAGATAAGGGCATTGGTTTCGTTGATGGGAGCGAGCAATACTGCGATGGCTGGATTGGCGCTCTGAGGGATAGGAGCTGGTTGTAGGATCTCTGGAAGTTCCTCAGCAGAGATCTTGGGGCACTGTCCGTCCAAGAATTGTTGATCGTCACGCTGGACACTGATAAGATCTGGGGATGTAGTTCGACTGCCGCAGAGGTCGAAGTTATCCTCAAGGTGAGGATGTCCCTGACCCCCGTCAGTCTTGTGCACCAGAGAAAGTGGAATCTTTCCAGATGGATGATGATCGTCACAGTCAGCCATGATTGTTGAATAGAGAGGATCTTTGGTTTTCAGATCACGAGGAGTAGAAAACAGAGAAGATAGGTTCCCACAGACATCGCCACTGATCTTACCGGTTGATCAGAACCTACAAAGTGTCTGGCTGTCGATATTTTGTCGGGCTGGAAAGTCGAGGAGGAAAAAGGGGGTTGTACCTGTTGATAACGAGAAATCGTATCATATAATTACTATGCTTTTTACCGATTTTTATAATACATTGAGTCGTCTAACTACCGATTATTCCGAGTTTTTGTGTCTTTTCACAGGTACAACACGTGTCAACTAAAATCAGTGAAAAAGGACCACATGAAGGAAGCTAACCAAGAAACAGAAGAGAAAGAACCAAATCTGCAAAGTCTGCAGATTTTGTAGCTGTGACGACCGTCACACCCTATGACGACCGTAACGCTTCCATAACTAGAAGAACGCTCGTCACACATCATTGACGAGCGTAATGCGCTATTTAAGCGCATTACGACCGTCACCCCCTTGTGACGACCGTCACACGCTTAAAGGCAACGTTATGAATTAGTGGAGACGTGGGCAACGTTGTGGGCAGTTTTTCTTCTCCTATATTTCCTCCACTCAGTAACCGTGCATCCGGGTCTTCCTCCACTCAAGCTTCTCCAATATTTTCTCAACTTCAAAATCTTCTTCTATATATATGTGGTAGTTCAATGGATGATGGTCGAAGAATTTGATCCAGAGCCAAATTTCTATTTTTCTGCATTATTCTATTTTCTTGATTTTGAACCCCTTTTTACTCCTACTGTAATTTTAAATTCCAGAATTAGTTTCTAGAGTGTTAGCTCTTATCCAAGAATTAGCACGGGTATAGATTTAGATTAAATTGCAAGGAATTTGTAAGCATCCAAGATTACCATAGCAACATTATTTCCAGGTTTTTATGCAATTGATATTTATTTATTCTTGTGTTATGTCATTTATTTTTATGGATTATATTTTAAGTTGCATAGTTACTAGATATATTATGTCCGGCTAAATTAATTGTACCGGTATGTGACTCCTAAGTACCGAAAGAATTCAGTGTTAACTTGGCTAAAAACATTTATAAACAATTTCTGGTTTCCAATTTCCATGTTTAATTTAACTACCCTCGTCAAGAGAGTGAGAGGATAATTAACACGATTTTGCCACGAGAGTGGGAAATTAATTAAGGCAAGAACCTGCATGCGAGAGCTGGGGTTCGACCCAGATAGTGGTAACGAGACATTAATTTTTAAATACATGAGAGTGTTTTAACAAATTAATTAAACTCAAATTATTTTCAAAAAGTGTTATTAAATTTAAAGTGCATCCACTAGGTTTAGTAGCATGACTTATTTCATGAACACGAGAGTGTATGTCTCAGGTTTTTAAACAATTCATTTTTACCGAAATACTTTATATGTCAAGCGATTCACCGAATTCCCGAGGTCCGACTATCACATACCGGTATAGCTATTACTATTATTTTTAATTAAACTGTTTTCCCCCCTAAAACCAAATATTCATCGCTTAGTTAAACAATTGTAGCACTAGATCGTATGCGATTGATCCTCAGTCTCTGTGGGTTCGATAATCATTTAAAACTAGAACGACTAAACTGTATACTTGCAGTTAGTATTCCAATAGACTCATAAAGTCCCGATCACCTGTAAGGCACTCTGACGATCAAGTAAGTGGGACCGAAGAGATACAAGCAGAGTGTTAGGATTTTAGCAGTGAATAGTGAATATTCGATACCTGATCCTCACATGTGTGAGGGTGTATATAATGCCCCTGACACGTAGCCATTGGTTCCTATTTTTGGGCCTAGATATGCGGACCCGTGAAAATAGGTAACTACCAGGACTTGGTCATACTGAGCAGGTATGCTTGTAACTAGTCGTTGGTTTCGAGGAGGAAGTGAGTTACGGGCAGTGGTCTGATCGGTTCCTGGTTGTCTTGGTGACTCAGTGTCGGGCAGACTGAGAGTTGCTCGTAGCTCACAATGGATTATCGTCGATCCAGAAGGACAAACGATTGATGGTGCTCGATAGTAACAGGGAAGCCTCGTGTCATGGTGGCGTCCACCCCGCCAGAGGGAGATCTTAGGCTGGGTCCACTCTGACTGTCGGGTTAGTCCAGAATACTTATATAATATTATAAAGATAAAAATGTAAGTTATTAATAAAATATCTCCTCTCCATTCATAAACCAAACATATTTTTAGTTAAAATCTCTCTCTTCTCTTCTCTCTCCCCTCTTTTGAACCAAACATGATTAGAATTAAAAAAAAAAACTCTCACGTTATTTCCCATCTCCTCACATTACCTTCATTAAATTTTCTTCCCTCTTCTCCCTCCTCGTTTATTTGAATCAAAGGAACCCTAAATTTTATATTATAACTTTGCTTTAAAATATTATATTAATAAATTAAAAATAAATAAATAAATTTTGATAAAATAAAGGCCGAGCAAACTTATGCATAAATATAAAACATAAAAATTATTTGTACTAAGTAATATTCAAATCTAAAATTTTAAAATGAATATATTCTCAACTCCTACATTTCTACGATTAATTAAATAAAAATGTATTTAGATTAACGGTAGACATAATTGATTATATTATAATTAAATTTGATAAAATTAATTTTTTTAAATTGAATTTAACAAAATTAATTTATATTTAAATATATTTATGTAAAAATAAATTAAATAATAAATTTTAATATAAAAATCAATTATAAAAATAAAAATTATAAATTTTAATTTAAAATAGAATCAATTTTAAAGATAAAATCAATTTTATTTTAATAGAATAAACATTTTAAAATGATTAGAATCAATTCAACAAATCAAAAAAATTGATTATGAGTATATAAAATTATAAATCATTTTATATTATTAGTGTTTTTTAACAATATATAAATGAATGTGGTGGGAGAAGAGGGACCCGGTTTGAAAACACGTGCAACCATAATTTTCTTTATTTATATAATAATATAATATACCTATGCCTACATATAGGTTATCTTCTCCAACTGCCTGTCAGTGCTGCTGCCATAATTTTCAGTTTCTTTTTGCTTATTTATTTTCATCACTGTTTTAAGTAAAATTAATTTTTAAATTAATAATAATTAATATATTTATTTTATATAAAAACAATTTCATCATATCACTTAAATTTGAAATATTATAAATAATTTTGTTAAATCAAATCAGTTAATAATTATACAACAACATTTATATATAGAGATGTGATTTAAATCTATGACGTCTCAGTTACTTATTTTTAGAAGTTGAATTTTACTAACTATATTATTAGACTAAATAGATGTGTAAATAAAAAAATATTTTAACTTAGTTAATAGTTTGGTTTTATATATATGTGTATTAAGATGAAATCAGATCCCTTATTATTATACTTTGGCCGCATTTACAATTCGATGTGTTTGTAATAGTTGAGTTAAGATTAAATGTTCCAGATTTTAATACATATTTTAATTTAATTTAAAACAAAATATTGTATTATAAATATAGATAATTCGAGTTTCATTCAACGATTGTGAATAAGTCAAATTTGTGAATGTAGAAACAAGTGAATGCAAAGAAACCTGCTCTTTATTAAGATATTGGGTTAAAAATCTATGTTCAATACTATTTGTATTGTTGCTCAAAAGTCAATTATATGATCTTTTAGAGTTTGTTTGGTTGAAAATAAGAAGAGAGAAATAAATAAGAGAGTAAAAGAGAAATAAATGAGAAATAGAATAAATTTTAAATATTGTTTAATTTAAAAGAAAGAGAAGAAAAATAGAAGAGTAAGAAGTATTGATATTTTAAAAAATACAAGAATACTCTTATTTGTTAGCTTTTATAGAATAATTTATTAAATTATTTATTATTTAATTTAATTAATTTAATTAATTTAATTAATCTCACTAATCTACCTAAAACAACTTCACTGATTACTAATTCAAATAATTTAAAATACCAATTTTAATTGTTAATTAATTTAACATATTCACATTTTCTGGTTTAACTTTAATTAACTAATCAATTTATATTACATTACTAAAAATTTGTCTTTTCACATAAAAAAAAACCTTGTATTTTTCATTATTAAAAAAATACCATAATTTTATGCTATCTCACTCATACTCTACCAGTTCACCAATTATGTGTATGTCATTGCTACCTCTACATAGATAATCTTAATTAAAAAAATAGTGTAAATAATTGAAGATAATAATGGAAGCACACTTTATCATCTCTTTTCTTATTGTAATGGAAGGATTTTTTCGGTGTTGCGTCATAAATTTCATCATTGATGTCTTTGTTTCAAGTTTTGTTTCAAGATTCTACATTGTTTATTATGAGTGTGAGGTTTCGATATCGACAAGGTATGAAATAAGCGGAAAAACTCAATTTTGGAGCCAAATTATATATATTTGAAATTCAAAATTCAAACACAATCATACACATAATTTCAAAATCTCTCAAATCAAAACCAAAACTCTTTCAAATTCTCTCAACTTTCTTCAAGAAATTCTCACGAACACATTCAATAAAACTCATAAAAACTTCACCAATCTCTCTCTCTCTCTCTCTCTCTCTCTCTCTCTCTCTCTCTCTCTCTCTCTCTCTCTCTCTCTCTCTCTCTCTCTCTCTCTCTCTCTCTCTCTCTCTCTCTCTCTCTCTCTCTCTCTCTCTCCTCTCTCTCTCTCTCTCTCTCTCTCTCCTCTCTCTCTCTCTCTCTCTCTCTCTCTCTCTCTCTTATTTTTCCAACGAGCAACTCTTCCCTCTCCGGCCAGCATAACCTTGCACCGCCGCCGATCCTCCTTAGCCCTCCAGTCGGTCACGTTTACCGATCGATTTCCCTCCGCCTTCGCCGCGCGCTTCAATTGCGGATCCTCCCTCTGTCGCGTGTTTCCAGCGACGATTCCCTCTATCGCAGTTTCTTCTTTCCGACGGACACTCTCCTCCTCTCCGATCGTGTTTTCCGGTAGCTTCATCTTCTCCGATCTTTATTTCGGTAATTCTTGAATTCTCTTGATTTAATTGATTACTTGCATAATTGATTTTGGAGAATTGTGTTTATTTGAATTTAATTGATTATCACATGAATTAAATTCTTGAATATTGCTTGAGATCTTTAATCCTTGAATTTGTGATAATGTTTGAATCATGTGGAATTGGTAGATTGATGAACATAATCGATTTAGATCTAAAATTCAATCAGTAAATTGATGTTAACTTTTGAATACCGAATTTTAGATCTAATGTCGATTATTGAGTTTTGATGAGGATTAATTTTGTTTTCAAGAGTTAATGCAGTTTTCGAATTAATTTGTTGATGAATTCAATTTTTCAACGTTAAAACTTCAAATCTGATAAATTGCATTAACACTTGAATTGTGTTGTTTTGACTTGGAATATGCAGATTTATTTGTAATTTCTAAGCGATGATGCATGAATTGGTGAACATTTTGTGCATTCGTTTATGAGTTTTTAAACTCATTTTTATCCGATTCCAGTTCATGTATGTATCGCTGCTCGGAAACTACAAACGCCTTGTAAATTACTTCTCAAAAGTTTTTTGATGCTTATTCATGCATAATTGTGCGTTTATGGACTATTATTCTTGAGTTTCACCGTTTCTGATACGATTTTCTGAGCAATTCTTTGTCACGGCGCAATGCTTCCCGATTTCAGTAAGTTGAGTATAAGACACTATTTCATTGATGGTTAATGCTCAAGGGACTTTGTTTTGATATTCGAACGACATTTATACCAAGTTTTGTCGATTTCAGATCGATATTTTACACGGTTCATGTTTTGACGACAATGCTGCCTGAGAATGGTAAGTGGTGCTTGCATAATGATTTAATTCACGGTTGATGCTTATTTGAGCTTGCTGGTACGTTTAGTGGTATCCAGTGAAGAATGGAAAAACACAAGAAAGGGGGGTTTGAATTGGGATTTTTAAAACTGAAAGTAAAGAACATGTTGGTTATCCTGGTTCGTTTGAACTCAAACTACTCCAGTCCATCCGCCAAGGTGATTTCGCCTCTCTCAACGAGGTCTTAATCCACTAATCAATCTTGATTACAAATCTACTTTGATAACCGTCAAAGTCTTCTTGAGTATCAACCATAACCCAATTTTTCTCAAGGAAATTCTCTAAACAATGTATGAATAAAAGTGTACAGTAGTGTTTCTAATTAAATAGTATCACAAGACAAGTGATGTTTTACACAGTTTGAATGTTGAATGTTTGAGGATGAAAATGATAGCAGCGTTATTGTTCATGTGTAAATCGTGAACGATTTATCCTCAAGGTTTGTTTAAATAGGCAAAGCATGAATGACCATTTGGAAACTTGATCAATGACAATTAAGGCGCTTTCCAAAAATAAAGATCCTTGTTCCCTTCCAACCGTTACTCTTGAAATGGAAATATTTGATTTGTAACGCTTCAGAACATTAAAGTATCCGTTGCAGCTTGCTTCAGAACTTTGGAGATCAGAGCCATAAAATCTTGTTTGCAGCGTTAGAACTTCTTTCAAGGAGTTTTATAATCAGAGTTGAAACAATATTTTAGCGCATCTTCTAATCTTCTTCGATCAGAACTTTTTGAGAGATGTTTATAATCACAGCAGAAAGAACTTTGTAACTTATCTTCTGATCTTCTTCCATCAGAACTTCTCTACAAAATAAAATATAATTTTAGCGAGCATGAATGTTCTTTGCTTTTGTTATCATCAAAACTCTTACAAGGGTTATAGAATCAAACTATGTTCTAACAATCTCCCCCTTTTTGATGATGACAAAAACTAGGATATTTCAATAAAAACAGACAGGACATAAAGCATTTTAAGATCTCCCCCTGAGTTGAATACTCAAATAGAGAAAAAAATACTTCCCTAAAGTTTATTCTGATCAGAGCTTTTGATGGAGCTTTTGATTCATCTACTTCTGTCTTTACCAGAGTTTTGTTCCTGTTTTACTTTCAGAGCAAGAAACGAGAAGTTATGATATACAAAATGTTTGAGACTGTGTCTTGATACTATTATTAGAAATATCTTACGTTCTCCCCCTTCTTGTCAAGAATCAAAAAGAAATATAAACACGTTTATGCAATAAAAGTAGAGTTGTATTAAAAAGGATTGTAAAAAAAGATTCAGAAGCAAACAACACAAAAAGATTGAACACAATACAACAATTTTTTTTTTCAAAAACTAAGATTGAGGTGGAGGAAGTCGTGTAAACAAGGCTTCCAACAAGCTCTTAATCTGTGTGTTTGACTCTTCTTGTTTTCCCATCATTCCTTTGATTTCCTTGCATGTGTCATCTTGCTTGTCTAATCTCTCCTTGATCACTGCATTTTCTTTCTTCGGCTCCTCTAGAGTTTGCATAACTAGAGATGAAGAAGCTATATCAGCAGAAGGTGCCACGTTTTCAGAGCAGGCTGCAGCAGATTCTGACTCAGTAGCTTCTTCAATTTCTTTTACTTTGTCTTGAAATATAACCAAAGGAAGATTACCAGAGCATAGTTCATCAACTTCTGAAGGCTGGTGATCTTCCCGGGGGGCATTGTCCAGCATAAGAATAAGTTTCTTTTCCCAGTGGCGCAGAAATTGATCCTTGAAAACATTCAGCTACTCAAAGAAGTTCTATTGGGCCATTTCATAGCTTAACTCCTTGAGTTTCTGGGATTCAGAGTTGAACCATTTTCTGAACTGGTTCCAGTGAGAATTAGAAGCAGCAAGATTTAGATTTTCTAAGAAGGCTAGCTTCAAAGAGTTAACCCATTCAATTATCTCTGTTTTAAAAATCAGTAAATTTCTACCAACATCCGCCTTGGTGATAGTTGGTTTTGGTTTTGGGATAACTATTTTGTGAGAGCTAGAGGCAAGGTTATCCAGTGCTTCTAAGTCTATTACAGTTCGTAGGTGATCTTCTGGAGGGTTGATAGGAGAGGGGGAATCAGAAATGATAATGGGTGAGGGAGGCGTGTTTGGTGGAGTGGAATGGTAAGAAGATGTGATTTCTGGAATGTCCTGAATTAAGAGAGGTTTTCGAACCATGAGAGGTTCTGTTATTCCAGGAATGGGTGAAGTGGTATCAGAGTCAATATTTGGATTTTCTGGTTGGGGAGCGTGAAAGTTTGGATTTTCAGAGTTGGGAGCTTGAGAGTTTGAATTTTCTGGTTAGGAGTCTTGGAACACTGGATCAAATTGATCAATATCAGAAAGAACTTGAGCAAGTTCTGGCTGATTTTGGTCAAGATGTAAGGTAGTAGAACATGGTTCTTCCAGAATGTTTTCTAGTGTGAGTGAAGGTTTAAACTCTATATCAAAATCATCAAAGGTTTGTGGTGAAGGGTCTTCTGTTGGTTTTGGAGAGGAGGGGGTTTCAAATGTTGATAAAAGTACTGATTCTACAACAGAAATAAAAGAATAATTACCTTTCTTTTTAGAAGCTTTTGGAACCTTCTGAGAAGATCCTTCTCTTGCAACTTTCCTTTTCCTTGATTTCTTGAGAACAACCTCTTCAGCCTATTGTCGCAGATCACGAATGTTTACTTTTGAAACAATCCCATCCATTTTACAAGCTTCCAGATATCTGACAATAATTTCCGGAGATGCATCTGTTTGAGAGAACAAAGGGAAATCCTTCAGAGGAGCTCTTCTTGGTGTGATAACTTCTTTGGTTGCAAAAGTTGGATCCTTCTTGATGGTGTCAATGATTTTCATTTTCTTCAGATTCTTTACATTCAGAGGTTTTCCAGCACAAGCTTCCAGAGCACTGACTTGTTGTGCTTCAGTCAGATGTTCTACCAGTTTGTTTTCCGTCAGAATATCTGATATCAGCCTACCCAGAGGTACCCAATCCCTCTTAGTCCTTTCTTCTTCTCTAGTCTCTTTAACACTTGTCTTCAGATGATTAAACAACAGATGGGGAAGATTTATCTTTGCCTTGGTTGCAATGAAGTACAATAGAAATTGTTGGTCAATATTAATATAATCAGGAGAGCTTGTGGGCTTTCTGTGGTTGATGCAGCCCAAGATGATTTTTGACCAAATTATGAAGTAGTCCTTCAGATCTTTAATTTTATTTGATGGTTGTCCATAAGTAAAAATCTCTTTTGAGATTGTTGTTATGTCAGATCATTTTTCTGCCATGTCGCTGCAACGAATGCCTCCGCCGTCATGACCTATCAACCTTACAATAAGATCTTCAGAAATTGCTATCTTCTTCCCCATCACATAAGAAGTAACTTGATGGTTTAATGTAGTAGCATGAATCCAGAACTCTTTGACCAATCTTGGAAAAACTGGACCCAGTAGACGATCAAAATATTTGGTCCACCCTTGAAATTCAACATCAGGAGTAAGATCGTAGCCGTTTTCCTTCATACTTTCAAAGTGTATAATGAGTTCACAGAGAAATTCTAGTGAATCAATGGGAGTCAGTAGAGTTTTTGAAGGTTCTTCACATCTTTCCACTGTTTAAGAAGATGATCCAGGAACACATTGAAAGCTTTGAGCGCTTGAAGATGAAGCCATTGTTCACATAGACTTGTTGAAGGTTTTTGAAAGAAAATTGCACACAAAAAGTAGAGAGAAAATAGTAGCGAGAAGAAGTGAGAGTGAAAAAGTGAAAGTGAAAGTGAAAGTGAATGGTTTATTTATAAGAAAATTGGAAACTTAATTAGCAAGAAAAGAGTAGTAAAAATAATGATTACATAGCATTAATGATTCTTGAAAATAGGGAGATGGCGTGGAGATATAGAACAGTTACCAATACAACACGAGTCTCAATGTATCCAATCAAAGCCTTAGAAGAACTCTTGTGAGAGGATGGTAGATGTTGATGTTGTGAACTACATGCTTCTATCTTTGAAATGAACTGTTTAGGAACTGTTCAGATATTCTTAGATAGATCCTGATGCAACTCTCCTTCTAACTTCTGAAGAATTATTGATCAGATGTTCACCAAAGAAAATATAAACTTTTGAGGGTTAATGAATACATAAATAAAACTCTTATTCTGGACATAATTTCATGCTGAGATGTTTCAGAATGAAATTAAACCTATCTTCAGAAAGTGGTTTAGTGAAGACATCAACCCATTGATGGTCTGTGTCAATAAATTTGAAAGAGAGAACTCTTTTCTGAATATAGTCCCTAATAAAGTGATGTTTTATTTCTATATGCTTATCCCTAGAATGTAAAATTAGATTTCTAGATAAACAAATAGCATAAGTATTGTCACAGAGTATAGGAATGTTACTCTCAAATATATTGAAGTCTTTAAGATGACTTTTCATCTAGAGCATCTGTGTGCTGCATCCAGCTGCCACTATATATTCAGCTTCAGCGGTTGATAATACAATTATGGATTGCCTCTTGCTGGACCATGAGATCATATTTTCTCCCAAAAAATGGCAGCTTCAATAAGTGCTTTTTCTTTCTACTCCGTCTCCAACGAAGTCAGCATCACAGTACCCTACTAATTTGTATTCATTGGTTTTTCTATAAAACATACCAAGATTAGTAGTACCATTCAGATGCTTGAAAATTCGCTTAACAACTATTAAGTGAGATTCTCTAGGATCTGATTGGAATCTGGCACATAGACATACACTATACAGAATACCAGGTCTTGAAGCTGTAAGATATAAGAGAGAACCAATCATACCTCTGTAGCTCTTCTGTTCTAACTTTTTACTTACCTCTTCTTTTGTCAGAATGCATGTAGGATGCATTAGAATTTTGGCTGGCTTACATTCTGATAAGTCGAATTTCTTCAGAAGTTCTTTGACGTATTTGCTTTGGTGTATGTATGTTCCTTCTGGTGTTTGATTGATCTGAATGCCCAGAAAGAACTTGAGTTCTCCCATAAAGCTCATTTTTAACTCTGCCTGCATGGACTTAGCAAATTCTCTTCCCAAAGAGGCTTTAGTAGATCCAAAAATGATATCATCTACATGATCTAACAAACTAGAATGTCATTTTCAAATGGCTTACAAAATAAGGTTGTGTCCACTTTCCCTCTAGTGAAATCATTTTCTAGCAGAAAACTACTTAGTCTTTCATACCAAGCTCTGAGAGCTTGTTTCAGACCATATAGTGATTTCTTTAGTTTAAAAACATATTCTGGATGTTTTGAATTTTCAAAACCATGGGGTTGGTGCACATAAACTTCTTCATCTATGTATCCATTTAAGAATGCACTTTTTACATCCATATGATAAAGAGTGATGCCATTATTTACAGCAAAAGAAATTAAAAGTCTGATTAGTTCTAACCTGGCGACTGAAGCAAAGGTTTATGTATAGTCTATCCCCTCATGATGACTATAACCTTGTGCAACCAGCCGTGCTTTATTTCTGATGACCTCTCCTTGTTGGTTCAACTTGTTTCTGAATACCCATTTGGTTTCAATGATGTTGAACCCTTTTGGTTTAGGAACCAGATCCCACACATCGTTTCTGGGGAACTGGTTTAATTCCTCCTGCATTACAAGTATCCACTTATTGTCCAAAAGAGCTTTATCAATGGAATTTGGCTCAATCAGAGACACTAATCCCATGAGAGGTTCTTCAGACTTTCTGAATGTGGATCTTATTCTGATTAGGTCTTCTTTATTTCCCAAAATTTTGTCTTTAGGATGAGCTGAGCTACTTCTGGATCGTCTTTTCTGGAGAGGTTCTTCAGATGTTATTGTGATATTTGTGACATCTTCTTCTGGTGTTGTCTATGATTCTTTGTGAGAAACTTCTGATGCTATGTCTTCAATACCCGTGAATTGGACTTCTATATCTGTAAAAGATTTATCTTGCTTTGACTTTTGAGAGCCAAACTTATAATCAAATCTAACACTGATTCACTCTTCTACAATCCGTGTTTCTATGTTATATACTCTATAGGATCTTGAGAGTTCAGAGTATCCTAACATAATACACTTTTTGACTTTAGTTTCATACCTTTTTAGATGTTCTTTAGTGTTAATAATAAAACAAATACATCCAAATGGATGGAAATACGAGATGTTGGGCTTTCTGTTCTTCCACAGTTCATATGTAGTCTTCTCCATAATATGTCTTATGGAGATTCTATTCTGAATGTAACACACTGTGTTAATTGCTTCTGTCCAAAAGTTCTTAGCAATGTTAGTCTCGTTGATCATGGTTCTGGCCATTTCTTGTAAAGTTCTGTTGTTTCGTTCTACAACTCTATTTTGTTGGGGAGTTCTAGGACAAGAGAAATGATGAGAGATGCCATTCTCATTAAAAAATAGTTCAAATTTTTTGTTTTCAAATTCTCCACCATGATCACTTCTGACTAACAATTCTAAGATCTTTTTTGTTTTGGACTTGGTTACAGAAGGCAAAGAACAAAGTGTAACTCGTCCTTGTGTCTTAAAAGCTTTACCCATGTCCATATGCTATAGACATCTACGATCACTAATCCATACTTCTTGGAACTAATGGATGCAGTTTTCACTGGTCCAAATAGATCTATATGCAGAAGTTGTAATGGTCTAGAGGTAGAAACAACATTTTTTGCTTTAAAAGAGGGTTTTGCAAACTTGCCTTTCTGACATGCTTCACACAGAGCATCTGAGCTGAACTTCAGGTTAGGAAGTCCTCTGACTAGATTGAGTTTGTTAATATGAGATATTCTTCTCATACTAACATGCCCCAATCTTCTGTTCCAGACCTATTTCTCATCGTTAACAGACAGTAGGCATTTTACATTCTGACTTTTCAGCTCAAAAAGTTTTATTTTATAAATGTTGTTCTTTCTCTTTCCATTAAAGATGATAGATCCATCTTTCTGACTAACTGCTTTACATGAATTTTGATTAAAGATCATATCATAATTGTTATCACTTAATTGACTTATGGATAACAAGTTATGCATTAATCCATCTACTAACAAAACATTAGTAATATAGGGAAGATTGCCGTTACCAATTGTTCCAGAGCCAATGATCTTCCCCTTCTGATTGCCTCAGAAACCTACGTAGCCTCCAGATTTAAGCTCCAGGCTTTGGAACATATGCTTTCTTCCCATCATGTGTCGAGAGCATCCAGAGTCCAGGTGCCAGGATTGGTGTTTCAGTCTTGCTGTCAAAGATATCTGCAACATATACAATTTTATCCTTAGGTACCCATATCTTTTTGGGTCCTTATTTGTTAGAGTTACCAAAATTCTGTTTGAATTTTGGTTTAGCAGAGAAATCATTACTAGTATACTTTAAATCATGTGTGTGCCCATAGGTAAAGTGAGAATTTAGAGGAGTATGTTTAATAACTAAATCCTTAACTTTCTTAGGTTGGGATATTTAATGTGATACGGTGGCAGAACCGACTATTATACTGGTTTGCATTTTGTATTCGCAAATATCGCGGTAAGCAAGAGTCGCCATCGAATTTTATTTTATCCAATCAGGAAAAGGAAAAAGAACAGAAAAAACTTTTTTCGAGAATGTTTCTGAGTACGGGGGGTAGATTATAGAAAGGGAAGGTGTTAGCACCCTTTCTATCCATGGTTTTCCATGGGCTCTTAGGTACTTGCTCATTTTGAAATTGCTTGTGTGTGCTTGTTTTGAAAAGTTTTGTTTTACTTTGTTATAACCCTTGTTTCTATCCTCAAGAATGTTACGAAGTTGTTTTTGAAAACTTTGTTTGAAAAGTGTTTGTGCGAAAAAAGTTCGTTTGTTTAAGCAAGTACCTAGGAACTAATCTACCTACTCGAAAAATACTGTCCGTTTTCCTTTAGACAGCGCTATCCTATTATTAAGGAATAGGTAGCACCGTCATTGGAGTTTTAAAGGGACGTTCGAAGGGACGAAATGGTCTCTGAAGGCAACAAGTAAGGATACCTTAACATTTCGAAGGGACTATCGTCATAAGATCATTTCGTAGGCAACTCAAGGGACAAGTAGGGATTGTGATCTTTATGACGACTTTGAATCACGGGTCATTGCTAAGGTATCCCTACCTTCGAGGGACACGACCATTATTTCTGAGGTAACCAAGTGAGGCAATACCCTAGGGGTGCAAGTGTGTAAAAGTGTTCGATTTCAGTTATGTTTATCTTTGCAGTTTAGTGATCTAAGATTGATTCATTAGTCATACACGCCGAAGTTGCTAGCAATTATATATAAGCATCCAAAATATAAAAGCAAGAAGGTAAAGGTCCTACACTATTACAGGACTTTTGCAGATACATAATCATCTTGGACTGAAAATAAAGATGCGGAATATAAACCCTAATTACTATTACAACCTCGAAACAGTTACAATAATAATAAAAGGAAATTAAAAAAATGCGCGCGGCAAATTTAAATGCGAGAATTAAAGAACCCTAAAAAATTTAATTGAAAAATATTTAGGTTATTATTATTTTTTTGAGAAAAAATTAATTGGGTTATGTACAAATTAAAAAAAACCCTAATTTCTAATTAATTTAAACTATGTAGAAAAACAATTGAATTGCCCTAAATAATTAAACTAATTAATTAAAGAAAAAACCATATTTTTTATGAAAAAGATTTTTTATGTTTTTTGTGATTTTGATTATAAAAAAATGATTTTTGTTATTTTGTAAAGAAAAAAATAAATTAAATAAACAATAAAATATAAGAAATAAAATTAAAAAAAAGATTAGAGATGGGCCTTTTTGTGAAGCTGAAAAGGGGGTGTAAATCTAAACTTTTGGGCCCATTAGTGGCTAAGCCCAGTCAACACATTGGATTCCATGCTGCCTCTTCCTGCTGGTGCACTGTGGTCCTCTCTTGCATGGGCGTTGGATTGGATTGATAAGGAATCCATTGACTGGATGATGAAAGCGCATGGTATGCTCCTGGGACGTGTATGCATAGGATCTGTAGTTACAAAGTTAGAAAATAAGAAAATGCTGGGACCTAGGGTTGAACCTAGGTCCCCCCCACTCACTCCACGCGCTCTTCACCAACTGGGCTGTAATGCTTAGCTGTTAATATAATACAAACAATGCATATTATATGAAAACAAAGTGGATGACTGAAAAATAAAAAAATGCGCACCAACATTTGAATGGACCAATGATGATTAGCCACGTATCTTCTTCTTCCCCTGTCCATCTTTTTAGGTCTGTAACTTATACCTACGGACAGTGTGCCATGGCTGTAGCTCTGCATCTTTCAAAAATCACAAGCAAGCATGATAAATTACTAGTGAATACATAGATTAACTCGTTTTGATCTCACGAGCATCATGTTGCTCTTTTCTTGGCCATATTTAACCTGTAGAACAAAGCCCTAAAACGCAAGAACAAACCCTAATAATGGCAATTACGTATACAGGCGTCAAAATGCAAAATTGTTTGAACCAAAACGTTCCAAATGGTGATACAAACACAATGCTATGCTTAAAAGTAATTAATCATGTGTAAATTGCAAAATCAAATTCAAGATTGTATGAGAAAACCGTGGGTCTGTAGCTTGCGATTCTGACCGTGTGGAAGCTTGCAAATGATCGAAACACGTTCTGGAGATGTCCAGGAATCGATTGGTAGCCTTAGAATGCTTTGAATTAGCCTCTAAGCTTGAAATCGATCCACCACTTTTTGACAATTTTTTTCAGTTTTGCTTTTTCTCTCACCACCTCTAATCCTCGTTTTTTCTGGCTTGGTTGTGTCCTATATATGTATTGGAATTGATTAGGTCAACAAAGCTGTATGGTATTTTGGTGAATTAAGGAGATTTGATTTGATTTTGTTTTTGTATGATATCTTTCCAAAACAACCAAAATCATGCTATTTTTGATTCAATCAACCCTTGCACGACTTGGATATGATATGCTAGGTTGATTAGATTTGATTCCTACAAAAAATCAAATCAAAAATCAATCTATTATTTTTTTTGCAATTATTTGATTTAATTTGAATTTTAAATAATAAAAATCAAAATAAAATAAATAATGAATCAAATAAAGTGTAGATGCTGATTTGGGTCGTGGACCATGTCACAAGCAAGATTCAATCATGAAAAACTAGGCCCATTTGACAAAAAATGTACTTCTAAACACATTTGACTTTTGGCAATTTTGCAATAATTGTCAACTTTGACAAGTCATATCTCCTCCAATTTTAACCCTAGAGATGTGTTCTTGGACTTTTTAGAAAGCTTAGGATGTCCCCTAAACAACCCTTTTTGTTTCATCTCGATTGGGTCTTCCATGTTCATGTAAGAAGCTTTGACCCAAAAGGTGTTTTTGTTGACTTTTCAAAAGGACCTATAATGTAGAAATTCATATCTTTTGATGAGTGTATATTTTGAACTTGAGGGCTGAAGATGAGTTGTAGGGAATTTCATCCTCTTCAAAATGAGCTTTGTATGGAAAATTTCTGATAAAGTATGAAGAAGTTATGCTCGGTCAAAGTTTGGTTGACTTTTCCTAAGAAACCCTAATTTAACAACTTTTGGGTTTTGATGAATTTGGGGAATTCCTTGGGGAATCATGATCAAACCTTAATAAAATGATGAATATCACTTCAAAATGTTGATGTTGACCAAAAATCTTGAAGTTTGACTGTATGTGGGCCACAATTGACTTTTGACCTAGTATAGTTGATTTTCAGGCATCTGAGCAATTGACTGAGCAAACTTCTTGTGTAAGGCATAAAACTTGACATGGATGATCTTGAGAATATATTAGGACCATGGAAAGCATTTGGGACCTTTGGAGCTCTCACACCCTGATGAAAATGGAAACCCTAATTTGAGGTACATTGCCTTAGGAGAGAGCCTGTCTGGTCAACTCTTGGGCATCCTTGAGCAAGTTGGGGGCCTTAATGGGAAGGTGTTGAGTAAAATGACAGGGCAAATTTTGGGGTACAACAGCTGCCCATGTTCAATCTTCTTAAACCTGAGGATGTAGATTGGCTATCTACCTTTCATAATCTGAAGGTGGAAGATGATTGAACATTGAGTGCCCAGAAGTTTGCACTCGTCTGGGATGGTGCTGGACTGTGTAGGTAGTATCAAGAATGGGCTTACATATGCCATTTGGAAAATATGATGGAGAATCTTCAGAGACGGGCTTAAAGATTCCATATAGAGGATATCGATTTCGTGAGATATTCCTTCAATTAGAATTCCTGTTCATGTCATTGAGGAGGAATCTGCTGAGGAATGTTGGTCTCTGTCTTGGGAGAAATAGAATTTTAGGAGCTTCGGTTGTCCGTTACTCTACTGGGGAATCATCTCTTAGTCTAGGAGATGAAAATGAACTACTATCTGGTCGTTCTCCAGGCTTTATAGTGATTTGCTAAGGATAATAAGATTAACTGCTATCTGGTCGTGCTCCAGGTTTCACAGTGACCTATCAGGGAGATGAGATTAAACTTGATATCTGGTTGTTCTCCAGGCTTTGCAATTCCTCAATTCTTATCTGGTCATGTTCCAGGCTTCAGAAGGAAATTAAGTGGTTATCCGGCCGCGTCCGAGTTTCAACTTGAATTTAAGGCATACTAATATCTGGTTGATTTCCAAGCTTCATAGTAATTGTTAGAATAGACTTCTATTTGGTTGAATTCCAAGCTTCATAGTATCTTATACTGTTATCTGGTCATGCTCCAGGTTTCACAGTGTCTCTTGCCGTTATCTGGTCATGCTCCAGTCTTCACAGTGTCTTGTATCGTTATCTGGTCGTGCGCCAGGATTCACAGTGTCTTATACCACTATCTGGTCGATTCTAGGCTTCATAGTATCTTGTACTGTTATCCGGTCGATCTCCAGGCTTTATAGTAACTTGCTGGGGATTAAGCTGTTTTCCGATCGATTTACGGGTTTCATAGCTTGAATTTAAGACATACCATTATCTGGTCGATTCCAGGCTTCATAGTATTTGGAGAAATCAAGATATTATCCGGCCGATTTCTGGGCTTCATAGCTTGAACTGGAACAGAAATCTTAGTATCGATTTGAATGAACCAGGGAAAACTTGTGAGAACTTCAACTGGGAGAGAAACCTTAGTATCGATTTGACTGATCCCGTGAGAGGCCTCAGATTAACTTTGACTGACATAGAAATCAGGGGAATCTTAACGAAGATTCGGCTGACCCAGACGAAAGTCTTAGAACATCTTCGACTAGAATAGAAACCTTAGTGTCGGTTTGACTGAACCAGGAAAAATGCTGGAATATCTGCAACTGGAATAGAAACCTTGGTGTTGGTTTGACTGAACTAGAGAGAACTCGTGGGAACTTGATTGCATATTTCCCTGAAAGGTAAAGAGTTAGTCGTATGTAATGTCATGATGTATGAAATGTATTGAGTAATGATGTTCTCAAAATAAATGAGATTGTGATGTATGATATGTGTGCGCATGCCATGATGTATGGATATGAAATATTATTGTGATATTCTCTAGCTGGGGAAAATAAATCCTGACTTCTGCTAGAGAGTATAAGGAGTTGAGTTCTTCGTTTCTGCTGGGGATGGTGAACGAAGATGATTAGTTGGATATTTACATCCATTCTGCTTGAGAATATTCTACCGGGAGAGACTCTGTCTGAGAACAATCCTGCGGGGGAATGGCTCTGTGGGGAAGAGAGATACTTTGTTGGAAGATCTGTTGATTTGGAGGAATAAACTCAGATAGGGATGTGTTGTACCCCAAAATTTGCCCTCCCATATTTCTCAAAACATTTCAAGAAAAATTCACAAGTCCAACCCGGCGCATCATATTCAGGTGTTCTTTCGCCAAGATATCTCTGATAACATATTCTCAAATTCAGGTTCGGCTCAAGAGTCAATTCTTTAAAGAAGGTATCCGAATGTGTGAGTTTGCTCGAAGAAATATGGTGAAAAAGTGTGCTGAAAGTGCAGTTTTTACGCGCTAAAAAATTCATAACTTGAAGATAGTGGCTCGTTTTGAATCCGTTCCGGTGGCCTAAATTCCGTCTTGACATTATCTACGTTTTCATCTCTCACGGCTGGAAGCCAATTTCGATCAGAAGGTCTTCAAAAATGTGGATTTATCAAGTATTTTCATACAGAAAATTTGTGACAGAAGTTTATTTGCGTCATGTTCAGAAAATCATAACTTGGTCGATTTTCATCGTATCGAGCTGGTTCCGGCGCCAAAATTTCACATATTGAGTTGACTACATTTTCACAGAAGGTATTGATTTCAAACGGTATTCAAAAGGCCTTCGTTTTTTGCTCAGAGTGCGTGACACGCTGAAAATCCTGAATGCTGAATATTATTTCATCTGGGCCGAAACTTCAAAAATTCATAACTCGGTCAATTTTTATCGGATTGGCCTCATATTTTTACACAAGGTCCCTGACTCATAGATCTACAACTTTGCTTCAAAAGTCGAGACCGGATTATGCTCCGATCAATACCAGTTTTTTATTGAAGAACGTGTCAGAGTCGACACTGGAGCCCAAAATAAGTTTGTCTGAGCTGAAACTTCAAAAATTCATAACTAATTCACTGTTTATCCGGTTGAGCCGATTTTCGGACAGGAGTTAGTTATCGATGTCGGCTACATTTTGTTTACACATTTCAACTTCAAAAATTGCACTTAAGTCCCTGCGATTTAGCCTGGAAAGTGACGAACTCAAGTGAACATTGGAGGCCCAATTGCACATTCAAAGCCCATTTTCTTTACCCTAATTTCCATTATATAATCACCTTCTTTTCACACAAACTAGAGAGGAGGAAAAGAGAAAAAAAACCTTGCCACAACACTGTTAGAATATCAAATTCTTTCAAGAACCCTAAAACCTTGAAATCCTTATTACAAATCCCTCTCTCACTACAAACAAGCCATCACAGTTACAAACCAACACCTCACTACTTCTTCAGTAAGGGTAAGGCTGACTTGATCTCCATGATCCAAAGGGCATAAAAGCATTCATGTCATTAATTTTCCAGTAAGGGTAAGATTGATTTGATCTCCATGATCAAAAGGGTATAATCATTCATACATGCCATATTGTGCCTAAACATTAAATTTTTTCATATATTGGCTTTATTTGTATTTTATGATTTTATTTAATGTGTTCATAAAATTCAACACTGCAGATTTAGACAGGATCCCATGCAGGTTCATTAAGGAACGTTGAGGCCAAAACACAAATGGCCAAAAGCCAAAAGCGAAATGGTCAAAGTAGAAAAACCTATGCATGACACCAATACATGGCGAGACAGACATCCTGAGAAGATTAAGGAACGTTGAGGCCAGAACACAAATGGCCAACAGCCAGAACACAAATGGCCATGAAACCCAATCCAATGGCCAAAACAAAACAGTTTACACATGACGCCAATAGCTATTTCACCCCTCCAATCAGACTCGTATACTCCTAAACTCTCTCTCTATTTTTATTATTTTCCTTTAATTAATTAATCGTTATTCTTTTTATTAATCACTAACCAATTAACATTTTTTTCATAATAAAATTCAGAAAACTAACATTTTTAGTATTATTATTATTTAGTAATTTCACTATTAATTATTTTTTGTAAATAAATTCTAACAAATTAATTTAGTTTAATTAGGTTTAATTTTGGCTTTTTCATAATAAATAAAATAAATTAGAATTAGGTTTTACTAACTTTTGACTTTATTTTATTTTATTTTTATTTTTCATTAAAGACATTAAAAAACTAAAAATACTTTTTTCTTTTATTTAAATAATTAGTTTTAGGTTTAATATTTCATAAATACAAAAAACATAAAAACAATTTCTTTTCTTTAATTTAATAATCAATTAGCTTTTAATTTCAATTTAATTTCAAAAGGATCCAACGCCCTCGAACGTTCTATTTTTATTCTTTTCGCACGTTATTCTATTTTCTTTCAAATATTATGTAACTGCTCAAGGCTTGTAATAGTAATTAGGTCTTTTACTTTCCGCATTTTTATTCAAACGGGTCTTTGTAATTTGGCGATGTATAGACCCGCGCCTTGTAATAGCGTAGGATTTTACTTTCCGCATTTAAATTTTCGCACTTTTAAATTCTAATTGCATGAAAGAATATATGGTTAATTAAAAACAAAGCGTAGCTCATAAATGACATGTTCAAAGATAATTGCTAAACTGAAAACAACACAAAAATTCACACACCACTCTTAGGGTACGCCTCACCTGTTGCCTTACCTTCGAAACGTGGTCGTCGAGTATAGGACATTTTAGTAAGTCCTTATGTCCATGATCCCGTTGCCTCGAAACGGTTGCCTCGGATTAAAAAAGGATCAATGGCATAAGGGTAGCTTCTAAGGTGTCCTACTGTTGCTCTGGTGACCACACTGTCCCTAAACTCAAATTGACCCGAACACCTCCAACGGTGGTGCTACCTATCTCTCAATGGTGGGATGGCACTACCTTAAGGACATTTACACAGCTTAATTCCTTAGGGTAGGTAGATGACTCATGGATACTTGCTCTATTCAAAAACAAATCAAAACTCTTTTCACACTGACACTTTTCAAAAAAGCTTTCAAAACAACTTTTCAAACACTTTTGAGGACTGATACAAGAGTTATTCAGAAATCTTTAAACGAAACTTTTTCAAACCCACTTACATCTTGAAAAGCAAACATTTTGAAAACATAGTGAGCAAGTATCTAAGAGCCCATGGATAACCATGGATAGAAAGGGTGCTAACACCTTCCCTTTCTATAAATCTACCTCCCGAACCGAGAAACTATCTCATAAGGAATTTTGCTGTGCTTTTGTCCTGTCCATGTTGGAGAAAATAAAAGACGGTGGCGACTCTTGCTTACCGCGACATACGCGAACCAGCGTTAAACAGTCAGTTCTAAATCCACCGATCACAGGATGGACTTCCATTGCTGGACAGAAGAGCTCTATTGGAGACTGAGCTTCCGCTGTCAGAGAAATAAAATCTGCTCAGGAGATGGCTTTATAAACTGCTCATGGTTGTAAAACTCGGCTGAGGAATGCAGATATCAGCTTTCTGAATGAACCCGCTGGGGAAGTGATTCCTGCTTGGGGACCTGGAGATTAGACTTTGGTTGTCTCAGATCCATGGGGAATGTAGGTATCACTGGCTTATAAGTGATAGTGACTTCACTTCCAACTGTCTCTGCCCCTTGTACCATGATTGACAGGGTAACGGTCGATACTTAGGTTTTGTACCATTTTCTTTGAGTTCTTAGTAACTATCTTTTCGTTTTATGTGCAGATATTTGTGAACATTCATCATATTCAAATGCATATGTCAAGAATAAAACATTGGACGTTTTTTCAAAATAAAACAGAAAACGGAAAAACAAACACAAAGTTTTGTACTTAAAAGACGCTTTGTATTGATTTGAAATTGGCCTATGACAGGCGTTTTTTACAAAGAGACTGGTGCTCTAGTAAGAGAACGCCGCCGTAAAAATGGAAATTATTACAGAAATTGTGTACAAAAGAAAACAGTTATGTGTAGTGATGCCATTGGGTTTCAATTCTGCTATTGCCCCTATGTCTTCGAGCATCTCATCACTTTGCTGCTTGTCCGAAGCTGACTGGATTGATCGGTACCGTTTGAGCTTGATATCCGATTACTGAAGTATGATCGCAAGGTGATCCAATGGGACATAGTGATACGCTTTAATCCCTAACTTTTATCCTAGACCACCCTTTCGGGTTTTCAGTCCACCAGGATACCCTTTTTTGCCCAAGCCGCCCTTTCGGGTTGTCGACTTGCCGGGTGTATAGATTTTTTTGTTTTTATCCCTAATTTTTGCCCGAACGCTTTTGGTTCGCTGAGATGCCCTTATTTTTGCCTAGGTATGTCAACCTAATGGGTCTTTATTATGTGTAGTATCTTTTCACTATGTCCGCATTGATAAGGTGTAGAAGGTCGTCACCATTCATGGTAGTCAGAATCATGGCCCCACCGGAAAATATGTTTTTGACTACAAATGGTCCCTCATATGTGGGAGTCCATTTTCCCCTGGGATCACCTTGCGGCAGTATAATGCGCTTGATTACCAGATCCCCTACTTGATACGCTTGTTGTCTGACTTTCTTGTTGAAGGCCTTGATCATCCGTTTCTGATACATTTGACCATGGCAGACAACAGTAAGTATTTTCTCATCGATTAAGTTCAATTGATCAAGTCGAGTATGAATCCAATCATCTTCACTCAAACCCGCATCCTTTATAATCCATAGAGAAGGGATCTGGACCTTTATGGGTAGGACAACCTCCATGCCATACACCAGAGAATAGGGTGTTTCCCCTGTCGATGTACGTGCTGAAGTATGGTACTTGTGAAGAGCAAATTGTAACATCTCGTGCCAGTCTTTGTATGTCATCGTCATCTTTTGTATGATCTTTTTGATATTCTTGTTAGCAGCTTCAATATCCCCATTCATCTTCGGACGGTAAGGAGAAGAGTTGTGATGCTGAATCTTGAACTATTTACAGAGTTCAGTGATTATTGAGTTGTTGAGATTAGTATCGTTGTCCGTGATGATTCTCTCAGGGATACCATAACGATAAACCAGGTTATGCTTGATGAACCGTGCCACCACATTCTTATTAACTGTAGTAAATGAGGTTGCCTTAACCCATTTCATGAAGTAATCAATGGCCACTAGGATGAAACGATGCCCGTTGGACGTGGTAGGTCTGATCTCGCCGATCATGTCAATGCCCCACATTGTGAAGGGCCAGTGAGCTGTCAAAACATTCAAGGAAACTGGAGGTACATGCACCTTATCAGCATAGATTTTGCACTCGTGACAGGTTCGAGAATGCTGATAACAGTCAACTTCCATAGTGGACCAATAGTATCCTGCCCGTAGGATTTTCTTTGCCATGGTATGTCCACTGGAATGAGTACCAAAGTTACATTCGTGTAGGTCTACCATGATCCTCTCTACTTCGCTCTTGTCTATGCACCGCAGTAAGGTAGAGTCGTGATTACGCTTATAGAGGATTCCATTGCTGAGGAAGAACTTTGCAGCAAACCTTCTCAGGAATTTCTTGTCATTGACAGATGCTCCCTCGGGGTATTCTTGAGCCTCGAAATACCTTTTCACCTCATGAAACCAAGGTTTGTCGGCTACCTCCTCAGTATCGATCTCACAACAGTATGTCGGTTCATCTAACCTCTCAATAATGATTAGGGGAGCTTCATTGTCCCACCAGACCTTGAACATTGACGCCATAGTAGCTAGCGCGTCCGCTAACTGATTCTCTTCTCGTGGGAAATTTTCAAAGGTGATCTCTTCAAAATGTGGCAGCAATGTCAGTACATACTATCTGTAAGGTATAAGGTTTAGGTGTTTTGTATCCCACTCGCCTTTGATCTGACTTATCACCAAAGCGGAATCCTCGAATACACTCAAGAACTTGATCCTTAGGTCAATGGAAGCTTTAAGACCCATGATACATGCTTCATACTCCGCCATGTTATTGGTACAATTGAAACATAATCGGGAAGTGAACAGAGTATGACAGCCCTCGGGAGATATGATTACAGTGCCAATGCCGTTACCCAATGCATTTGAGGCTCCATCAAAAAACATAGACCATCGGGATCCTTCCTCAGGTCCTTCATCAGGTCCAGGTTCTTCACAGTCGGTTACTAACATGATATTCTCATCCGAGAACTCGAAATTCATGGACTGGTAGTCATCCATGGCCTGATGCACCAAATGATCAGCTAACATACTTCCCTTGATTGCCTTTTGGGTTGTGTATTGGATGTCGTACTCAGTTAAGATCATTTTCCACCTTGCTATCCTTCCGGAAAGAGCGGGCTTCTCGAAAATGTACTTGATTGGGTCCATCTTGGATATCAACAAAGTAGTGTGGGTCAACTTATACTATCTCAGTCAGCGAGCAGCCCATGCCAAAACACAACAAGTTTTCTCGATCAGTGAGTATCGTGTTTCACAGTCGGTAAACTTTTTTCTAAGGTAGTATATTGCATGCTCTTTTCGACCAGATTCGTCATGCTACCCCAGCACACACCCCGTTGAATTATCTAGCACTGTTAAGTACATTATCAAAGGTCTTCCTTCAGTCGGAGGCATCATAATAGGAGGCTCTTGGAGATATTGTTTGATTCTATCAAAGGCTACCTGGCATTCTTCATTCCAATTTACCACTTGATCTTTCTTCAGAAGCTTGAAGATTGGCTCACAAGTAGCCGTCAGATGTGAAATGAATCAGGCAATGTAATTTAGGCATCCCAAGAAACCTCTAACTTCCTTCTCAGTACGGGGAGCCGGCATCTCTTGTATGGCCTTTACCTTTGCGGGGTCTACTTGAATACCTTTGTCACTGACAATGAATCCCAGAAGCTTACCAGACCTTACCCCGAAGGTGCACTTGTTCGGATTTAACCTCAGCTTGTACGTCTTCAACCTATCAAACAACTTTTGTAGATGATCAAGGTGTTCTTCTTCAGTTTGAGACCTGGCTATCATGTCATCGACGTAAACTTCTATCTCATGGTGAATCATGTCATGGAACAGAGCTACCATAGCTCGCTGATAAGTTTCCCCGGCATTCTTCATCCCAAACGACATCACCTTGTAGCAGAAAGTCCCCCACTGTGTAACAAAGGTTGTCTTCTCCATGTCTTCAGGTGCCATCTTGATCTGATTGTATCCATAGAAACCATCTATGAAGGAGAAGACTTTGTGTTGTGCGGTGTTGTCAACCAGAAAATCGATGTGGGGAAGTGGGAAGTCATCCTTGGGGCTTGCCTTGTTCAGGTCTCTGTAATCCACACACGTTCATACTTTACCATCTTTCTTAGGTACTGGAATCACATTAGCAACCCACTGCGGGTAGGAGGTGACAACTAAGAACCCGGCGTTGAACTGCTTCATAACCTCTGCTTTAATCTTCTCCGACATCTCAGGGTGCATACGACAAACCTTTTGCTTTACTGGAGGACTGTCTTCTTTAGTCGGCAGACGATGAACCACTATATCCGTGTCTAGTCCCGGCATGTCCTCATATGACCAGGCGAAGATTTCAACATACTCATGCAACATCTGCACCAACCGCTGTTTGACATTAGGCTCTAGATTTGCACCTATCTTAACCTATTTTCTGTCCTCCTCTGTGCCCATGTTCACTATCTCAACCAACTCCTTATGAGGCTATATGGCCCTTTCTTCATGCTGTAATAGTCTAGCAAGTTCTCTGGGTACCTCACAATCTTCCTCACCTTCGTCCTCGGCTTGGTTAATCGGATTTTCAAAGTCATAATGAGAAGTAGCAAAACTGTTATCAATGGGATCCAGAGTGGATATGGATCTGCATTTGGATACGTGAGTGTGTGTAAGAGCATAACTGCATAGACATAATAAAAGAAAAGAAAAACAAAGAGCACAAAATTTGTATGCAAACGTCCAATGCTTTATTAATGTCATATGAAAATGAAACATGATAACCCTCACAAATAGAACCATTATGCCCCGGGAAAGACACATGGCTATAAAGTTTATATTGTTTTTTAAATTACATATCCAAAAAAATAAAAAAGATAATTACTCCTGAACAAAAGTAATCGGTACAAAGTCCTTGGCATTCCAGTTACTGAGTCCACCATTGGTAGTCGGGAAAATTTAGTTGTCAATGTCAGAATCACCATCACCGTCTTCAAGAGCATTTACCCCAAGATTGTTGATGCGTAGGGGAGGTCCTCCAGCCTGAGCACGACGAACAACCCTTTGAGCACCTGTAGTAAAGCCCAAACCAGATTTGTTAGACTTATAATAAATAACCGGGAGCTGACCCCAAATGGTAGACCCACCTTCTTCAACCACTGTTCGTGCATCCTTGAAAGAAGTCATCTTCAAGGGAGGTTTGGTGACCTTCGGAGGACTGTTGGTAGTTTCTGCTGTAGCCATAATCTGAGTTACCTCTTCAAAGTTCTGGAAAGGAGTCTCGATGAAATCACCATCCATATATACGTACCTGAAGGAGTTCAAGTAACTGATCATGTACTCCTCTTCACCATGCACAGTGACAATCTTTCCTCTTACTAGGTACTTCAATATTTGGTGGAGGGTGGAAGTAACAGCCCCGGCCCCATGTATCCAAGGGCGTCCCAACAAGCAAGAATATGATGGTTTGATGTCCATTACATAAAAAGTGGAGTCGAAGGTCTGGGAACCAACTTTGATAGGGACATCCACTTTCCCGTGCACCATCCTCTTCGAACCATTGAAAGCTCTCACTATTATATTGCTAGGTGTTGTACCCCAAAATTTGCCCTCTCATTCTTCAAGGCCTTTCTCACAAGGTTTCTCAAGGTTCAAGCTTGCACAAGTACTTTGCAATTTTCCAGTACCAAAATTAAAAGGAAACTGTCAAAAAGGGAGAAAACAGATAAAAATATTATTTTGACAAAATTTGGAGAAATACAAGTGTTCTTCGTTTCAGCCCATTCGGCTGGCCTTTTGGCCTCGTTCGACACAAGCTTGGCTTGCATCCTTCGACTGGGCATGGGCCTCTGGCACATGTTGGTTTGGATTCACAAGGGAAAAAGCCTCTTGTAATCTATTTCACTTCCAAGGTAACCCCTAGCATGCAAATTTTCGATTGGACATGAGCCACCTTCACACAAAAGCTTCGATTGGAGTTTTGGTTCCCTTCGAAAGGGCACCTTTCAAACCCAAATCTGAATCCTTCGATGCAGTCTTCTTTAGTACATTTCTAAGAAATCTTCGACACAAGTGGAAAATAGGATTTTTGAAAGGACAACTGATCAAATATGTGGACCTTGCTACGTGATCTTACTTTACAAGCCTTAATGCTTGTATTTCACTCCATAATTAATTGCTTACATTTTGGATTAAGCTATTGTCCAGGTGATTAAGACTTTGTCCAGAGGTTTTCTGCATGAAAGTAAAGTTGCTAAATATAAATCCTGTCCCAAGCCCATGCTTTGCTTAAATCCTGTTTGTACTTCACCATAGGTCAGGGAAGTCAGCCCCTTTTAACCAACAACTTCAGTACTTCACCTCGGGATCTTTGAAAATCTGACATGACTTAAGATTTACGTTTCAGCCAAGCCACATCTTAGTTTAAACTTCCAAACCTTTTCTCTATAAATAGAGGAACCATTGACAAAGAAAGGGTCCGGATTTTTACTAGAGAGAAAAATCATAAAAATCCTCAAACACTAAAACTCCCCCATATTCTCAAACTCTCCCATATTCCCAAACTCTCTAACATTCTCAAACCTTCAAAATTCTAAGATTTTTCTTTTTTTATAAAAAGCCTCAGAGGTGTATCTTTCGATTTACTTCCCCTAGACTATAGTAACCTTCGATTCACGCATCACCATCACATACTCTCTTTCGATTCAGTGACTGCCCAAACCAAGCAGTAACAGAACTAGCTCAGGAGGATCCCAGCGAAGCTATCTCCACCATCAAAAAAGTCACCTACAACTCTTTCGACTAACCACTTCAAGAGGTAGGTTCTCTCTAAACTTGGAACTCTTTCATTTAAACATCATATGCACAAGCCAATAAAGAAAAATGTAGATATTTCTAGACCATGTTTTAACATTCGATTCTGACTGCCCGTATGCTGAAAACTCAACTTTAATTAGTTGTATTTTGGAT
This sequence comes from Vicia faba, assembly GCA_948472305.1. Classification (NCBI taxonomy): domain Eukaryota; kingdom Viridiplantae; phylum Streptophyta; class Magnoliopsida; order Fabales; family Fabaceae; genus Vicia; species Vicia faba. The sequence continues at coordinate 969,091,822 of OX451740.1, forward strand.
TTTAAGACCCATCATTTTTGTTCTAACCCCTAGACTGTAGTTATGTTTGGATGTTGCATTTTAAGAACTAAAGACAGGTTTATTATACTCTTCGATTGGCTAGCTGCACAAGCCTTTCGAATCACAACCCGAGGGCCTAATATGCATACAATGAGTCAGTAGGGAGCCTGTGGAAAAGCCAAAACCTCACTGATTCCAACCCCCAGTCGAAGGAGACAAAGGAAAATCGAAGGACATGACTCCACTGACTCCAACCCCCAGTCGAAGGAGACAGAAAGCTAAGTCGAAAGAAGCCAAAATACGTAGAACCGAAGGGTTTTCTACCTGAGTCGAAAGGCCTTTTTTATTTTCTTACCCTTATTTTATTTTTTCCTTTTTATAATTTCATGCTATTTAATATGGTTGTAATAGTGTAGGGTTTTATCTTTTCTTTGCATTTTATTATTTTTGTATGCTTTCTAGTAAAATAGGAAATGTATGGCAAGATAAAAACAACAAAATAGACAATCCTAATCAAAGAAAAAACGCATGCAAATAACACACTTGCACACAAGCATCCTTAGGTTTTCTCCACTTGGTTGCCTTAAATAAATGGCCATGTTACGCATGCGAAGTATCTTGGCAAAACACAATAAATATAAGATCATAGCCCCTCGATGACGTTATTTAAAAGTTACCTTATAAAATGATCTTGGTCCCTCAAAAATGCTAAGATACTTTGCAAAAATTGCTAATCATGGTTATACGATGACCCACGCCCGTCCCGTTTACATCCAAAGATAGGGTTGCTTACCAAATCAATGGTAAGTAAACAATGTTAAAGGAATGGAAAATGCACAAGAAAGACATTTGAGTAGGTAGATAGCTTCTAAGTTATTTGCTCCATTTCAAACAATCCTTGCTATTTTCAAAAACAAACATACACATTTCAAAACATCTTACAAAACATTAAAAACATTTTCAAAAAGACAAACATCTTTGTATATATTCTTACGAATGAGAATCATTACAAAGATTGCCTAAATGAATGGCCTCTTTTACAAAATACTTTCAAAACCACATCAAACACAATTTCAAACAAACCAAATCAAGTGATCTAAGCAAGTAACTAAGAGCCAATGGAAAACCATGGATGAAAAGGGTGCTAGCACCTTCCCTTTTCATAATCTACCCCTCGAACTCAAGAAAACATCTCAAAGGTCTTTCCTGTGCTTTTTTACCTTTCCTTTTGGATAAAAGAAACGTCGGTGGCGACTCTTACTAACCGCGAAATTTGCGACAAAACGCAAAACCTTCAAGTCAGTTCTCACACCGCATCACAGAACTGGCGACTCTGTTGGGGAAAAATTTAAAAGTGGGGTTACCTTAGGGTTTAGATCACATTTATTTGCTTACATTTGTTTGACTTGTTTGCTTTACATTTATGGTTGTTTGTTTGGGTTTAAATCCTCCACCCGGATTTGGGAAACATTATAGGTAAATAGCAATACATTATGGAAACTGTGCGGGGTATACCAACATGGTCTAAGCAATAACTATGTTAGTGTGACATATTTGTGGGTACCAGTAGCCTTTGAGTCAATCAAATAGAATACGGAGCCGCTGAGTGATGTCATGAAGCACTAATGAACTTCTAGAACCCTTTACTTGACCAACTTGGCCTTTTTAGGATGTAGTGAGATGACCGGCTTTGGTGCAGTTCGAAGTTGGTAGATACTCGATACTATAATCATTGAGGGTTAGTTTCTTGGGATATTTCGGTCGCCAATAAAGAGGCTTGAACTGAAACAATGAACAAGGAAACAATCCAGTGATATTGAGCTCCTTAGAACCCGATTAATATTGTTAGGACAGGTTGAGCCAACTAAACTTCAAGAGGGTACTTACCTATGAAACCCCATGCAAGCCTAAACCAAGGACTTTCTTGATTTGTTTGTATATGCATGCTTGTACATAAACATCATGGACATCATGAACATCATATGCATTCACTAACCATTTCAAGGATTTTGGAGATTCACCTTTTTTCGTGTTTTGTAGGTTATGGATTCACTCTGCAGGAAAACTATCCAAGTCAACCTTGTAAGAATTCCTCCACAACTCAAGGAGCTAGCTTCAAGAATTTCTGAGAACTCTCCATTCACTGAGAGACATGGTCTTCTACTCAACTTGGTCACTTCCAACACAGAGGAAGATATGATGAAGGTTCTCTTCCAGTTCTTTGACCCTTTACATCACTGCTTCACATTTCCTGACTATAAACTTGTGCCCACTTTGGAAGAATTCTCTCAACTTCTGAGGATTCCTATTCTCAATCAACTACCCTTCAACGGTACATAAAGAGATCCAAAGCCAGAAGAGATTGCTCAAGCCCTACACTTTCACTCATCTGATGTCACAACTCATTGGGAAACTAGAAGTGGTGTCAAAGGCTTCTTAGCAAAGTTTCTGTTTGAGAAGGCCCAAAGCTGTTGGAATTCCCTAGACTTGCAAGCTTTTGAGGAGATTGTAGCTCTTCTCATCTATGGGATGGTCTTGTTCCCTAATCCTGACCAACTCATAGATGTGAGCGCTGTCAAAATCTTCATGTCTCGCAACCCGGTACCTACATTGCTTGGAGATATCCTACACTCTTTTCACACTCTTACAACGAGGAAAAGAGGTGTTCTTATGTGTTGTACTCCTCTCCTGGAAAGATGGTTTATTTCTCATCTTCCCCAATTAGTCTTGAAGAATGAGCAAGGTTTGAGGTGGTCACAAAGGTTAATGACGCTTAAACATTTAGATATTCATTGGTGCTCTCGATCCAAAGAGAATGTTATCATTGTTGACCGTTGTAGGGAATTACCTAATGTCCCTCTACTTGGAATTAGAGGAGGCATCACCTACAACCCGTGCTTAGCTCTAAGACAGTTTGGTTAAGCCCGAAGGGATGGTCCACATGATATGCTGATTCAAGGCCTGGTATTCGACTATGACAACAACGATCAAGGACTTCGCCAGAGATTTATCCGAGCTTGGAGGATGCTAAACAAGGTGGATAGCAAGACTTTGGGACACAAGAATTCCATCCCTCTTGATCCTTACCTCAAGTGGGTACGAACCCGCGCTCGAAGTCTTATGATGCCTTATCCCTCCATTCTCCCAGTGATTATTGAGCCTGTTAAGGAGGGAGAAGTTCCATACACTATCCTACATTCTGACATGCCTACATCACTCGAAGACCTACAAAGGGATTGGATACAGCTCAAAGGAGAGCGTGATACTTTCGAAGCCCAATTCTATGCAAGCGAGAAGAAGGTTTTGGAACTCACTCGGCTACTTCATGAAGAGCAGACTCTAAATACCTACATTGCACCAAAGAGGATGCGTAATGTCTTTTTACCTTAGAATTTTGTATTATTTTGCCCAAGGGGCGTTGATGTACTCAAATTCTAACTTATTAATATGACGTGTGTTTCTTTTTGTTTAAAACAAACTTGAATTTCTAAATACTTGAAAGCATTGCATGAGTACATATCATTCATCATAAACATAAACAGGTCTTTGCAACAAGTTTCCTCATCTCTCTACTGTTTATTTCAGTAAGATGGATCTCGAACAAACGGTTAAAGACCTACGAGCTCAGAACACACAATTTCAACAGTTACTCATGACCTTAGCCAAAGGGCAAGAGGAGCTGAAGACTCTGCTAGAAAAATAGAAAGAGAAAAAGAAGAAGAAGCCAGCTGGTGTGGTAATCATGGGCAGAAGGTTTCAGGGACAACCCAGAAGGACCTTAGATTTTCCAACAACATCCGATGAAGGGGAAAAAAGGAAAAGAAATGACAGTACCATCAGACTCTGAAGAAGAAGAGGAAGAGGAGGACTACTCTGAACAACAATACCCTCCGGCTGATGACAAGTATAAACACCTTGAAGAGCGATTAAGCGCTATGGAAATCCAGAGAGTACCAGGGCTAGATTTTGAGGAGTTAGGGCTGGTGTCAGGAATTGTAATCCCGCCAAAGTTTAAAGTGCCACTATTTTCCAAGTATGATGGGGTGTCTTGTCCTAAAATGTGGAGGTGACAACACCGGCTTTGTGGATCCAGGGGCGTCCTAACAGATAGGAATAACAAGGACGGATGTCCATCACATAGACGGTTGAGTTGAAAATCTGAGTTCCCACCTTTATTGGGATGTCCACCTCACCATGGACCATCCTCTTCGAACCATCAAATGCTCTCACCACTATGTTGCTGGGTTTTAAAGTCAGCCCCTCGCAATCCAATATGTCAAGGGCTTTTTTTGGTAAGACGTTCAAAGATGATCCGTGTCCACCAAGACATGGGCTAGGGTTGTTCCTCTACACTCCACTGAAACATGTAATGCCTCGTTGTGTTTTCTCCCTCTGGGTGTCAAATCAGCATCGGAGAAGCCCAAGCCATTATTAGCTGTCAAACTGGCCACACAATCCTGGAATTGGTCAGCAGACGTCTCTTGCGGCACATGAGCTGTCTTCAGAAATTTTACTAGAGCTTTTGCATGTGGTTCAGAGAACAACATCAGAGTTAGCATAGAGATCTTGGAAGGGGTTTTCCCCAACTGTTCAACCACATCATAATCACTCTTCTTTATTATCCTCATGATTTCTTCCATTTCCTTCTTGGATGTTTCGGGAATAGCTAGTGATTGAGCCTTCGTCCGGACAGGCTCCTCTTGAACGTTTTTTTCCTTTATTCTCAACAGTGGAAGTAGGGATAAGAATTGTGTTGTCTTTGTAGGTAAGTACACTTGTAGGTATAGTCACTGGTGCAAAGGTAATCTTCGGGATAGCCACGGGTCCAAATACTGCCGTTGGCGGGGCAATCTCTGGAGAGAATATTCTACCACTACGGGTAATCTTGCTAGTTCCGGCAATATTGCTAATGTAGGAATTGTCCTCTTCGGAGCTCTCCTCTTTGGCAGTCAGTTCATCCTGTTTAATACCATGGTAGTAGATTTCTCCACCATAATTCCATGGTACTGTTTTATCTGATTTGTACGGGACCAGCCCGGGCATTGTAATCTTAAGTGGAGTAGTCTTTGGAGCAGGTGTAATTCTAACGGGTCTTTTAGGGGCCCTGGAAGGATTGGCGTAGATGGTTATAATTGAAACTTCTTTAACTAGAACGGGTAAAATAGGAGCATTCTCAAACAAAATTTCTTGGTTATCCATTAGTCGTTGGATACCTTTTTTCAACAGAGGGCAGTCAAATGATGAGGACAGGCAAACATGGCAATCTTGGTCACAACTTGGGAATATACCAGCCTTCAACAAATTCAACTTAATGATCGGGAGCGGAGTCAACAGTTCACCCACGGTAGCAACAAACAAATCTTCTTCAATAGCGTTGGCATTGTGACCATGCCTAGGCATTGGAGTGGAAATAACATTCGATTTCTCAGGCGCTTCAAACTCAACTTCCTTCGCATCTATCAGGTCTTGAATTTTGTTCTTCAGAGCCCAACAATTATTAGTGTCGTGCCCTGGACTTTCAGAATGGTATGCATATCTGGCATTTAGATGGTAGTGAGGAGACGTAGTATTTGGATTCTTCGGGGCCTCTTTTAAAGGTGCCAGATTCAATTTCAGAAGATGTGGTAGAACCTGAGCTGGAGTCATGTTAATCTTGGTGAATTTCCGAACTGGCCTTTCCACCCTTTGCTGGTTATTTCTTGGCTGGTCTGATGCAGGATTTGGAATCATAACGGCCCCACCGTTGGTCGATGTTCAGTTCTTTCCTGATTCCTCTGTGAATAAACAGCAGATACTTCCTTCCTTCCAGTGAAGGGTTTTTTCACAGCTGTAGAGGCAGAGGCAGGCGCATCCTTCTGGATCTTCCCACTTCTTATACCAGCTTCCACTCTCTCGCCGGTTAAAATCAATTCAGTAAACCCTACAGAGGAACTCCCAATCAGATGATTGAAGAAATGGCCTGATAGAGTTGCCAAGAACATGTCCACCAACTCCCTTTCAGACAGAGGGGGGTTGCACTCTTCCGGCTAGATCTCTCCACTTCTGAGCATAATCTTTGAAGCCCTCATTGGAAACCATAGGCATACTCTGGAGTTGAGTACGGGTAGGCGCCAAATCGGCATTGTACTGGTATTGTTTATAGAAAGTTGCGGCCAGGTCTTCCCAATTGTGGATGTCGGCCCTTTCCAACTGGTAGAACCAATCAAGTTGCATTCCTGATAAACTGTCTTGGAAAAAGTGGACCCACAAGTCTTTGTGAGCAGAATGCGGCTGAATCTTCCTGACATACGATCGGAGGTGCATTTTAGGACAAGAAACCCCATCATACTTGGCAAATAGTGGCACTTTAAACTTTGGCGGGATTACAATTCCTGACACCAGCCCTAACTCCTCAAAATCTAGCCCTGGTACTCTCTGGATTTCCATAGCGCTTAATCGCTCTTCAAGGTGTTTATACTTGTCATCAACCGGAGGGTATTGTTGTTCAAAGTAGTCCTCCTCTTCCTCTTCTTCTTCAGAATCTGATGGTACTGCCATTTCTTTTCCTTTTCTTTCCCCTTCATCGGATGTTGTTGGAAAATCTAAGGTCCTTCTGGCTTGTCCCTGAAACCTTCTGCCCATGATTACCACACCAGCTGACTTCTTCTTCTTTTTCTCTTTCTCTTTTTCTAGCAGAGTCTTCAGCTCCTCTTGCCCCTTGGCTAAGGTCATGAGTAACTGTTGAAATTGCATGTTCTGAGCTTGTAGGTCTTTAACCATTTGTTCGAGATCCATCTTACTAAAATAAACAGTAGAGAGATGAGGAAACTTGTTGCAAAGACCTGTTTATGTTTATGATGAATGATATGTATTCATGCAATGCTTTCAAGTATTTAGAAATTCAAGTTTGTTTTAAACAAAAAGAAACACACGTCATATTAATAAGTTAGAATTTGAGTACATCAATGCCCCTTGGGCAAAATAATACAAAATTCTAAGGTAAAAAGACATTGCACATCCTCTTTGGTGCAATGTAGGTATTTAGAGTCTGCTTTTCATGAAGTAGCCGAGTGAGTTCCAAATCCTTCTTCTCGCTTGCGTAGAATTGGGCTCCGAAAGTATCGCGCTCTCCTTTGAGCTGTATCCAATCCCTTTGCAGGTCTTCGAGTGATGTAGGCATGTCAGGATGTAGGATAGTGTATGGAACTTCTCCCTCCTTAACAGGCTCAATAATCACTGGGAGAATGGAGGGATAAGGCATCATAAGACTTTGAGCATGGGTTCGTACCCACTTGAGGTAAGGCTCAAGAGGGATGGAATTCTTGTGTCCCAAAGTCTTGCTATCCACCTTGTTCAGCATCCTCCAAGCTCGGATGAATCTCTGGCGAAGTCCTTGATCGTTGTTGTCGTAGTCGAATACCAGGCCTTGAATCAGCATATCATATGGGCCATCCCTTCGGGCTTAACCAAACTGTCTTAGAGCTAAGCATGGGTTATAGGTGATGCCTCCCCTAATTCCAAGTAGAGGGACATTAGGGAATTCCCTACAACGGTCAACAATGATAACATTCTCTTTGGATCGAGAGCACCAATGAATATCTGAATGTTTAAGCGTCATTAACCTTTGTGACCACCTCAAACCTTGATCATTCTTCAAGACTGATTAGGGAAGATGAGAAATAAACCATCTTTCCAGGAGAGGAGTACAACACATAAGAACACCTATTTTCCTCATTGTATGAGTGTGAAAAGAGTGTAGGATATCCCCAAGTAATGTAGGTACCGGGTTGTGAGACATGAAGATTTTGACAACACTCACATCTATGAGTTGGTCAGGATTAGGGAACAAGACCATCCCATAGATGAGAAGAGCTACAATCTCCTCAAAAGCTTGCAAGTCTAGGGAATTCCAACAGCTTTGGGCCTTCTCAAACAGAAACTTTGCCAAGAAGCCTTTGACACCACTTCTAGTTTCCCAATGAGTTGTGACATCAGATGAGTGCAAGTGCAGGGCTTGAGCAATCTCTTCTGGCTTTGGATCTCTTTCCATACCGTTGAAGGGTAGTAGATTGAGAATAGGAATCCTCAGAAGTTGAGAGAGTTCTTCCAAAGTGGGCACAAGTTGATAGTCAGGAAATGTGAAGCAGTGAAGTAAAGGGTCAAAGAACTGGAAGAGAACCTTCATCATATCTTCCTCTGTGTTGGAAGTGACCAAGTTGAGTAGACGACCATGTCTCCCGGTGAATGGAGAGTTCTCAGGAATTCTTGAAGCTAGCTCCTTGAGTTGTGGAGGAATTCTTACAAGGTTGACTTGGATAGTTTTCCTGCGGAGTGAATCCATAACCTACAAAACAAGAACAAAGGTGAATCTCCAAAATCCTTGAAATGGTTAGTGAATGCATATGATGTTCATGATGTCCATGATGTTTATGTACATGCATGCATATACAAACAAATCAAGCAAGTTCTTAGTTTAGGCTTGCATGGGGTTTCATAGGTAAGTACCCTCTTGAAGTTTAGTTGGCTCAACCTGTCCTAACAATAGTAACCGGGTTCTAAGGAGCTCAATATCACTGGATTGTTTCCTTGTTCATTGTTTCAGTTCAAGCCTCTTTACTGGCGACCTAAATATCCCAATAAACCAACCCTCAATGAGTGTAGTATCGAGTATCTACCAACTTCGGACTGCACCAAAGCCGGTCATCTCACTACATCCTAAAAAGGCCAAGTTGGTCAAGTAAAGGGTTCTAGAAGTTCATTAGTTCTTCATGACATCACTCAGCGGCCCCGTATTCTCTTTGATTGACTCAAAGGCTATCGGTACCCACAAATATGTCACACTAACATAGCTATTTCTTAGACCATGTCGGTATACCCCTCACAGTTTCCACAACGTATTGCTATTTACCTATAATGTTTCCAAAATCTGGGTGGAGGATTTAAACCCAAACAAAGAACCATAAATGTAAAGCAAACAAGTCAAACAAATGTAAGCAAATAAAGGTGATCTAAACCCTAAGGTAACCCCACTTTTAAATTTCCCCCCAGCAGAGTCGCCAGTTCTGTGATGCAGTGGGAGAACTGACTTGAAGGTTTTGCGTTTTGTCGCAAATGTCGCGGTTAGCAAGAGTCGCCACCGACTTTTCATATATCCAAAAGGAAAGGTAAAAAAGCACAGGAAAGACCTTTGAGATATTTTCTTGAGTTCGGGGGGTAGATTATGAAAAGGGAAGGTGCTAGCACCCTTTTCATCCATGTTTTTCCATGGGCTCTTAGTTACTTGCTTAGATCACTTGCTTTGGTTTGTTTGAAATGGTGTTTGATGTGGTTTTAAAATTATTTTGTAAAAGAGGCCATTCGTTTAGGCAATCTTTATAATGATTCTCATTCGTAAGAATGTATACAAAGATGTTTGTCTTTTTGAAAATGTTTTCAATGTTTTGTAAGATGTTTTGAAATGTGTATGTGTTTGTTTTTGAAAATAGCAAGGATTGTTTGAAATTGAGCAAATAACTTAGAAGCTATCTACCTACTCAAATGTCTTTCTTGTGCATTTTCTATTCCTTTGACATTATTGACTTACCATTGATTTGGTAAGCAACCCTATCTTTGGATGTAAACGGGACGGGCGTGGGTCATCGTATAACCATGATTAGCAATGTTTGCAAAGTATCTTAGCATTTTTGAGGGACCAAGATCATTTTATAAGGCAACTTTTGAATAGCGTCATCGAGGGGCTATGATCTTATATTTGTTTTGTTTTGCCAAGATACTTCGCATGCGTAACATGGCCATTTATTTTAGGAAACCAAGTGGAGAAAACCTAAGGATGCTTGTGTGCAAGTGTGTTATTTGCGTGCGTTTTGTCTTTGATTAGGATTGTCTATTTTGTTGTTTTTATCTTGCCATACATTTCCTATTTTACTAGCAAGCATACAAAAATAATAAAATGCAAAGAAAAGATAAAACCCTACACTATTACAACCATATTGAATAGCATAAAATTATAAAAAGGAAAAAATAAAATAAGGGTAAGAAAATAAAAAAGGCCTTTCGACTCAGGCAAAAAACCCTTCGGTTCTACGTATTCTGGCTTCTTTCGACTTGGCTTTCTGTCTCCTTCGACTGGGGGTTGGAGTCAGTGGAGTCATGTCCTTCGATTTTCCTTTGTCTCCTTCGACCAGGGGTTGGAATCAGTGAGGTTCTGGCTTTTCCACAGGCTCCCTACTGACTCATTGTATGCATATTAGGCCCTCGGGTTGTGATTCGAAAGGCTTGTGCAGCTAGCCAATCGAAGAGTATAATAAACCTGTCTTTAGTTCTTAAAATGCAACATCCAAACATAACTACAATCCAGGGGTTAGTACAAAAAAAATGGGTCTTAAAATCCAAAATACAACTAATTAAAGTTGAGTTTTCAGCATACGGGCAGTCTGAATCGAATGTTAAAACATGGTCTTGAAATATATACATTTTTCTTTATTGGCATGTGCATATGATGTTTAAATGAAAGAGTTCCAAGTCTAGAGAGAACCTACCTCTTGAAGTGCTTAATCGAAAGAGTTGTAGGTGACTTTTTTGATGGTGGAGATAGCTTCACTAGGATCCTCTTGAAGCTAGTTCTGTTACTGCTTGGTTTGGGCAGTCAGGGAATTGAAAGAGAGTATATGATGGTGATGCATGAATCGAAGGTTACTACAATCTAGGGGAAGTAAATCGAAATATACACCTCTGAGGATTTTTATAAAAAAATAAAAAATATTAGAATTTTGAAGGTTTGATAATGTTGGAGAGTTTGGGAATATGGGAGAGTTTGAGAATATGGGGGAGTTTTAGTGTTTGAGGATTTTTATGATTTTTCTCTCTAGTAAAAATCCGGACCCTTTCTTTGTCAATGGTTCCTCTATTTATAGAGAAAAGGTTTGGAAGTTTAAACAAAGATGTGGCTTGTCTGAAACATGAATCTTAAGTCATGTCAGATTTTCAAAGATCCCGAGGTGAAGTACTGAAGTTGTTGGTTAAAAGGGGCTGACTTCCCTGACCTATGGTGAAGTACAAACAGGATTTAAGCAAAGCATGGGCTTGGGACATGATTTATATTTAGCAAGTTTACTTTCATGCAGAAAACCTCTGGACAAAGGCTTAATCACATGGACAATAGCTTAATCCAAAATGTAAGCAATTAATTATGGAGTGAAATACAAGCATTAAGGCTTGTAAAGTAAGATCACGTAGCAGGGTCCACAGATTTGATCAGTTGTGCTTTCAAAAATCCTATTTTCCACTTCTTTCGAAGAGTTCTTAGAAATGTACTAAAGAAGATTGCGTCGAAGGATTCAAAGTTGGGTTTGAAAGATGCCCTTTCGAAGGGAACCAAAACTCCAATCGAAGCTTTTGTGTGAAGGTGGCTCATGTCCAATAAAAAATTTGCATGCCAGGGGGTTACCTTGGAAGTGAAATAGATTACAAGAGGCTTTTTCCCTTGTGAATCCAAACCAACATGTGCCAGAGGCCCATGCCCAGTCGAAGGACGCAAGCCAAGCTTGTGTCGAACTAGGCCAAAAGGCCAGTCAAAGGGGCTGAAACGAAGAACACTTGTATTTCTCCAAATTTTGTCAAAATAATATTTTTATCTGTTTTCTCCATTTTTGACAGTTTCCTTTTTAATTTTGGTACTGGAAAATTCCAAAGTACTTGTGCAAGCTTGAACCTTGAGAAACCTTGTGAGAAAGGCCTTGAAGAATGAGAGGGCAAATTTTGGGGTACAACACTAGGCTTCAAGGCTAAGCCTTCGCAGTCCAATCTGTCTAGAGCTTTTTTAGGTAACACATTCAACGAGGAGCCAGTATCTACCAAAACATGGGCCAGATTCATGCCCCTACATTCAACGGAAACATGAAGATCATCATTATGTTTCCTCCCCTTCGGTGTCAGATCCGTGTCAGAAAAACCCGAACGGTTATCAGCAGTCAGACTAGCCACACAATCTTCAAACTGATCAGCAGACGTCTCTTGTGGCACATGAGCCGTCTTTAAAAACCTAACCAAAGCCTTTGCATGGGCCTCGGAACACAACAACAAAGCTAGCATAGAAATTTTGGATGGGGTCTGCCCCAACTGCTCGACCACATTGTGGCCGCTCTTCTTTATTATCTTCAAAATTTCTTCCATTTCTTTCTTGGAAGCTTCTGGTATGGTTACTGAATTGCCCCTCATCAGGACAGGCTCAATCAGTATGTCTTTGCCTCGAGTCTCAGCCGACTCGGTGATGGGAGGGTCAACAGGAGTGATTACTAGAATTGCAGTAGTAGTCTCGGGTGGAACCACAACAAGAATGATCACAGGTCCGGTAGCAGTCTTCAGGGGAGAAATTTCAGGGGAGAACACCCTTCCACTTCTTATTATTTTATTGGTTTCAGCAATATTGGCAATGTCAGAATCAACATTTTCAGCAATCTTGTCTTCAATGGCTAGTATATCCTGCTTTACGTCGTAGTAATAAACGTCGGCCCCATAGTTCCAAGGAACAACTTTTTCCGAGGAATATGGGATTGGTCCAGGCATGATTATGATCAACGAAGTCATCTTCGGAACTGATGTAATCCTGACGGGTCTCTTAGCAGAGGCCCTGGGAGGATTGGCGGAAATGGTTATGATAGCAATGTCTTCACAGGAAATAGTCGGAATGGGAGTCTTCTCAAATAGAATCTCTTTGTCATCTATCAGGCGCTGAACAACTGCCTTCAACAAAGGGCAATCAGTCGGTAGGAATGAACAAAAGTGGCAACCTTCATCACAGCCCGGAAATAAACCGGCCTTCAACAAATTCTCTTTGATAGTCATGAGTGGGGTCACCAATTCTTCCACAGAAGTCATAAACACATCTTCTTCAATCACATTAACACCCCGACCATGTTTCGGCATAGGAGCAGTGATAACGTCAGGAGTCTCCGGGGGATCAAATTCAATCTCCTTGGCATCAATCAGATCCTGTACTTTATTCTTCAAAGCTCAACAATCATTGGTGTCATGGCCTGGACTTTCCGAATGGTAAGCACAATGAGAATTCAACTTATAGTAAGGAGAGGAAGTGATAGGATTCTTCGGAGCTTCCCTCAGGGTAACCAGATTGGTCTTCAACAACTGAGGTAAGATCTGGGACAGTGTCATGTTGATTCGAGTGAACTGTCTAGCTGGCCTTTCTGTTCTTGACTGGTTATTTCTTTGTTGAGCAGGGTTAGGAATCATAATAGCCCTTACCGCTGGACGGCGCTCGGTTCTATTCTGATTCTTTTGGTTGTAAACAACATTGACTTCTTTTTTACTTGCAAACGGCTTCTTTGCAACACTCGAAGAGGCATCCTTCTGAATCTTTCCACTTCGGATTCCAGCTTCCACTCTTTCCCCTGTTAAGATCAGTTCAATAAAGCCCGCCGATGAACTTCCCATCAGATGGTTGAAGAACGGTCTAGTCAAAGTTCCCAGAAACATATCCACGAGCTGCCTGTCAGCCAAGGGAGGTTGAACTCTTCCAGCCAAATCTCTCCACTTCTGAGCATAATCCTTGAAACCCTCGTTTGAACCCATAGATAAATTTTGGAGTTGTGTATGGGTGGGAGCGAGGTATGCATTATACTGATATTGCTTATAAAATGCAGCAGCAAGGTCTTCCCAGTTACAACCATTGGCTCTTTCCAGCTGATAGAACCAATCCAATTGTGTTCCAGACAGACTGTCTTGGAAGAAGTGAACCCACAGGTCTTTGTCAATAATATGAGGCTGTATCTTCCTCACATAAGAACGAAGATGCATTTTAGGACAAGAGACCCCATCATACTTAGCAAATACCGGTGCCTTGAACTTTGGGTGGATGACTACCCCGGAGACCAGACCCAACTCCTCAAAATCCAACCCAGGAATCTTCTGGATTTCCATAGTGCTCAGACGCTCTTCTAACTGCTTATACCTTTCTTCAGCCGAAGGGTACTGATCCTCATTATAATGAGTTTCATTGTCAGACTCTTTAGGACTAGGGTACTCTTCTCTGGCTTCAACCTCTTGGTTCTCTCCCTCTTTAGATGAAGAAGCTAACTCAACAGCCCATCTTGACGGCCCTCTGAACCTTCTGCTCATGTGTGCCACACCAGCTGTCTTTTTGGTCTTCTTGTTCTTCTTAACAATCAGAGCCTTCAAGTCTTCCTGTCCTTTGGCCAGAGCCACAATCATTTGCTGGAATTACGTGTTTTGAGTTTGAAGATCTTTCACAGTTTGTTCAAGAGCCATTGCTGAAATAAACAGTGGAGGAGATGAGAAACCTGTTATGAATCCTGTTATGCAATGATATGTATGATATGTATGCAATGATTTCAAAGACTTTTGGAAATTTAATTTTGCAAACCAAAATGAAACAAAATTTTTATTAGTTGAATTCAAAGTTCAAATGCCTTTTAGGCATTACAATTAAAAACAAATCTAAAAACTAGAAAAAAAATCAAAATTCCCATGGATGTTTCCTCTTTGTGCCGAGATAGTCATTAAGTCTTCTTTCCTCCGGGAGCTGCTTTGTAAGCTCTAAAACCTTCCTCTCCTGGGCATAGAACTGATCCTTGTAAGTATCCTGCTCTTTCTTCAACTGAATCCAAGACCTCTGTAATTCCCCAAGGTCGGTGGGCATATCAGGATAAATAATCGTGTAAGGAATACCCCCTTCAGTAGTGGGTTCCATAATCACTGGTAGAATGGCCATATATGGCATCATAAGTTTCTGGGCGCGAGCTCATACCTATTGGAGATAGGTTTCCATAGGAATGGAAGCCTTTGGCCTCAATGCCTTGGCTCCAGATCTGTTTACCATGCCCTAAGCTCGTATGAACCTCCGGCGATACTCTTGAACATCATCCTCATAGTTGAATACAATGCCCTCGATAAGTAACTCATGGGGACCATCCATTCGAGCGTAACCAAATTGTCATAGAGCTAAACAAGGATTGTAGGTTATACCCTCTTTGATGCCAAGTAACGGGACATTAGGGTACTCCCCGCAGCGGTCAATAATTGCAGTGTTTTCCATAGCTCGGGAACACCAGAGAATATCCGTGTAAGCGAGTGACATTATCCTTTGTGACCAACCTAAACCTTATTCATTCTTCAATACAGACTTAGGGAGGTGAGAAATAAACCACCTCGACAACAATGGCATGCAGCACATAAGAACCCCACTTCTCTTTATGGTACGAGTATGGAGAGCGTGCAAAATATCTCCGAGCAAGGTAGGCACTGGGTTGCTAGAGAGAAAGATCTTGATAGCATTCACATCTATGAATGAGTCTGGATTAGGGAATAGTACTAACCCATAGATTAGAAGGGCCAAGACCTCCTCAAATGGCTGAAAATCCATATCATCCCAAAACAACTGGGCCTTGTCCATCAGGAACTTGGCTAGAAAACCCTGGACTCCGCTTCTTGTTTCCTAATTGGATACCACGTCGGCTCGTTTCAGATGCAAGGCTGAGGCAATAACTTCTGGCTTAAGAATTTCTTCTAGACCTGTGAAAGGCAACTATTCAAGAATGGGTATATTCAACAGCTGAGAGAATTATTCCATGGTAGGTACCAACTGATAGTTTGGAAAGGTGAAGCAGTGGTGCTTGGGATCAAAGAACTGAAAGAGTACACTCATCATATTTTCATCAAAGTTTGAAGTAGCCAGGTTGAAAAGTCAACCATGTCTCTTAGTGAACGCAGAAGTTTCAGAAACCTTTGATACTAGCTCCTTGAGTTGGGAAGGTACTTTCACAAAGATGATTCAGATAGTGTTTCTACGTGCGGAAGCCATGATCTGCAAAATAGAACAAAGATAAATTCCCTTGGTCCTTGAAATGGTTAGTGCAATAAGAATGGATGCTATGTTATGATGTATGATGTCATGATAAATCACAGGTATAGAAAACACAGAAAAATCACACCAAGTCCCTAGGTTTAAAGGCTTGCATGAGGTTAAAGGTAAGTACCCTCTTGAAGTTTAGTTGGTTTCAACCTGTCTTAGAAAAGTAACCAGGTTCTAAAGATTCTCAATATCACTGACCATGCTTTATCGGGCATTGTTTTAGCTCAAGCAATCTTTTCTTGCGGCCAAAATATCCCGAAAGTATGATCTCAATGAGTGTAGCATCGAGTATCAACCAATCCTCAGCTTTATACCGAGGCCGGCTATCTCACTACTTTCTAATGGCGAAGTTTGTTCAACTAAGGTTCTAAGGTCTATTAGTGCTTCATGACACCACGCAGCAGCCCTGTATTCTCCTCGTTTCCCCACGAAGGATACCGATACCAACCAATGTGTCACACAGACACAACCATCACTTAAATCATATCGGTCTACGCCGTACAGTCTCCACGATCTATTGTTGTTTACCTAAAGAGTGTCCCCAGATCCGGGTGTAGGATCTTTAATAATGCCCAAGCAAAAACCCTTTAAGAATAAAGCATACAAAAAAAACAAGAAAGCAATTAAAAAAATGACCTAGGTCCTAAGGTTTACCGCACTTATTTATGTCGCCAGCAGAGTCGCTAGTTCTGTGATACGGTGGCAGAACCGACTGTTATACTGGTTTGCATTTTGTATTCGCAAATTTTGCGGTAAGCAAGAGTCGCCACCAACTTTTATTTTATCCAATCAGGAAAAGGAAAATAAAATAAAAAACCTTTTTCGAGAATGTTTATGAGTACGGGGGGTAGATTATAGAAAGGGAAGGTGTTAGCACCCTTTCTATCCATGGTTTTCCATGAGCTCTTAGGTACTTGCTCATTTTGAAATTGCTTGTGTGTGCTTATATTGAAAAGTTTTGTTTTACTTCATTTTAACCCTTGTTTCTATCCTCAAGAGTGTTACGAAGTTGTTTTTGAAATCTTTGTTTGAAAAGTGTTTGTGTGAAAAAAGTTTGTTTGTTTGAGCAAGTGTCTAGGAACTAATCTACCTACTAAAAAAAGACTGTTCTTTTTCCTTCAGACAATGCTATCCTATTATTAAGGAATAGATAGCACCATAATTGGAGTTTTTAAGGGACGTTCGTAGAGACGAAATAGTCTCTGAAGGCAACAAGTAAGTATACCTTAGCATTTCGAAGGGACTGTCGTAATAAGATCAATTCGTAGGCAACTCGAGGGACAAGTAGGGATTGTGATCTTTATGACGACTTTGAATCGCGGGTCATTACTAAGGTATCCCTACGTTTGAGGGACAAGACCATTATTTCTGAGGAAACCAAGTGAGGCAATACCCTAGGGGTGCAAGTGTGTAAAAGTGTTCGATTTCAGTTATGTTTATCTTTGCAGTTTAGTGATCTAAGATTGATTCACTAGTCATACACGCCTAAGTTGCTAGCAACTATATATAAGCATCTAAAATATAAAAGCGAGAAGGTAAATGTCCTACGCTATTACAGGGCTTTTGCAAATACATAATCGTCTTGGACTGAAAATAAAGATGCGGAATATAAACCCTTATTACTATTACAACCTCGAAACAGTTACAATAATAATAAAAGGAAACTAAAAAATGCGCGCAGAAAATTTAAATGCGAGAATTAAAGAACCCTAAAAAATTTAATTGAAAAATATATAGGTTATTATTATTTTTTGAGAAAAAATTAATTGGGTTATGTACAAATTAAAAAAAACCCTAATTTATAATTAATTTAAATTATGTAGAAAAACAATTAAATTGTCCTAAATAATTAAACTAATTAGCTAAAGAAAAAACATATTTTTTATGAAAAAAGATTTTTTAGGTTTTTGTGATTTTGATTTTAAAAAAATGATTTTTGTTATTTTGTAAAGAAAAAAATAAATGAAATAAACAACAAAATATAAGAAATAAAATATAAAAAAAAGATTAGAGATGGGCCTTTTTGTGAAGCTGAAAAGGGGGTGTAAATCTGAACTTTTGGGCCCATTAGTGGCTAAGCCCAGTCAACGCATTGGATTCCATGCTGTCTCTTCCTGCCGGTGCACTGTGGTCCTCTCTTGCATGGGCGTTGGATTGGATTGATAAGGAATCCATTGGTTAGATGATGAAAGTGCATGGTATGCTCCTGGGACGCGTACGCATAGGATCTGTAGTTACAAAGTTAGAAAATAAGAAAATGCTGGGACCTGGGATCGAACCCAGGTCCTCCAACTCATTCCACACGCTCGTCACCAACTGGGCTGTAATGCTTAGTTGTTAATATAATACAAACAATACATATTATATGAAAACAAAGTGGACGACTGAAAAATAAAAAACGCGCGCCAGCATTTGAATGGACCAACGATGATTAGCCACGTATCTTCTTATTCTCCTGTCCGTCATTTTAGGTCTATAACTTATACCTACGGACATTCTGCCATGGCTGTAGCCCTGCATCTTTCAAAAATCACAAGAAATCATGATAAATTACTAATGAGTACATATATCAACTCGTTTTGATCTCACGAGCATCATGGTGCTCTTTTCTTGGCGTAATTTAACCTGTAGAACAAAGCCCTAAAACGTAAGAACAAACCCTAATAATGGCAATTACGTATACAAGCGTCAAAATGCAAAATTGTTTGAACTAAAACGTTCTAAATGGTGATACAAACATAATGCTATGCTTAAAAGTAATTAATCATGCGTAAATTGCAAAATTAAATTCAAGATTGTATGAGAAAACCGTGGGTCTGTAGCTTGCGATGCTGACCGTGTGGAAGCTTGCAAATGATCAAAACACGTTCTGGAGATGTCCAGGAATCTATTGGTAGCCTTAGAATGCTTTGAATTGGCCTCTAAGCTTGAAACTGATCCACCAGTTTTTGACAATTTTTCCAGTTTTTCTTTTGCTCTCACCACCTCTAATCCTTATTTTTCTGGCTTGGTTGTGTCCTATATATGTATTGGAATTGATTAGGTCAACAAAACTGTATGGTATTTTGGTGAATTAAGGAGATTTGATTTGATTTTGTTTTTGTATGATATCTTTCCAAAACAACCAAAATCATGCTATTTTTGATTCAATCAACCCTTGCACGACTTGGATATGATATGCTATCTTGATTGGATTTGATTCCAACAAAAAATCAGATCAAAAATCAATCTTTTGTATTTTTTGCAATTATTTGATTTAATTTGAATTTTAAATAATAAAAAATCAAAATAAAATAAATAATGATACAAATAAAGTGTAGATGCTGATTTGGGTCGTGGACCATGTCACAAGCAAGATTCAATCATGAAAAACTAGGCCCATTTGACAAAAAATGTGCTTTTAAGCACATTTGACTTTTGGCAATTTTGCAAAAATGGTCAACTTTGACAAGGCATATCTCCTCCAATTTTAACCCTAGAGAGGTGTTCTTGGACTTTTTCGAAAGCTTAGGATGTCTCCTAAACAAACCTTTTGGTATCATCTCAATTGGATCTTCCATGTTCATGTAAGAAGCTTTGACCCAAAAGGTGTTTTTGTTGACTTTTCAAAAGGACCTATAATGTAGAAATTCATATCTTTTGATGAGTGCATATTTTGAACTCGAGGCATGAAAATGAGTTGTAGGAAATTGCATCCTATTCAAAATGAGCTTTGGATGGAAAATTTATGATAAAGTATGAAGAAGTTATGCTTGGTCAAAATTTGGGGCATCCTTGAGCAAGTTAGGGGCCTTAATGGGCAGGTGTTGAGTAAAATTAGAGGGAAAATTTTGGGGTACAACAATTAACCTTTGTATACTATACCTTTACTTCCATTTCTTCTAACTCCATAGATCATTGAAGCTCTCTTGCTTCTATCTATGTTTTTAGCGAGGAATTTCTGAAAGCTATGCTCATATTCCTTTATGATCTTATCAGGGTTACTAGGAACTTCTGAGATAGTTTCCTTCTAAGTATTTTGTAATTAATTTTCAAGTTTTGAAATTTTTTCTTTCAGATCAGAGTTTTCCAATCTCAGATTCTTAGTTTCTTCAGAGTCAGACACTAGATCCTTTTTCAGGTTCTTATTTATGAATCGAAGTTTCTGATACCTTTCTAGAATTTATGATAGACTCTCTTCTAATTTAGATCTAGAAAAGTTAGAAAATACCTCTTCTGCCTCTGAATCTGATTCTGATCCAGATGATTCAGTATCTTCTGATATGTTGGCCATCAGGGCAATGTTGGCTCTTTCATCTTCTGATTCAGTGTCTTCTTCTGAAGAGTCCGAGTCATCCCATGTTTCCATGAGACTTTTCTTCTTCTCCTTAACGAACTTCTTTTTAGGTTTCTTCTTCCGAAGCTTTGGACAGTCACTTTTATAGTGCCCTTGTTCATTTCATTTGTAGCAGACAATGTCTATGTTTCTTGACTTTCTGTATTCAGAATATGGTTCAGACTTTTTGTATCCAGACGATGATTCAGACTGATTCCCTGTTCTATTGGAATTTCTAAACTTCATTTGCCTGTGCTTCCACATCTGATTGACTCTTTTGGAGAGAAGGGATAATTCATCTTCTTCTGATGAGGAACCACCAAAGTTTTCTTCTGTTGCTTGCAAAACTTTAGAATCATATTTTTTGGTTAGATTTAAGAGCTAAAGGCTTACCTTTCTTCTGGGGCTCATCATCTTCTAACTCTATCTCATGACTTCTGAGAGAGCTGACAAGTTCTTCTAAAGATATTTTGTTCAGATCTTTTTCTAGTTTGAGAGAAGTGACCATGGGTCTCCATTTATTTGGTAAACTTATGATGATCTTCTTTACATGATCAATAGTTGAGTACCCTTTGTCCAGAACTTTTAGCCCAACAACCAGAATTTGAAATCTTGAGAAAATTGTTTCAATGGTTTCATCTTCTTCCATTTTGAAGGCTTCATACTTCTGAATGAGCGCAAGGGCTTTTGTTTATTTGACTTGCGTGTTTACTTCACGCGTCATTCTCAAGGAATCAAACACGTGCTTTGTTGTCTCCCTGTTTGTGATCTTCTCATACTTTGAGTATGAGATGGCACTCAAGAGAATAGTTCTGGCCTTGTGATGATTTCTGAAGTCTCGCTTTTGATAATCTGGCATTTTTTTCTGTCAATCTTTTGACTGCTTTCATCAACAAGATATATGTACCCATCAATCACCATATCTCAGAGATCAGCGTCATGAGCCAGAAAGAAACTTTCAATTCTGTCTTTCCAGTAGTCAAAGGTCTCTCCATCAAAGATTAGAGATTTTCCACTGATTATGTCTTTCTCGTCATGGTAGTCATTGTTGATGTTCTGACTTGGCCCCACCATAGTGTTTTTCTTAGCTTGGATCTTTTACTGACACTGTTAAGTGCTTGAACTTAGAACCAGGCGCTCTGATGCCAATTGAGGAATGGAAAAACACAAGAAAGGGGGGTTTGAATTGGGATTTTTAAAACTGAAAGTAAAGAACAAGTTGGTTATCCTGGTTCATTTGAACTCAAACTACTCCAGTCCACCCTCCAAGGTGATTTCTCCTCTCTCAACGAGGTCTTAATCCACTAATCAATCTTGACTACAAATCTACTTTGACAACCGTCAAAGTCTTCTTGAGTATCAACCACAACCCGGTTTTTCTTAAGGAAACTCTCTAAACAATGTATGGATAAAAGTATACAATAGTGTTTCTAATTAAACAGTATCATAAGACAAGTGATGTTTTACACAATTTTAATGTTGAATGTTTGAGGATGAAAATGATAATAGTGTTACTATTCGTGTGTAAATCGTGAACGATTTATCCTCAAGGCTTGTTTAAATAGTCGAAGCATGAATGACCATTTGGAAACTTGATCAATGACAATTAAGGCGCTTTCCAAAAATAAAGATCCTTGTTCCCTTCCAGCCGTTACTCTTGAAACGGAAATATTTGATTTGTAATGCTTTAGAACATTAAAGTATTTGTTGCAGCTTGCTTCAGAACTTTGGAGATCAGAGCCATGAAATCCTATTTGCAGCATTAGAAATTCTTTCAAGGAGTTTTATAATCAGATTTGAAACAACGTTTTAGCGCATCTTCTGATCTTCTTCCATTAGAACTTTTTGAGAGATGTTTATAATCACAGCAGAAATAGATTTGTAACTTATCTTCTGGTATTCTTCCATCAGAACTTCTCTACAAAATAGAATATAATTTTAGGGACCATAAATGTTCTTTGCATTTGTTATCATCAAAACTATTACACGGGTTGTAGAATCAAACTATATTCTAACATCTGGTACCATTTTCGACCGTTTTTATGCCAACTTTTCGCATACTTTCATATGTAATAAGTTGCTTCCCAAAGTTTGCATTTGTGGTTCCATGCGCATTTAAATTCTTTTTCTTCATGATTTTATCCCAAATTGAATTGTGCTGAGAATGCATAACTCCAATTTAGTTTCCTTGTTATTTATAACATGCTTGTTCACTTGTGCAATTCATTTCAAGAGGGCTTTCAATCGTTTAATTTTTGAATCATTCGATTGAAAAGCATTTGTATTCCACTTCATTCGTGGATTTATGGATTCACTTCCAATGCGATTTAGTTTGATTCTCATTCTATGAGATATATACATTGCTTATGTTTTTGTCTGGATGTGAATTTTTGTGCAGGTGTTCTGTATGTGGGTGTGTATGACACCCCCTCCTTGTGCTTTATTGATGCTTCAACGCATATTCTAACTATTTTGTTGTTGATGCTAGCTTGCGCGAAGTTTTCCGGACTTATTATGATTTTGCTTGATTGCTACAAATTCTTGTTCATTTGGTATTATACTGATTATAGTTTATTTTTCTCCATCATTTACCGCTTTCTTTGCCATGAGAAATAGGAACATATATGCATGTCTGGGAGTCCCTACGTTAGGTGGGAAAATCTGTTTAAAGTCCTCAAAGGAGGTGATGTTTTTTCTGCAAAGTCCTAAAAAAAGGTCCATGTTTGTGTTTGCTTGTGTGCAAAAGAGTTCAAAAGAGGAAAATCTCACTCCCTCCCATTTCCCTTTTATTTTGTGCTTGCTATCGAGTCCAATAAGTGGAACAAAGGGTCCATAATCGACCCCCACGCATTATAGTCTGTGTCGTTCCTAGCCCATGTTATGCATTGATGCTCAGAACCGTGCTTACTCTTGTTATCGAGTTGGTCAAGTGGAAGATAGGGGTTCGTAACCAACCCCCACGCTTTGTCATTTGTTTCAACGATGTTATCTCGTGTTTCTCGCTGTTGATGCTTCGAGTTATTACTCAATTTTGGTGCTCGAGAAAATCAAGTCGAAATAGTTCCTCACTCCCACTTTGAGATCCTTTGGACTATTTGTTTGTTGCTTAGCTCGCACTCGATTTTGTTTTGGCTTCGACTCGACTTTGTTTGTTTGCACGTGTGCTTGTATTTTTGTTTACACTTTTGTATGCTCCCTTAGGATTCACTTTTTTTTGTTTCTGATGCAAGCTAGACATTAGTATCACAATCCATGCATCCTAACATAGGTAGATATTTTCACTTTCAAACTCAATCTTAGGGCCATCACTGTATGATAACATTAGGGATAGAGTTAGATTGTTTCACATAGATGTTTTTTTTCCTTTTGCATGATTAAGACTAAATCCTTTTTCTTGGAAAATGCATAAAACACTCTAACATTTTCAAATCCTTTTTCAAGGTAAAAAACATCAACCAATGCAAAAAATTTCTGCCTTCGAGCTTTTCTTCGAAACTCTTAAAAGGATGTGTTAATTCTACTCTATGCAATACGACGCGTAAATCCCCAAAGGTCGGGTGGCACGATGTCTACTTGTTAGAGCATGAATGTAGCATTATCCTCCTTCAGGCATTTTTATTTTTAAAATACCTCTATAAGAACATGTTAATTTCTTCCTGTGCCAACGCGTGAGTCTCCAAAAGACGAGCTGCGGCAGAAAGCGAAATTAATATTATTCATAAAAAACACAAAACAAACGAAAACTTTTGGGGCAAACTACGACACTCTAAGTCCTTAAAAGGGATACTTAGGCATTTGGTCGCGGGGCCCAGGCGAGCGAAACTTTGTAAATATTTCCTTCTTTTCCTTGTGTTTTCTTTTGCATGCATTCCCTCTTTGCATTTGTCCTTAGCTCGTAAGCTTTAGATTAGAACACACCCTTTGATTAGAACAATAAGAGTGGGTCCAATGGAGTACCACATACGCGAGGGGTGCTAATACCTTCACCTTGTATAATCGACTACCTTACCCGTATCTCTCGGTCGTTTGATCATAATTTCACCCCTTCTCATGTTTACTCGATGTTTATCTTTCCTTTCTGGTGGGATAAAAAACGTTCGATGGCGAATTCATTGATTTTCTCTCGATGATTTGTTCGTCTGATTGTTTCAGCTGGAGACTTCACTAGGGAAAGATTAACCAAATGTTGGTCCATCCTGGAGTCGCTCCTAGATCTTGTTTTCTTCTCTTTGGATGTTTATTATTATGCATTATAGCTTTTTCATTTGTATATGTTTGAACATATATTTGCATTGCATTTTATTGCTTTCTATATTGGTTATCTATTATGCTGGTTCTGCTTATTTCCATGTTGGGTGGGTGTTACTATTTAGGTAAAGTTCCCAGTACCCAGGCTATAATGCACTATCTAGGAAAACTAGGAATTGATTAGAACATGACGGCTACTGGACGAAGGTCGTACTAGTGCGGTCATGCCATCTACGGTCAAATGAGGTTCAAATGTGGTGTTATCATTATTGACCAATGGTTTTTAAACAAGATTTTAGCAGTTATTTTAGTTATTGTTTCATTTAATTGATTGATATTTTATTTCATTTTACCGTGCTTTATGATTTGGTTTTGTATTTTAGTGTTTTCAAGTTCAACCAAATAAAACAGGACGAATATGGATAAAAAGTGCAGGATTCAGAGATTTGGAAAAATTTTAGATTCTAGCAAGGCCGAAGGCAACACGGGCACCTGTGTCATAGGAAACGGCCTGTGTCTAGTCAAGCTGAAGTATGAACGTTGCAGGAAGAATCGCAGGAGCTGACATGGGTGCCCGTGTCCACTGACACGGCCCATGTCAATTCAGCTGGGCCAAACTCAGGTACAATGTAAAGCACAAATTCTGACACGGGTGCCCGTGTCCGCTGACATGACCCGTGTTAACTTAGGCGCGCGAGAGTCCAATTTTTGAGGTTTTCCTGTATTCTTAGATCATTAAGGTTAATGTGAACATTTGGCATCACAGAGGGATGACCTAACACTATAAATACCTAATTTGGAGAAGAAAATAAAGACTTTTTTGACGACTGGAGAATTGGACGATAAAAGATTGAAGTCTATTCAAGTTTTGGGAGAATGAAGACCTTTCATGAGCAGAAGCAATTGAAGACCAGAGTGCACCATTAATTTGTGTAATGTCTATCGTTATTATTATTGAAATATCTTTGAATATTATGTGCGGCTAAACCCCCCAATGCTATGGGGTGTCCCTGATTTGCAAATGTATTGACTATGAATTATTGACTTTAATACAATAGTTTCCTTTCAATTTAATCGTTCAAGGTTTCTAATGCTTTCCTAATCGAACCAATTAGGATTGAATTACGGTTAATAACCAACTGGACCGCGGTTATTAAGATTTTTGTACGATTAAACTATAATAGATATCACCTACGACTAAGGATACCCTATAGTCATCGGATTTAACCCTTGATAAGATATAGGCTTGACTCCATCAGATATTTCTAAGGACTTAGGATTGAGGATGGATGGTTAAAGGTTTTCTCACTAAGGATTTAAGGGAAAATAATCTAAAGGGCAGGTAGTTGAATGTAATGAAGTTGTAGAAGAGATCAATAGTGAAGGTCATTACAAGGCAAAACACAAACTTACCTCTAGCATATTATTCACACTAGTAATAAAGTCCTAATTTACCTTCACATATTCTTAATTATTGTTAAGTATAATAACCAAACCAAACCCCCAATTGAGTTTTGTTTAATTAAACCTTGCATTAAACTCGGTAATTTTGTACAGTCATTGAGATCGACATTCGGTGAATTTTCCTTAATATTACAAGAGGAAAAATAGTACAATTGCTATTTTACTGATCAATTTTTTGGCGCTATTGTCGGGAACTACCTAATCATTGAGTTTAAGTTGGGTTCACTTAAAATTTTGTTGCTCTGCAACTAAAATTTCTTTTCTGTAATTTCCAAATTTTTGTTTTATTGATTTTTCCTAACCTTTACATGTGAGGAAAGTCCTCAACTGAATTTATGTTTGACGAAAAAATATAAAGAACTTTTCACGCGAGGCCCAAAATAGCCCGGTTAGATAGACAAGAGTCAGCAGGTTCTTCAGACCCTCCAGATTCAGAGTCTAAAGAGTTAAAGAAAATGGCTGGAAATCCGCCACCAGAGAGACTCCTTGGGGACTACGGAGGAGCAAATTCTCCAGCAGGTCGGTTGACTATTCTAAATCAACTAGTCAATGTTGCAAACTTTCAACTGTATCTATCAACCATCTGCCAGCTCGAGAACAGATCTTTCACCGAAAAGATCAATGAAGACGCCAATAAGCATTTGAAGAGATTTCTCACCATAAGCACTACTTTGAAGATTGAAGGACACTCTGAAGAAGATAAGAAATCAAGGATGTCCCTGTTCACGCTGTCTGAAGATGCAGAAGAGTGGTTCTACTCATTGTCGGCTGGAAGTATCACCACTTGGGAACATATGAAAGTAGACTTTTCTTGATGAACACTTTCCTGCTTCGGTTTACATTCGTAAAAGATATCAAATTGTGAATTTTAAGCATAAAGAAGGAGAATCACTAGGTGAAGCTTACAAGAGGTTCTAGAGGTTACTAGTAGCCTGTCCCATGCACAATATGAGTTAAATCGAGCAAATGCAGATGTTTATAAATGGCCTTTGGATGAAGATAAAGCAACTTATTGATACAACAGCTGGGGGCTCGGCCAACTTCACAATAGCCACTGGTGTAAAGAAGATCATTGAAGCAATTGTTGTAAATGATCACTTGGAGCTATATGATAAAGTTGTAAGCAAACCAGAGGGAGTGATTGATTTAAAGCTGGAAATTAATAAGCAATTAAAAATTGAAGAAGTCATTGCTGCAGAAGTAGAGAAAAAGATGAAAGCAATGAATATGGGTACTCAACAGGTAGCTCAGGTTCAACAGGTAGCTTATGAAATTTTTAGTGGACCACACAGTAGTGTGAAATGTCGGGCAACACCACATCAAATTGAGGAGATAAAATTCTTGAGGCAAAATAACCCTCATTCTAACACATATAATCCTGGGTGGAAGAATCATCCTAATTTCTCCTGGAAAGATCAGCCGCAACAAACTTCTCAAAAGGCAGAGTGGGAGGTAACAATTGAAAAGAAGGCTGCCCAAACCTCTCAACTTCAAGAAGAGACGAGGAGTAATTACAAAAATACCACAACTGCAATAAAATTTTTGGAAGTTCAAATGGGACATATTGCTCAACAGGTATCTCTGCAAGCACAAAAAAGACAGAAAAGTCATGAGAATGTGAATGCTGTCAAAATAAGGAGTGAGAAAGTGGACAAAGAAAAACCAGATGAGCTAAAGTTTGACAACAATATCATAGAAGTAGAGCTGGAAGTGAGAGAGAACATGAACAAACAGGAAGCAGTGATATCACCTGTAATGCCGGTTGAAGAGAAAACTAAACCAACGATCAAGTTACCGTGTCCATCTCGAGTATCAAAGAAGGACACAATAGAAAAAGATTTTGAGAAATTTGTCAAAATTTTCAAAAAGCTAGAGATCCACATACCGTTCTTTGAAGTGCTCGACAAAATGCATTTGTATCCGAAATTCATGAAGTAGGTATTATCAAAGAAGAAATCAATAGGAGAGGGATCAGTGCCCGTTAATAAGAAATTATGTACAATTGTGCCAGCGAGAAAAATACCTGTCAAGCAGAGGGATCCCAGGTCAGTTACAATACCATACATAATAAAAGACAGAGCTTTCAAGAGAGTTCTGGTATATTCTGGCTCAAGTGTGAGTTTAATGCCATTATCGATTTTCAAGAAGCTCGGTATTAAGAAAATAAGTGGGAGTGGAAAAAAATTGAAATTTGCTGATCAGACCATCAAGTAGTCATATGGGATAGCTGAAGATGTTTCTAGTGGAAATTGACAATTTTGTTTTCCCAGTTTATTTTCAGATCATGGACATACCAGAATATGAAGAGACTACTATCATTCCGGGTCGATCATCTATGCTGATGAATCGATGTAATTTTGATATTGAGATAGGTAATTTAACATTGAAATCATTTGATGAGGTGATAACCTTGAACGTGTTGGAAATCAAGAAGTAGGTTGCAGGTGGAGAGGATAAATCTTCAATCGGAATGATCAAAGTTGAAGAAGGAGACAATAGTTTACAATCACTCCCAGACAAGATATCAGGAAAAATTTCTCAAGCGGCATAAATAAAAAGTCCTAAGCGCAATCAACAAGGAAAGAAGAAAAAGAAGAAAGAACACCGAGCTGAAAAGATAGAAGTTTGAAGTGGCTGGAAGCACAAATGGGTTGACACTTTTGATTTGAATGAGTTCTGGTTTACGGAAGAAATATGCAACAAAGTGTGGAAGAGGAAGTACCCCCCATAAGGGGATGACCCGTCGAGCCATGCAACGTTAAACAGAGCGCTTCGTGGGAGGAAACCCACACTTTTACTAACTTAATTTTTCTTTTTGTTTTATTTGTAGGTAATAAAAAGGGAGTCTTACTGGTGAGAGCTAGGAGGCTGCATCATATGTTGCATTACCCTTTGTGACTCACCTTCTCGAGCTTGCTCCGAAACATTGGGGTCAATGTTCAATTCAAGTTTGGAGGGGTTTCATTGCTTTTCTTCTTTTCTAATTATTTGTTAGTGCTCTGAAAATTGATGTGTAAACCCACGAGTTGAAGTCCTTCAAGTTGGCCGAAATTTTTTTTTTGATCAAGAACTTGAGTCTCATAGAGTTCGAGAATAGTATATAGAGAAAAAGGGATAATTATTCGAGGGTAGGAAGTTTGGAATAATATGACAGGATACGAGTCTAACGTATAGATTTGTGCCATAGTGCTTAAATCCCGAGAAGTACTCCTAAAGTAGTTTATCCTCACAGTCTGGCATAACATAGATTCACTAGCATGTACGATTGAAGGAGAGAGAAATGAATTTGAAACCAAATGATGAAAAGGCGGTAAAAGGCACCTGGATCGCTAAGTTGGGTAGCCCTCACCAGGTTATTCATCCGAGAGGGGGTTGATCCCCAAACGTCGTCCATAAAGGAGAATATATAAACTGAAAAGTTTTGAAAATTTCATCTGAATTTATAAAGGAGAAAAAGCTCTTATTTGGTGCCTGAAAAAAAATCTCTCTCAATCAGTCTTGTGCGTGTGATGATCATCAGTAAGTATCTTGCCATAATTTGACCGTCCGAATGAAAAAGGAGGAAAATTGGAAAGAGACTTAAGTAGAAAGCATAGTTAGAGAGGTATTAGAAGAAGTAACTCTAAAGTTAAATATGCTTACACAAACTCTTCGTGTCATGTAAATATCAGATGTACTGATTTTTGATCAATTTGAACGGATGTCTCACATATGAGTATCGGGCTACGATGATTTTCATGAGTTCTTGTAATGGTCACTTGAGGTCAAGAAACGATTTAAGTTTGGGGGCGTTTAACCAGTGGTTTTTACACAGGATTTTAGCATTTATTTTAGTTATTTTTTGTTTAATTGATTGATATTTTATTTCATTTTACCGCATTTTATGCTTTGGTTTTGTATTTTAGTGTTTTCAGGTTCAACCAAATAAAACAGGATGAATCAGGATAAAAAGTGCAGGATTCAGAGATTTGGAAAAAGTTCAGATTCTAGCAAGGCCGAAGGCGACAAGGGCGCCCGTGTCACAGGACACGGCTCGTGTCAAGTCAAGATGAAGTGTGAATGTTGGAGGAAGAATCACAGGAGCTGACACGGGTGCCCGTGTCCACTGACACGGCCCTTGTCAGTTCAGCTGGGCTAAATTAAGGTACAACAAAAAGCATAGATTTTGACACAGGTGCTCGTGTACGCTGACACGGCCCGTGTCAGCTTAGGCGTGTGAGAGTCCAATTTTGAGATTTTCCTATATTCTTGGATCATTAAGGGTATTGTGGATATTTGGCATCACAGAGGGATGACCTGACACTATAAATACCTGATTTGGAGAATAAAATAAGGACTTTTTTGATGACTGGAGAATTGGACGATAAAAGATTGAAGCCTATGCAAGTTTTGGGAGAACGAAGACCTTTCATGAGTGGAAGCAATTGAAGACCGGACTTTACCATTAATTTGTGTAATGTCTATCATTATTATTATTTAAATCTCTTTGAATATTATGTGCGGCTAAATCCCCTAATTCTAGGGGGGTGTCCCTGATTTGTAAATGTATTGACTATGAATTATTGACTTTAATACATTAGTTTCATTTCAATTTAATTGTTCAAGGTTTCTAATGCTTTCCTGATCGGACCAATTAGGATTGAGTTACGGTTAACAACCAGCTGGGCCGCAGTTGTTAAGGTTTTTGTACGATTAGACTATAATAGATATCACCTAGGACTAGGGATACCCTATAGTCACCGAATTTAACCCATGATAAGATAAATTCTTGACTCCATCAGATACTTCTAAGGACTTAGGATTGATGATGGATGGTTAAAGGTTTTTTCACTAAGGACTTAGGCGAAAATAATCTAAAGGGTCGGTAGTTAAAGGTAACGAAGTTATAGAATAGATCAATAGTGAAGGTCATTACAGGGCAAACCACACACTTACCCCTAGCATAATATTCACACTAGTAATAAAGTCATAATTTACCTTCACATATTCTTAATTATTGTTAAGTATAATAACCAAACCAAACCCCCAATTGAGTTTTGTTTAATTGAACCTCGCATTAAACTCGATAATTCTGTGCAGTCCTTGAGATCGACATTCAGGGAATTTTCCCTTTCATTACAAGAGGAAAAATAGTACACTTGCTATTTTATCGATCAAGTTTTTGGCGCCATTGCCGAGGACTGGCTAATCATTGAGTTTAAGTTGGGTTCACTTAAAATTTTGTTGCTCTACAACTAAAATTTCTTTTCTGTAATTTCCATATTTTTGTTTTATTAATTTTTCCTAACCTTTGCATGCGAGGAAAGTCCTCAGCTAAATTTCTGTTTGATGCAGAAATAGAAAGAACTTTTCACGTGAGGCGCAAACTAGCTCAGTTAGATAGACAGGAGTCAGCAGGTTCTTCAGACCCTTCAGATTCAGATTTTAAAGAGTTAAAGCCAATGGATGGAAATCCTCCACCAGAGAGAATCCTTGGGGACTATGGAGGAGCAAATGCTCCAGCAGGTCGGTTGACTATTGTGAATCAACCAGTCAATGATGCAAACTTTCAACTGCATCCGTCAACCATCTGCCTGCTCGAGAACAGATCTTTCACCGGAAAGATCAATGGAGATGCCAATAAGAATTTGCAGAGATTTCTCACCATGAGCGCTACTTTGAAGATTGAGGGGAACTCTAAAGAATCCAAGTAATTAAGGATGTTCCCGTTCACGCTGTCTAAAGATGCCGACGAGTGGTTCTACTCAATTTAGGCTGGAAGTATCACCATTTGGGAAGAGATGGAGTAGACTTTTCTTGATGAATAATTTCCTGATTTGAATTACCTTCATAAAAGATATGTGTTGTACCCCAAAATTTTCCCTCTCATTTATCAAATAATTTCCCACAAGATCTCCTTTGGTTAAAGACTGCACTAGGGTTGATCAGCTCAAGACACCTCTTAAGGCACTGATGACTGAAAATTAGGGTTTGAGATTTTACAAGGATAAATGGACTTTTAATGCCCCATATGACTTCCATGGATCATTTTGGACTCTAAATATTGCTCATGACAAGGTTCAAGTTTTGGATCACATTTTTGCTCAGTCAATTGATCAGTTGACCTAAAAATTAGCTGTATTGGGGAAAAAGTCAACTGTGGTCAATTTACAGTCAAGCTTCATAATTTTTGATTCATATCAACATTAGGAACTCATATATGTCATTTGATCAAGTTTTTACCATAATTCCTCAATAAATTTGATCAGATCATCAAAGGGGCAAAATGGTCAAAATTAGGATTTTGATTGAGAAAAGGCAATTACTGATTTTTGACCTAGCAGATTATTAATTGGTTTGAGACATGATATCAAGGGTTAAATTGAATCATTTTGACCAAATGGAATGACTCAAAACATTGCTCAAGATCAATTGATTGATAGTTGATTTTCATTCAACTGATCAAAAGTCATCTGCATATTGGAAAGTCAAACTTTGACTTTTTGGTCAAAATCAAGTGTCAAAGATCACAATTCATCAAAACATGTCAAAATATGAAACTTGTTCATCAAGAAATCAAAAAGTCAATATTTCATTTTGAAAAGTTAAAATTTCTAAACTTAGAAATTTTTCTAAGTGTTGGTAATTTCATATTTTTTTACAACTTTGAGCCAATTTTTCACCATGATGCGAGATGATTCAAAGAAAACTTTCAACATGAAAGTTGTAGATCTAAATGATATCCAAAAAATTATAGAACATAAATTCTCCTAGAAATTCATGGATTTAAAGTTATGATTTTGTGAATACATGTTCATGAAACTTGGAAACTTGGTGAAATTTTGCCCTAGTTTAGGCAGGATTTTGACCTAACTTCATGGAAATTTTTCCCATAGTTCCAAGAGGAATTTTCAAAAATGACCAACATAGAGGTTGTAAAGGATGTTACAAGCTTTCCAAAATGTCCAAGAACTCGTTGAGATCATGCTTGAGCTAAGAGAATCGAAGAGATGCAGTTAGGGTTTCATTCTTGATTTACAAGGCATAATTTGTGATGAACACTTGACCAATTCATAGCTAGGCTGCTTAATCTTTGCTTTCCAGGCCTCAAACTTGTTTGTCACTCCATAATTAAATATTTATACAGCTGTTAGAGCTTTTATCCAAGCACTTGAGCCATTATCTAAGTTGCATTTCCATTTATGGCACAAAGTTACCATTCCATTCTTGTAAAGAGGCTTTAATCACAAAGTTAATGCATAGAGCTTTGCACTTGTTACTTCTGATCACAAGTAATGTCAAAGGCAAAAGCAACATGTCTAGAGCCTCCCATAAACTCAGGCCATGCTTGTACTTTGCCTTGAAATTATGTTTTCACATTTCTTCAAAATCAAGTAACATAGCCATAACTCTATATCTTATACTTCTAACCATGTCAAGTGCTCCAACCTTTTCCATATAATCATACAAGTTGTTTTCAAGCTAAGACACGAATACACAAGCTCTCAAAACTTCCCCAAACTCATAACTGCATCATAAACCACCATTGTTTCACATTCTGACCAAGAACTTCAAACTTCCATTTCCCTCATGCGTTTCTTGGCTTTTCAGTTTCAAAAGCTTCCTCACATCAAATAGAAACCACCCCTGTCCCTGTTACACAACTGTAACATCATATTCTGAAACTTCCAAGTTCAAAAACAGAGCATTGCAGTTGGACTTCTCCAGACCATTCCAGCCATTTTCAGTTTAAGCCAGCCATTGCATTAGCTTCCTAGAGGTTCAAGGAAGCTAACCTGGTCATCACCATCACTTGAAACAAGCTCAAACGCATTTCACGATTTCCAGTTTTGAGGTATTTTTATTGAACTTCTATCTCATTATTTAGGCATTGTCAGGCTTGCATTTCTAAAGATAAAATATAGACATCATTGCCCTGAAACTATACATGTCCATAGATTTCATTTATGTTGCTTGAGTAGGGAGAATTTTGAGTTTGAACTTCTGAAAATATTTAGGTCAAAATTTGGTACTGTTAGAAATTCATGCTCATCTTTGGGAATTAGATTAAGTTGTGTACATATTCAGAATCATGAGAAGATTTCTAACAAGTTTGATGTTGGAAGTTATGTGAATGGATGAGAAATAAACAAGTTACAGATCCTTTGGCTAGAGGTTGAAGATGAAGTACAGTCAGGGCAGGATTTATATCATATATTTATTATTATGTACTAGTTAACGGATGTATCACCACCCCAGTGGTTAAAGCGCGCGCCTGTCACCCTTAGGACCTGAGTTCGAGTCCCAACGTCCGTTTTGCTTTTTTTCCATATTTTTTGTTTTTCTTTTTTGTTTGAACAGGCGCTGGGCCTCTCCCCTCCTTGGGCCTTTATTTTTTTTGCTGACTCTCCCTCCTGACTATGTTTTCACTCTTGGCCTTTTTTTATATTTTTATTTTTCTTTTTTTTCATTTTATTTTATTTTCCATATTACTTTTATTATTATTATTATTATTATTATTATTATTATTATTATTATTATTATTATTATTATTATTATTATTATTATTATTATTATTATTATTATTATTATTATTATTATTATTATTATTATTATTATCATTATCATTTTTATTAATAAAAATCCAAAATTTATATTTTATTTATTTATTTATTTGCATATTTGAAAATGTTCATTAATATTTTATAAAATAAAAGACCAAAATATTTTCTTTTAACAAATTAATTCTTATTTTTAATAACAATTAATGTTTAGACTTAGGTTAATTATTACATTATTTTCTTGTAAATTAAAATTGAATTTAGAACTTAGGTTTCTTTTTAATTAATCAATTCTCATATTATTTTCATTATTTAAAACCTTTTCATGAAAAACCCTAAAAAAATAATTTTTAACTTATTATTCTTTGTTAATTAATTTAGATTTTAGTTTTAGCTAATTTTAATTAATCATTTTCTTAATTAGGGTTAGGTTAAAATCCTTTCATAAAAATCCAAACAAAAATCATTTCTTTTTCCATTTTGCATTCTTGCATTTTATCTTCAATTTTGTACATTTATTCAATATGGTTGTAATAGTTAATTAGGTTTAATTTCCTTGCAAAAATTCTCATTTGTAAATTTGTATGCCCCTCCCCTAATGATGTAATAGCTTAGTATTTTTATTTTCTGCAATTTATCGCTTTATATAAATGCTAGTAAATTAGGGTTTGTATAAAAAGATTAAAATCAACAAGTTAGCAAAACCTAATTCAAGACAAAATAATACACGTAAATTAACATATTTGCACACTTACACTCTTAGGGTAAGTCCACTTTGTAGCCTTATAAAAATGGTCGTGTTATGCATGTGGGGTATCTTAGCAAAAGCAATCAAAAAATACAAGATCATAGTCCCTCGATGACGCTATCAAAGTTGCCTTTAAAAATGATCTTAGTCCCTCAAAGAGAATTGCTAAGATATTTCACAACACTGCTATCATGGCTATACGATGATCCACGCCCGTCCCTTTACCTCCAAAGATAACGCTTCTTACCAAATCAATGATAAGATAGCAATATAAAAAAAGGTATAAATGAACTAAGACTTTTGAGTAGATAGATTATTCCTAGTTGCTTGCTCAATTTCAAATCAAACACTCTTGCTTATTTTCAAAACAAAACCCAACACTTTCAAAAACACTTTCAAAACATCTTCCAAACTTGAAACATTTTCAAAAGCTCAACACTTTGTATATGTTCTCACGAACGAGAACTATTACAAAGTTTTCCTAAACGATGGTGCCCTTTCAAAATACTTTCAAAAACCACACAAAGCACATTTTCAAACAAAAGCAAGTGATCTAGCAAGCAACTAAGTTCCCATAGATAACTATGGATGAAAATGGTGCTAACACCTACCCTTTTCATAATCTACCCTCCAAACTCAAGAAATAATCTGAAAGGTCTTTCCTGTTCTTTTCAGCCTTTCCTTTTTTGGATAAAATAAAAGTAGGTGGGGACATTTGCTAACCGCAACATTTGCGATAAATTGCAAAACACCCAAGTCACTTCTCCCACCGTATTACAGAACTGGTGACTCTGCTGGGGAGAAATTAAAAGTGGGGTTACCTTAAGGCTAGATCACCTTTACTTGATTTTATTGTTTGACTTGTATGTTTTACATTTTGGTTTCTTGTTTGGGCTTGTTCTAATCCTCTACCCGAATTTGGGATACCTTATAGGTAAGTAGCAATATGTTGTGGAAACTGTGCGGGGTATACTGACACGGTCTAAGCAATAGCTACGTTAGTGTGACATATTTGTGGGTACCGGTAGCCCTTGAGTAGTCAAGGAGAATACGGGGCCGCCGAGTGATGTCATGAAACACTAACTGACTTTAGAACCTTTACTTGACTAACTTGGCCATTAGGACGTAGTGAGATGACCGACTTTGGTGCAGTCCGAAGTTGGTAGATATTCGATACTACACTCATTGAGGTTTGGATTTTTGGGATATTTTGGTCACCGTGAAAGAGGCTTGCACTGAAATAATGCCCGAGAAGACAAACCAGTGATATTGGGATCCTTTAGAACCCGGTTACTATTTCTAAGACATGTTTGAGCCAACTAAACTTCAAGAGGGTACTTACCTATGAGACTCCATGCAAGCCTAAACCTAAGGACTTGTTTGCCTTGTTTGTATATATTTACTTGTACACAACATCAGAAACATCATAACATTATACTCATTCTCACTAACCATTTCAAGGATTATTGGGTTTTATCTTTGTTCTGTTTTGTAGGACATGGCTTCTATTCGCAGGAAAACCATTCAAGTCAATCTCGTAAGGATCCATCCTCAACTCAAATAGTTAGCATCAAGGGTCCTTGAGAACTCTTCATTCACCGAAAGACATGGTCGCCTCCTAAACTTGGTTACCTCCAATACTGATGAAGATATGATGAAGGTGCATTTCCAATTCTTTGATCCTCTACACAATTTCTTCACTTTTCCCGATTATTAACTTGTGCCTACTCTAGAAGAATTCTCCCAACTCTTGAGGATTCCCATTCTCAATTAACTACCCTTCAACGGTACAGAAATAGATCCAAAACCTGAAGAGATTGCCCAGGCACTACACTTGCAATAATCTGATATCACAACTAATTGGGAAACAAGGAGTGGTGTCAAAGGTTTCTTGGACAAGTTCTTGTTTGAGAAAGCTCAAGATTGTTGGAACTCCTTGGACTTACAAGCTTTTGAAGAAATTGTGGCTCTTATCATCTATGGGATGGTTTTGTTTCCAAATCTTGACCAACTCATAGATGTAAACACTGTCAAAATCTTCATGTCTCGTAACCTGGTGCCTGCTTTGTTAGGAGACATCCTACATTCTTTTCACTCTCTCACTATGAGGAAGAGAGGTATCCATATATGTTGAACTCCTCTCTTGGCAAGGTGGTTTATTTCGCATCTTCCCCAATCTCTATTGAAGAATGAGCAAGGTTCTAGGTTGTCCCACTGGTTGATGATGCTCAGACATTCAGATATTCATTGGTGTTCCCGATCTTTGGAGAATGTTACTATCGTCAACCGTTATGGAGAAATCCCTAATGTCCCTTTACTTGGCATTAGAGGAGGTATAACTTACAACCCCTGCTTAGCCTTACGACAATTTGGTTACACCCGAAGGGATGGTCCATATGAGATGCTTATCCAAGGAATGGTATTCGACTACAGGAATGACAATCAAGGTTACCGTCAGAGGTTTATCCGAGCATGAAGGATGGTGAACAAGGTAGATAACAAGACACTAGGACACAAGAATTCCATTCCCCTCGAGTCTTACCTTAAATGGGTGCGAGCTTGTGCTCAGAAACTTGTGGTGCCTTATCCCTCCATCTTACCAGTCATCCCGGAGCCTGTGGTTGAAGGAGATGTTCCCCACACTATCCTCCATCACGACATGCCTACCTCTCTCGAAGACTTGCAAAAGGTTTGGATTCAGATGAAGGAGGAACAAGATACTTTCGAAGCTAAATTCTATGCTAGTGAGAAGAGGATCTTGGAGCTTACGAAGTAGCTAAAAGAAGAGCAAAGTGTGAACGCCTATCTCGCACCGAAGAGGATACGTTCAGTCTTTTTATCTTAGAAAGTTATTTTGTAAGCCAAGAGGCATGATGTAATCTTTCTTGTTTTTGTTTAATGAAAATTGACTTTTGTTCATTATTTTGTCTATACAAATTTAAACCTTATTAATCCTTGAAATCATTTGCATATACATATTCCATGCATCATAACATGGCAGGTTTTCGCATAACAAGTTTTCTAATCTTTCTGCTGTTTATTTCAGGAAGATGGATCTAGAGAAAACTGTGAAGGATCTTCAAGCCCAAAACTCTCAATTCCAAGAGACTTTACTAGCCCTAGCCAAGGGGCAGCAAGACATGATGACATTGCTTGCAGTTAAGAAAAATCCAAAGAAAAAAGCAATACTCAACATGGGTAGAAGGTTAAAGGAGACAGTTCGTCAGATCCCAGTAGGAGAAGACTCATCTGAAGAGGACGAGAACCAGATTGGTGAGTGTGATACGGTGGGAAAAACTGACTGTTTTTTGGAATGCTGGTTTGCGTTTTGCGTTTGTGCTCGCAAAATGTCGCGGTAAGCAAGAGTCGCCACCGACTTTTATTTTATCCAACAAGGAAAGGAAAAAAGCATAAAAAAATTTCCTTTTTTGAGATTTTTCTCGGGTTCGGGGGGTAGATTATAGAAAGGGAAGGTATTAACACCCTTTCTATCCGTAGTTATCTACGGGCTCTTAGGTACTTGCTCATTATTTTCAAAATTGTTTTCTTTGTGTTTGTGGGTTTTGAAAAGTTTTTGTTTTAACTTTGATTTAACTCTTGCTTCTGTCCTCAAGAGTGTAATGAAGTGTTTTGAAAGCTTTATTTGTAAAAGGGTAAATGTGAAAAGTTTGTTTTGATTGAGCAAGTACTTAAAAACTAATCTACCTACTCGAAAAAAGAATCGTTCTATGTTTGTTTCCTTTAGACAATGCTATCCCACTATTAGTGAGTAGGTAGCACCGTCGTTGGAGTTTGAGGGTCAATTCGAAAGAGGGACATATGGTCACTAAAGCAACGTTATGATGCCTTAGTGGTAACCCTAATGTCTTAGATCATTTATCCGAGGCAACAATATCCGAGGCAACCATTTCGAGGCAACTTATGATCTTTTAGACAAGAGGGCGACCTCTAAAAGAACCTATACTCAATGACCGCGTACGAAGGCCACCAAGTGGGGTGTACCCTAAGAGTGCACATGTGCGAGTGTATCGTTTTTAGTTTATTTTTATCTTTGTACATGTTAAGGGTGATCTAATTTGATTTTAGGTTAAAACATTCAGTCTTTTCATGCATCCCTATTATCAAACATCTAACAGTTATAATTTGCAGAAATAAAATGCGGAATTTAAATTACAAGGCGTCGGGTATTTACATCGCTAAAGACAAACCCTTTGAAAAATAAATAAAGCGATAAAAATAAATAGAATTCCTATTTACTATTACAATCCGGAAGCAGGTACATTATTGGATAAAAATAAGCAACGCGTGCGGGAAATTAAATCGAGCGCATGATTAGGGTTTTGACCCTTTTGGTTAAAGAAAATATCTTTTGTTGTTTTTTTTATTTTAAGAAAGAAATAACCTAAATTAATCACTAAATTAAATTAAATTAATTAAATGAAAAATAAATTATTACATATTTTTTGATTTTTTGATTTTAAGAAAGAAAATGAAATTAATTAAATTAATGGTTAGTACCTAATTAAATCTAATTAATTATTT
This sequence comes from Vicia faba, assembly GCA_948472305.1. NCBI lineage: Eukaryota > Viridiplantae > Streptophyta > Magnoliopsida > Fabales > Fabaceae > Vicia > Vicia faba. The sequence goes on from OX451740.1 coordinate 969,131,544, forward strand.
ACTTAAAAAAATAGGTTAAAGTTATTCTAGAATTAAAATCCTAAATTAATTAATTAGTGTTTGTTAAGAAAAATAAAAGTTTAAAGTTTAATTAAATATAAGAAATATTTTTGTGATTTTATTTTATGAGAAAAAGAATTTTGATTGGTTAGAAATTAAATAAAATAATTAAACAATTAATAAAAACAAAATAAATAAAATAGAAAAAAAGAAGGGTATTGGGCCTGAAATGAGGGTGCTGGTAGCAATTGGAAGGCCCATTAGTGCTGGCCTCTTTGATTTTTGAATCTGGTGCTTATGCATTGACTGGCGCCTTGGTGGACCATCAGCTTTGAACTACCAGATCTGGCCTTTGGCCATCTGGCGTTTGAGTGGATGAAGGACCATGGTGGGATGTACACTTGAGTATGCATATGATCATCTGAAAAACCAAATTATTAAGGAAGTGGAGGACCTGGGATTCGAACCCAGGTCCTAAAGGATAATTCTTTGCACGCTTGCCACTACACCATGTTGTTCTATTTGTTAGTATAATATGAATAAACAATAATATAATAAAACAAAGTTAATGGCCAGAACAAAAATAAAAATGCGCGCGTGGTTTGAAAGGACCAATGGGCAGGGGACACCTCATCGTCCCTGTCCTGGAATCTGCACAAAAATACCTGCGGATTTGAATCCGCAGCTAAAAACGCAGGCCTATTCAAAAATCTTTTCTAGGTCATATAAATCCATTCCAAGAACATGGTTTGACTCGTCCTGGCTTCCTGATCAAAACCATGCCCTTCTTGTGGATCAATTTTTCCTGAAATAGAAAACCCCAAAAATGCTTCCAAGAACCCTAGCTATGGCGTTTTGCATTACAGGTTAGATAAACGAAATTAAATGATGCCAAAAGTTTACAAATGATGTGAGGATTACAAATATGCAGTTATTTCGTTCAATGGATGCAAGAATGGTGAGTTTCGATTTCTAGAACAGGGGTATGTTTCGTGACACTTACAATGCATTTGGATGTCTGAACAAGCTTGCTTTGGATCCAGATAGCTTGAGTGAATGCCCAGGAATCAATTGAGATATGTCTCAGCTCTTGAAAACACCTCTAACTATGATATCGATCTCAAGCTTTTTAGTGAATTTTTCAAATCTTGTTCTGCCTCCCTCTGCACTTTCCAACCCTGATCTCCTATCCCTTGGCTTGCTTATGTAATGTGCTTTGTATTAGGTCAACAAAATTGATCCAAATCTTCTCCTATCAATGCTTGCATATTTGATTTTATCTCCCTTTACAAACTTGCCAATTTTGCCTAATCTCAATCTTTTTGCACATGATTTGGTTTGATTCGATTTTGATGATGTTAATGATGGTAATCAAAGCCTGAAATAGCCAAAAGATCTTGTGTTATCAAAGTATTGGATTTTGTATGATTTTATTTGATTTAAAATGAACAAATTCAATTAAAAATCAAATAAAATAATAAAAATAAAATATGGGCTCATGGCTGAAGCTAGGACACGTGGGCAATGATGCAAACTCAAATAAAGTGGAAAAGAATGGGCCCATTTGAAAAAATTTTAAGTTTTGGGGATAGTTGACTTTTGGCAATTTTGCAAAAAAGTCCAACTTCAACAATGCATGACTTCTTCAATTTTGAACTTTTGAAGGTGTTCTTGAACTTTTTAGAAAGCTTGAGATTTCCCTTAACCTACCCTTTTGGTATCATCTAATTTTGATATTCCATGCTTAAGTTATAAGCTTTGGCAAAAAAGGTGTTTTTGTTGACTTTCCAAAATGACCTATAATGTCCAAATTCATAACTTCTTGTGAGTGAATTGTTTGATCTTGGGGTATGAAGATGGATTGTAGGAAATTGTATCCTCTTCAAAATGATCTTTGGATGGGTCATTTCCCATAAAGTATAAGAAAGTTATGCTTGGTCAAAGTTGGGTTGACTTTTCCTGCAAAACCCTAATTTAGCAACTTTTGAGTCTTGATGAATTTTGAGCAATCCTTGATGAATCATGATCAACCCTTGATAAAATGATGAAATATCCTTCAAAATGAGAATGTTGACAAAATATTTTTAGGTTTTACTGTTTGTAGGTCACAGTTGACTTTTGCCCTAGCATAGTCGATTTTTGGACCCTTTGAGCAATTGACTGAGCAAACTTCCTCTGCAAAGCTTGAAACTTGACATGGATGATGTTGAGAGCATATTAGGACATTGGGGAGAACTTGAGGTCATTTTGACTCAAGGATATTGATGCAACACAAAACCCTAATTTTGGGGTAGACTGCCTTAGGAGGTAGCATGTCTGTCCAACTCTTGAGCAAACTTGAGCAATTTGGAGATTTTTCTTGCAATGTTTTGATGAATATGAGAGGGAAAATTTTGGGGTACAACAGTGATGTCAAGAGTACTCAGGCTGACTGTGTTAATGACCAAGCATCCAATGATGATTATTTTGACGAGTAGTATCCACCCGCCGATATCAAATATAAGCAGTTAGAAGAGAGATTGAAAGCAGTTAAAATCCAAGTCGTCCCCGGTTTAGATTTTGATGATTTGGGTTTGATCTCTGGGGTAGTCATCCCCCATAAATTCAAAATACCAATCTTTGAAAAGTATGATGGAGTTTCTTGTCCAAAACTCCACCTAAAATCTTACGTGCGCAAGATACAGCCGCACACTACTGATAAGAAGCTTTGGGTTCACTTTTTCCAAGAGAGCATGGCTGGAATGCAAATTGAATGGTTTTATCAGTTGGATGGATCCCGTATTAATACTTGGGAGGATTTAACTACCGCCTTCTACCATCAGTATCAGTATAACGCCGACTTGGCGCCAACAAGGGTTCAGTTGCAAGATATGACCATGGGAAAGAATGAAGGATTTAAAGAATATGCACAGAAGTGGAGAGACCTCGCCAGTAGGGTTCAACCACCCTTAACTGATAGGGAGCACATTGATATGTTCATGGGCACTTTATCTGGCCCTTTCTTTAATCTGTTGGTTGACTGCTCTTCTTCTGGTTTCACCGAATTAATCTTAACCAGTGAAAAGGTTGAAAGCGACATCAAAAGTGGAAAGATCTCTGTGGAATCTACCTCCACTTCAAATCCTGTCAAGAAACCTTTTGTTGCAAAGAAGTAAGTCAATGTTGTGTACGGGGAAAGGGCCCGTACCAAGAAGAATGATCATCCATCTGTCAATGCTGTCTGAATCTCCAATCCAACTCCTACTCTGAGACCATCTTCTAATCATCAATGTTTTGAAACTCCAAGAAGAACATTTATGAGGTTAGGCATGTCATTATCTTAAGCCATTCAACATTTGATAAAGGATAATTTAGTGACATTGTGCGACCCTCCTACCAACCCTGATACCTCGTCACCAAAGTATAATCCGAATGCTAAATGTGCTTACCACTAAAGCAGCCCTGAGCATGAGACTGACCAGTGCTGGGCTTTGAAGAACAAAATTCAGGATTTAATCGATAACAAAACTATTGAGTTTGATCCTCCTCCAACTCCGAATGTAATCACCACTCCAATTCTGAAGCATGACAAGGGTGTTAATGCTATTGAAGCTACAATTTTTTTCTCCTCTGTTGAAGAATTGACTACTCCGCTGAATATAATAAAAAACAATCTGTTGAAAGCTGGGATCTTCCCTGGCTGTGTAAAAGACTGTGTGTGTTGTACAAGACAACTCAATGTATATGAAGGGCTGAAGAAAGGCATTCAACGCCTGCTGGATAGCCATGAAATTCTATTTGAGAAGACCCCACTTGCCAAAAGTTTGATTAAAAAATGTGAAGACCTCTCCATTATTACCATCTCAAACAAGCCTCTTAGGATCACCTCTAAAGGTCCTATTAGGATTTCAAATGAACCCACTGTTTCTCCCTTAATAATTACCAATCCCGAACCAATTCCCTACTCTTCAAACAAGGCAGTACCGTGGAATTACGATGCTGAGGTGTTCTATCAAGGGATTAAACTAGATGCTTGGATCGAAGAATAAAAAGATGACAATGTTGGTAGCATAGTTGGATCAAGTAAAGTAACTAGAACAGGGAGAATATTTTCGCCCAATATCTCACCACCAGTTGTTACAAAGACGCTCATCCGCATTACTGCTGCCAAGCCAAGTACCGATACAAGGGGGAAGGAGAAGGTTGTTGAGCCTGATGTGATTGAAGTACCCGCAAAAGACGTTACTGATGGAGAGCCCTCCGCTCGTGAGATGGACGAGATCTTGAAGATAATAAAAAGAAGTGATTTCAAGATTGTGGAACAGTTAGGGAAAACCCCTTCTAAAATTTCAATGTTGTCATTGCTGCTTTTTTTCGATGCTCATGCTCGGACATTAATCAAATTCTTGAAAAAAGCTCATGTCCCCCATGAGACAACAACAAACCAATTTGAGAATTGCATGGCTAGCCTGACAACTGATAATGGCTTGGGATTTTTGGATACTAACCAAACACCGTTAGGGAAGAACCATAATAAAGCTTTACATGTTTCCGTCAAGTGCAAAGGGACTACCTTGGCACATGTGCTAGTCGACATTGGTTCTTCTCTGAATGTATTACCCAAGGGGGAGTTAGACTGTCTAGACTGTGAAGGTTTAGTCATGAAGCCAAGTGATATCATCATAAGGGCGTCCGATGGATCAAAGAGGATTGTTCATGGGGAAGTAGACCTTCCAATCAAGGTAGGATCCCAAATCTTCAATTACACCTTCTACATTATGGATATTTGTCCTGCTTATTCTTGTCTGTTGGGTCGCCCATGGATCCATAAAGCTGGGGCACTAATCTCAACTCTCCATCAAAAGCTTAAATATCTTGTCAAGGGAAGAATAGTCACCATCTGTGGAGAATAAGAGTTTATGGTAAGTCACCTTAACTCGTTCAAATACGTAGAGATGGATGGAGATATCATTGAGACCCCGTGTCAAGTCTTTGAGGTTGTACCACCAATGATCGCTGCTACCAAATGTTCCTCTGTTGAATCTGAAGCTGTTAAAGCTGTACCAAAGATGTTTTTAGTCAAAGATGCTCATGCAACAATTGAAGAAGGAAACTGTGATACTTGGGGGAATTTCCTTGATATCCCATTCAAAGCGGACAAGTTTGGTCTGGGTTTCACCGTTAAAGCTCAGAAGGAAGTGCGGCGTGCTCGTGCTGGAAATCCACCTCTCTACATTTGAAGCCATGAAGTCAACGCCGTGGGTGATTCTGATGACGAAGCTGCATTTGAAGATTGGGTGTATCCAACTACAACGGATCTGAAAAATTGGCATGCAAAGGACTTTGTACTCATATCCTTCATTGAGGAGTAATATACTTATTATTGCTTTTATTTCAATTTAAGAACATTTTGTCTGTAATATTCAAAAATGACTTTTAAGCCATGTGCCTGGCCCGAGGCACTTTGGTCCATTTGTCAAGGGTTTTATTTATGTTCATCTAATCATATGATCACTCAGTACATTGGACTCTTTTGCATTCAAATATTTGTGTTTATTATCTTTCTTTTCTTTCAAATACATTTTCAAAAATAGCCATTTATCTTACATGCACACACACACACACACTCTTGCAGGTCCTTATCCACTCTAGATCCTATTGCCATTGACTCTACTATTTCCGACTATGACTTTGAATGCCCAATTAACCAAGCCGAAGACGAAGGCGAGGATGATTGTGACATACTGGGAGAGTTAGCCAAACTTCTATTACAAGAGGAAAAAGCTATTCAGCCGCACGAAGAGTCAATTGAAGTCATCAATCTGGGTATTGAGGCAGATAAGAAGGAAATCAAGATTGACGCTAACTTAGAAGACAATGTCAAGAGCAGGTTGGTTCAGATGCTGCATGATTATGTGGAAATATTTTCTTGGTCTTATGAAGATATGCCTGGGTTGGATACCTACATCGTAGTTCATCGTCTGCCGACAAAAGAAGACTGTCCTTCCGTCAAACAAATGGTTCGTCGCATGAGGCGTGATATGTCTGAGAAGATCAAAGATGAAGTAATGAAATAGTTTGATGCATGGTTCCTAGCTGTGACATCCTATCCCCAATGGGTTACCAATGTGGTACCAGTGCCGAAAAAGGACGGAAAAGTTCGCATGTGCGTAGACTATATGGACCTAAATAGGGCAAGCCCCAAGGATGAATTCTCTCTACCACACATTAACATCTTGGTCAATAATACTGCTCAGCATAAAGTCTTCTCATTCATGGATGGCTTCTCAGGCTATAATTAACTAAGGATGGCTCCCGAAGACATGGAGAAGACAACTTTCTCTATGCAATGGGTCACCTTCTGCTACAAGGTCATGCCGTTCGGATTGAAGAATGCAGGGGAAACATATCAGAGGGCTATGGTAGCTTTATTTAATGATATGATCCATCATGAAATAGAGGTATATGTGGATGATATAATTTCCAGATCACAAACTGAAGAGGAACATGCCGATCACCTGTACAAACTATTCGAGAGGCTGAAAAAGTACAAGTTGAGATTGAACCCTAACAAATGCACATTTGGAGTACGATCTGGAAAGCTTCTAGGTTTTGTTGTCAGCAATAAAGGAATTGAAGTGGATCCTGCCAAGGTAAAGGCTATCCAAGAAATGCTAGTCCCTCATTCTGAAAAGGAAGTTAGAGGATTCTTGGGTCGTCTCAATTACATTGCTCGCTTCATATCACACTTGACTGCTACTAGTGAGCCAATCTTCAAACTCTTGAAGAAAGATCAGGTAGTCAGATGGAATGATGAGTGCCAAGCTGCCTTCAACAAAATCAAATAATATCTACAAGAACCTCCTATTCTCATGGCTCCAGTTGAAGGAAGACCTTTGATCATGTACTTTACAGTACTAGAGAATTCTATGGGGTGTGTTTTGGGCCAACATGACGAGTCTGGCCGAAAAGAGCATGCTATTTACTACCTGAGCAAACAGTTTACCGACTTGAAACTAGATATTCACTGCTCGAGAAAACTTACTGCGCTCTGGCATGGGCTGCTCGCCGGCTAAGACAGTATATGTTGAGTCATACCACTCTGTTGATTTCTAAAATGGACCCAATCAAGTACATCTTCGAGAAACCTGCCCTTTCCAAATGGATATCCAGATGGCAAATGATCTTGACTGAGTACGACATTCAATAAACTACACAAAATGCCATCAAAGGAAGCGTACAAGCAGATCATTTGGCCCATCAAGCTATGAATGATTATCAGTCTATGAACTTCGGCTTCCCTGATGAGAACATCATGTTAGTAACCGATTGCGTAAAACCTGGACCGTATGACGGACATGAACAAAGATCCTGATGGACTATGGTCTTCGATGGGGCTTCCAATGCCTTATGTAACGGAATTGGTGATGTGATCATCTCTCCTAAAGGTTTCCACACTCCTTTCACTTCCAGACTATGCTTCGATTTCACGAACAACATGGCCGAATATGAAGCATGCATCTTGGGTCTGAAAGCTTTTATTGACTCAAGGATCAAGCATTTGAATGTGTTTGGGGATTCCACTCTAGTGATTAGCTAAGTAAAAAGAGATTGGGACACTAAGCACCATAATATCATCCTGTGATACGATGGGAGAACTGACTATGGTTTTGCGTTTGTTTTCGCAAATGTTTCGGTTGAGCAAGAGTCGCCACCGACTTTTTATTTTATCCTAAAGAAAGGTTAAAAAGCACAGCAAAAACCTTTTGAGATGTTTTCTTGGGTTCGGGGAGTAGATTATAGAAAGGGAAGGTATTAGCATCCTTTCTATCCATGGTTATCCATGGGCTCTTAGTTACTTGCTTAGATCACTTGCCTTTGATTTTCAATTGTTTGAAATGGTGCTTGTGTGTGTGTGGGTTTGAAAATATTTTGAAAAGAAGCCATTGTGGTGGCAACCTTTGTAATGATCCATGTTGGGATGTATACAAATATGTATGTCTTTTGAAAAGGTTTTCATTTATTTTTGAAAGTTGTTTTGAAAGTGTTGTGAGGTGTGTTTTAGAAAATAGGCAAGTGTTTTGTTTTTGCAAGTTTGATTCAAGTAACTAAGAGGTTATCTACTCCTAAATTTCTCAAAGTTTATTGCTATGTTTTAACCCTTTTAACAAGTTTGTTCCACCATTGTATTTGGTGGGCAATCTCATGTTAGGATGTGAAAGGGACGGGCGCGGGTCATCGTTTAGACCATAATTGCAATGGTGCCAAGTATCTTTGGGCAATTTTCTTTAAGGGACTTGATCATTTGTTTAGGCAACATTTTGAAAGCGTCATCGAGGGACTATGATCATTTGATTTGTGTTTGTTTTGCCCAAAGAGACCTAACATGCAATATGGCCCAATTTTGAAAGGCAACAAGTGGAATACCCTAGGGGGTGCAAGTGTGATTTGTGTGTCCATTTTCATGCTTGTTTATCTTGAAATTAGGTCAAAACTATTTTTCGTTGTTTTTTTCGCATACAAACCCTAATTCTAACATGGTATAATTAGAAAGCAATAAAGTGCAAAAATAAATTTACTAAGCTATTACAAAACCATATATGGGAAGGGGGGTACAAATGTTCAAATGGGGATTTTGACAAGTAATTTAAACCTAAAACTATTACATCAATATTGAATTATTTACAAGATAATTTAATTGCATAAATTAAATAAAAGAAATATGCAAGATGCAAAAATGTTTTTTTTTGTATGTATGAAAAAAGTATTTTTATATGTCAAAATAAACAAAAAAAAAGGAAAGTATTATTTTTTTGAGTTTTTCATGTTTAGGGTTAAACCCTAATTCTATTAAATAAAATGTATTATTTATTCAATATATACAATATTGATTATTTATATACAAAAATAAAATAAAAATGAAGTATATTTGTAAAAAGGTATTTTTATATTTAAATATTAATAAAAATAAAAAGTGTATATTTTTCATTTTTATCCTAAATATATTAATAAATATATATATATATATATATATATATATATATATATATATATATATATATATATATATATATATATATATATATATATATATATATATATATATATATATATATATATATATATATATATATATATATATATATATATATATATATATATATATATATATATATATATATATATATATATATATATATTTACTAAATATGTATTATGTATACAAATTAATAATATTTAATATTTAATAAAAAAAGTATTTTTTCTATAAAATATTTTCAGCAAGTAAAACAAAATAGAAATGTATAAAAATGTATTTGCACTATTTTAATATTTTAAATAAAAGTATGTGTATTTATCTATTTATGTACAAACTAAAAGAAAATCAAATAAATGCCTAATAAATTCAAAAATGGTGAGAAAAATATTTTTTATATTTTTAATATCATGAAAAAAAATAAATGAGTCAATCCAAAAAAGAAAAAGTCAAAAAGTCAAAGAAATAAGCAAAATGGGCCCAGGGGGTTCAGAAGCAAATGTATGGTGCAAAAAGAAAAGTCAACACAAGCCCAGCCCATGAAGACCCTTCTTCAACCTCCAGACTTCTGTTTGAACAAAAAACACGCGCCTCTTTCTTCCATTGCAAGGTCCTGATTCTTTGAGTTTTAGCAAAAACTTCCAACATCAAAACTGTTAAGCATCTTCTCACGAATTCACACATATAAAGAACATGTTTTAATTCTCAGAAATGAGAGAGAATTTTTTCTCTCCCAATTCTTAACCTAATTTTTGTTCAAAGTTCAGACATCAAATTCTCTAAGCATACATAATATAAATGAAATCTAATTATATGGGCATGTTCAGGGCTATGATTGTGACATGTTTTCTTCACAAACCTAAAGCTAACAATGCCTAACAAGAGAGATACGAGTTCATGAACTTACCTGTTCAGTTGAAGTTCTATCTGGCAATGGAGAAGCTTTCAGTGCAAGGTGATGATTGGTATAGCTTCCTTGATGTCCAAGGATGCTATTCCAAGCTTTACTTTGTCTTGAAACCTTTTGAATCGTGCTGGAGCACTTCACCTGTAAATCAGAAAAGTGAAAATGGCCAAAAGGATTAGAGGAGTTACAGGTTGCTTCTAATGCTTTGGATAGTTTGGATTGATGGCAGGGAAGGTGTCTGAAGTGGTTTGGGCAAGAATGCTTGAAAGGATTGAGAGTTGGAACTCAATCTGCAGAGGTTGCTCTGTTTGAGCAGTTTGATGGTGGTTCTGAGTTTTTCAAGGTATTGGAGGCCAAAGGCTCGTGTTCTAGCTTGTGTTTGATGTTTGGAATGTGCTTGATAACTTTCTCTAAGGCTTAGTTTGCAGGAATGGAAGTTGGTGTATGTTATGACACTTTTCTTAACACTTAAGCAAACAAAAGCCAAGTTGTATTCTAGACAGGTAGAGGACCCCTAATCATGCTGCAAAGCTCCTCCTTGATCAGTGTGTTATGCTCATAATCTTGTGCCAATTAGATTTTGATCTGTACTTATGGATTTGCAATTGGACATAAAGCTTAACTTTTCAAAAATGGCTATTTCACTTTTTCCATAAATGGATTAAACTTGTATGTAATGCTTGAACTCATAGAACAACACTTTGGCACAATGAATATGCATTAAATTATTGAGTGTTGATTGGTTTAAGGACCTGTAATGTAGCACAAACCAAGCTGACTTGAAAATGGCATAAGTTATGAACATGTACATGACCAATTCAAAAGTGAGTTTTTGCCATATTGTGAAATTCGATTCTCTCAAGTTATGAGGTTTTTTGATGAGTTCTTTGACATTTTGGAAAGCTTGGAATGTTTACTACAATCCATCTTTGAAATGCAAATTGAAATTCCAAGTGGAAGTGTATGGAAAATGGCCTTGAAGTTAGGTAGAAAACCTTGCCAAAATAGGTTGAAATTTCACTAAGTTAAGAATGGTTTAGTACCCTTATTCCAAAAATTGTAACTTGAGATACAAGCCTCATTTGGGAAAACTTTGTGAATCAAAGTTGTAGATTATGCAACAAGCTACAACTTTCATGTTTTGACTTTTGTTTGAATCCAAATGAATCTTGGTGAGAAAGTGGGGCGAAGTTTGGGAAAAAATTAGGGTTTTCCATAACTTAGAAAAATTCTAAGTTATGAAAAATTTCCATTTCAAACCCTAATTTGCATTTCTTGATTTCTTGGTGAACAAGTTTCATGATTTGGCATGTTTTGATGAAAAATGAATCTTGACCCTTGATTTTGACCAAAAAGTCAAAGTTTGACTTTTCAGTATACAGTCAAAATTGGTCAATTGACTGGGAAATTCAACTGTCAATCTTGTGTACTTGGGATATTTTGAACTTGTTGAGCATGTCAAGATAATTCCATGGGGTCCTTGAGTCCATATGTGAGCTTGGTTTGCCATTGGCTAGGTCAAACAGTCAAAAATTGCCTTTGTGCAGTCAAAACCCTAAAAATGACCATTTTGCCCTTTTGGTGATCTGATCAAATTTCTTGTGGAATTGTGATCCAAACTTGATCAAATGGTCCATGTGAGTTCATAATGTTGATGTGGGTCAATTTTCATGAGGTTTGACTGTCAATTGGCCACAGTTGACTTTTTCCCCAATACAGTTGAGTTTTAGGTCAACTGTCCAATTGACTGGGCAAAATTTGGAATCAAGATTTGAAACTTGGTATGGATAAACTTGGGAGTCCAACATGAAGCATGAAAGTCATCTTAGGCTTTTTAGGTCAAAATATCTTTGTGCAATCACAAACCCTAATTTGGGTCAACAGTGCAAGGAGAAGTCTTGAGCAGAGGAAACCCTAACTGGATCTTGATTTTCAAGGGTCTTGTGATGAGAAAATGTTGAGGAAATGGGAGGGCAAATTTTGGGGTACAACAGTTGCCCCTGTTCAATCTTCTTGAACCTGAAGAGTTAGATTGGCAAGTTTTCCTTTCGTGACTCGAGGGTAAAAGGAGATTGGACACTATTGTGCCCGGAAATTTGCACTCGCATGTTGGAGTATCAGCAGTGTGACGTCGGGAATGGGCTTACAGATGCCATTTGGAAAGAAGGCGGATAGGGAGACGGGCTTATAGATGCCATCTGGAGATGTGACAGAACCTTGTCGGGAATGGGCTTATAGATGCCATTTGGAGGTGTTGATCGCATATGAGATTCCTTAGCGAGAACTTGTGTATTTGAGAAAGACAGATGTTTTCCTGGCTTGTTACAGGTGTTTGATCTTCAATCTCCTCATGCGGATATGCCCTGGCTAGATACAGGTGTCGAATCTACAATCGGTTGCTCACAGATGTGCCCTGGCTGGATACAGGAATCGAATCTTCGAACTCTTCAGACGTGCCCTGGCTAGATACAGGAATCGAGTCTGGAAATGTGGTCAACAGATATGCCCTGGCTAGATACAGGAGTCGAATCTGGAATTGTGACAGTTGATAGATATGCCCTGGCTGGATACAGGAATCGAATCTTTGAACTCTTCAGACATGCCCTGGCTAGATACAGGAATCGAGTCTGGAAATAGTTGAAAACAGATATGCCCTGGCTGGATACAGGAATCGAATCTGGAAATGTTGTAGTTGATAGATCTTCCCTGGCTGGATACAGGAATGAATCTTTGAACTCTTCAGACGTGCCCTGGCTAGATACAGGAATCGAGTCTGGAAACTGATCACTCTCAGATGTGCCCTGGCTAGATACAGGTATCGGATCTGGAATTGTGACAGTTGAAGGTAGTTGTCTTTGGGATTGTCTTTTTCCCTGAAAAGGCAAAAACATAAGTTGTATGCAACGTCATGATGTATGATATGCATGATGTCATGATGTTCAACATGAGATAGTGTTGTATGCATTTTATCATGTATGTAAGCAAGATGTATGAAAATGTGAAATGTTCTATGAATGTAATTTCGCCTTAGGAAAATAAATCCTTGACGACCGGCCGAGGAATTGCTCTGTGGAAGAGATACTTTGCTGAAGTTTTGATGAGAGGCCTGCTGAGGACTTCAAATGATGGATTCCGCTGGGGGTAATGATGATAAACTTCGCTAGGGAACACCAAAGATAAACTCCACTGGGGAATAGGAAGAACCTTGCCGAGGGCGATCTTCCGTGGCAGATAGCTGAGGATAACCCAGTTATAAGCCCTTGTGAGGAATAACTTTGAATAAAGCTCGGGAGAGACGTCCGTATTCTGTAGGGAACAAGCTTCCAGAATCTACTGGGGATAAGCTTTAAGACCTGCTGGGGAATGTTGTGCCTTTTCAGGATCGACGGGGGACCAACTCCGCTTGGGGAAAGTATTGCTGAATCTTGTCTTACTCTGCGGGGCGTTGAGATGATTTGGTCACATTCGTCAATCGAATCTACCTTGGTACCTTGGCGGGCAAAGCAACCAGATTGCATCAGACAACTTCACGTTGCCCCTGTCTCTGATGTCACCCGTAATTAATCTTTTGTTTCATATGCAAATATTTATGAATCAACAATTTAATGTCAAATGCATATATCAAAAATGAACATTGGACGTTCTTCGCAAGACAAAGCAGAAGAAAGAAAAAACGACGACAATTTGTATGGACAAGTGAATTTATATTGATTTGAATTTTGCCTGTGAATAGGCGTTTTTGTACAAGAGGCTGACATCCTAGTAAGAGAATGCTGCCGAACAACATAGAATTTACAATTTTGAAAAAGAAACAAAACAGCTATGTGAACAATCCCACTGGGTTCCAACTCTGCTATCGCCTTTATGTCTTCAAGCGTCTCATCGCTTTGCTGCCTAGTTGAAGATGAAGCTGATTGGTCGATGCCGAAATCTGAGCCAGATAGTTGATGCCAAATTCCGGAGGCGAAGTGAACCAATGAGACATAGTGTTATGCTTTATCCCTAACTTTTGCCTGGACCGCCCTTTCGGGTTTTCAGTCCACCGGGATACCCATTTTTGCCCAAGCTGCCTTTTCAGGTTTTCGACTTGTCAGGTGTACAATTTTTTCATTTCATCCCTTATTTTTGCCCGAACCCTTTTGGTTCGCCGGGAAGCCCTTATTTTTGCCTAGGTATGTCAACCTAGCGGGTCTTTTATTCATGCGTAGTATCTTTTCACTATGTCTGCATTGGCGGGGTGAGGAAGGTCGTCACCATCCATGGTGGTTAGGATCATGGCTCCTCCTGAGAACACATGTTTAACCACAAATGGCCCTTCGTATGTAGGGGTCCATTTTCCCCGGGGATCACTTTGTGGAAGGATGATGCGTTTGATTACCAGGTCCCCAACTTGATACTCTTGTGGTCTGACTTTCTTGTTAAATGCCCTGATCATCCGTTTTTGATACGTCTGACCATGACAGATAGCAATGAGTCTCTTTTCATCAATCAGATTTAATTGATCAAGTCGAGTCTGGATCCAGTCATCTTCATTCAAGTCTGCATCCTTCATTATTTGGAGAGAGGGGATCTGGACTTCAATTGGCAAGACTGCCTCCATGCCATAGACCAAGGAGAAAGGAGTTGCCCCGGTTGACGTCCTTGCTGAGGTACGGTACCCGTGAAGAGCGAACGGTAACATCTCGTGCCAATCTTTATAGGTCACTGTCATCTTCTGCACAATTTTCTTGATATTCTTATTGGCTGCCTCTACAGCCCCATTCATCTTCGGCCGGTAAGGAGAAGAGTTATGGTGCTGTATTTTGAATTGTTCGCAGAGTTCAGTGATCATCTTGTTATTGAGATTGGTACCATTGTTCGTAATGATTCTTTCCGGGACGCCGTACCGACAGATCAGATTATGCCGGATGAAACGTGCCACGACGCTCTTGGTTACCGTTGCGTAGGAAGCTTCCTCAACCCACTTTGTGAAGTAATCGATTGCCACCAAGATGAAGCGATGCCCGTTGGATGCCGTCGGTCGGATCTCACCGATCATATCAATGCCCCACATTGCAAAAGGCCAAGGTGCCATCAGGACGTTCAGAGGAACTGGAGGAATATGCACCTTGTCAGCATAGATCTGGCATTTGTGACAAGTTCGAGAGTGTTGGTAACAATCGGCTTCCATTGTGGACCAGAAGTATCCTGCCCGTAGGATTTTCTTAGCCATGGTGTATCCACTGGAATGTGTTCCGAATGTACCTTCATGCAGTTCTATCATGATCTTCTCTGCTTCAGCCTTATCCACACAACGCAATAAAGTTGAATCATGATTCCGTTTGTAGAGAATGCTGTTGCTGAGGAAGAATTTTGCCGCAAACCTCCTCATGAACTTCTTGTCATTGACGGATGCACCTTCAGGGTATTCCTGAGCTTCCAAGTACCTCTTTACCTCATGATACCAAGGTTTTTCAGTCACCTTTTCGGCCTCAAGATCGCAGCAGTATGCCGGTTCGTCCAACTTCCAGATAATGATCCGGGGAGCCTCATTGTCCCATTTAACTTTGAACATTGAAGACATTGTAGCTAGTGCGTCCGCTAGCTGATTCTCCTCTCTTGGGAAGTGCTCAAAAGTTATCTCTTCAAAGTGGGGAAGCAAGGTCGACACATACTCCTTGTAAGGAATAAGATTTGGGTGTTTCGTATCCCACTCGCCTTTGATCTGATTGATCACGAGAGTGGAATCTCCGAAGACACTCAGAAACTTGATCCTTAAGTCGATTGCAGCTTGTAGACCCATGATACATGCCTCATATTCTGCCATGTTGTTGGTGCAGTTGAAACACAATCGGGCGGTGAGTGAAGTATGAGTTCCTTTGAGAGATATGATTACAGCGCCGATGCCGTTACCCAAAGCATTGGAGGCTCCATCAAAATGCATAGACCATCGGGATCCTTCCTCAGGTCCTTCATCCGGTCCAGGTACTTCACAGTCAGTTACCACCATGATGTCTTCGTCCGGAAAATCAAAGTTCAATGATTGGTAATCGTCCACAGGTTGGTGTGCCAAATGATATGCCAGTACACTTCCTTTAATTGCTTTCTGAGTTGTATACTGGATATCATATTCTATCAAGATCATTTTCCATCTTGCTATTCTTCCAGATAGAGCAGGCTTTTCAAATATGTACTTGATGGGATCCATCTTTGAAATTAATAGAGTAGTGTGAGTCAGCATATACTGTCTCAGCCGGCGAGCAGCCCATACTAGAGCGCAGCAAGTTTTCTCAAGCAGTGAGTAACGAGACTCACAGTCGGTAAACTTTTTGCTCAAGTAATAAATAGCGTGCTCTTTTCGGCCAGACTCGTCATGCTGCCCCAGCACACACCCCATTGAATTATCAAGCACTGTCAAGTATAGTATCAGAGGTCTTCCTTCCACTGGTGGCATAAGAATGGGTGGCTCTTGGAGATATTCCTTTATCTTTTCAAAGGCAGCCTGACATTCATCGTTCTAGCGTACTACTTGATCTTTCTTCAATAATTTGAAGATTGGCTCACAAGTAGCAGTCAGATGTGAGATGAATCAGGCAATGTAATTCAGTCGTCCCAGGAAGCCTCTGACTTCTTTCTCGATCTTTGGAGTTGGCATCTCTTGTATGGCTTTTACCTTGGCAGGGTCTACCTGGATACCTTTATCACTTACAATGAAACCTAGCAATTTTCTGGACCTTACCCCAAAGGTGCATTTGTTGGGATTCAACCTCAGCTTGTATAATTTTAGTCGGTCAAACAGCTTCCTCAGATGATCAAGGTGCTCCTCCTCAGTTTGAGACCTTGCAATCATGTCATCAACGTATACCTCAATCTCATGATGGATTATATCATGAAATAAAGCAACCATGGCGCGTTGATAGGTTGCCCCAGCATTTTTCAACCCGAATGGCATGACCTTGTAACAGAAGGTGCCCCACTGAGTCACGAAGGTAGTCTTCTCCATATCTTCCGGAGCCATCTTGATCTGATTGTACCCTGAAAAACCATCCATGAAGGAGAACACCTTGTGTTGAGCAGTATTGTCAACAAGAACGTCGATGTGAGGTAAGGGGAAGTCATCCTTGGGGCTTGCCCTGTTCAAATCCCTGTAGTCGACACACATTCTGACCTTACCGTCCTTTTTCGGCACCGGCACCACGTTGGCAACCCACTGAGGGTAAGAAGTTACTGCTAGAAACCCGGCGTCGAATTGCTTCATAACCTCAGCCTTGATCTTTTCGGACATCTCTGGGCGCATACGGCGGACCTTTTGCTTTACCGGAGGGCAGTCTTCCTTGGTTGGCAAGTGATGAACTACAATGTCGGCATCCAAACCACGCATGTCTTCATAGGACCAAGCAAATATCTCCATGTAATCATGTAGCATCTGGATCAATCGTTGCTTCACGCTGAGCTCTAGATTGGCACCAATCTTGACCTCTTTACTATCTGTCTCAGTACCCAGGTTAACTGTTTCCACCGGCTCTTCATGTGGTTGAATAGCCCTCTCTTCCTGGAGTAGCAATCTTGCGAGTTCACCAGGCACTTCGCAATCATCTTCACCTTCGTCTTCGGCCAAGTTGATCGGATTCTCGAAGTCATAACTGGTGGTAGCAGAGCTGTTACCAGTGAGATCCAGAGTGGATTGAAACCTGTATGGGTGAGTGTGTGTAAATATAGCTGTTTTGCAATAGATAACACATAAAGAAAAAAAAAAGAGCACAAGATTTGAAATGCAACAAACGTCCAATGTTTTGATTGATGATATATGGAAATGTCATACAAAAAGCCCTCACAAATGGAGCTACGATGCCCCGGGTAGGACACCGAGCCAACAAAGTTTTAACATATTGTTTGTTACAAATTGAAAATCAAAAAGAATTAATTACTGCGTGACAAATGTGATAGGTGTAAAATCCTTTGCCGTCCAGTTGCTTGGTCCGTTGCTGGTGGTTGGATAGATCCAACTGTCAAACTCTGCTTCCTCTACGCCCTCCTCGATAGCATTCACCCTTGGGTTGGAGATAAACACCAGAGCCTTTCTGATCTTGTCCTTGCGCACATCCCTCTGAGCCTCCGCAGTAAAGCCCAGCCCAAACTTGTCATTCTTTTGAGTGAAGTCAGGAAGCTGACCCCAATTTGCACAATTGCCTTTCTTGATTACAGCCCGGGCATCTTTCAAGGACGCCATCTTCAACGGAAAGTCTTCTTCAACCACTGCTTCAGCCGACGCCAACACTGGAGGTACTTCCTCAAAATGCTGAAAGGGGGTTTCAATAAACTCCCCGTCCATCTCGATATACCGGAATGAATTCAAGTGACTAACCATGTATTCCTCCTCACCCTGCACAGTAACAATCTTCCCTTTGACAGGGTATTTGAGCTTTTGGTGTAGAGTGGATGTTACTGCCCCAGCCTTGTGAATCCAGGGTCGACCCAACAAGCAGGAGTAAGATGGATGAATATCCATTACATAGAACGTTGAGTCGAAAACTTGGGAACCCACACGAATAGGAATGTCTACCTCACCGTGCACCATCCTCTTAGAACCGTCAAAGGCTCTAACAATGATGTTACTAGGTTTCAACTCCAAACCCTCACAGTCCAAGCGATCCAATGCCTTCTTGGGCAACACATTCAGGGAAGAGCCGGTATCCACTAACACATGCGCGAGAGTAGTGCCCCTGCATTCTATGGAAACATGCAGGGCATCATTGTGATTTTTCCCTTTGGCGGTAAGGTCAACATCTGAGAACCCCAAGCCATTGTCAGCCGTCAAATTAGCCACACAGTCGGTGAATTGATCTGCAGAGGTCTCTTGCGGCACATCGGCCGTTTTCAGAAATGAAATCAGGGCTTTTGCATGGGCCTCTGAGCATAGCAGCAATGATAGCATAAAGATTTTGGAGGGAGTATGCCCCAGCTGTTCAACAATATTAAAGTCACTCTTTTTGATGATTTTAAGGATTTCCTCCATTTCTTGTTGGGAGGCTTCCACAACAGTCTTCTTTGGTGCCTCCGTCCTGGCAGGAAAATCGGTAACAACTTCTTTGCCCCGAGTATCAGAGGACTCAGCGGCAGTAGTAGACACAGGAACTTGATTCGGAATATGCACACTTGCGGGTGTGACCGTGAGAGATTTTCGGATAACTGGCGGTGCAATGTCAGGCGAGAAGAGCCTGCCACTGCGGGTAATCTTGGCGGGATCAGTGATGTTACTGATACTGGTATTGGTGTTGAACTCCTGCTTCACCCCAAGCACATACACGTCGGCCCCATAATGCCATGAGACAGCTTTATCAGACTCATAGGGGAGAGGCCCCGGAACAGTAATAGTAATGGGTGCAACAAACATAATTTGGACTGCTTTCTTCATGGGAGCTTTGGCAGGATTGTAAATTGTGACAACATATATTTCTTCAATGGAGACAAACGGAACAGCAGTTTTCTTGAACAAAATTTCTTTGCTATCCATCAGGCTTTGGATGCCTGATTTCAGCAGTGGACAACTGTTAGGGATAATAGCACACAGGAGGCAACCCTTGCTACAACCCGGAAATAAACCGGCTAGTAGTAAGTTCCTCTTAACAGTCAAAAGAGGGGTAGCAACATCATTCACCGAAACAGCATACAAATCTTCCTCGATGGCATTTACTCTATGCTGGGGCATAGGAGCAGTTACAACATTTGGCCTCTCAGGCGCTTCAAACTGAATTTCCTTCGCGTCAATAAGATCTTGCACCTTATTTCTCAAGGCCCAGCAATCATCAGTAGTATGCCCGGGGCTATCGGAATGATAAGCACAACGGGCATTTGGGTTATACTTAGGAGATGCAGTATTCACGACCTTAGGAGCTACTTTGATGGTCACCAAGTTGGTTGATAACAGTTGGGGTAAAATTTGAGATAAGGTCATACTCAGCCGAGTATACTGCCTCTTGGGCCTTTCACCTCTTTGTTGATTGTACTGCTGAAGAGCAGCAACAGGTTTTGAAATGACCAAAGCATTGACGACTTGGCGACTTTATGGCTTGACTTGTCTTCTAGGACCATAGACGACACTTGCTTCTTTCTTGAAAGGCCTTTTCTCAGTACTTGTGGAGGCATCTTTTTGTATCTTTCCTGACCTGATGCCAACTTCAATTCTTTCTCCCGTCAGAATCAAATCCGTAAACCCAGCGGAGGAGTTACCAACCAAATGATTGAAAAATGGACCAGACAAAGTCCCTAGGAACATATCAACCAGCTCACGATCAGTCAATGGAGGCTGCACCCTGCCAGCCAAATCTCTCCATTTTTGTGCATATTCTTTGAACCCTTCACCCGTTCCTAGAGACATACCCTGAAGTTGGGTACGCGTAGGGGCGAGATCAGAATTGTATTGATATTGTCTGTAGAATGCGGTTGCCAAATCTTCCCAGTGTCGGATGCTAGTTCCATCTAGTTGGTAGAACCACTCAAGCTGTGACCCTGAAAGGCTATCTTGGAAGAAGTGAATCCAAAGGTTCTTATCCTCCGTGTAAGGTTGGATCTTCCTTACGTACGACCTTAGATGCATCTTTGGACAGGAGGCCCCATCGTATTTGGCAAAAGCAGGCGCCTTAAACTTGTGTGGAATTACTACCCCAGAAGATAACCCCAAATCTCCGAAATCCAGCCCCGACACATTCTGAATCTCCATGGCGCTCAAGCGGTCCTCCAATTGCTTGTATCTGTCAGCAGCAAGTGGGTATTGTTCGTCGTTGTAGTCCGTCTCGTTGTCAGAGACTGCAGGACTAGGAGCTCCTCCCCCGTGGGGACTGTTTTTCTCAGCAGAAGAAGTAGTTGGTTCAGCTTCATTATGGAGTGTGTTCCCAAATCTGCGTCCAGTGTTGAATAACGCAGTCCTCTTTTTCTTCTTCTTCTTCAGGAGTAGGGTCTTCAACTCTTGCTGACCTTGGGCCAGGCTCAGGACCATTTCTTGAAACTGTGCACTTTGGGCCTGAAGGGCCTTGATTGCTTGCTCACTGGATGAGTCTGGATTCATGATGACTGTTCAAATAAACATCGAAGAAGATTAAGCAACCTGTGAAATAGGGTACCTGCTATGCATATGGTGCAATGAGATGCGTATGTTTTATGTTTTCAAAGACAAACAGGATTCAACTTTGTAGACAAAAGGGGAAACACACTTCATTAGATTTAAAATTTAAATTGTTCAACAACTTGCCCTTAGGCATTACAGGAATGAAAAATACTGGAAAGGAAATACAAGCTATAAAAGGAAATATCAAAGCCCATCAATGCTCCCATGGCCTCCTTTTCTCAGTGTTGATGTAGTTGTTCAGGACCCGCTCTTCCTCCAATTGCTTAGTCAGCCTTTGAATCTTCCGTTCCTGCTCGTTGAACTTTTCCCGATAGAAATCCCGTTCTTCCTTTAGCTGCGCCCAAGATCTTATCATTGTGTCAAAATCAGTAGGTATCTGAGGAGGGAGGACAGTTGGAGGAACCCCATCTTCATCAGGAGACTCAAGAATGATCGGTCTGACAGCTTCGTACGGCATACCTAACTTCTGAGCACGGATGCGGACCCATTTGCAATAGGGTTCCATTGGTAGAGAAGTCTTTGGTCCCAACTCATGTGGGTCAGCTTTATGAATTCTGTCCCAAGCTCTAATGAATCCATGGCGTAGTTTGTCACTGTCTGCCTGAAACTCAAAATGGAAGTGAGGGACCAACATTTCATGAGGCCCAACTCCTCTGACTCTTCCAAATTGGCGGAGAGCTAAGCATGGATTATAAGAGATTCCTCCTTGGATACCAATCAACGGAACATTAGGGTATTCTCCGCAACGATCAATAACAGCTACCTCATCCAAACCTCTGAGAGTCCAAATGATGTCATTATCAGTGAGAGACATTAATCTCCGAGCCCAACCCTTTCCTTCTTCATTCTTCAGCACGAACTTAGGAAGGTGCGAAATAAACCACCTCACTAGCAAAGGAGCAGAACACCACGGAGTTCCCCGTTTTCGGGCAGTACGAGCATATAGTTGTTGCAGGATATCACCTAAAAGAGTGGGTACAGGATTCCGAGACATGAAGATCCTTATGGCATGGATACTGATAAAGGTGTCAGGATTGGGAAACAATACCAGACCATAGATCAAAAGAGCCAGAATATCCTCGTACTCCTTGAAGTCCAAGTCATTCCAAAAATCATTAGCCTTGCTAATCAGAAATTTGACCAAAAAGCCCTTGACTCCACTTCTAGTTTCCCAGTTAGCCAATACCTCTTCTTTGGTCAAGGGGAGAATTGCAGCAAATTCTTCAGGCCTAGGAGTCTTTTCCAAACCAGTGAAAGGAGTTTAATCCAAGACAGGGATCCCAAGCAAATAAGAGAATTCTTCCAGGGTAGGAACCAGCTGGAAGTCTTGAAAGGTGAAACAAAGATACAGAGGGTCATAAAACTGGGTCAGAACACTGATCAATTGTTGGTCCCATTTTGCAGTGATCAAGCCAAGGAGAGAACCATGCCTGTTGATGAAAGAAGAAGTGTTTGGAATCCTACCAACCAAATCCTTGAGCAAAGTTGGTGGTTGAACAAAGTTGAGCCGGATAGTATTCCTACGCACGGGCATCATGATGTCCTACAAAACAGAGCAAAGATGAAACCTTTTTTGTCTTTGAAATGGGTTAGTCCTTTATACAGGATGCATGCAATGGTATGATGGCATGATGCTATGATGAAGTACACCACAAGTATTCACACAGGCAAACATGATAAGGCACACAAGTCACACAAAACACCCTTAGGTTTCAGGCCAGCATGAATTTTAGGTATTATCCTCTTTTGGTTTCGTTGGTTAAAACCCGTCCTATCAAAAGTAACCGGGTTCTAGAGGATCTCAAATCATTGACTACCCTCATCGGTCATAACTCCAGCATCGCAATCTTTTCTTGCGGCCAGAACCATCGCGAGAGTTTAGCCTCAATGAGTGTAGCACACTGCTACTGTCCTAATGGCCAAGTTTGGTTAATTTAGGGTTCTAAGGTAGGTTGGTGTTTAATGACTCCTTAGAAGACCTATATTCTCCTCATTGCAACACAAGGGATATAGGTACAGACCAAGGTGCCACACCAACGTAGCCACTGCTTCACCCATGTCGGTCTACGCCGGACAGGTCCCTCACAGATTATGCTACCTAAAAAGGGTATTTCCAAGATCTGGGTTAGGATCTATGAAACTCCGATGCAAAGCCCACAAATATAAAAGCAAACAAAGCAATCGATTGAAAACAAAGGTGATCTAAGCCCTAAAGTTACTCCACTTTTAAATTGATCCCCAGCAGAGTCGCTAGTTCTGTGATACGGTGGGAGAACTGACTATGGTTTTGCGTTTGTTTTCGCAAATGTTTCGGTTGAGCAAGAGTCGCCACCGACTTTTTATTTTATCCTAAAGAAAGGTTAAAAAGCACAGCAAAAACCTTTCGAGATGTTTTCTTGGGTTCGGGGAGTAGATTATAGAAAGGAAAGGTATTAGCACCCTTCCTATCCATGGTTATCCATGGGCTCTTAGTTACTTGCTTAGATCACTTGCCTTTGATTTTCAATTGTTTGAAATGGTGCTTGTGTGTGTGTGGGTTTGAAAATATTTTGAAAAGAAGCCATTGTGGTGGCAACCTTTGTAATGATCCATGTTGGGATGTATACAAAGATGTATGTCTTTTGAAAAGGTTTTCATTTATTTTTGAAAGTTGTTTTGAAAGTGTTGTGAGGTGTGTTTTAGAAAATAGGCAAGTGTTTTGTTTTTGCAAGTTTGATTCAAGTAACTAAGAGGTTATCTACTCCTAAATTTCTCAAAGTTTATTGCTATGTTTTAACCCTTTTAACAAGTTTGTTCCACCATTGTATTTGGTGGGCAATCTCATGTTAGGATGTGAAAGGGACGGGCGCGGGTCATCGTTTAGACCATAATTGCAATGGTGCCAAGTATCTTTGGGCAATTTTCTTTAAGGGACTTGATCATTTGTTTAGGCAACATTTTGAAAGCGTCATCGAGGGACTATGATCATTTGATTTGTGTTTGTTTTGCCCAAAGAGACCTAACCTGCAATATGGCCCAATTTTGAAAGGCAACAAGTGGAATACCCTAGGGGGTGCAAGTGTGATTTGTGTGTCCATTTTCATGCTTGTTTATCTTGAAATTAGGTCAAAACTATTTTTCGTTGTTTTTTTCGCATACAAACCCTAATTCTAACATGGTATAATTAGAAAGCAATAAAGTGCAAAAATAAATTTACTAAGCTATTACAAAACCATATATGGGAAGGGGGGTACAAATGTTCAAATGGGGATTTTGACAAGTAATTTAAACCTAAAACTATTACATCAATATTGAATTATTTACAAGATAATTTAATTGCATAAATTAAATAAAAGAAATATGCAAGATGCAAAAATGTTTTTTTTTTATGTATGAAAAAAGTATTTTTATATGTCAAAATAAACAAAAAAAAAGGAAAGTATTATTTTTTTGAGTTTTACATGTTTAGGGTTAAACCCTAATTCTATTAAATAAAATGTATTATTTATTCAATATATACAATATTGATTATTTATATACAAAAATAAAATAAAAATGAAGTATATTTGTAAAAAAGGTATTTTTATATTTAAATATTAATAAAAATAAAAAGTGTATATTTTGCATTTTTATCCTAAATATATTAATAAATATATATATATATATATATATATATATATATATATATATATATATATATATATATATATATATATATATATATATATATATATATATATATATATATATATATATATATATATATATATATATATATATATATATATATATATATATATATATATATATATATATATATATATATATATATATATATATATATATATATATATATATATATATATATATATATATATGTATTTATTATTTACTAAATATGTATTATGTATACAAATTAATAATATTTAATATTTAATAAAAAAAGTATTTTTTCTATAAAATATTTTCAGCAAGTAAAACAAAATAGAAATGTATAAAAATGTATTTGCACTATTTTAATATTTTAAATAAAAGTATGTGTATTTATCTATTTATGTACAAACTAAAAGAAAATCAAATAAATGTCTAATAAATTCAAAAATGGTGAGAAAAATATTTTTTATATTTTTAATATCATGAAAAAAAAAATGAGTCAATCCAAAAAAGAAAAAGTCAAAAAGTAAAAGAAATAAGCAAAATGGGCCCAGGGGGTTCAGAAGCAAATGTATGGTGCAAAAAGAAAAGTCAACACAAGCCCAGCCCATGAAGACCCTTCTTCAACCTCCAGACTTCTGTTTGAACAAAAAACACGCGCCTCTTTCTTCCATTGCAAGGTCCTGATTCTTTGAGTTTTAGAAAAAACTTCCAACATCAAAACTGTTAAGCATCTTCTCACGAATTCAGACATATAAAGAACATGTTTTAATTCTCAGAAATGAGAGAAAAATTTTTCTCTCCCAATTCTTAACCTAATTTTTGTTCAAAGTTCAGACATCAAATTCTCTAAGCATACATAATATAAATGAAATCTAATTATATGGGCATGTTCAGGGCTATGATTGTGACATGTTTTCTTCACAAACCTAAAGCTAACAATGCCTAATAAGAGAGATACGAGTTCATGAACTTACCTGTTTAGTTGAAGTTCTATCTGGCAATGGAGAAGCTTTCAGTGCAAGGTGATGATTGGTATAGCTTCCTTGATGTCCAAGGATGCTATTCCAAGCTTTACTTTGTCTTGAAACCTTTTGAATTGTGCTGGAGCACTTCACCTGTAAATCAGAAAAGTGAAAATGGCCAAAAGGATTAGAGGAGTTACAGGTTGCTTCTAATGCTTTGGATAGTTTGGATTGATGGCAGGGAAGGTGTCTGAAGTGGTTTGGGCAAGAATGCTTGAAAGGATTGAGAGTTGGAACTCAATCTGCAGAGGTTGCTCTGTTTGAGCAGTTTGATGGTGGTTCTGAGTTTTTCAAGGTATTGGAGGCCAAAGGCTCGTGTTCTAGCTTGTGTTTGATGTTTGGAATGTGCTTGATAACTTTCTCTAAGGCTTAGTTTGCAGGAATGGAAGTTGGTGTATGTTATGACACTTTTCTTAACACTTAAGCAAACAAAAGCCAAGTTGTATTCTAGACAGGTAGAGGACCCCTAATCATGCTGCAAAGCTCCTCCTTGATCAGTGTGTTATGCTCATAATCTTGTGCCAATTAGATTTTGATCTGTACTTGTGGATTTGCAATTGGACATAAAGCTTAACTTTTCAAAAATGGCTATTTCACTTTTTCCATAAATGGATTAAACTTGTATGTAATGCTTGAACTCATAGAACAACACTTTGGCACAATGAATATGCATTAAATTATTGAGTGTTGATTGGTTTAAGGACCTGTAATGTAGCACAAACCAAGCTGACTTGAAAATGGCATAAGTTATGAACATGTACATGACCAATTCAAAAGTGAGTTTTTGCCATATTGTGAAATTCGATTCTCTCAAGTTATGAGGTTGTTTGATGAGTTCTTTGACATTTTGGAAAGCTTGGAATGTGTACTACAATCCATCTTTGAAATGCAAATTGAAATTCCAAGTGGAAGTGTATGGAAAATGGCCTTGAAGTTAGGTAGAAAACCTTGCCAAAATAGGTTGAAATTTCACTAAGTTAAGAATGGTTTAGTACCCTTATTCCAAAAATTGTAACTTGAGATACAAGCCTCATTTGGGAAAACTTTGTGAATCAAAGTTGTAGATTATGCAACAAGCTACAACTTTCATGTTTTGACTTTTGTTTGAATCCAAATGAATCTTGGTGAGAAAGTGGGGCGAAGTTTGGGAAAAAATTAGGGTTTTCCATAACTTAGAAAAATTCTAAGTTATGAAAAATTTCCATTTCAAACCCTAATTTGCATTTCTTGATTTCTTGGTGAACAAGTTTCATGATTTGGCATGTTTTGATGAAAAATGAATCTTGACCCTTGATTTTGACCAAAAAGTCAAAGTTTGACTTTTCAGTATACAGTCAAAATTGGTCAATTGACTGGGAAATTCAACTGTCAATCTTGTGTACTTGGGATCTTTTGAACTTGTTGAGCATGTCAAGATAATTCCATGGGGTCCTTGAGTCCATATGTGAGCTTGGTTTGCCATTGGCTAGGTCAAACAGTCAAAAATTGCCTTTGTGCAGTCAAAACCCTAAAAATGACCATTTTGCCCTTTTGGTGATCTGATCAAATTTCTTGTGGAATTGTGATCCAAACTTGATCAAATGGTCCATGTGAGTTCATAATGTTGATGTGGGTCAATTTTCATGAGGTTTGACTGTCAATTGGCCACAGTTGACTTTTTCCCCAATACAGTTGATTTTTAGGTCAACTGTCCAATTGACTGGGCAAAATTTGGAATCAAGATTTGAAACTTGGTATGGATAAACTTGGGAGTCCAACATGAAGCATGAAAGTCATCTTAGGCTTTTTAGGTCAAAATATCTTTGTGCAATCACAAACCCTAATTTGGGTCAACAGTGCAAGGAGAAGTCTTGAGCAGAGGAAACCCTAACTGGATCTTGATTTTCAAGGGTCTTGTGATGAGAAAATGTTGAGGAAATGGGAGGGCAAATTTTAGGGTACAACACATCCCTTACAAGGAACTTGTGCTATCCCAGATTCCCTACTTCGAAGAGATCACCTTTGAGCACTTCCTTAGGAAAGAAAATCAGTTGGTTGACGCTTTGGCAACCATGTCTTCAATGTTCAAGGTCAGATGGGATAACGAGCCCCCTATGATTACAATTGAGAGATTTGAAGAACTTGCACATTGCTATGAGCTTGACATTGATACAGAAAAGCCATGGTACCATGAGGTGATGAGGTATCTTGAAGTACAAGAGTATCCCGAGGAAGCATCCATCAATGACAGAAAGTTCTTACAAAGATTTGAAGCTAAATTCTTCCTAAGCAACAGAATATTGTACAAGCGCAACCATGATTCTACTCTACTCCGATGTGTGGATAAGAAGGAGGCAGAGGAAATCATGGAAGACATGCACAATGGACTCTTTGGTACTCATTCAAGTGGACATACGATGGCCAAGAAGATCTTGAGAGCTGGCTACTATTGGTCAACAATGGAGACTGATTGCCATCAACACTCTCGGACTTGTCACAAATGCCAAATATATACTGACAAGGTCCATGTGCCTCCTATCCCTCTAAATTTCATGCATGCTCCGTGGCCATTTGCAATGTGGGGCATTGATATGATTGGAGAAATCAAGCCAACCGCTTCCAACAGACATCGCTTCATTTTGGTCGCTATTGATTATTTCACCAAGTGGGTCGAAGCCGCCTCTTTTTCCTCAGTCACCAAGAATGTGGTAGCCAGATTCATCAAACACAACCTCATCTGCCGCTATGGTATCCCCGAAAGGATCATCACCGATAATGGGACTAACATTAACAATGGTATGATTAATGAGCTTTGCACTCATTTTAAGATCAAGCATCACAATTCTTCTCCATATAGACCGAATATGAATGGCACAATCGAAACGGCCAACAAAAACATCAAGAAGATCATGCAAAAAATGGTAGTAACCTATAAGGATTGGCATGAGATGTTACCTTTTACTCTTCATGGCTACCGCACTTCAGCTAGAACATCAACTGGGGCAACTCCCTTTTTTCTAGTCTATGGCATGGAAGCTGTTTTGCCAGTGGATGTTCAGATTCCCTCACTAAGGATCATGAATGAGGCAGGCCTAGGCAAAAACGAGTGGATTCAAACGAGATTGGATCAGCTGAACTTGATCGACGAAAAACGATTGGCTGCTGTTTGTCATAGTCATATGTACCAAAAACTGATGATCAAGACTTTAAAAAAAAAAGATCAAGCCTCGAGTATATCAAGCTGGTGACTTGGTGATAAAGCACATCATTCTACCACAAGACGACCCCAGAGGCAAATGGACTCCCACCTATGAAGGGACATTTGTTGTCAAGAGAGTGTTCTCTGGCGGTGCCATGATGCTGACTGCCATGGATGGTGAAGATTTTCCACATCCTATAAACGCGGACATAGTTAAAAAATACTATGCATAAGAGACCCGCTAGGTTGACACACCTATGCAAAATAAGGGCATCCCGGAAAACCAAAAGGTTTGGGAAAGAATTAGGGATATATGCAAAAGACTGTACACCCGGCAAGTTGAAAATCCGAAAGGGTGACTTCGGCAAAAATGGGTATCCTGGCGGGCTGAAAACCCGAAAGGGAGGTCCAGGAAAAATTTAAGGATTGAAAGCGTATGATAATGTCCGGTAGATTCATTACATTCAACTTTATCACCAAGGTCCAAGTTCAAACGGTCCAAGATCAGTCTAATCAATTTCTGTCGACGGCAAGGGGCATTCGAAGACATTGGGGAAATAGTAGAGTTGGAAGGAAATGAGATCATTTCACATGGCAATTTGTTTTTGTTTTCAGTTTTGTTTTCCTTTCGACGATTTCCTCTTACTAGGATCTCCGTATCTTTGTACAAAAATGCCTATTCATGGGCGAAATATCAATACAAATATACTTTGAAGTGCAAACTTTCTGTCTTTATTTTGAATGCAAATTTGTCCAATGACTAAAATTGAACGAACATATGCATATGAACATAATTAAAACTGTTTGGCACATATGACCTAAGAAGCATCAAACATCTCTTTAATGTATATTAGAATATCCCCATTGAGTTATTTCATTAACATTATCCCCCGCAGATCGGCTCCAATAGACCAATCTCCAAGCCAGAGTCCCAATCTCTTGGCAGCTCTCTCCCCCGCTAAGTTGATCCTACAAGTAGAAGCCTTGTGAATCTCTTCCTAAAAAGAACTCACCTCTTCAGCAGTTTATCAACTGGGTTTATTTCCTCAACATAGTTTATTTCCCCAACAAACAATGAATAGCATAACTCCCTAGCCGAGTACAAAATTCCCCAACTTTAGTCTATCTTCTCTAGCTGAGCCTGTTACCCCCAGTTGAATATACCTCCCCAAGCTGAGTTTATCCTCCATGTCTGAGTCTACGTTCCCCAGCTTAAGTTTTCCTTTCAGACTATTGCAAATCATAGGGCCATAACCCCTAATCCCCGGTAAAGTCATAAATAAAATCTTTACTATCTCCAAAAGCTACTATGAAGCCTGGACCAGACCAAATATTAGTACAACTTTCAAACTACTATGAAGCCTGGACCCGACCAGATAATACTCAACTTCTCAAGTCACTACAGAGCCTGGATCCGTCCAGATAATAGTGTAATCTTTCAAATAATATGAAACCTAGACACGACCAGATAATAGTTTAACTCTTCAAAATATAGAAGAACTTGGACTCAACCAGACCAAGGTTTGGCTTCTTTTCCCCAGTAGAGTTTTCCTCTACCCCAACAAGTTTTTGTGAATTCTGGATCTGACCAGATAACAAATATCCTCAGAAATTCATTGTGAAACCTGGAACTCGACCAGATAACAACTAAATTCCCAATCAGTTTATTGTGAAACCTGGACCCGACCAGATAACAATTAATCTCAAAAACCTCAGAAGTATGCAAAGCCTGGACCCGACCAGATATCATTTTTCCAGCAATTTATTGGGAAACCTGGAGCCCGACCATATAACAATTAACTGTGATCCCCATAGAGACACTGTGAAGTCTGGACCCGACCAGATAATAGCACAACTTTCCAAAAAAACCATGAAACCTGGACCCGACCAGATAGTAGTTACCACTTCAAGTTACTGTAAAGCCTAGATCCTACCAGATAACAGTTAACTTCCTTATCCCCAACAAGTTGTTGTGAAGCCTGGATCCGACTAGATAACTATTCAATTTCAAGAAATTTTCTGTAAAGCCTGGAATCTGACCAGATAACAGTTAATTTATTTCTTCCCCAGTAAGTTACCATGAAGCCTGGATCCGACCAGATATCAGTTGAATTCCTCATTCTTAGCAAGTTGTGAAGCCTGGATCTGACCAGATAACAACTAACATTCAAGAGATATTCCCCAGCAGAAGCATCCTTTCAATAAATTTTGAAGATATGTATATTCTTCATCCCCAATGGCAATCAGGGATTCAACCCCCCAGAATTTCCTCAGCAGCAGTCAGGGATTTATTTTCCCAGACAAAAACATACATCTTACGTTCATACATCATAACATGTACATACAAATGCATTTAGCATAATACCATCTGGTGAACATCATGCATACATCTGCATTTTACTAACTCTTTTTCTCACAGCTAAAACATCAAGTTTTAGTATAAATCAACCAGAGATTTGTGCTGATACTTATTCTAGTGTTTACTAACATTCCTCCAAATGGCATCTGTAAGCCCATTCACAATCCATCTTCGAGTGCAAATTTCCGAGCACTCTAGTGTTCAATCATCTTTCACCTTCAAGTCACGAATGGCGGATCCGCCAATCTAACTCTCCAGGTTTAAGAAAATTGAACAGGGGCAGCGTTGTACCCCAAAATTTTCCCTTTCATTTATCAAATAATTTCCCATAAGATCTCCTTTGGTTCAACACTGCACTAGGGTTGATCAGCTCAAGACACCTCTTCAAGCACTAATGACTGAAAATTAGGGTTTAAGATTTCACAAGGATAAATGGACTTTTAATACCCCATATTACTTCCATGTATCATTTTGGACTCTCAAGATTTCTCATGACAAGTTTCAAGTTTTGGATCACATTTTTGCTCAGTCAATTGATCAGTTGACCTAAAAATCAACTGTATTGGGGAAAAAGTCAACTATGGTAAATTTATAGTCAAACTTAATAATTTTTGATTCATATCAACATTAGGAACTCATATATGTCATTTGGTCAAGTTTGGACCATAATTCCTCAAGAAATTTGATCAAATCATCAAAAGGGCAAAATTGTCAAAATTAGGGATTTTACTGAGAAAGGGCAATTTCTTATTTTTGACCTAGAAAATTATTAATTGGTTTGAGACATGATCTCAAGGGTTCAATTGAATCATTTTTACCTAATGGCATGACTCAAAACATTACTCAATATTAATTGATTGATAATTGATTTTCATTCAACTGATCAAAAGACAACTGCACACTAGAAAGTCAAACTTTGACTTTTTGGTCAAAATCAAGTGTCAAAGATCACAATTCATCAAAACATGTAAAAATATGAAACTTGTTCATCAAGAAATCAAAAAGTTAAGATTACATTTTGAAAAGTCAAAATTTCTAAACTTAGAATTTTTTCTAAGTGTTGGAAACTTCATATTTCTTTTACAACTTTGAGCCAATTTTTCACCGTGATGCAAGATGATTCAAAGGAAACTTTCAACATGAAAGTTGTAGATCTCAATGAGATCTAAAACATTGTAGAACATAAATTCTCATAGAAATTCATGGATTTCAAGTTATGATTTTGTGAATACATGTTCATGAAACTTGGAAACTTAGTGAAAATTTGCCCTAGTTTAGGCAGGATTTTGACCTAACTTCATGGAAAATTTTCACATAGTTCCATGAGGAATTTTCAAAAATGACAAACATAGAGGTTGTAGAGGATGTTACAAGCTTTACAAAATTTCCAAGAACTCAATAAGATCATGCTTGAGCTAAGAGAATCGAAGAGATGAAGATAGGGTTTCATTCTTGATTTACAAGGCAGAATTTGTGATGAACACTTGACCAATTCATAGCTAGGCTGCATAATCTTTTCTTTGCAGGACTCAAACTTGTTTTTCACTACATAAATAAATGTTTACACAGCTTTTAGAGCTTTGATCCAATCACTTGAGCCATTATCCAAGTTGCATTTCCATTTATGGCACAAAGTTACCATTCCATTCTTGTAAAGAGGCTTTAATCACAAAGTCTATGCATAGAGCTTTGCACTTGTTCCATCTGATCACAAGCAATGCAAAAGGTAAAAGAAACATGTCTAGAGCCTCCCATAAACTCATACCATGCTTGTACTATGCCTTGAAACCATGTTTTCACTTTTCTTCAAAATCAAGTAACATAGCCATAACTCTATATCTTGTACTTCTGACCATCTCAAGTGCTCCAACCTTTTCCATATAATCATTAAAGTTGTTTGCAAGCTAATAAATAAATACACAAGCTATAAAAACTTCCCCAAACTCAGAAATGCATCATAAACCACCATTGTTGCACATTCTGACCAAGAACTTCAAACTTCCATTTCCCTCGTGCGTTTCTTGGCTTTTCAATTTCAAAAGCTTCCTCACATCAAATACAAACCATCCCTGTCCCTGTTACATGACTGTAACATCATCTTCATCAACTTCCAAGTTCAAAAATAGAGTATTGCAGTTGGACTTCTCCAGACCATTCCAGCCACTTTCAGTTCAAACCAGACATTGCATTAGCTTCCTAGAGGTTCAAGGAAGCTAACCTGATCATCACCATCACTTGGAATAAGCTCAAACGCATTTCACGATTTCCAGTTTTGAGGTATTTTTCTTGAACTTCTATCTCATTATTTAGGCATTGTTAGGCTTGTATTTGTGAAGATAAAACGTAGATATCATTGCCCTGAAACTATACATGTCCATAGATTTCATTTATGTTGCTTGAGTAGGGAGAATTTTGAGTTTGAACTTCAGAAAAATATTTAGGTCCGAATTTGGTACTGTTAGAAATTCATGCTCATCTTTGAGAATTAGATTAAGTTGTGTACATATTCAGAATCGTGAGAAGATTTCTAACAAGTTTGATGTTGGAAGTTTTATGAATGGATGAGAAATAAACAAGTTACAGATCCTTTGGCTGGAGGTTGAAGATGAAGTACAGTCAGGGTAGGATTTATATCATATATTTATTGTTATGTACAAGTTAACGGATGTATCACCACCCCAGTGGTTAAAGCGCGCGCCTGTCACCCTTAGGACCAGGGTTCGAGCCCCAACGTCCGTTTTTCTTTTTTTTTTCTCCATATTTTTTGTTTTTCTTTTTTGTTTGAACAAGCGCTGGAACTCCTCCTCCCTGGGCCTTTATTTTGTTTGCCGACTCTCCCCCTGACTATGTTTGCACCCCTGGCCTTTTTTTTATATTTTCATTTTTCTTTTCTTTATTTTATTTTCTTTTCCATATTACTTTTATTGTTGTTATTATTATTATTATTATTATTATTATTATTATTATTATTATTATTATTATTATTATTATTATTATTATTATTATTATTATTATTATCATTATCATTTTTATTAATAAAAATCCAAAAATATATTTTATTTATTTATTTGCATATTTAAAAATGTTCATTAATATTTTATAAAACAAAAGACCAAAATATTTTCTTTTAACAAATTAATTCTTTTTTTAATAATAATTAATGTTTAGACTTAGGTTAATTATTGCATTATTTTCTTGTAAATTAAAAAATAATTCAGAACTTAGGTTTGTTTTTAATTAATCAATTTTTATATTATTTTTATTATTTAAAACCTTTTCATGAAAAACCCTAAAAAAATCATTTTTAACTTATTATTCTTTGTTAACTAATTTAGGTTTTAGTTTTAGCTAATTTTAATTAATCATTTTCTTAATTATGGCTAGGTTAAAATCCTTTCATAAAAATCCAATCAAAAATCATTTCTTTTTCCCTTTTGTATTCTTGCATTTTATCTTCAGTTTTGTACATTTATTCAATATGGTTGTAATAGTTAATTAGGTTTAATTTCTTTGCAAAAATCTCCATTTGTAAATTTGTATACCCCCTCCCCTCATGATGTAATAGCTTAGTATTTTTATTTTCCGCAATTTATCGCTTTATATAAATGCTAGTAAATTAGGGTTTGTATGGAAAGATTAAAATCAACAAGTTAGCAAATCCTAATTCAAGACAAAACAATGCATGTAAATCAACACATTTGCACACTTACACCCTTAGGGTAAATCCATTTTGTTGCCTTATAAAAATGGCCATGTTATGCATGTGGGATATCTTAGCAAAAGCAATCAAAAAATACAAGATCATAGTCCCTCAGCGACGCTATCAAAGTTGCCTTTCAAAATGATCTTAGTCCCTCAAAGAGAATTCCTAAGATATTTCACAACATTACTATCATGGCTATACGATGACCCACACCCGTCCCTTTACCTCCAAAGATAAGGCTTCTTACCAAATCAATGGTAAGATAGCAATATCAAAGAAAAGGTATAAATGAACTAAGACTTTTGAGTAGGTAGATTGTTCCTAGTTGTTGCTCAATTTCAAATCAAACACTCTCGCTTATTTTCAAAACAAACACCAACACTTTCAAAAACACTTTCAAAACATCTTCTAAAATTGAAACATTTTCAAAAGCTCAACACTTTGTATACGTTCTTACGAACGAGAACTATTACAAAGTTTGCCTAAATGATGACGCCTTTTCAAAATGCTTTCAAAAACCACACAAATCACATTTTCAAACAAAAGCAAGTGATCTAGCAAGAAACTAAGAGCCCATATATAACTATGGATGAAAAGGGTGCTAACACCTTCCCTTTTCATAATCTACCCTCCGAACTCAAGAAATAATCTCAAAGGTATTTCCTGTTCTTTTCAACCTTTCCTTTTTAGATAAAAGAAAAGTCGGTGGCAACTCTTGCTAACCGCAACATTTACGATAAAACACAAAACACCCAAGTCAATTCTCCCACCGTATCACAATATGAAACTGTGAATTTTAAGCACACAGAAGTAGAATCACTAGGTGAAGCTTACAAGAGGTTCAAGAGGTTACTAGTAGCCTGTCCCACGCACAACATGAGTGAAACTGAGCAAATGCAGATGTTTTTAAATAGCCTTCAGATGAAGATAAAGCAACTTATTGATACAGCAATCGAGGGCTCAACCAACTTCACAACAACCACTGGTGTGAAGAAGATCATTGAAGCAATTGCTGCAAATGAGCACCTGGAAATATATGATAGAGTTGTAAGCAAACCAGAGGGAGTGGTTGATTTAAAGTTGGAAATTAATAAGAAATTATAAATTGAATAAGTCATTTCTGCGGAAGTAAAGAAGAAGATGAAAGTAATGAATATGGGTATTCAACAGGTAGCTCAGGTTCTACAGGTAGCTTATGAAATTTATAGTAGACCGCACAGTAGTGTGCAATATCTAGAAACACCATAACAAATTGAGGATATAAAATTCTCGAGGAAAAGTAACCCATATTATAAAACCTATAATCCTGGGTGGAAGAATCATCCTAATTTCTCTTGGAAAGATCAACAGCAACAAACTCCTCAAAAGGCAGAGGGGAGGTAGCAATTGAAAAGATGGCTGCCTAAACCTCTCAATTTCAATAAGAGACAAGGAGTAATTACATAAATACCACAATTTTAATAAATTTTTTGGAAGTTCAAATGGGACAGATTTCTCAACAGGTATCTTTACAAGCACAAGAAAGACAAAAAAGTCATAAGAATGTGATCGCTGTCAAAACAAGGAGTGAGAAAGTGGACAGAGTAAAACCAGATGAGGTAAAGTTTGACAAAAATATCATAGAAGTAGAGCCATAAGTGAGAGAGAACATGGACAAACAGGAAGAAGTGATATCACCTGTAAAGCCGATTGAAGAGAAAACTAAACCAGTGATCGAGTTGCCGTATCCATCTCGAGTAGCAAAGTAGGACACAAAAGAAAAAGATTTTGAGAAATTTGTCAAAATTTTCAAAAAGATAGAGATCCACATACCGTTCTTTGAAACGTTCGGCAAAATGCCTTTGTATCAGAAATTCATGAAGGAGGTATTATCAAAGAAGAAATCAACAGGATAGGGATCAGTGCCTGTTAATGAGAAATTATATACAATTGCGCTCGAGAGAGAAATATCTGTCAAGCAGAGGGATCCGGGTTCAGTCGCAATACCATGCACAATAAAAGACAGAGATTTCAAGGGAGTTCTGGTATATTCTGGCTCAAGTGTGAGTTTAATGCCATTATTGATTTTCAAGAAGCTCGATATTGAGAAAATAAGCGGGAGTGGAACAAAATTGAAATTTGATGATCACAGCATCAAGCAATCATATGGGATATCTAAAGATGTCCTACTGGAAATTGACAATTTTTTTTCCCAGTTGATTTTAATATCATGGACATACCGCAAGATGAAGAGACTCCTATCATTCTGGGTCAACCATTTATGCTGATGAGGCAATGGAATTTCGATATCGAGATAGGTAATCTGACATTAAAGTCATTTGATGAGGTAATAACATTGAAGGTGTTGGAAATCAAGAATCAGGTTATAGGTGGTGAGGATAAATCTACAATCAGAATGATCAGAGTTGAAGAAGGAGATATCAAGAAAAATTTCTCAAGTGGCATCAATAAAAAGTCCTTAGCGTAGTCAACAAGGAAAGAAGAAAAAGAAGAAGGAACACAAAGCTGAAAAGATAGAAGTTGGAAGTGGCTGGAAGCACAAATGAGTTGACACTTTTGATCTGAATGAGTTCTGGTTTGTGGAAGAAACATGCAATAAGGTGTGGAAAAGGAAGTACCCCCCATAAGGGGATGACCCATCGAGCCATGCGATGTTAAGCGTAACGCTTCGTGGTAGACAACCCACGCTTTTACTAACTTAATTTTTCTTTTTGTTTTATTTGCGGGTAATAAAAAGGGAGTCTTACTGGTGAGAGCTAGAAGGATGCAACATGTGTTGCATTACCCTATGCGAGTCACCTTTTCGAGCTTGTTCCGAAACATTGGGGTCAATGTTCAGTTCAAGTTTGGGGGGGTTTTATTGATTTTCTTCTTTTTGAATTATTTGTTAGTGCTCTGTGAATTGCTGTGTAAACCCACGAGTTGAAGTCCTTAAAGTTGACATAATTTTTTTGTTTTGATCAAGAACTTGAGTCTCACAGAGTTCGAGAATAGTATATAGAGACAATGGTATAATTATTCGAGGGTAGGAAGTTCGAAATAATGTGACAAGATATGAGTCTAACATGTAGATTTGTACCATAATGCTTAAATCCTAAGAAGTACTCCTAAAGTAGTTTATCCTCACAGTCTAGCATAACATAGATTCACACGTTTGTACAATTGAAGAAGAAAGAAATGAATTTGGAACCAAATGATGAAAAGTCGGTAAAAGGAAACTGGCTCGCTAAGTTGGGTAGCCCTCACCAGGTTATTCAGCCCAAAGGGGGTTGATCCCCAAACGTCGTCCATAAAGGACAATATATAAACTGAAAAGTTTTGAAAATTTCATCTGAATTTATAAAGGAGCAAAAGCTCTTATTTGGTGCATGAAAAAAAAATCTCTCTATTAATCAGTCTTGTGTGTGTGGTGATCATCAGTAAGTATCATTGCCTTAATTTGACTGTCCGAATGAAAAAGGAGGAAAATTAAAAAGAGACTTAAGTACAAAGCATAATTAGAGAGGTATCGGAAGAAGTAACTCTAAAGTTAAATATGCTTAAGCAAACTCTTCACGTCATGTGAACATCAGACAAACTTATTTTTGATCAATTTGAACGGATGTCTCACATATGAGTATCGAGCTACGGTGTTTTTCATGAATTCTTATAATGGTTGCTTGAGGTCAAGCAACAATTTAAGTTTGGGGGAGTTTGACCAGTGGTTTTTACATAGGATTTTAGCAGTTATTTTTGTTATTGTTTTGTTTAATTGATTGATATTTTATTTCATTTTACCGCGTTTTATGCTTTGGTTTTGTATTTTAGTTTTTTCAGGTTCAACCAAATAAAACAGGACAAATCGGGATAAAAAGTGCAGGATTCAGAGATCAGATTCTAGCAAGGATGAAGGCAACACGGGCGCCCGTGTCACAGGACACGGCCCGTGTCAAGTTAAGATGAAGTATGAATGTTGGAGGAAGAATCACAGGAGCTGACACGGGTGCCCGTGTCCACTGACACGTTCTGTGTCAATTCAGCTGGGCCAAATTCAGGTACAACACAAAGCACAAATTCTGATACGGGTGCCCGTGTCTGCTGACATGGCCCGTGTCAGCTTAGGTGTGTGAGAGTCCAATTTTGAGGTTTTCCTATATTCTTTGATCATTAAGGGTACTGTGGACATTTGACATCACAAAGGGATGACCTGGCACTATAAATACATGATTTGGAGAAGAAAATAAGGACTTTTTTGACGACTAGAGAATTGGACGATAAAAGATTGAAGTCTATGCAAGTTTTGGGAGAAAGAAGGCCTTTCATAAGCGGAAGCAATTGAAGATCAGAGTTCACCATTAATTTGTGTAATGTCTTTCGTTATTATTATTGAAATCTCTTTGAATATTATGTGCGGCTAAACCCCCTAATGAAAATGTATTGACTATGAACTTTTGAGTTTAATACAGTAGTTTCCTTTCAATTTAATCGTTCAAGGTTTCTAATGCTTTCCCGATCGGACTAATTAGGATTGAGTTACGGTTAACAACCAACTGGACCGTGGTTGTTAAGGATTTTGTACGATTAGACTATAGTACATATCACCTAGGACTAGGGATACCCTATAGTCACCGAATTTAACCCCTTGATAATATAAAGGCTTGAATCCATCAGATATTTCTAAGGGCTTAGGATTGAGGATGGATGGTTAAAGGTTTTCTCACTAAGGACTTAGGGGAAAATAATCTAAAGGGTCAGTAGTTGAAGGTAATGAACTTGTAGAAGAGATCAATAATGAAGGTCATTACAGGGAAAAAGACACACTTACCCCTAGCATAATATTCAAAGTAGTAATAAATTTATAATTTACCTTCGCATATTCTTAATTATTGTTAAGTATAATAACCAAACAAAACTCCCAATTGAGTTTTGTTTAATTGAACCTCGAATTAAACTCGGTAATTTTGTGCAGTCCTTGAGATCGATATTCGGGGAACTTTACCTGTTATTACAAGAGGCGAAATAGTACACTTGCTATTTTACCAATCCGTTATCCACGTCTGTGGCTTGATGGTAGTGCTTTCAGGAGAACCTGTGATTTTGAGTTACCATTGACCTTACCCTAACCAAGTCTTTACCTGTGAGAGGGGAGAGATTGATTCTTATATGTACAGTTAGTGACTCCGTATGGTTCTTATGGTTTTGTTCTTTATTTTTGATGGGGACGAATTATTCTGTTGGTGACTATGGGTTTTGTGATGCGGTGAAAGAACTGACTTGAGGTTTTGCGTTTGTGTTCGCAAATGTTTCGGTTTAGCAAGAGTCGCCACCGACTTTTATTTTATCCAAAAGGAAAGGTAAAAAAGCACAGGAAAGACCTTTGAGATTGTTTTTGGGTTCGGGGGGTAGATTATGAAAAGGGAAGGTGCTAGCACCCTTTTCATCCATGGTTTTCCATGGGCTCTTAGTTACTTGTTTTTGATCACTTGCTTTGTTTTTCCAATTGTTTGAAATGGTGCTTTGTGTGGTTTTGAAAGTATTTTGAAAAGAGGCCTTTGTTTTGGCAATCTTTGTAATGATTCTCGTTCGTAAGAATGTATACAAAGATGTATTGTCTTTTGAAAAATGTTTCAATCTTTTGAAAGTTGTTTGGAAATTGTTTTGAAATGTGTGTGATTGTTTGAAAATAGCAAGGATGGTTTGCAAGTTTGATCAAGTAACTAGGAGTTGTCTACCCTACTCAAAAGTTTTTCCTACATATTTTTATTCCTTTAACATTGTTGTTTACCATTGCATTTGGTAAACAACCCTATCTTTGGATGTTAAACGGGATGGGCGTGGGTCATCGTATGACCATGATAATAATATTGCCAAGTATCTTAGCAATTTTTGTGAGGGACTAGATCATTTTTGTTTAGGCAACCAAGATAGCGTCATCGAGGGACTATGATCTTTTGTTTTGTTTGATTTTGCCAAGATACCTAGCATGCATACCATGGCCATGTTTTAAGACAACCAAGTGGATGAAACCCTAGGGATGCTTGTGTGCAATGTGTTGTCATTTTTCATGCATTTTTTGTCTTGTATTAAGGTCATGCTATTTGTTTGATTTTTGGTCTTTTGCATACAAAAACCTAGTTTACTATCATGGTATATGAAAGCAACAAAATGCGTAAAGTAAATCTAGACTATTACACAATATTATGGGGAGGGGGATACAAGTTTGAATAGGGGGTATTTGCACAAAATAAAACCCTAATTTACTATTACAACCCAAATGAATTTATACAACAATAAATAAATAAATAAATAAACAAATATTTAAATATGGAATAAATTGTAAATATGCAAAATGTTTTTGTATTTGTTTTATGCATGAGAAAATAAGTTTATTCAAGTCTTAAAAATAAGAGAAAATAAAATGATTATTTTTGAAAGGGTAAAAACCCTAATTTTGTTTAATAGAAAATATTCTATATTATTTATTTTATTCATTTTTTGTTCAAGAAAAAATTATAATAACATATACAAAATGTTAAAAAAATGAATATTGTATGAAAATATTATTTTAAGTGTATAAATAATAAAAATAAAAATTTATAATATTTTTATATTATTTACAAGTTTTATTTAAGAAAATAAATTATATTAACCTAATAAACTATTTTTATGCCAAAAAAATAATAAGAAATGCAAAAGGGGGGGAGGGGGGGGGGGGGGGGGGCTGAAGTAAAAAGGGTGGTGTGAAAAGAAGAAACAACAAGCCCAAGCCCAAGTTCACTTCATTCCTGACCTCCAGACCAAAAACGCGCGCGCTGTGTACAAATCCTGTTCTTGCTCATGCTTGCATAAAATCAAAAACTTATAACATGAAAAATGTAGCTCATGATCACACGATTCCAATGATATAAAGAACTTGACCTAACTCTCAAAGATCAGAGAGAATTTTAATGGCCCTAATTTATGACCTAGTTTTTTCAGCAACTTCAACTATCAAATACTCCTAACTCAGTTAATATAAATGGAATCTATGCATATGTACAGCTCAAGCAACTTAAGGACTACATTTTTGCTTCACAAACCTAAGCCTAAGGATGTCTAAATAGAGAGATAGAAACTTGACAAATACCTTGTTCAGTTGAGTTTGGATATAGCAATGTAGCAACTTTGAGTGAGGCCCGAAGGTCGTGTAAGCTTGCTTGAAGTTCCCTCAACCTCTCCCAATGCTCAACTTGCCTTGAAGTTACCTGAAACTCCTTATAGAACTCAACCTGCAAACCTTCAAAATGAAAATGGTGAAGTGTGAAAATGAGCTCACAGTTGCAAGACAAGGGCTTGGATAGTTCAGGTGTGTTGTAGGGAATATGTTTGAAGGGCTGAAAGGCAAAACGCACGAGCCAATTTCAAAATGACTTGAGTTCTGCAGATGATGTCCTATTTGGGCAGAAAATGGTAATTTCTGTGTTTAAGGGTGTTTGAGAGGTTGGGAAATCGTGTTTTGGATTGCAACAAAGTTCTGAGGTTAGTTCAAATGATGCTTAGCCTTGGTTTTATCAGATACACACGTTATATTGACTTTTGCAAGTTGGCTTGTTTTTGAAGAAAAGGTGAGATGACAATGCCCAAAGCCTGTACAGGCCTGTTCCTTAGCTGCACATAGTTGGTGAACTTTGCTTGATATTGTGGACTTTGTTTTCAGCAAGATATTAGGTCCATGGCTCAAGATAAACAAAGTTGCTAAAAGTATGCTTTATGGAAATGGTATTGTTACCTTTATGTCATAAATGGAATAAATCAATGTACAATGCTCCAAAGCTCAGAACAAAGCCATTGTCCAATGTGTTTGCATTCAATTTTGGAGTGTAGAAGGGATTAGAACCTGTAAACCAAGTACAAGCATTCTTAGGACAAATTTGCAACTTGAACCATTGTGAAAAATGCCTTGGACAAAAGTGATAATTTTCCATTTTCATTTCTTCGATTCTCCCTAACCATAAATGATCTTGGAGAGTTCTTAGACATTTTGGAAAGCTTTTAACATGATCTACAATCCATCTTTGAAATGCATTTTGAGATTCCTCTTGGAACTAGGTGAAAAATTTCCATGAAGTTAGGTAAAAAATCTGCCTAAACTAGGGCAAAATTTCACTAAGTTAAAAAGTTTTTGGACCCCTATTCACAAAATCATAACTTGATATCCAAGCATCTTTTGGGAAACTTTTGTGAATCAAAGTTGTATATTTTGTGGAGGACTACAACTTTCATGTTGGATGTTTTGTTTGAATCCAATTGCATCATGGTGAAAAAGTTGGGAAAAAATAAGAAATTTTCATAACTTAGAAAATTTCTGTTATGAAAATTTTCAAACTTAAACCCTAATTTCCAAATTTAAGTTTCTTGGTGAACAAGTTTCATGTTTTGACACATCTTGATGAAATATGACCCTTGGCACTTGATTTTGACCAAAAAGTCAAAGTTTGACTTTTCAGTGTACAGTTGATTTTTGATCAGTTGACTGGAAAATTCATCTGTCAATCCAATGCATTTGGGATCTTTTGAACCTTGTGATTAGGTCAAGGTGATGCTATTGAGTCCTTGAAATCATGCTTGAACCCAATTGGTCATTGGCTAGGTCAAAAATCAGAAATTTCCCTTCTCTAGTCAAAACCCTAATTTTGACCATTTTGCCCTTTTGATGATCTGATCAAATTTCTTGAGGAGTTGTGGTCCAAACTTGATCAAATGGTTCATGTGAGTCTACAATGTTGATGTGGATAAAAAATTATGAGGTTTTACTGTAAATTGGCCACAGTTGACTTTTTCCCCAATACAATTGATTTTAAGGTCAACTGTCCAATTGACTGGGCAAAAATGTGATTCAAGGCTTGAAACTTGGTATGAGCAACCTTAGGGGTCCAATATGAAGTATGAAAGTCACATGAGGCATTGGAAGTCCAAAAATACCTGTGCAAATTCAAACCCTAATTTCAGGTCATCAGTGCAGGGAGAGGTCTTGAGCTGAGCAAACCCTAATCTGGTCTTGAATCCAAGAAGTCTTGTGAGGAGAATCTTGATAAAATGAGAGGGCAAATTTTGGGGTACAATAGGTTCCTTTGGTTTATGTTATGAACCCTTCATCGTGGTATTCTCGGCATGTTTAGAATAACACAGTAGATATTTAGTGTTGTGTAAACATTGATTCCATGTTATTGCACTTGCATTATGGCATGTTTATTTTTACAAAAAAAGAAATGCATAAAAAAGGTATGCATGAAATAAAATTAACACACATGTCCTTTCTATTTCTAAGGAGTCGTGCTGGTGAGCCC
The DNA here is from genome assembly GCA_948472305.1 of Vicia faba. NCBI lineage: Eukaryota > Viridiplantae > Streptophyta > Magnoliopsida > Fabales > Fabaceae > Vicia > Vicia faba. The sequence continues at coordinate 969,175,774 of OX451740.1, forward strand.
TGTGTTGTGTTTTTCTATCTCTTGCTGGATCAAAATCAAAATTAAAAGCATGCGGGTTCCTTGAAAATTATCTAACATGGAATTGCATCCACTCATACACCTCATGCATTTTCATGCATTCATAATAGGTACTCAGAGTTGGGGAAATTCTTATTCAGGTCTGGTATTCTTTTTAGAACTGTGAATCTTGACTTCTCACTGCATCGTGATCCGGAAAAGACATGGAACAACTTCATGGGGAATTGGATGAGTTGAAGGGCCGGATGAGGTTGTTTATAGTGGATATACAGACTTTGGTCCATGTTCAGGAACTCTTGAGGGAGGAGAACACTCAGCTGAGTTTCATATGGAAGTTATGAGGACAATATTAAGAAAAGAAGACGGTCTTATACATGTTGAAGCAACAAGAGTTGATATTCCTACCCATAATTTGGGGACTCCTTCAAGTCATGGAGTAACTCACATATCTTCTCTATAACCCTATGTCTCAAGGTCTTCCCGACAATAGTTAGTTGCTAATCCCCAAGAGAATCCAAAGGGTAAGGCTCGTCAGCAAAAGCTAAAGAAGTCCGAGAGGCAATTTGATCCTATTCCAATATTGTATGCTTATTTGCTTCCTCAATTGCTTGAGTTTTAGTTGGTTGAGCTCTGTACTTTGCTTCATTCTTTCGCAAAGCTTCCTCCTGGTTATGATAATAATGCTAGGTGTGAGTTCCATTCTCGGGCACCCGGTCATGATACTGAAAATTGTATAGCTTTTAAGCATAAGGTACATGATTTGCTTGATGCAGGGATAATTCTGTTTACTCCCAAGGGTCTTAGCATGCAAATAAATCCTACCCCAATTTCGAATCTCAAAATGTAGAGCTTCGTACCAGGTTCGTGGTCTATCCTTATTTTTTGCAGCTAGCTTTGCGTGCCAATTATATAATACTATGAAGGACTACAATCAAAGATGAGAGAAACTTAATGGTTATTCAAATGGTTAAAAGACGATATATCGCTCGTAATAGGAGAGATATTTCGTACTACATGAGTATCATAATACAAGACGACATAACATCCAAGAAGCATCACTATATGCAAAGCGATCAAGTGTTGATTCAGCAAGGAAGAATCACACTACTATGGTGCTGAGTTGCTATACAGAGGCGTCGATGGAACAAATTGACATTGCCGATAAAGTTGTCTATCTCAAGGTAGGTAGAAGAGATTTACAACCGCAGAAGGATCATTCAAATCGAAAGAAGAATTAGATTATAATACCAATGACGACACAAAAATATAAGTTACTCTCATAGTTTGTGATAATTGATTATCTTATAATTCATTTACAATTAAATTTATGCATATGAGTATACTGATAAGAGATCACTTAAAATTGCTTCATTTATGAGATTTTCGCAAGGTTTTCGGGGAAATCCAGAAAACATGTAATTGATTTTCAATGTTGCTGTAAATACAGAGACGCACGAAGAGGTTTCTATAAAGAAGGTTTGAAATGCATTTGACAACATAGTAGTGATGGGGTGTTTCGCAAGTATACAAAATTATCAGTGTAATATAAAAGATTGTCGAACCCACAAAGACCAAATTGTCAATTTATCGTTACTAACTGCTACGTTGTTTATCAAAGGATAGTAAAATAAGGATTTTAGTTGTGCAAATAAAGTAAATGAAAAGGCTTAAATTAATATCAGAAAAGCAATGTTGGAATATGGATCATTCATTGGTACTCTTGTTGTTCATAAATTGAATCTCTATGGAACAATATTTTCCATATTGAAAAGAACTAATTGAACATGAACTATCACTTTTGCTTATTCAGAATCAGATTTTACCCTCTAAATTATACCATCCACTGTCATGGTGGTGATGCATATTATGTTAAAGAAATAAAACCTATTTTAAGAAATTAGAATCTTAACTTAATCGAAAAGTGATTTTGGTTGGAATGTAAAACCTTAAGGGGTTTCCGGCATTCACATCGGCAAACCATACCTTTAAACTTACAAACGCGTCTGAAAATAGGTTTAAAAGTACTTTATTAAAATATGAATCCTCCTAATTGTAATACGGTGGGAGAACTGACTTTTTTGGTTTGATCGCAAATGTTGCGGTTAGCAAGAGTCACACCGACTTTTATTTTATCCAATATTTAGGAAAGGCGAAAAGAACAGGAAAGACCTTTTAAATGTTTTGAGTTCGGTGGTTAAATTATGTAAAGGGAAGGTGTTAGCACCCTTTACATCCGTAGTTATCTACGGGCTCTTAATTGCTTGCTCAGTTAAAATTTTCTTTGTGTGTGTGTGATTTGTTTGGAAATATTTTGAAATTCCAATGTAAGGCTAACTTTGTAATAATCCTTGTGTCGGTCCTCAAGAATGTATACAAAGTGTTTTAGAAAATATTTGTTGTTTTGAAAGTGTGATGTGAAAAATGTTTTATTTGTTTTGTGAGCAAGCATTCAAGAGCCTACGCACTAAGTATGGTATTTCTTATTCTTTTCCTTCTCATTTGGAGTTAGTATTATCCATACCATTAGTTGGTAGGAAATTGTATCTATTGGATATAAAGGGACAGGCGTACGATCATTGTATGGTCATCGAAGGCAACATGTAAGGATACTTTAGCAATTGCATCGAAGGGACTATCATCATTTTGCTTGTAGGGTCATCAAAGGGACTAGATCATTTTGTAGAAAACTCAGAGGGTCATCGAGGTATTATGATCTTTATTCGAAAGTGACCCTGATGGTATTGTTAAATCGAGGGTCTTTTGTTAAAGTATCCCTACTTTCGAGGGACGTGAACAATGTTTCGTAAGGCAATAATAGAGGTTACCCTAGAGGTGCAAGTGTGAAGAGTGTGTATTTTTAGTTATCTTATCTTTAAAATTAGGGTTATCTATGTCCAATTATTAGTCTTGTCATACAAACCATAATTACTAACAGTTAACTATGTACAAAAAATTAAAGTGCAGAATATAAAATCCTACGCTTTTACATGGCTTTGGGGAAGATACATAATAGGAAAATGCCATAACATAAATCTACGCTATTACAATTGAGAATGTGACCTATACACTTGATCTATCAATTTAAATAGCAAAAGATGAGAAAAATAATGTTAGAAAAATGTTAAATGCCCTAAAAATTCTATATGTTAGAAAAGATATTTTTGTAGAAAAAATTTGAGTGTTAATAAATAGTAATTAAAACCTAATTCTAATTAATTTTAATATTAAGAAAGGCTAATTAACCAATTAATTAATAAATAAAAATATTTTAAAAATTTGATTTCTAACTAAAAAACCCTAATCCTAATTTGTTATGGTTTTGAAAAAAAGTTTAAGGGTTATTAATGGTTAATTAGAAAGTAATTAGTAAAATGGAAAAAAAAACTAGGGTTAGTAAAATAAGAAAAAAAAAGCATGGGGTGGGAGTTGAACCCATGCCCTCAGCCTCACATGTATGCCCTTCTATCCACCGTGCCATGGTATTGTTAATGTTTAAGAATGAGAACCAATCAATCTATTATGAACCTGCACGTTATCCTGAAAAAAGTAAAATTATTTGACAAGAGGAAGGATCGAACCCACACCTCTATGGTTAACAATCATCAATCTTAACACCCGTTCACTTGTTGTTGCACGTTCATAACATGATAAATAAATATTATATAGTAAACGTAAGTATTAAAATCAGAAATCAAATAAAAAACAAAACGCGCGTTGGAGGCGGGGTCAGGTTTTTGAATGAGCCAATGGAATGGTGACACACCTAGGGTGCTTGAGTCAGGAGAGTCAAACCACCATGAAGGGTGGTCAACTTCATCTCTTCGATGAAGGGGTTTTGAGAACCTGCAAAAATGGATGAAAATGAAAGATCTAATGACTCAGATTCACTAGTTAGCATGTTGCCAGTTCAATGACATGATTACTTTGGCCTGGAACAACCTGCAACTATAGATTCAAAGCTTTGAGAGCTTCGTGCCCTATAAATGGTGAAATTTAATTCATAAGCTATGATCTTGCAGTTGATCAGAACCTTGAGAAATGCCAAAGGATAATCTTCAGTCGGGCAGAGGAAATAGGGGGTTATACCTGCAAGGTACTCCAACGACCAAGTAAGAGTGGGAGCAAGAAGGTACTAGCAAAATATCAGGTAGTGAGTAGTAAGTATGTGATACCCGACCCTCACAGGTGTGAGGGTTTATATACTACCCATGGCACGTGGCCATTGGTTCCTGATTTCCCGCCTAAATACGCGGGTTCAAAAAATCAGGTAACTGCCAAGACTTGGTCAAACCGGGAAGATGTGCCCGTAACTAGCCGTTGGTTTTAGGGAGGAGGATGATTGTGAGCATCTCTCTGGTTGGTCCCTGGTGGTCTGCCTGATGCTCGAGTCGGGGAGACTGGGAGGATGCTCGACGGGTATCTTAGATCGGAGCCAGATCAAGAGGGCAAGAGAATGGTATTTCCCGACAGGTGCGGGCAGTCCTGATCACAGTCGGTGGGTGGCACCCAAGAGATGCCTTAGACTGAGCCCACTCAAGATTTCGGGCCAGTCTAGAACAGTAGCCCCAAGTCGTTTCTTCTCGGCACAGGAGTGAAAACTTTGATGTCCGCTCGGAGTACGGGGAAATGAGCATTTTATCGTTGTACTTCTTTGTTAGGGAGGCGAAACGTTTGGGAAACGTGCCGGTCGAGCGGTGCAAATGATGGCCTAGGGCTAGGGTGTCATGATGACGACCCTGAGGTTCCCAAGGTGTGGGTTTTGTACGAGCGGACTGTTTCATCTATAAATACGAGAGGAACAGGGCGATTAGTATTTTTCTCTTTCTCCTTCAACAGCTCATATTAGCTCGACGGTCAACCACCAACATTTGCTTAGTTTCTTCGTTCGCGGTCATCCATCTTCGTCTCTTCTTCTTCTCTCGGTGAGTTTCCGTTTCTCCATTGTTGCATGTTTTAGAGTTTTTGTTTTTTGTTTCTTAGATATCCATGCGGTTAGGATTTTGGGTTCCGTTAGGGAGAAAATCATTAGAGATCCTAGGTAGCGTACGTCGTTCTTGTGGCGCATGGCAGCCGGAGCCGCCGTGGAGCTCTCTCGGGGGCCTGGCACTGTGCTATAGGTGATTCGTTTAGGTTTTGAGTTTTTTCTACAACCTGTGCCTGTTAGAGTACCTTAGTGGACTTTTGGGATTTTTTTGCGTTTTGTGCCCGACAGTGCACCTCAGTGAGGGTTCTGGTCGGGGATAGAATCCTCGTCTCCTAGCGCCCTTTCACATGTTTAGAGGTGGAAGAGTGGTTTTGGCATTGATGTCGAGGTCACATTTTTCCTCTGCTTTTCAGGTGCTATGGCTAACGACACACATGTTGTCATTTTGAGCGAATCTACGAAATCCTCCAGGAGCTCTTCGAGCGAGACTAGTGGCAGCTCGTCGAGCATATCAGAAATCTATGGGGAGCAGAAAAACTTGATGGATCAACAGATAGGGGAGCCCGAAATAGGGGCGACCTCTTCGGCTTGGGGCGGCCTGTTTCCTCCTTGAGATGACGAGGATCCTCAAGATTGGGTAGCTAAGGACCCTTGGGAGTGGCTGTCATATTTTTATGAGCACATGGAATATGTTTTCACTGATGTTTACGTCCACGAGGAGGGAGCCAAGGAGGAGTGGTTGTTGTATATCCCCAAGAAAGACATCCGGATCTGCTAAGGATACGACAGAAGGCGAATTCCTATGTATGATATAGTTTTCTGGGAGATGGGTCCTCACCTTCCTTTTTCTGACTTGAAGTGGATGTTTTCCGGCATCTGTATGTGCCCCCTCTCAGTTGCACCTGAATGAGATTGCATTTGTGCGGGCGTTCCAGATAGTGTGCGACTATCTTAATATCGGGGCCAAGATCTCGTTGTTTTTCCTATTGTTTTCATATTTAGAGGAGCTGGACTGATGGGCGGTGGGGATAGGTCTCCCTTAAACAGGGCAACGGGAAGTTATTCAAGGCCTACTTGGAGTCTGTGCACCATTTTAAAGACAAGTACATTTTGGTGCAACCCAAGTCGACGAAGGCGTTGCTGAACGTTTTTAGGAGCTGGTCGTCTCTCAACAAGGACGAGACTCCTCGTATTAGCGAGCTAGGGGAGCCTACCACGACGCTAATCACCAAGTTCCCGTTCCAATGGACCAGCAGAAATTTCGAGAAGAAGCTGTGCTACTATGTCTAGAGAGAGGGGGAGCTTGGGGATGAGGACTTGTCGAGCTTCACCACCTTGACCTTATTTGTTGCTCGAATTCCTCCGATCCAGCGAGTCGGTCGAGAAGGTAAGCTAGTGCTAGACAGAAATGGGGAGCCCGGGTTCGAGCCGAGTCTCATAAACATTCAGGAGCTCCTTGGGAGCGAGGATCCCGTTAGATATCTGGGTATAAATTTTCTTTTTCCAGTATGTGATCGTCATTTTTTTGACCCGCCGTTTTACTGACTCTTGTTTTTTCTTTATTTTGTAGAAAATATGAATCCAGCTCAAGAATGTCTGGCCAAGACACTCACCGCACTGGCGAGAAAGGCAAAGAAGGATGCCCAGACTAGCGCGGGGCCAGTTCCTGCTCCTGGATCAGGTGGGTCGTCCTCGACCCCGTCCACAGTTGCTTTATCTTCGTCTGTTGTTTCCTCGAAGGCGAAGAGGCCTCAACCTGAGGGGAGCGTTGACCTTACTGGGGAGACGGGAAAAAGGGCTTATGATCTGCCTCCTTTCTGGCCAGAGAGGTCCTTTTTTGTGAGCGCGACACTTCATCTTCCCATGGCTGAATCTCTCTTTCTCGAGGGAACGAGTCGTCCAGAAAAGTGGGCGACGCTGGCTCAAGATGCGGGTGGCTTGGTGCGGATCTTAGAGATGGTTGTGGCATATACCGAGGGGAGTTCATCCCAGGAGATGGAAATCAAGTACCTCTGATCCAAGTTGGAAACGATTGAGAAGGCGTTGGTCGATAAAGACAAAGCCCTAAAGCTGGCCGAGGCAGAGTCAGGGAAGTTGGCCGAGTAGGACAGCGCCTTCATGCTCAAGAGCGAGAGTCTCGAAGGGAAGGTGATGGCCTTGACCGCCGAGCTAGCACCCGCTGAAGAAGAGCCAGAGGACACCAAGGACCTGAAGACTCAGGCCGAGCTAGTAGCCCGTTTCCAGCTTGCAGTGGACGATGCTCAGGCTGCTTCCAAGGGGAGCTTCGACAACACGGTGAATCAGATACGTGTGTTGAATCCCGGTGTTGAGCTCAACACTTCGGGCATAGAGGTCAACTACTATGTGGCTGACAGACAAATTCTGGTTCCCGACTACCCGAGGGATGTCATTGATCAACCGACTGGGGATCCTGCTCGACTGTCGCCTATCATCGAAGGAGAAGCAGAGGGATGCTCATTTATTTGTTTTGGCATGCGTGTCGTTTTTTGAAATATTTGGTGTTTCCCGGGCTATTTCCTGTTTATGTAATATTCGCACAATTTTGGCCCAAGTGGTCGCTTTATTTATTTTCCGGCCATTGGTCGTTTCGTTTTGAATATTTAATGTGTTATTTGCAGGATTGTTGACAAGTTAGCCCGATTAGGACTTTTGTATTTTGCTAAGTTTATATTGAGGATATGCTTATTTTATATGTTCGTCAGTGTGGGGAAACCGATCAAACTTTCAGGGCGAATGTTGCGCGAGAGCCGGAATCCAGGTCTCATTTTCGAGGGACCCAGGTTCGGAGGTGTTAACTTCCCATTGCGAGTCGGGAGTTCTACCATCGTGGCACAAAGGCTATGGAGCTCGGCCGAGTTATCCACGTCGGGCTAAGTATACGCTCGTCAACAAAGCGGAACCTCGCCCATTCTACATACTTTGGGTGCTACACTTGTGCCTAGGCATGCACGTGTGGTTCAGTTTAGGCGGGTCTGTCTTGTCGACCGGACCTGCCGACAACTCAGTGTTTTTAACTATAATATTGTTTTAGCTTTTCAGTGTTCCATGATCAAACGAGTTGTTCCCCTTGTAAATTTTCTAAGTAATATGCTTCGGTTCCCGTTTTGACGTAGACGTGATAAGGACCTTCCCACTTTGCCGCGAGCTTTCCCTTGCGAGATTCTTTGCGATTTCTCTTCAAGACAAGGCTGCCGACCTCGAACTCTTGACGTATCACCTTGGTGTCATAGCGCATGGATATTTTTTGTTTGAGCGAAGCCTCTCGCAAGGCCTCTCCCATTCTGATTTCTTCCACCAAGTCGATCTCTTCTCTGAGGGTGACGTCGTTCATCTCCTCGTTGAGAGGTGCCTAGGTTCATCTGGAAGGTACCCCGATTTCTATGGGGATAACGGCCTCCGTCTCGTATGCTAGTCGGAACGGAGATTCCCCAGTAGACGAGTGAGTGGTTGTTTGATACGCCCAGAGCGTGCTATGTACCTCCTCGACCCATCGCTTCTTAGTTTCTTCTAACCTTCTCTTGAGGCCTATGAGTATCACCCTATTGGCAGCCTCGGCCTCGGCCTGTATCTTTGGCATTTATCGTATTTCTTCACGTTCTCTCTTGCATTGTGCTGCATGGTGGGCCAGTAGTATCCCGCCCGCAAGGCTTTCCTCGCGAGGGATCTTCCGCCCAGATGGTCACTACCGATACCGTCGTGGATTTCGAGCAATATTTGTTTTGCCGCGCTTCGATCGACACACTTGAGGAGTGGGATGTAAAATCCTCTTATATAGAGTTTGTGTTAGACTTATACGTACGAGCAGGCCTTTCGTCTGAAGACAATCGACTCTTTCGGTTCATCGGGGAGTTTTCCTTTAGTGAGGTAATCGTGTATAGGGGTCATCCAGCAATCGCTGTCCATGATGGCGAATACTCCTAGGGTGGCAGATACTTTCTGGGTGCTCGGCTGAGTGAGTACCTCTTGTATTACATATTTATTTCCTCCCTTCTTCTTTGTGCTCGCCAGTTTGGATAAGACGTTTGCACAGGCATTGTGCTCGCGAGGGACATGTTGAACATCCACAAACCTGAATTTCTTCTTCGCCTCCTGGACCAGGGCCCAATATTCTGAAAGTTGGTCGTTTTTGACCTGATATTCACCTCAGATTTGTGAGGCGACCAACTGAGAATCGGTGGATATTTTTACTTCCTCGCCTCCCAGATCTTCGGCTAGCCACAAGCTTGCAAGGAATGCCTCGTATTCAGCTTGGTTGTTGGAGGTCAGAAAAGACAGAGCGAGGGAAACTTCTAGTAGGGTCCCTTCCTCATTCTCTAATACGATGCCCGCGCCACTTCCGGTCGCACTGGAGGCGCCATCGACGAAGAACGTCCAGTGGCGCGGGCCTTCCGGATCCCCGAGTGAGGTTATTTCCGCTACGAAGTCGGCCAAGGCTTGAGCCTTAAGGGCTTTCCTTCTTTCGTATTGGATATTGAATTCAGAGAGTTCCAGAGACCATTTCAGCATCCTTCCATCCATGTCTAGTCTTCTGAGCAGCTGTTTTATTGGTTGATCCATCTGGATCACTATGATATGGGCCAGGAAGTAGTGTCTTAGCCACCTCGCAGCGTTCATGTAGTCCAAGGATACTTTCTCGATTTGCTGATATCTTGATTCCGAGCCCTGTAGGGCTTTGCCCGTGAAGTAAATTGGCCTTTGTCCCTCTGGGGTTTCCCTTATTAGTGTCGCGTTTATTGTCTCAGAGGTGACAACTAGATAAAGGTAGAGGACTTCGTCTTTCCCAGACCGGGATAAGACGGGCGGTTGCAAGAGCGCTCTTTTCAAATGGGCGAGGGCTTGCTCGCATTCAGGCGTCCACTCGAAGGTGGCTTCCTTGCACATGAGTTTGAACAAGGGGAGCGTGTACTGGGTGGATTTCGCCACGAATCGGGAAAGAGAAGTGAGCATACCGTTCAAGATCTGGATGGATTTCTTCGAGGTGGCCATCAGAAATTAGGATAAGGCCTAACATTTGTCGGGGTTCGCCTCGATGCCCCGTTCTGTCAGATAGAACCCGAGGAACTTTCATGCCTGTACGCCGAAAGTGCACTTTTCCGGGTTGAATTGCATCCGGCATTTTCGGGATTGCTCGAACACTTTTTTCAAATAGGCGGCATGGTCGAGATCTTCAGTGGACTTGACGATCATGTCGTCCATGTAGACTTCGAGCATGTCGTCTATTTCATTGGAAAAGACTTTGTTCATCATGCACTGGTAGGTATCACCCGCATTTTTCAGGCCGAAGGGCATTATGTTATAGTAATAATTGCTCGACTCAGTCATGAAAGCGGTATATTTTTTATCCGTTTTTTCCATGGGAATATAGTTGTAACCATAATATGCATCCATGAAAGATATCAGTTTAAAACCGGTCGAATTATCGACCAGTTTGTCAGTATTGGGAAGGGGATAAGCATCTTTCGGGAAAGCCCAGTTGAAATCAGTATAGTCAATCCACATTCGCCATTTGCCTTTAGATTTTTTAACGAGGACTACATCGGAGAGCCAGGTTGTGTACTGGGCTTCAGAAATAAAATGTGCCTCTATGAGGTCTTTTACAGCTAATTCAACAGCTCGTGACTTCTCAGTCAACCACTTTCTTCTGCACTGTGCGACCGCCTTGATGGTAGGATCAATGGTTAGGTGATGGCATGAGACCTCAGGGTCTAAACCGAGCATCTCTTCTGCACTCCAGGCAAAGAGATCAGCATTCTCCCATAGGGAAGCTTTGAGTTGCCTCTTCGCTAGGTCGGGGAGGTCTGCTCCGATCTTTACTCCCCTGGTGGGGTCTTCTCCAAGGGGCACCAACTCGAAGTTACCATTCGGGATAGGGCGTGCGTGACTTGAGAGTTCGTTGTGGCTATCATAGGAGGTTGACCCTTCGTCTTGGACCATAGGCTCTTTCCTTTTCTTCCTTTGCTCCACATTGTCTTCCATGGAGAAGTGACTGTCGAGGTCAATGGTGTCGACCCTCGGCAGCGGCCTGGATTCCTCGGAGATGGAGGGAAGCATGGATCTAGTGGTCGTTCGAGGCTGGGTGTTGATGGAGCCAAGGCCCTTCGCAGAAGCTTTGAAGCACCTCCTGGCTGCTTGGATGTACTCTTGAAGAGTGGCAACCAAACCTTCGGCCGTGTAGTATTTCATCTTGAGATGAACGGTGGAGGGGACCGCGATGAGTTCGGCGAGAGTAGGTCTCCCAAAGATGCATTGGTAGAGAGATGGATAGTCCACCACCAAGAATTGGGTCTTGATGGCTCTGGCCATTATCCCCCTGCCAAAAGTGACGACCAGCTCCAGGTACCACCATGGCTTCGTGCTGGCCCCGTTGAAACCTTGAAGATCAAAACCCACATAAGGGGGTTAGGTGGCTCTCGTTCAGCTGCAAAGTGTTGAACAGTTGGGCGTACATGATGTCCACCGAACTTCCCTGGTCGACCAAAATGAAACGCACATCCAAGTTAGCCATTCGAGCTCTCACGAGTAGTGGGATGCTCGAATTTTAGGCTCCTCCTGGTAACTCTTCCCTGTAAAACGCGAGGGGGTGAGATCATCCTCGAAACTTGTCGAGCGTGGCGTCCATCTCAGAGTTGGCCTCGATGAGTTGGTCAAACCTTCTCTTCACCGATCCCACTGTATGCCTGTTAAACCCTCCACCGGAGATGACCATGGCTGCGGGGAAGGATTCCCACATACTGTGGGTGGAGAAGTATAGGGGGACGCCCTCCATGTCCGGAAATTAGAAGTCTTCCTGCCGTGAAATTCTCAGGGTGACCAGAATAATGTCGAGGTCAGAGGATTTCTTCCCTTCCTCGACATTCTTCGTCTCTGGTGCTTCGTCACGGGCGGCCTATTTTTTCTTGTACTTCTTGAGGTGCCCGTATCTAATTAATATTTCGATTGCATCCTTTAGGTGAATGAAATCCTCTGCATTGTGGCCGTGACTCTTGTGGAACCTGCAGTATTTGCTTGTGTCGGTTCTTGGCTTCAACGGTGTTTGTCGGGGGAAGTGCACCCTGGCTTGCTTGAACTCAGAATTAGCACATTTGGAAAGAATACGCTTCCTCAAATTTATCAGGGGGGTATAGTCGTGGAAGTAACCAGCCAACCCCTTGTAGTCTTTTGGGTCACGCGATCTATCCTCCCGTTTCTTATCCCCCCAACGGGATTCGAGGGTTCGTCATTCTTTGAGGGTCTTGCACTCTCCCTGTGCCTGGATTCCCGGGTGTTATTGGCCACCTCCTTCTCCTCATACTATATGTACGCCCGAGCCTTTAGGAGAAGGGAATCGAGCATGGCTGGTGTTTCTATGCCCAAAACCTTGGCAAAGTCACTGCGGGGATGGAGCCTACGCTCGAACAGGTATTTCTTCATGTCGTCCGTTGTTGGGACCTGGACCGCTTCTTTGTTAAAGCGCTCAATATACGCTCACAGAGATTCGTCTCTGCCTTGTATGATTTCCTAGAGCAAAGCTTCTGATTTAGGATTTCGGTGGGAGGTAGTGAAATTCCTTAAAAACATCTTCTCGAGCTATTTCCACGAGGTGATGGATTCGTTGGGCAAACTTTTGAACCATGCCATCGCCCCTTTCCCGAGAGTAGTCGGGAAGAGTCTGCATTTGCTGGAGCCCCTGACCCCTCTGTAGTCTAGGAGCACATCAATGTTCTCAATATGCTCGTCAGGATCCGTCGTGCCATCGTAGGTCCCTAGAGTGGGCGGCTTCTCTAGGCCGACAAGGAGTGTAGCTTTTGTGATCTCCTTCGATAGTGGGCCATGGGGCTCATCATCTTCACTGTTGACAGGAGATGGAGAAGGAGAGTGACAATTTCTCTCCCGTCGATCGTCGCGATCCCGTCGAGGGGAGGGGCTCCTTCGTTTTTGTTTTGGCTCGGGAGAGGTAAATCGAGTGTGGTCGATCTGCCTATTGTCCTTCCTCTTCTTGAACGAAGGGGAGTCTTGATCTCGGGCAGGAGGTGTCCGATTGTGTTTCTTGAAGAAAGAAACATTGTGCCTTTCCTTCTTGGGCGGTGGACCATGCCTGGGTGGTGATGCGCTGGGGGAACTTCGTCTTTGGGTCCTCCCAGGAGGAGATCTTGAACGCCTGTTTTCCAAGGCTCCTATCCTCTAGATTTAATGAAGGATGAGGGCGTTGGTCTGATTTAGGGCAGCGAGCAGTGCTGCCATGGTCGAGTCGGTGTTGAGAGGGATAGGAACAAGTTGCAATATTTCTGGTAGTTCCTCGGCAGGATTCTTGGAACGTCCTTCGTCCAAGAGTAGGTCATCGCCACGTTGGGCATCAGCAGAATCGAGGGACGCAGTTTTTCCATCATGGAGGCTACGGTTATCCTCAAGGAGAGGGTGTTCCTGGATTCCATTAGTCTTGCAAGCAGGGGAAAGGATGGTTTTTTCGAACAGGTAAAGATCGTTATAGTCGACCATGATATGAGAGATGGATCTTGAAAGTAGAATTGTTTTGATCTTAGGTTCCGAGGGAAGAAAGATGGGGATATCAGTTTCCCACAGACGATGCCACTAATCTTGTGGTTAATCAGAACCTTGAGAGCAGTAGGAGGACGATCTTCAATCGGGCAGAGGAAAGAGGGGGTTGTACCTGCAAGGTACTCCAATGATCAAGTAAGAGCGGGAGCAAGAAGGTACTAGCAAAATATCAGGTAGTGAGTAGTAAGTATGTGATACCCGGACCTCAGTGGTGTGAGGGTTTATATATTTCCCCTGGCGTGTGGCCATTGGTTCCTGATTTCCCTCCTAAATACATGGGTCTAGAAAATCAGGTAACTGCCAGGACTTGGTCAAACCGGGCAGATATGCCCGTAACTAGCAGTTGGTTTCGGGGAGGAGGCTAATTGCAGGTATCTCTCTGGTTGGTCCCTGGTGGTCTGCACGATGCTAAAGTCGGGTAAACTGAGAGGATGCTCGACGGGCATCTTGGACCAGAGCTGGATCAAGAGGGCAATAGAAAGGTATTGCCCGACAGGTGCAGGCAGTTCTGGTCACGGTCGGTGGGTGGCACCCAAGAGAAGCCTTAGACTGGGCCCACTCAAGCTTTCGAGCCAGTCCAGAACAAGCTATATCTCACAAGTAAATATATATATATATATATATATATATATATATATATATATATATATATATATATATATATATATATATATATATATATATATATATATATATATATATATATATATATATATATATATATATATATATATATATATATATATATATATATATATATATATATATATATATATATATATATGTATGCATCAAATCATTCAACAATGCATTAATTAAGAGTTTGAGATTGATAAAATTACCAAAATCGATGATGTTGAAGGAGAGAGTTCTGAGATGCTTTGCACATGAGTGATGATTGGTACGACTTCCTGGGAACCTCATAAGTGTGATAAAATGCTTGGAATTGACTGATAAAGGCTGCACACGAGGGTTTAAGTGTTCCCTAGTTTCTTAAAAATTTTAAGATTTTAGGGTTGCTTTTATGATGTAGCGTGGTGTTCTTGAGTGGCTGAAGGTGTTATGTATTTATAGGGCATCACATTAGGTTAACAATCATTGAAAGGATCTTGTGCAATCATGGTCAAATCAAAAAAGAATAAAAAATGTTTTCAAGTTTCCATATTTTAAGATTCTTGCCCTATTAGACCTCACACGGTTTTGGCAAATTGTCATGAGCTTTTTTGGGCCTCCAATTTGATCAAAATAAAAGTCCACACGCCTAAGTCCAATGCTTTCATATTTTATTTGATTTAATTTACACTTAAATGAATAAAATCCAAATAAAAGAAATAAAAACCATAAAAATATGTGAATGGATTTAGAGGTCTAATATGAGGTTATGAACATATTTAGACCTTAAAAGAAAGGTCCACTAGTCTAAAATTTCAAGTTTGCTCAATTTAAACTTCATGCATTTTCTTAAAAATTGCTCAACTGGCACAACTCATAACTTGCACAATTTTTTTCATATAATGGCGATCTTTGACTTTTTGGAAATCTAAAGATGTCTCCTACAACTTTCATGTTGAACATTTATTCATTTGAAGCCTTTATCTTCGTGTAAATTGCTTTGACAAAAAATGTCTTTTTGTTGACTTTTAAAATGACCTGTAATGTTTTGGCCCATATCTCTCAAATGAAGCATTTCTGGCCTTGATCTTAGAGAGGCAAAATAGTTGAGAATTGAATTTCCTTCAAAATGAGCTTTGGTTGATGAGTTTCTGATGAAGTATGCAAAAGTTGTGCTTGGTCAAAGTTCAGTTGACTTCTCCTTAAGAAAACCCTAATTTAGTAACTTTTGACTTTTGATGAATCTTTGAGTTTTCTTGATAAATCATGATCAACCCCTGATCAAATGATGGATGTGACTTCAAAATGTTGATTTTTACCAAAAAATCTTGAAGTTTGTCCGTAGATTGATCAAAGTTAACTGATTTCCCAATACACATAATTTTCAATCATCTAATCAATTGAATGAGCAAACTTGTACTGAAAGGCTTGAAATTTGGTATGAGGATTCTTTGAAGCATATGAGAAACAATGAAATACACTTGAGGAATTATAAAATCAATTTCATTTGAGAAAATCAAAACCCTAGTTGTAGGTTGGTTTCTTAGGAGGAGAGTTCATCTGATTAATCCTTGATAAGTATTGAGTGTTTGAGACTTTCATGAGCATGAGGAGGTATCTTGAACCATTTTATCTTAAGAATGGGAGGGAAATTTTTGGAATAAAACACTAATTAATTAACAAATAGCTTTCACAATTTTTATTAATTAAAAACTAAACAACCTTAACCTTTTGTACTTGACGACTTTTGATCTTACCCGACATATAAATTGTTCTACTTTCATAGTAACCAACAAAGTTAAGTTTTAGAAAGGTTGTCATTGAAACTAAAATAGTCCTGATATAATTCCTCAAATAGAAATTATTTTGAGTACCGTCAAATCAATGATCTGCATATTCCAACAAATATAAATTTATCTAGATGTAATTATAACATAAATCAAAACAACATAATCAATTGTGTGCGTGAAAACAATAAACATATCAAAGTAAAGTTTAAATATGAAATTAAAAGAAAGGTAGAAGAAGATTGTGCGAATAAAAATAAAAAAGGGCGATTAAATAAATAATACGATAAATAAAACTGATACAAAGAGGCTTTAATCTGGTACAGGAAGGAAAATGTTGAAACTTGAATGCAGAAGATAAATGACAAAAATATTAATGCTTCAAAATAAAGGTTGCTCCAAACTCGATTACATAATCAATCAATGGTGCGATAACCCTTCGGCGTGAAGAGTTAATCGCTTACAAAATTGATAATATAATGGCTTAAGTTTGTATCTAAGCTTGGATAATCAAAAGTAAAACAATAAATCCTATTTATAATAAACCAAAACCCTAAAAATCATGTTGGCAGTTGCATAAAGCGTGGGCGAAAATATTGGAGAGGAAAGTGGAGTCATGGAGACCAAGCGAAAACTATTTCAAACTGCTTCTCGCCAACAACGTATGGAGATCGCCGCAGACCTCATGTCGAACGCCATGCTTCATAGTGGGCTTTGACTTAGTATTTTTTGACCCAGAAACATGGACCACTCATGGCCAACTGCATGGTGAACGTCATGGTGGTCGCCATTAGTACAAAATGCTCCATTTTCTCTGTTTTTTGTCTGTGTTGCTTCGTTTCTCCACATATGTCTATGAATTAGCAAAATATCTGAAACATACACAAATACCATCATAAAAGAGGAAATGTAACACAAAATGATAACAAATCATGCATATACCGAGTGAAATAATTCGTGTAATTTGGTGTCATCAAACTCTCTCACACTTGAACCATTTCTTGTCCTCAAGCAAAATAAAAGTGAACAATGATACTAAAATAACTTCGGGCTTCGAAGACTTCTTTTCAGACAAAATTATATCAATAGGTACTAAATCACAAAAATATGAGCATTGTAATAACATGTTCCACATTTTTGCAGGTATAAGTCTCTTTCCTATACAAACCAATCTGAATCATGTCATTATTCTTAAGTCTAACTTACTCGTCCCATTTCTCAACCTTTTTCATTCACACACAATCACATTAAGCGTGTTATCCATACATACTCATAGTAAGGTGACCAGTTAGTGATTCTGATGTTTTTGCACGGGGTTCTAGTACTTTTTAAGTGGTGTAACCCCTTTGCTTATCCTATTGTAGTTGCGTGGGATCAAACCGTAATCCTCCCTACCAAGTTCAGCACCAGAAACCTCTGAACCAACCAACAATGGATCTTTCTCTATTTTTGCAGGTTCCACAATCGTTGGGATAAATGACCGGGTGAGGGTCACCTAACTTAGAGGGTGCATTCCCTATTTTTAGTAAATCATAGTAGAGAAGAAATGTTAAGATCACCCACTTATATTCATCGTATTCCATACATAGAACATGATTAAGTCGAAGTCGACTGCTAAAATAAACTACTCAAGGACTTTATTTTTTGGAGATAATTCAAGGCTAAGGAATAATAACTATCCATATCGGTTTTTATACTTAAGAGAATCATGGTGTTAAAAAGATACTGACATTTTAGAAAATTTCCCAAGTCTCCATAACCTGTTCTAAACTTGTCTAATAGCCCACAACTTAAAAACAAACACTGTTGACTTTTGCAAAATTCTTTTCGTTATGGCTCAAGAAAAAGGGAAATATCTAATGAACAACAAAATGACAACACATGAATGACTCGATAAAAACAAACTAAATCTAAAAGAAAAAATTAGAAAGCAATAAAGAAAAAAATGAAATCTAACTAGAAAGTGAGTAAAGCTCCCCTCTCACACTTAGATCAAACATTATCCTCAACGCTTCAAACCAAGGTGAGAAAGGGAAGAAAGAAACCGGTGTGCTTTTCTCTGGTCTGCGGGGCCACCTCTCCCCTTTCCTAGATCAAATCTCTGAGAAAAGTGGAGTTGTTCTATTTGTGATGCCAATGCGACATTTGAATCTGTCAAGCCACTAATTTGTCCCAGAATGGACGCCTGGTTGGCCAGTGTGAGCTGATTTGCGGAAGTCACATGCTCGATCACAACCTACTGGCACTGGGTACTAGCAGGATGTATAAGCTGAGCCTGTAGCACTGACTGTAGGGATCTACGAGTCTCATCATGTGACTCTCGCATATAAGCTCACATATCATGTTGGTGTCTGTATAACATGGTACAATCAACATCCCGAGGGATATCCTCAGCTTGGGTCCTGTGACTCAAGGTGGTACCTATAAAATGATCAGAAACATGTGGCATATAGTGTGGATCAGAAAAATAGGCTGGTGGAGAGTGACAGGTAGGTGAAACACGTTCCTTCCTGTTCAGCTCCTCATCAGTATCATTACCTACATCTGCATTATCAAGAAATATTGTGGGTGAGGGGCCAATATACTTAGAGGCATCAATATTATAAGTCCAGTTCGCCCTTACTCGCAAATCAGTACGTGAAGGCCATGGCAGAATGATACTCTTAACAACTTCATTGTGAATTATAAGGTGGTGCCCACCCTTTTTTTGTTTTCTACAAAACTGTATGTTTCTGGCATGATCAATATCAAGAGTGAAGGGCATAAGAGGCTCAAAGTTATCAAGTTGTGCATCAAGGACAATTGCACGTGCCAGGGAGGTAATCAGGCCTCCAAACAATATAGGACCTCTCTTAAAAACACTTGCTCTCATGTGAGCTATCATGAAAAGTGTTGAATTTACCTATCTTCCTGCAAGAGAAGCCTGTAAATAAAACATTTCCTTCACATTTGTTTTGTTAGTGTTGTCCCCGCCAAAAATAATGTATGCTAACATTTAGCAAAAATAGCGGATGATCGGGTTATGGATCGCAGAACCGAGGTTCCCCTCAAAAGGATTAGGTGTCAAAGTTGTAATCTCCCTCCAAAATACAAAAGCCTCATTTCCCCAGTTCGGCTCAAGTGGAGCCTCACAAGGTATTCCACTGCCGTGGGGAATTTCTAATAAGCCCATAATTTCATCAGTAGTAAATTTATATTCAATATTAGACACTTGAAAATTTATGGTGCCTGCAGTGCTTGCAGACTCAGGTCTAGTTTTATAAATTAGTGAACTCATAAATTCCCGTGTTATTAATTCATATGTGGAATCTCTTCACTCAAATAAACTCCTTAATCCAAAGTTATTAACTAGATAATAAACATCATCATAAATGCCTAAAGTACGCAAACAAGGGTTATCAGAATACCTCATGGGAATAATGTCCCAATCTGACAGTGCTGCAAACCTATCCATCTGACGCGTTCCCCCGGTTCCCGCTCGGAAAATTATCTTAAAGTTTCCTTCCATCATTTATGTGAGGAATGAAGGTTTTAATGAATTTTGGGATTTTTTTTTGAAAATCAAGGGTTTGTGGATTTGGATGAGAAAAATGGTTTTTTTTTATAGACGTAAGTTGGGGGGAACTAATGGAAGGTTGAAGGATTTTGTGAGTTATTGGAAGTAATTTGAGTGGGTGGAGTTGGTGAATGTTAATAGAGGAAGAGAGTGGGTAG
Organism: Vicia faba; assembly: GCA_948472305.1. Classification (NCBI taxonomy): domain Eukaryota; kingdom Viridiplantae; phylum Streptophyta; class Magnoliopsida; order Fabales; family Fabaceae; genus Vicia; species Vicia faba. Next base: position 969,195,385 of record OX451740.1, read on the forward strand.
GAGGTGAAGAAAATAGTGGGAAAATGGTGGAATGTGGCTTTTTTCCGCCTCTGTTTGTGTTCGAACATAGAATGTCATGGAGTTCGCCACAGGGGCCCTAGTGATCTCCATGCGTCATAGTTTGCTAATAGGCTCGTTTTGTGGAGTCTTTTGGGATTTGTTTCTCAACTTGGGTTTCAGACCCCCGTTTTTGCTTGCAAAGGCAAAAAAAGAAATAACATTAACTATAATATCCAAGGGTTAAATGCACAATTATAACAAATAAATTTTTAAAAGATTTTTCAAAAATTCTTAATGAAAAATTTAATTATTATAATCCTAAAAATTTTGAAAAAGATATGTAAGTAAAGTTTGAGCGCAAAAATAAATCTAACAACGGTTAGAAAATCTAATGACAAAAAATAAAATGATGGTGAAATAAATCTAATAAATGACTAAATGGAATGATAAGTGGGATCATGCATCTGATGTGAACGAGATGCATGAAACTCAGAAAGTTGGTGTCAGAGACTGCAAATCTCTTGGGATAGGAAATTTTCCTCCTCTGAATGAGTGGCGTCAAAAATCATCATCTGCTGTGTGATGTCTCTGATTTCCTCTCAAAGAGTAACAATTTCCTGGCACATGATGATAAGCTCACGATCTCAGTCACTTCCTTCTACAGAACTAGTGGAGGAAAAAGTAGTAGCCTTATCTGAGAGGGGTAAAGGGTGATATTTTGGTGTAGGTGGAGCGACTGGCCTAAAAGGTGTTTTGCCTTGGTCTTCCAAAGCATAAACCCAATTTCTCTATTTTAGACTGTTGTACCCAAAAATTTCCCCTCTCATTTCTCAAAGGATCAACCTGGACTCTCAGGTTTGCTTTCATCCAGTTTCAAGTCTTGAATTACAACTTTTCAAGAAAATCATTCACAAAGGCAAAATGGTAAAAAACACACTGAAAAGTCAAACTTTGACTTTTAGATCCAAATCAAGTTACAACAATTATATTTCATCAAAATATGAAATTGGTTCATCAAAAAATCAGAAGTCAGAAGTTACTTTGAAAAAAATGAAATTTCTAAGCATTTAGAAAATTTTCTAAGTGTTAAGAGAATATGATACTTCAGAACTTCTGAGCCATCCTCCATGCAAGTGCAGTCAGAAGTTGCAAACATGGCTCAGAATATAGCCTTCAATCAGAACATGGCTCTTCAGCCTCTATGGAAGTGCAATCAGAACATGGCTCTTCAGCCTCTATACAAGTGCAGTCAGAAGTTGCAAACACGGTTCAGAACATGATGCTTCAATCAGAACATGTAGAAGCGATGCTCTTTATTCAGAACATGATGCTTCAATCAGAACATGTACAAACGATGCTCTTTATTCAGAACATGATGCTTCAATCAGAACATGTAGAAGCGGTGCTCTTTGGTCAGAACATGATGCTATAATCAAAACATGTAAAAGCGATGCTCTTTGGTCAGAACATTGATTCTTCAGCATATGAAGGCTAGGTTCAATGCTCCTTCAGAACATGCTGGAGCAAAAAGATACAAAGATCAAAAGTTGGATGTTCATTCTGAATTATGCTGAGACTGAACCTCTGATCCAGAATTAAGCAATGATGTAGAATCTCACGTTGTAGGATTTCTGGGTTGATCAATATCATCATCATTTAATGCTCGTTTAATTCTCACAACCCCTTATGGGTCTTTGTTCAAAGGATTTTTCCACATGTGGCATAGAAGCACCTTTACTGTCTTGGAAAAGCAAACTCTTGTACAAAAGTGTGTTGGGCCCATGAATTACTTTTGCTTTGGAAGTTACTTTTCTTTAATTCCTGCCTACAGTTCTAGTTTAGGCACGGCTAAAAGCTGCTGACCACCTTACTTTGTGCTTTGAGACATACTTGTTTGAACTTGCTTCAAGAACAAGTCAGCGCCTAGCATATGATGGCTGTAACTTTGATTATTCCAAGCTACTAAATCCTTGCCTATAAATTGAACTACATTTGCAACTGTAAAGGGGTTGAAAATTTAAGAAAGAAAAAGCCTTGAACCCCTGCTAAAATTCCAAGAGTCCAAGAATTGTAAACACAACATACAAAACCTGTTAACTTTTGATTCCTTGCATTCAGACTCCATTTGTTCTCAAGTATTTCTTGACTAAAACCATCCACACAGTTTCTGATTCACATATTAGAAACTTCCCTAACTTATGTACTCATACTACCATACACTCTCCATCAACCTCAAAGAAGTCAGAACATCATCCCTTTTGCTGTTCCAAAAGTTGATAACTTCCAGCCTGCTGAATACGTAAAGAAGCTGCTCAGAACATCATCAGAGTTGAGGTTAACTCTGGTTCACAGAATGTCCTCCAGCTGCAAGGTAAGTTGCTGCTGACTCTCACCACATTACTTAAGCATTACCAGATTTGCATGTTCAAAAATACGATGTAGATATCATGTTTCTGATGTTGTACATATTATGAGATTTCATGCATCTGCCTGCCTAAGTAGGGAATAAATCAGTTCAGAACTTCCTGAAGAAATTATAACTCAAAATTAGGATTAGCAAATTCATACTTGTCTCTGATTTTGTTTTGATATTTCTTGTTTCTAAAACACTATGACACCTGCCATAACTGTCATATGCACATCTTCTTTTGTTGAGAAATGACAAAGTTGCAGATGTTCTGACTAGCATGGAGAGGGAGACCAAGTCCTGCCAGTGGTATCAGAACTTCTGAAATCTACTTTGTTTCCAGTAGTATCAGAACTTCTGAAAACTACACCATTCCCAGCGGACCCTGAACTTCTGACTTTGCCTATTTTTCACTAACAGGATATCTGTTTTGCAGCACGCCAGAGTCAGAACTTCTGACCTCCTTTAGTCAGCAATACGTTGATTCTAATTTTATTTTTCTCACTATTTTTGCTATTACTTTCTATTTCATTAATCAAAAGACACCAATTTTTTTTTAAAATATTTTTACACGCTTTATTTTATTTCTTAAAAACAAAAGATCAAAAATATTTTCTTAAAATAAAACAAGTCCATTTTACATCTTTTGTACATTCTTATCCATTCAATATGGTTGTAATAATAATTTAGGATTTAATTTTATTTGCAATCCCCATTTGTAAATATGTACCCCCATCCCTAAAATATTGTAATAGCGTAGGACTTTACATTTCCGCAATTTATCGCTTTCAAATATAAATGCTAGTAATTAGGGTGTGTATGGCAAGACATGAAATTGACAAATAGATCACCCTAATCAAGACTAAATGCATGCAATCAAATACACTTTCACACTAGCACCCCTAGGGTGATTCCACTTGTTGCCTTACAAAAATGGTCATGTTATGCATGTGGGATGTCTTAGCATAAACAAATCAAAATACAAGATCATAGTCCCTCGATGACGCTATCAAAGTTGCCTTTCAAAATGATCTTAGTACCTAAAGAAAAAATGCTAAGTCATCTCACAACATTGCTATCATGGTCATACGATGACCCAACATCCGTCCCTTCACATCTAGCGATGGAGCTTCTTACCAAATAAATGGTAAGATAGCAACATCTAAAGGAGGAGGAAAATAACATTTAAGACCTTTTGAGTAGGTAGGTTTGATCTTAGTTACTCGTTTGCTCACAACAAAACATTTTACACCAACACTCTCATTTGAAATATTTTCAAAAGACAACACTTTGTATGCATTCTTATAGAGACGAGAACCATCACAAAGACACCTTTTCAAAATCACTTTCAAAAACACATCTCACAAATACCTCTTTGAACTATTTTCGAAACAAACACGTTGTATGCGTTCTTATAGAAACGAGAATCATTACAAAGTTACATTTTCAAAATACTTTCAAAAACCACACCACAAGCACATTCAAACAAAAGCAAGTGATCTAGCAAGTAACTAAGAGCCCATGGAAAACCATGGATGAAAAGGGTGCTAATACCTTCCCTTTTCATTATCTATCCCCCGAACTCAAGAAAACATCTCTAAAGGTATTTCTTGTACTTTTTCACCTTTCCTTTTGGATAAAAGAAAAGTCGGTGGAGACTCTTACTAAACTGCAACATTTGCAAACACAAACACAAAACAACCAAGTAAGTTCTCCCACCGTATCATAGAACTTGCGACTCTGCTGGGGAATTCTCTAAAAGTGGGGTTACCTTAGGGTTAGATCATATTTACTTGCTTTCTTTGTTTGACTTGAATGTTTTACATTTTTGTTCTTTGTTTGGGTTTGAATCCTCCACCCAAATTTGGGGATACCTTATAGGTAAGTAGCAATACATTGTGGAAACTGTGCGAGGTATACCGACATGGTCTAAGCAATAGCTACGTTAGTGCGACATATTTGTGGGTACCGGTAGCCCTTAAGTAGTCAAGGAGAATACAGGGCCGTTGAGTGATGTCATGAAGCACTAACTGACTTTTAGAACCTTTACTTGACCAACTTAGCCATTAGGACGCAGTGAGATGGTCGGCTTTGGTGCAGTCCAAAGTTGGTAGATACTCGATACTACACTCATTGAGGTTTGGTTTTTTGGGATATTTTGGTCGCCATTAAAGAGGCTTACGCTGAAACAATACCCGAGAAAACAAACCAATGATATTGAGATCCCTTAGAACCCGATTAATATTAACTAGGACAAGTTGAGCCAACTAAACTTCAAGAGGGTACTTACCTACAAACTCCATGCAAGCCTAAAACTAAGGATTTGTTTGCTTTGTGTGAATATGATTATTTGTATATAAACTTGCTTACCTCGCATATTTGTACATAACATCATCACATCATACCATAGCATTTTCAATAACCATTTCAAGGATCTCGAGGGCCTATGATGCAGGGTCACGTTGAACCAGATGTCTATCAAGGGACAAGAGGATTTATTTTCCTCTGACCAAACACGGTCAAAGATCAAGTACAACAAACTTGAGTCAAGGGCTAAAATCCACTTGACACGATGAGCTTAATTCTCGTGGAAGGACATACACCGATACAAAGTTCTCCAATCAAAACTGTAAGTGACTACTAACATTTACCCTGCGAGATCCTTGAAAACAAGCATCCACATATCATGCATCATATCATGACAGGTTTCTCCCATACAAGTCTCCTTATCTTCCTACTGTTATTTTAGTAGAGATGGCTCTAGAGCAGACTATCAAGGACATCCAGGCTCATAACGCTCAACTTCAAGAGATGTTCTTGAACCTGTCCAAGGGGGCAAGAAGAGGTGAAGTCTCTCCTCACAAGGGGGATGGTCATCAAGAATCCGGAGGGAACTAAGGATGATAAGTTGGAAAGGCTACAAATTGAAATGGCAACAATAAAAGTCCAGATGATGGGATAACTAGTGGGATAGATGGCTCTTATTCAAAACCTGACTCAAGGACATGAAGAGCTAAAAGCCCTTGTCAACAGGCTTCATCAAGACAGATGCAACCAAATGGAGCAAACAGTCAGAATTGAAGATCGAGTCATTGACCAGCCTCTGATGAAGAGTGTACCTGTTCAATTTGCTTCCATGTCACGAGCCCAACAACGAATTCGTCAACATCAACCGGAAAATCAGCAAAGGCAAAGTGAGCCCGAAAGACAGTTTACCAACATCAACATACCACTGTCCCAATCTTTGCAACACATGCTGAGGATGAATCTGATTACACCAATAAGACCTCATCCAAATCCCAAAACATTTTCTCCGAGCTACAATCCTGATGCCAGGTGTGCCTATCATTCCGATAGTCCTGGGCATAATACAAACGATTGTTGGGCGCTGAAGTACAAGATTCAAAACCTGATCGACGAAGGAATGCTGGAATTCACACAAGATGGCCAGACTGAATTCTTCTGCCATCCCTCAAAGGCTCACCACCTAAAGTGACAAGTTCAGACAAAGAGGCTTCTGTTCATTTCAATTTTCAGTTGCAATTTCTTTTGCTTGTTCAAACACTTATCTATTAATGTCGAACTTTGTTTCATTAATGCATTGCATATGTTTGTCTTGAATTAATCCATTCGTCTTCACTATATTTAAACTATGCTTTTTACTCCCCTTATATTCAACTCTTGTCTTAAAAGTTGCAAGCCTTTAGAGGGAGGATGACAAAAACAATGCCATAATCTCATACAGTATGCTTTTGGACAGACCTTGCTAATGATGTACATGCATTCTTTCAAATCCTAAACACTGGAGTTATAAGGAAGATAATCCCTAGTCAACCCCTTCGAGCCAAAGAAGCAGAAGTTTTCTTTCTTGCACAAATTGAAACCTTTAGATCAAAACCTGGGGCAGGGTAGTCTCTCAGTTAATTCAAACGCGCGTTTGGCCGCAAACTCTCATCTCGTAATACAACGAATGACATAAAAAATATTCCTCTGAAATCAAAAGACGGTGATGGTTCCCTATCACATAGGAAATCATTATCTCTCAAAGGAAAAGGCCACTGAGTCAAAACCTAGAAAGGAGACTTAAGAAAAACTTTGGCATCCCGCTGACTGTAATATCAAAACAGGAACAGTCAGACAAAAATTAGGGATAACAAATCAAATAAAAAGAGCTCACTACAAATCCTCAACAACATGAAAAATGTGGCAAAAATGATTGCCTTCCGATAAACTTAACTTGTTTGAACCATCACCAATGCGTCATTCCAGACTCAATTGGAGTTCAAATGCACAATTAACTGAGCGTAGGACTGAAGAACATCACAAAGAATGGGTGGGTACAAATACACTTTGAGCCTTTATCCTTTGTTTCTTAAACCATGAACCAAGCCACGTTACAACCCTTCAAAAGTCATAATTGAAGCATGGGTTAATTCGAAAGCATATTGTTACAAAAGGTATCCTGACTCCTGTAAGGCTTACTCTAAATCCTGAGTTGAAATTTCTTTACTCGCTAAAACGCATTTTCAAAAAAAAACTTCAAGACAAACATAAACTTTTCATTACTTGAATATCACTGTTCGCATATGGCTATTTGTTTGACAGTGGAGAAATTCACACAACGAATATCCGATGAACGAAAGCTCTCTCGGTGAAAAAAATCACTTCAAATGGGATGACACTTCCAATGAAAAATCTCCTATAAAGAAAGGGGAATGACATGTCACTATCCAGAACACCTGGGGGAATCCAGTCAAGATTCCAAGAAATCTCTCAAGAATTGCAGAGTAACCAGGGGAAAGTCTCCATCTTCGTCACTTGGGGAATTGAACGTCAATCTCAGCGAAGGGGTTACGTACAATCAAACATTTTCTGGCAATACCACAAACATTTGCTGCTAGGGGAAATGACAAGTCTCCACAAAGTCCTTCTCATAGGATAATTTCCCAGCAAGAGTTTAACCTCTGAAAACCTCTCCCCAGCTGAGACAACCTCAAGAGTCCTCGAGGACTTTCCCCCAACGAAGTCGTCACCTCTCAAGCAGACCAGCAACAGGGTTTATTTCCCCAACAAACAATAGGATTCCCCAGCTTGAGTTTTCCTCTTTGACTACTACAAATCAAAGGACCACAACTCCCTTTCCCCAGTAGAGTACTCTACAATCCCCAACAAGTTACTGTGAAGCCTGGACCCGACCAGACATTAGTTCTACTTCGACTCCCCAGTAGAGCAACGAACGACTAAGACTCCTAAACTCTTTTTCCCAAAGCAGGAATCAACACTCTATACAGAGCTTTCAACATCTCCCACCGGAGTTCTCCTCAAACAAAAAACAAGAATCCCCCGTGGAACCATTCTGAGAAAAGTTTGAAGACACACTTACATCTCAATAACATTCGTAGCATATACATGACAAGTGCACACAACACAATCTCATTTTTTTGAGAACATCATTACGCAATGCATACATCATGATATTGCATATAACATACTGTTTACCTTTTCAGGAAAGATCAGTCAACAAATAAAGGTCATCATCCTTTTGTAGTAGTAATCATCCAAGATTCCTTCATCATCCTGCTGAGGTAGTAATCATCCAAGATTCCTTCATTATCTTGCTGAGCATTCAGATACAGTTCAACAACGCTCCAGATACGGATGCCGTCCTGATACTCATTCAGATTCAACTTTCAGATAAAGTTCAGATACGCTCCAGATACGGATGCCATCCTGATACTCATTCAGATTCATCTTTCAGATACAGTTCAGATATGCTCCAGATACGGATGCCATCCTGATACTCATTCAGATTCAGCTTTCAGATACAGTTCAGATACGCTCCAGATATGGATGCCATCTTGATACTCATTCAGATTCAACTTTCAAATACAGTTCAGATACACTTCATATACGGATGCCATCCTGATACTCATTCAGATTCAGCTTTCAGATACAGTTCAATTACGCTCCAGATACGAATGCCATCCTGATACTCATTCTAATTCAACTTCAGATACAGTTTCAGATATGCTTCAGACACGGAAGCCATCCTGATACTCATTCTAATTCAACTTCAGATACAGTCTCAGATACGCTCCATACACATAAGCCATCTTTATACTCATTCAGATTCAGTCTTCAGATACAGTCTCAAATACGCTCCATACACGAAAGCCATCCCGATACTCATTCAGATTCAGTCTTCAGATACGCTCCATACAAGGAAGCCATCCTGATACTCATTCAAAGACAATGTTTGATACAGTTCAGATACGCTCCAGGCATGGATGCCATTCCGATACTCATTCAGATTTAGCTTTTAGATACAGTTTAGATACGCTCTAGACATAGACGCCATTCTGATATTCATTCTTACAACTCACAAATTACAAAACCAATAATCACTTTTAGATGGCATCTTTTAAGCCCATCTCCAACAACTATCCATCATTTCTCCAAATGGCAAATCTTCCAACCCTGCTATCCAGGATTTCATCTTGAAGTAACCCTACTATCCAGGTTCCTTCTCCCTTATCTCCAGACAACAGTTTACAACACTGAAAGTCCCAGACCCGAATAAATATGGTCAGTTTCACATTTCCTCAGTAAGTTGCTGTACAACCTAGACCCTAACTAGGTATACATTCTACTTTCACTCCCTCAATCAAGAGTTAATTCCCCAGTAGAGTAATGGACAACCGAAGCTCCTAGATCTTACCTCCCAAAGCATAAATCTACATTCCTCAACAAAGTCCTCCTCAACAGCAGTTACAGGAACTCTCATCCAGGAATCTCTTATGCAACCAATCTTTTCCAGATGGCATCTTTAAGCCCATCTCCTATGATTTCACGTCGCCTTCCAAATGGCATCTGTAAGCCCATTCCCGACATCACCAATCATTATTACTTCATGCGAGTGCAAATTTCTGGGCACTCTAGTGTTCAATCATCTTCCGCCTCTAGATCACGAAAGACAGATCAACCAATCTACATCCTCAAGCTTAAGAAGATTGAATAGGGGCAACTGTTGTACCCCAAAATTTTCCCTATCATTTCTCAAAGGATCAACCTGGACTCTCAGGTTTTCTTCCATCCAGTTTCAAGTCATGAATTACAACTTTTCAAGAAAATCATTCACAAGGGCAAAATGGTCAAAAACACACTGAAAAGTAAAACTTTGACTTTTAGATCCAAATCAAGTTTCAACAATTATATTTCATCAAAACATGAAATTGGTTCATCAAAAAATTAGAAGTCAGAAGTTACTTTGAAAAAAATGAAATTTCTAAGCATTTAGAAAATTTTCTAAGTGTTAAGAGAATATGATACTTCAGAACTTCTGAGCCAGCCTCCATGCAAGTGCAGTCAGAAGTTGCAAACATGGTTCAGAATATAGCCTTCAATCATAACATGGCTCTTCAGCCTCTATGCAAGTGCAATCAGAACATAGCTCTTCAGCCTCTATACAAGTGCAGTCAGAAGTTGCAAACATGGTTCAGAATATGATGCTTCAATGAAAACATGTAGAAGCGATGCTCTTTGTTCAGAACATGATGCTTCAATCAGAACATGTAGAAGCGATGCTCTTTATTCAGAACATGATGCTTCAATCAGAACATGTAGAAGCGATGCTCTTTGGTCAGAACATGATGCTTCAATTAGAACATGTAGAAGCGATGATCTTTGGTCAGAACATTGATTCTTTAACATATGAAGGCTAGGTCAACGCTCCTTCAGAACATGCTGGAGCAAAAAGATACAAAGATCAGAACTTGGATGTTTATTCTGAATTATACTGAGACTGAACCTCTGATCCAGAATTCAGCAAAGATGTAGAATCTCACGTTGCATGATTTCTAGGTTGATCAATCTCATCATCATTTAATGCTCATTTAATTCTCACAACCACTTATGGGTCTTTGTTCAAAGGATTTCTCCACATGTGGCATAGAAGCACCATTACTGTCTTGGAAAAGAAAACTCTTGTACAAAAGTGTGCTGGGCCCATGCATTACTTTTTCTTAATTCCTCCTTACAATTCCAGTTTAGTCACGGCTAAAAGCTGCTGACCACCTTACTTTGTGCTTTGAGCCATACTTGTTTGAACTTGCTTCAAGAACAAGTCAGCGCCTAGCTTATGATGGCTATACCCTTGATTTTTCAAAGCTACTAAATCCTTGCCTATAAATTGAACTACATTTGCAACTCTAAAGGGGTCGAAAATTTAAGAAAGAAAAAGCCTTGAACCCCGGCTAAAATTCCAAGAGTCCAAGAACTGTAAACACAACATACAAAACCTGTTAACTTTTGATTCCTTGCATTCAGACTCCATTTGTTCTCAAGTATTTCTTGACTAAAACCATCCACACAGTTTCTGATTCACATATTAGAAACTGCCCTAACTTCTGTACTCATACTACCATACATTCTCCATCCACCTCCACCTCAAAGAAGTCAGAACATCATCCCTTTTGCTGCTCCAGAAGTTGAAAACTTCCATCCTGCTGAGTACGTGAAGAAACTGCTCAGAACATCATCAGTCTTGAGGTTAACTCCGGTTCATAGAATCTCCTCCAGCTGCAAGGTAAGCTGCTGCTGACTCTCACCATATTACTTAAGCATTACCAGATTTGCATGTTCAAAAATACAATGTAGATATCATGTTTCTGATGTTGTACATATTATGAGATTTCATGCATCTGCCTGCCTAAGTAGGGAATAAATCAGTTCAGAACTTCCTTAAGAAATTATAACTCAGAATTAGGATTAGAAAATTCATACTTGCCTCTGATTTATAGTTCTGATATTTCTTGTTTCTGAAACACAATGACACCTTCCATAACTGTCATATGCACATCTTCTGTTTTGTTGAGAAATGACCAAGTTGCAGATGTTCTGAATAGCATGGAGAGGGAGACCAAGTCCTGCCAGTGGTATCATAACTTCTGAAATCTACTTTGTTGCCGGTAGTATCAGAACTTCTGAAAACTACCCCATTCCCAGCGGACCCAGAACTTCTGACTTTGCCTATTTTTCACTAACATGATATCTGTTTTGCAGCACGCCAGAGTCAAAACTTCTGTCCTCCTTTAGTCAGCAATACGCTGATTCTATTTTTCTTTTTCTCACTATTTTTGCTATTACTTTCTATTTCATTAATCAAAAGACACCAAATTTTTTATTTTTTATTTTTTACACGCTTTATTTTATTTCTTAAAAACAAAAGATCAAAAATATTTTCTTAAAATAAAACAAGTCCATTTTACATCTTTTGTACATTCTTATCCATTCAATATGGTTGTAATAATAATTTAGGATTTAATTTTATTTCCAATCCCCATTTGTAAATATGTACCCCCATCCCTAAAATATTGTAATAGCGTAGGACTTTACATTTTCGCAATTTATCGCTTTTAAATATAAATGCTAGTAATTAGTGTGTGTATGGCAAGACATGAAATTGACAAATAGATCACCCTAATCAAGACTAAATGCATGCAATCAAACACACTTGCACACTAGCACCCCTAGGGTGATTCCACTTGTTGCCTTACAAAAAAGGTCATGTTATGCATGTGGGATGTCTTAGCATAAACAAATCAAAATACAAGATCTTAGTCCCTAAAGAAAAAATGCTAAGTCATCTCACAACATTGCTATCATGGTCATACGATGACCCAACACCCGTCCCTTCACATCCAGCGATGGAGCTTCTTACCAAATGAATGGCAAGATAGCAACTTCTAAAGGAGGAGGAAAATAACATTTAAGACCTTTTGAGTAGGTAGGTTCGCTCTTGGTTACTCGCTTGCTCACAACAAAACATTTTACACCACCACTCTCATTTGAAACATTTTCAAAAGACAACACTTTGTATGCGTTCTTATAGAGACGAGAACCATCACAAAGACACCTTTTCAAAATCACTTTCAAAAACACATCTCACAAACACCTCTTTGAACTATTTTCGAAACAAACACGTTGTATGCATTCTTATAGAAATGAGAATCATTACAAAGTTACATTTTCAAAATACTTTCAAAAACCACACCTCAAGCACATTCAAACAAAAGGAAGTGATCTAGCAAGTAACTAAGTGCTCATGGAAAACCATGGATGAAAAGGGTGCTAATACCTTCCCTTTTCATAATCTACCCCCCGAACTCAAGAAAACAACTCTAAAGGTCTTTCCTATGCTTTTTCACCTTTCCTTTTGGATAAAAGAAAAGTCGGTGGCGACTCTTGCTAAACCGCAACATTTGCAAACACAAACGCAAAACAACCAAGTCAGTTCTCCCACTGTATCACATGGACATTTGTTCTTTTTGGGTTTGGCAGGTAGAAGTGTTGTACGACTTCATTATCAATGAGGATTTTGTACTCATTAATCCTGAAGTAAACTCGATGTTCCATGCCCTTTACAAGACAATGATCCAAGTCTAGAAGTGTAAAGCCACAATAGGGTACTAAATGGGCTAGCTTGTTTTGAAGTCCAAGGGCAAAAGCAATTCAGGTAACAATCCCTCCTATATGGATAAGTCCTACTGAAGATAATGCTATATGTTTTAGAATATTTATGAGGAAGGTCTCAAACACAACAAAATCAAATTTGGTGTTGCAATAAAAGATAAATGGTTCTTCTTCACTCACAAGCTCACTGGTGTCACTTCGACCAAATAATGTATGAGCTAAGATCATCTGGAAATACCTAAGTGATGGGTTATGGATAGAATTTGAAAACTGGGTGGATGGATCTGGGTTTCATTTATTGGTGATATATTTCCAGAAGGTGTTTAAGGTTTCTTGTGTGTCTAGAATAACATGAACTTCAGGTATGGTGGTGGGGACTGTCTGGAATTTTAAGAGGCTAACTAAATCATGGTAAGTTAGCCTATAATCTTTCCCAAATAGCCAAAAATAAATATGACCTTGATTGAATCCTTGACCTATATTCAGTTTATAAATAAGTGAGCTAAGGAACTCGAGGGTGAGCTTTCGGTAGGTGACATTTTTAGCTTCTGCAAACTCTTCCTACTCTAATTGGCTACAAATGTACCAAATGCTAGACTCGATTCCTAAGGCTTCCATGCAAGTGGAGTCACGGTATCTGGTGGGTAGAATAGGTCTCTCAGATAGGACTGCATAGAGGTTCCTCTATTCGTCATCCCTAAACTGAATCTCCATGTCATCGAAGTTCTGCAACCTGAAACTTTGGTTAGAGTAGGCTATGTAGAATGATGAGACCAGAAATGTAAGGAATCACACAAGTTAGTCATAAAATAATTCACTATTTTAAAATAAAAATATTTAAAAATGAAAAAATCATGGGTTGCCTCCCAAGCAACGCTTCGTTTAATGTCGGTAGCTCAACTAAGAATATGATTTAAGTCAAATATTTGGCTTCCAAGGCTATTTGTCGAACCATCTCTCGTATCCTTCACCTTTTCTTTTCTTTTCACTGAGGAGTGGTTCGTATCTTACACATGGTGGGGGTTGTCTTGGCTCTATCTTAGGCATTGGCTTTTCAAGTTTTATGATATATGTAGTTCTATATTTTGAAATTTCCCCCCTTCTATGTGGGGCTTTAGACCTTTCTGACTGTGAACCTATCTTGGTTTCTAAGGATTTTGGTGGACAAAAGATATTTGTATCTTTTTCATTACATTCCTTTTTAATCATATAATTTCCTCCCTTAGGTGTTTATACTGGTTTTTCACTATCTGTTATTGTTCTGGACTGGCCCAATTACTAGAATTGGTCCGATCTGCTTCCACCTCCTGAACATAGTGAAAACACAAGAAATAGAGGTTTAAATTATGTTCATAGAAAACATTCCCCTTTAAAAAATCTAAGCACTCAAATGATAATAGCTATAAAGATAATGAAGAGTAAAGGACACATGTATTTTATTCAGGTCCGCCGTTAACTAGGCTACTCCTGTCCACCCCCACAAGGATGATTTCGTCTTATCCAAGAATTTAATCCACTATAACCAAACTGATTACAAATGCACAGGAAACGGTCGATGAATAAAATACAATGAAATGTTCAGTGATCCAACCAGATATAACATTCATTGACCCAATAGAATCAGAGTCCTCAAGATCATCTACCAGGATTTCCTTACAATGATATCCATCAGTGATCTCGCAAGAGTATAGCCTTCACTCAGTTCCCTTTAAGATATGACTACCATTGACCCAACAAAATCCGATTCCCGCAAGATCTCCTTTCAGGATTTCCTATAATGATCACAACCATTATCTTCTTGAGATTAGACCTTAACTCAGTCTCCAAAGGAATCAATCAACAATAGTTGATGGGGTTCTTGTGTTTGCATGATTGCTTTTTCTAAGCATATTACATAAGTGTTTTAAGCACATATTGTTTAACACTTTTCCGTGCAATAACTCAAGTGTTAAAACAATTTACATGAAGAGATTCAAACAGAAACACTATACGAGCAGCAACTCAAGTGTTCATTAAAATTTTATACAAAGATGTATATGATCACAAGTTGAGTAGTATCTTCTTGTTGAGCAAGCTTCGAGAAACAACTCCTTGCTTCTTCTGAGATCTAGCAAGATGTATATGATGACAATTAATTATCATATTGTAGAATCTTCTTCTTTATTGAGCAAGCTACAATCAATAACTCATTGCTTCTTCTGTTTCACCTAAGATGTATAAGATGATATTTGATTACTGTCCTTATGAAATCTTCTTTATTTCTTTTCACTCTTCTATGGTGGTCTTTAGAATCTATAGCATTGCAGCTTTAACATCTTCAGCATCCACTGCTTTCCTTTCACAGGATGAAGCTTGATGGCCAACGAAAACTTTCTTTGAATCTTCAATCTTCTTTTATAGCCTTTGGCAGAGAGAGATGCTATGAGGATAGAAATTAGTTTTCCTGCACCAACAGTTAGTTCCCAATAGATAGAATACGGTGTAAGAGTTTAGAGAGTATAAAATGATATTTCAGTATCGTGTTATTGTTCAATGATAGGTTTCCACCTTTTCTTTGAATAATATTTTTCTATTAAGTTTGTAAATAGAGATCATTTAAGTAAAGAAAGATAGTTGAAAATCCAACTGTTTGTTTCTAACTATCATAATGAGAGTGGCTGACAATGCAATATAAAGGAATACCCTTACGCCACCCTAGAGAGTAGAGGTCACAAACACTTTATGTACCTTTTGTATAACATCACACATTAACCATTTGAACTTTCTTCTTATTATCGGAGGCTTCAGATATTTGAATGTTGAATGTTAAAGCTTGTTGTAGAAGATTCACTCTTAAGTCTTAGAACCTAAGTCTTGGAGTCTTTAGAGGTTGTCATATAAGCACATAAATGATAATAGATATAAAGATAATGAAGAGTAAAGGACCCAAATATTTTATCCAGGTTCACCGTTAACTAGGTTACTCCTGTCCACCCCCGCAAGGATGGTTTCGCCTTATCCAAGGACTTAATCAACTATAAGTAAACTGATTACAAATGCACAGGAAATGGCCGGTGACTAACACACAATGAAACGTTTAGTGATCTAACTTGATATAACATTCATTGAACCAATAGAATCAGATCCCTCAAGACCATCTACCAGGATTTCCTTACAATGATATCCATCAGTGATCTCGCAAGAGTCTGGCCTTCACTCGGCCCCCTTTGAGATATGACTGCCATTGACCTAGTAGAATCCAATCCCGTAAGATCTCCTTTCAGGATTTCCTATAATGACTGCAACCATTATCTTCTTGAGAACAAACCTTAACTCAGTCTCCCAAGGAATCAATCAATAATAGTTTATGGGGTTCTTGTGTTTGTATGATTACTTCTTCTAATTAGATTACACAAGTGGTTTTAGCACATATTGTTTAACACTTTCCCGAGCAAGAACTCAATTGTTAAAACAATTTACATGAAGAGATTTAAACAAAAACACTATACGAGCAACAACTCTAGTGTTCATAATAATGTTCTACAAAGATGTATATGATCAGTAGTTGAGTAACATCTTGTAGTTTTCTTATTCATCTTCTTGTTGAGCAAGTTTCGAGCAACAACTACTTACTTCTTCTAAGATCTACAAAGATATATATGATGATAGTTGATTATCATGTCGTACAATCTTCTTCTTCATTGAGCAAGCTACGAGCAATAACTCCTTGCTTCTTCAGTTTCATCCAATATGTATAAGATGATAGTTGATTAACATACTTATGAAATCTTATTTCTTAATTTTCTCTCTTCTATGGTGGTCTTCAGAATATGTAGCATTGAACCTTTAACATCTTCAACATCCATTGATTTCCTTTCACATGATGAAGCTTGATGGCTAACGGAAAATTTCTTTAAATCTTCAATCTTCTTTTATAGCCTTTGACAGAGAGAGACGTTGTGAGGATAGAAAGGACTTTTCTTACACCAACGGTTAGTTTCCATCAAATAGAATAAGGTGTAGGAGTTTAGACAATATAAAATAATATTTTGGTATCTTGTCACTGTTCAATGATAGCTTTCCATATTTTCTCTGAATAATTTTTTCTATTAAGCTTGTAAACAGAGATCTGTTAAGTAAAGAAAGATAGGTGTAAATCTAGCAGTTTGTTCCCAAAGATCATAATGAGAGTGGTTTACAATACAATATAAAGGATTGTCCTTACGCCATTCTAGAGGGTAGAGGTCACAGACAATTTATGTACCTTTTATATAACATCACACATTAACCATTTTAACTTTCTTCTTATCATCAGAGGCTTCAGATATTTGAATGTTGAACATTGAAGCTTGTTGTAGACGACTCACTCTTAAGTCTTAGAACCTAAGTCTTGGAGTCTTTAGAGCTTGTTCTATCAGAACCTTGTCTTCAGAGTATTCAATACTTGGTTGTAAGAACTTGACTTTCTTCAGATCATCAAAACCTGTTCAGCAAAACCTCGTCTTCATAATTTCATAACTTGTAACACATAGAAGCAAAGCATTAGAAGGCCTCCAAAGCTTAACCATAAAGTCACGATCAGAACCTCTTGTACTAACGTTCCTTAGACATGTTGTAGAAGATAAATTCCAGAATCTTGACTTTCACTGTAACATGTAACCACATGTTTTCTTCCAATAGTGTATGTTCAAAACTTGATGATGTCACACGCCTTGTACCAGAGTCAAAACATTATAGCAGTAGCTACACACTATAACGAAACCATTAGTGTATAAAATTGTTCTCTAAGATAACATGTAAAGTTATCATCAAAATCTTAAGGCCAAATGTAGAAATACTTATTGTTATTACACCTCCAACAAGGCCCAATAACTCTGGCCCATCAACTCTGGCTCTCTGTCAGGCACCCTTGGTCGATCACTTCCCAGGCGTAGCAACGCCAGCTTACCCTGAGTCTTAGCCCTGCCTGTAACAACAACTTCTTCCCCGACCTGCTTGCTGCATGCCGAACAAGCAACCAGACTAGTGTTCATAACACATGTTCCTATCATATCATCATTACTCAGAGCAACAACTAGTTACGAGAACCATTTCCTGTTTTGACCAGGTCATAGAAGTTACTTATTTTTGCGGACCCGAATATCTAGGCCCAAAAAGAGGGGCCAATGGCTACGCATTAGGGGCATTATATAAACCCTCACACTTATAAGGGCCGGGTATCCAATATTCGTACTAAAAAACCCTAATATCTTTCTTGTATCTCTTTGCAAAAATTCTTACTTGATCGTTAGAGTGCCTTGCGGGTACACCCTCTCCTCTCTTCAACTTTCCAGCCAAGCAGACGTCATCATCAAGGCCCACCTTCAGGTTCTGGTCAATCGTTAAAATCAATAACGTCGTCTTTGGGAACTATCTTTCATGTCTTCCTTTTCCTTAAATACGAAGACCAAAGATACTTTCACTACTTTTATCTTGGCTGACCATGATGACTACCATCTTTTTAGAAAGACTGTACTCTCCCTTGTCCACAAGATAGACGAGAATAAAGATCTTCCATATCTAGAGGATATCCCCATATTAGAGACGGTTGGAAAACATCCTTAAATTCGATCAATGTTGAACGCGACAAACCTCTAACTTTTGGATAATCAGAGGTCCAAGAACCCCAACGAGGAGCTTCTAGAAGTCCTTCAGCCAATTCCTATTTTACCAAATTCTGACTCGGCCATGGTAGCGCTGCTCGCCGCCCTCAACCAGACCAATGCCCTAATCTTGTAGTAGAGTAAGAGGATTGAGGTATGGGAGAAGAAGCGTTCAAAGTCTCCTCCTTGGAGACACCAACGTTATGGCTCTCGTAGTCTATCCCTACCAAGGCATGGCCGTATCCATGCTCGGGAGAAACAAGAGATTTATTTCATTGAGAAACGAGGTTGCACACCTCCCTATAAAGATCAGCGCTCCCCAAAATCTAAGAAGACAAGGAACAACCGGCTTGACCGCTGTGATACGGTGGCCAGAACCAGACTGTTTTGAAATACTGGTTTGCGTTTTGCATTTGTGTTTGCAAAATGTCGCGGTAAGCAAGAGTCGCCACTGACTTTTATTTTATCCAACTGGAAAGGAAAAAAGCACAGAAAAATTCCCTTTTTCGAGATTTTGAGTACGGGGGGTAGATTATGGAAAGGGAAGGTATTAGCACCCTTTCTATCCGTGGTTTTCCACGAGCTCTTAGGTACTTGCTCGTCATTTTCAAAATTTCTTATGTGTTTGTGATTTGAAAAGTTTTTTTTTTACTTATATTTAACCCCTTCTTCTGTCTTCAAGAGTGTTACGAAGTCGTTTTGAAAACTTTGTTTAAAAGGAGTGTAAGTGTGAAAAAGTTTGTTTGTTTGAGCAAGTACTTAAGAACTAATCTACCTACTCGAAAAAGAGAATGTTTCTATTCTTGTTTCCTTTAGAAAATTCTATCCCACTATTAGTTAGTAGGTAGCATCGTCGTTGGAGTTTTAAGGGTAAATTCGAAAGGGACGTTCGATCACTAAAGCAATGTTTAGGACGTCTTAGTAATAACCCTAATGTCTTAGATCAATTATTCGAGGCAACAATTCCGAGGAAACCATTCCGAGGCAACTTTTCCGAATGGGACTTTGATCTTTGTTTAGACAAGAGAGCGACCACTAAAGCATCCTAAACTTAATGACCATTTACCGAAGGCAACCGAAGTGGGAGTGTACCCTAGGAGTGCGCATGTGCGAGTGATTTAATTTCAAGTTATTATCTTTGCACATTTAGGGTTTGCTAACTATTTTAAAGTTTACATACATTCTTGTCATGCATTCCTAATATTCATACATCTAACAGTTAATATTTTGCGGAGTTTAAAGGGCGGAAAGTAAAGCTACGCTATTACAAGGCTTCGGATATTTACATAGCCAAAAACAAACCCTTAAAAAAAAGATACATGAAAGTAAAAGGTCCTAATTAATCTATTACAACTTGTGAGCAATTACATCAATATGGTAAAAATAATAATAAAGCGCGCGCGATGAAATATAGAACGAGAGAGAACTAGGGTGTTGACCCCGTCTAACCTAATCGAAAGAAACAATTATTTTGTTATTTTTAATTATTTTTAAGAAAAAGAATTAGGTTTTTAAATTAAATACAATATTAATTAGTTAATTAAATTAATTAAATAAAATAATTAAATTTAACCTATTTTTTTGTAGTTTGTTATTTTTTTAAGAAAAAGTAAATAAGAGTTAAATTAAACCAAAACCCTAATTTTCTAATTTTTTAATTTATTTACAAAATAATTAAAGTTACCTAAAGTTAAATAAACTAATTAAATTAATTAATTTTTTGATAAAAAATAAACCTAAATCTAATTGGGTGAAAATATTATTTTTGTGATTTTTTGATAAAAAGAAAAATTAATTTGTGTTAGTGACATAATTAAATTAATTAATTAATAAAAATATAAAAAGAAAATAGAAAGAGATATGGGCCTGAGAAAGCAATTGGTGAGGTGTGGATAGTTATTCTGGCCCAAAACCAAAGTGATCCATGTTGACTTCCTGAATCTCATGTGTTGCATTGACCAAGGCCTATGATGGTCCTTCACATGCTAGCCTTCAGATCTGGCTTCCAAGAGATCCAATGGTTGGATCCTGAGGTCACATGATGGTCTCTTGGCTTTGTGTGCATGCCTGATCAATTAAAGAAAAATAAGGTGAAACAAATGGGGGGACCTGGGATTCAAACCCAGGTCCTGAAGCCTTCTCCACTCACCTTGTAACCAACTGCGCTGGCTTTGTTTCTTGTATATAAAATAAAAACAATTGATAACATATAATAATGGGAGTTAGTGGACAGAGAAATAAAATTGCGCTAAAATTCAAATAAGCGAATAAGAGGGTGCCACGCCAGTCATCCCCAACCTCGCTTCGTTGGTAAAAGTTAAAGACTTTTACCTACGGACATATGTTTGTAGCTACAACCCTGGCCCATTTCAAAATCTTCCATGGGCATGATAAATGACATCTAATGCCATGAATCGAACCGCCTTGACATTCTGAGCATCATGATGCCCTTCATGGGGGCCAATTTTGCCTGCACACAAAGATCCTAAATCGAAGCAAAAAAACCTAACAATGGTAAACTCTGATTTAGTCCAAAAAAACGAAATTAAATGTTATAGATAGTTTGGAAATGTTTCAAGGATCAAGAATATATAATTATTTCGTGCTATGGATGCCAAAATTATGCAATTCGATTTCAAGAACAAACCAAAGTCGTGGTTGACTTAAAGTGGGTTTTAGCGCTGGAAAGTGCTTGTTCTTGATTGGTACAACCTCCTTGCAATCCCAGGAATCAAATGAGATGGCTAGGGGACCTTGAAAACGCCTGGAAATAGCTAAACGGATTACCACTTTTCTTTGTTTTTTTCAAGTTTGGTTCTGCCTTGTGCGCCTCTTTAGCCTTTTGTTTTAGGTATGCAATTGTATACTATATACCAAGGACTGAATTAGGTTTTCAATTATCCTCTCAATCTTCCTCCATTATAGATTTTGATTTGGATTTGATTCACTTGAAGATCCTTCCAAAAATAGGCCAAACTCAATCTTTTTGTGCACACCAAGGCTTTGCACGATTTCAATCTTTTGCTAACTGGATATAGAACCTGAAACATGCACAATATCTTGAGGTTTCAATGATTTGGATTTTCTATGATTTGTTTTGATATAAATTGATTTAATTCAAATAAAAATCAAAATAAATAATAAAAATAATATAAAGACAAGTGGAAAGAGCTAGGGCTCGTGGACCATGCTACCAACTCAGAACTAATGCAAAAAGATAGGCCCATTTAGCAAAAAATGCAATTTGGGACATAGTTGACTTTTGACAATTTTGCAAAAAAGGTCAACTTCACCAATGTATAACTTCCTCAATTTTGACTCTTTGAAGGTGTTATTGGACTTTTTAGAAAGATTGAGATGTCCTCTAAGAAACCCTTTTGGTCTAATCTCAATTTGGTATTCCATGTTCATGTATGAAGCTTTGACAAAAAATGTGTTTTTGTTGACTTTTCAAAATGACCTATAATGTCCAAATTCATAACTTTTTGTGAGTGCATATTTTGAACTTGAGATCTGAATATGGACTGTAGAGAATTGCATCCTCTTCAAAATGATCTTTGTATGGGTCATTTCTCATAAAGTATGAGAAAGTTAAGCTTGGTCAAAGTTGAGTTGACTTTTCCTGCAAAACCCTAATTTAGCAACTTTTGGTTCTTGATGAATTATGAGCAATCCTTGATGAATCATGATCAACCCTTTATCAAATGATGAAATATACTTCAACATGAGGATGTTGACCATAAATCTTGAAATTTGACTGTCTGTAGGCCACAGTTGACCTTTGCCCTAGCACAGTCGATTTTCAGGCCTTTGAGCAATTGATTGGGCAAAATTCCCCTGCAAGGCTTGAAACTTGACATGAATGGTCTTGAGAACATATTAGGGCAATGTTGAGAATTTGGGATCCTTTGGACTCAAGCATCTTGATGCAACATGAAACCCTAATTTGAGGTAGGCTGCCTTAGGAGAGGGTTTGTCTTGGTCAACCCTTGGACTTTCTTGAGCAACTTGAGGATATTTCTTGAAATGTTTTTTGAGAAATATGGGAGGGAAAATTTTGGGGTACAACAGCTGCCCCTGTTCAATATTCTTAAACCTGAGGATGTAGATTGGATTGTTTGCCTTTCGTGATCCGAAGGTGGAAGATGATTGAACACTAGAGTGCCCAGAAATTTGCACTCACATGAAGTGGTACTTGTCTTGTGATGTCGGTAATGGGCTTACAGATGCAATTTGGAAATTGATGACGGGGGATGGGCTTAGAGATGCCATCTGAAGGAGTGTCGATCGCCTAAGAGATTCCTTAACGAGAGTCAGTATAACTATTGTTGAGGAAGACTATGCTGGGGAATGCTGGTCTCTGTCTTGAGAGAAATAGAATTTTAGGAGCTTCGGTCGTCCGTTATTCTACTGGGAAATCGTCTCTTAGTTGAAGAGGTGAAAATGAACTAATATCTGGTCGTAATCCAGGCTTCATAGTGATAAGACCGAATGCTATTTGATCGTAATCCAGGCTTTACAATGACTTACTGGGGAGATGAGATTAAACTTGCTATCCGGTCGTGATCCAGGCTTCATAATTTCTCGATTCTTATCTGGTCGTAATCCAGGCTTCAGAAGGAAATGAGTTATTATCCGGTCGCATCCGGGCTTCAACTTGAACTTAGGGCACACTAATATTCGGTCGATTCCGGGCTTCTTAGTAACTGTCCAGGTAAACTGCTATTTGGTCGAAATCCAAGCTTTACAATGTCTTATACTGTTATCTGGTCGTGACCCAGGCTTCAGTCCTTTTATCATTATCTGGTCGTAATCCAGGTTTCACAATGCTTTATATCATTATCTGGTCGAATCCAGGATTCATGGTGTCCTGTACTGCTATCTGGTCGTAATACAGGCTTCACAATACCTTACTTCTTATCTGGTCGTAATCCAGGCTTCAGAAGTATTCAAGTGGTTATCCGGTCGTAATCCGGGCTTCCCTTTGGCTTTTGGGCCTACTAATATCTGGTCGAATCCGGGCTTCATAGTAATTGGCCAGGTAAACTGCTATTTAGTCGTAATCCAAGCTTCACAGTGTCCCTCACTGTTATCTGGTCGTAATCCAGGCTTCAGTGCTTCTTACTGCTATCTGGTCGTAATCCAGGCTTCATGATATCTCATACCATTATCTGGTCGGATCCAGGCTTCATGGTGTTCGGAGGAATCAAGATATTATCCAGTTGAATCCGGGCTTCATAACTTGTATTAAAGATATACCACTATCTGGTCATAATCCAGGCTTCGCAGTGTCTTTGGCTGCTATCTGGTCGTAATCCAGGCTTCACAGAAATTTGTATTGCTATCTGGTTGTAATCCAGGCTTCACAATAACTTGCTGAGCTGTTATCCGGTTGTAATCCGGGATTCACGGCTTGGGCTTATGATAAACCACTATCTAGTCGAATCCAGGCTTCATGGTGTCTCGGACTGCTATCTGGTCGTAATCCAGGCTTCACAGTAACTTGCTGAGCTGTTATCCGGTCGTAATTCGGGCTTCACGACTTGCTGGGGATTAAATTATTATCTGGTCGAACCCGAGCTTCATAGCTTAGATATAAACCACTATCTGGTCGAATCCAGGCTTCCCAGCGTTTGATACTGTTATCCGGTCATTCTCCGGGCTTCACAATATGCTGTAGAAATCAAGATACTATCCGGTCGGATCCGGGCTTCATAGCTTGAACTTTGTGAGAATTTGATTGTATCTCTCCTGAAAGGTAAAGGGTTAATCGTATGTAATGCATGATATGTATCAAGCCATGATGTTCTCAAAATAAATGAGATTGTGTTATGTGATGCGTATGCATACGCCATGATGTATGGATATGCAAATGTTTTTGTGATATTCTCTAGCTGGGGAAAATAAATCCCGGATTGTTGCTGGAGAAAAGAGTTGAATTCTTCATTCTCGCTGGGAATAACGACCGAAGATGATTGTGAGAATAATCCTGCTGAAGAAAATAACTCAGCTGGGGAATAAACTGACAAGAAAATGACTCTGTGGGGAAGAGATACTTTGCTAGCGGATCTGCTGATTTAGAGGAATAACCTCGGCTGGGGATGAATTACTGTTGCTGGTGATAATGAATTCTGTTGGAGATTGAGTTTCTGTCTGTGGAAGAAATAAACTCCACTAGGGATAATCTTCTTTTGTTGGTGATAGTTGAACTCTGCTTGGGGAGAATCAATGTTTTTTTTAATACCTTTTGCTCTGCAGGGAGTGAATGTACCTTTAGTCGTATTCTCCAACTAGGTCTATCCCTGTACCTGGTGGATAGAGCAACTGTAAGGTTTGGACATTTCTTGTTTGCCCATTGTTCGTGATATTACGAGTAATCATCTTTTGTTTCGCATGTAAATATTTATGAGCAACAATTATTGTCAAATGCATGTATCAAAAATGAACATTGGACGTTCTTGCAAAACAAAATAGAAAAATAAAAAACAATTTGAAATTTCTTTGTGAAAATGAATTGTATTATTTGAAGTTGGCCTGTAAATAAGCGTTTTTGTACAAGAGGCTTACGTCCTAGTAAGAGAACGCCGCCGAAAGATAGGATTTATACAATTTATGAAAACAAAGAAAAACAGCTATGTGAACAATCCCACTGGGTTCCAACTCTTCTATTTCCTTTATATCCTCGAGCATCTCATCACTTTGCTACTTGGTTGAAGGTAGATCAGATTGATTAGTGTCGTCTGAGCTTGATAGTCGATACCGAAGTCTAGTTGAAAAATGATCCAATGAGACATAGTGTTACGCTTTAATCCCTAACTTTTTCCTGGGCCGCCCTTTCGGGTTTTTGGTCCATCGGGATACCCTTTTTTGTCCGAGCCGCCTTTTCAGGTTTTCGACTTGCCGGGTGTACAGTTTTTTCATTTTCATCCCTTATTTTTGCCCGAACCCTTTTGGTTCTCCGGGAAGCCTTTATTTTTGCCTAGGCCAGTCAACCTAGCAGGTCTTTGATTAGGCGTAATATCTTTTAACTATGTCTGCATTGACGGGGTGAGGAAGGTCATCACCATCCATGGTGGTTAGAATCATTGCTCCTCCTGAGAAAATGTTCTTAATCACAAATGGCCCTTCGTACGTAGGGGTCCATTTGCCCCTGGGATCACCTTGTTGTAGTATAATGCGTTTGATCACAAGATCCCCAACTTGATACTCTTGTCGTCTGACTTTCTTGTTAAATGCCTTGATCATCCGCTTTTGATACATCTGACCATGACAAATAGTAGTAAGTCTCTTTTCGTCGATTAAGTTCAGCTGATCCAGTCGGGTCTGGATCCATTCGTCCTTGCTCAAACCTGCATCCTTCATAATCTGAAGAGAGGGTATCAAAAGAGTAGGGTAAGACTGCTTCCATCCTTCAATGGGTAAGACTGCTTCCATGCCATACACTAAAGAGTAGGGCGTTGCCCCCGTTGAAGTCCGTGATGAGGTTCGGTACCCATGAAGAGACAATGGTAACATCTCGTGCCAATCTTTGTATGTCACCGTCATCTTCTGCACAATCTTCTTGATGTTCTTATTAGCCGCTTTAACAACCCCATTCATCTTCGGCCGGTAAGGAGAAGAGTTATGATGCTCTATCTTAAACTGTTTGCAGAGCTCGGTGATCATTGTATTGTTGAGATTCGTACCATTATCAGTGATGATCCTCTCCGGTACACCATATCAACAGATCAAATTGTACCGAATGAACCGTGCCACGACGTTCTTGGTTACCGTAGCAAAGGAAGCTGCCTCAACCCACTTGTAAAGTAATCAATTGCTACCAGGATGAAACGATGCCCGTTGGATGCAGTAGGTCTGATCTCACCAATCATATCGATGCCCCACAATGCAAAAGGACAAGGAGCTATCAAGACGTTCAAAGGA
Source organism: Vicia faba (assembly GCA_948472305.1). Classification (NCBI taxonomy): domain Eukaryota; kingdom Viridiplantae; phylum Streptophyta; class Magnoliopsida; order Fabales; family Fabaceae; genus Vicia; species Vicia faba. The sequence goes on from OX451740.1 coordinate 969,221,806, forward strand.
ACTAGAGGTATAATCACCTTATCGGCATAGACTTGGCACTTATGACAGGTCCGAGAATACTGATAACAATCGGCTTCCATAGTATACCAGTAATATCCTGCCCGTAGGATTTTCTTTGCCATGGTATGTCCACTGGAATGAGTTCCGAAAGTACCTTCATGTAACTCTACCATAATTCTTTCTGCCTCGCTCTTATCCACACATCGCAGTAAGGTCTAATCATGGTTACACTTGTAGAGAATGTCATTGCTGATGAAGAACTTCGCAACGAATCTCCTCAGAAACTTCTTATCATTAGCAGATGCACCCTCGGGGTATTCCTGAGCCTCAAGATACCTCTTTACCTCATGAAACCAGGGTTTATCTGCTACCTCTTCAGTCTCAATATCATAGCAATGTGCGGGTTCGTCACACCTCTCAATGGTAATATGGAGAGCTTTATTGTCCCACCTGATTTTGAACATAGAAGGCATAGTAGCTAGCACGTCCGCTAACTGATTCTCCTCTTTGGGGAAATGTTCAAAGGTTATCTCCTCGAAGCGTGGAAGCAGCGTCAATACATACTCTTTATAAGGAATAATATTTGGGTTTCTCGTATCCCACTCACCTTTGATCTGAATGATCACGAGAGCGGAATCTCCAAAAACACTTAAGAACTTAATCCTTAGGTCAATAGCTGCTCGAAGGCCCATGATGCACACTTCATACTCCGCCATGTTGTTGATGCAGTTAAAACATAATCGGGCAGTGAATGGAGTATGACAGCCTTCAGGAGATATGATCATGACGCCAATACCATTACCCAAAGCGTTTGAAGCTCCGTCCAAGTACATAGACCATCAGGATCCCTCCTCAGGTTGTTCATCTGGTCCAGGTTTTTCACAGTCGGTCACCAACAAGATGTTCTCATCCGGAAACTCGAAGTTCATAGACTGGTAATCATCCATGGCCTGATGCGCCAAATGATCTGCCAACACACTTCCCTTAATTGCCTTTTGGGTTGTGTATTGGATGTCATACTCAGTTAAGATCATCTACCATCTTGCTATTCTTCCAGACAAGGCAGGCTTTTCGAAGATATACTTGATTGGGTCCATCTTTGATATCAATAGAGTAGTGTGAGTCAGCATATATTGTCTCAACCGACGAGCAGCCCATGCCAAAGCGCAACAAGTTTTCTCAAGAAGTGAGAATTGAGTCTCACAGTCGGTAAACTTTTTGCTAAGGTAGTAAATAGCTTGCCCTTTTCGGCCAGACTCGTCATGCTTCCCCAGCACACACCCCATTGAATTGTCGAGTACTGTCAGGTATAAGATTAAATGTCTTCTTTCAACTGGAGGCATCAGAATTGGTGGCTCTTGGAGATATTCTTTGTCTTTCGAAAGCGGCCTGACATTCATCATTCCATTTTACCACTTGATCTTTCTTCAAGAGCTTGAAGATTGGCTCACAAGTAGCAGTCAAGTGTGAAATGAATCGGACAATGTAGTTCAGACGTCCCAAAAAGCCTCTGACTTCTTTTTCGGTTCGGGGAGCTGGCATTTCCTGTATAGCCTTCACCTTTGCAGGACCCACTTGAATACCTTTATCACTAACGACAAAACCCAACAGCTTACCAGATCTTACCCCGAAGGTGCACTTGTTCGGGTTTAACCTCAACTTATACATCTTCAACCTGTCAAATAGTTTCTGGAGATGGTCAAGATGTTCCTCTTCAGTCTGGGATCTTGCAATCATATCGTCAACGTATACCTCAATCTCATGGTGGATCATGTCGTGGAACAAAGAAACCATGGCGCGCTGATACGTTGCCCCAACATTCTTCAATCTGACCGACATGACCTTGTAGCAAAAGGTGCCCCACTGCGTCATGAAGGTCGTCTTCTCCATGTCTTCGGGAGCCATCTTAATCTGATTGTAACAAGAAAACCATCCATAAAGGAGAAGATCTTATGCTGCGCGATGTTGTCGACCAGAACATCAATATGAGGGAGTGAGAAATCATCCTTGGGGCTTGCCCTGTTCAGATCTCTATAGTCCACAGACAACCGCACCTTTCCATCCTTCTTCGGCACCGGAACCACATTGGAAACCCACTATGGGTAAGAAGTAACTGCTAGAAAACTGGCATCAAACTATTTCATAACTTCAGCCTTGATTTTCTCAGACATCTCTGGGTGCATGCGGCGAACTTTCTGTTTTATCGGAGGACAGTCTTCCTTAGTTGGCAAGCGGTGAACCACAATATCGGTATCCAACCCAGGCATATCTTCATAAGACCAAGCAAAAATCTCAACATAGTCACGCAGCATCTGTATCAACCGTTGCTTGACACTAGACTCCAGATTCACACCGATCTTGACCTCTTTCTTGTCCTCTTCTGTACCCAAGTTCACTGATTCCACTGGCTCTTCATGGGGCTGTATGGCCCTCTCTTCCTGTAGTAACAGTCTAGCAAGTTCTCAAGGCACTTCGCAATCATCCTCACCTTCGACCTCGGTTTGGTTTATCGGACTTTCGAAGTCATAATTTCCAGTAGCAGAGTCGTTATCAATGGGATCTAGAATGGATATAGATCTGCATTATGATATGTGAGTGTGTGTAAGACAATAGCTTTTTTAATACAGTGCAAGATAGAAAAGAAAAACAAGGAGCGAAAAATTTGTAATGCAAGAAAACGTCCAATGCTTTATTGATGATATATGAAAATGACAAATAATAAGCCCTTACAAACAAAGCCAAGGTGCCTCGGGCAAGGCACCGGATCGTAAAGTTTTAAACCGTCTGTTACAAATCTCAAAAACAAAAGTCTATTAATGTGTAATAAAAGAAACGGGCACGAAGTCCTTTTCCGTCCAATTGTTCAATCCACCGTCGGTAGTCGGGTAAATCCAGCTATCAAACTCAGACTCTTCTTCATCGTCTTCAATTGTATTCACTCCCTGATTACTGATGCGCAGAAGAGGTCTTCCAATCCGCGTGCGCCGAACACCCCTTTGAGCCTATGCAGTAAAGCCTAGACCAAACTTGTCAGTTTTGTGTGCGAAGTCGGGGAGTTAACCCCAATTTGCACACCCACCTTTTTCAATAACAACCCTGGCATCCTTGAGGGAAGCCATCTTCATTGGAGGTTCTTCAATAGCAACTTCAGTCGATGCCAGAGTTTGGGGGACTTCTTCAAAGTTCTGACACGGGATTTCAATGAACTCCCCATCCATCTCCACATACCGAAAAGAGTTAAGGTGGCTCACCATGTACTCCTCTTCTCCTCGTACTGTAACAATCTTCCCCTTCACTGGATATTTCAACATCTGATGGAGCGTGGAAGTCACTGCCCCAGGTTTATGAATCCATGGGCGGCCCAGCAAACAAGAATAGGATGGTTGGATGTCCATCACATAGAATGTAGATGAAAAAGTTTGAGATCCAACCTTAACATGGACGTCCTCCTCATTATGCACCATCCTTTTGGACCCGTCAAAAGCCCTAACCACAATATTACTTGGCTTTAGAACCAACCCTTCACAGTCTAACCGGTCTAACACTTTCTTGGGTAAAAAATTTAATGAGGACCCAATATCTACCAGTACGTGGTCCAGAGTAGTGCCCCTGCACTCGATCGAAACATGCATAGCGTCATTGTGATTCCTTCCTTTGGCAGTTAGATCTGCATCGGAGAAACCCAACCCGTTATCAGCGGTCAAACTAGCCACACAGTCTTTGAATTGGTCAGCAGATGTTTCCTGCGGCACGTGCGCAGTTTTAAGGAAAGCAAATAAAGTTTTTACATGGGCTTGTGAGGACAACAATAAGGATAGCATGGAGATATTGGACGGGGTCTGCCCCAGCTGTTCGACTATGTTGTAGTCGCTTTTCTTGATAATCTTCAGAATTTCCTCTATTTCCTATCTAGAGGTTTCTATAACAATCTTCTTAGGTGCCTCCATCCAGGCAGGCTCACCTGCGATCTCTTTGCCCCGAGTGTCAGACGGCTCGGCGACAGGGGTGATAATTGGAATATGAACTGGGGCAGTAGCTGATGTACTAGCAGATGGAATAACAACAGGCTTTTGAACAGTCGGAGGGGAAATTTCAGGAGAGAAGAGTCTTCCGCTTCGGGTGACCTTGCTAGCTCTGACAATATTGCTGACATCAGTATCAGCTTCTTCAACCTTCAAGTTTTGTTTGATCCCATGATAATACACATAGGCCCCATAGTACCACGGGACAGCCTTATCCGAAGTGTATGGGATTGGACCAGGAATAGTAATGATCAATGGAGCAACTCTTGGAACGGATGTAATCCTAACAGGATTTCTCGAGGAAGCCTTGGAAGGATTGGAGGAAATGGTTATTTAAGTTTCTTCTATCCGGAGATACGAAGGTTAAAAATCATCATGGCTACGCAATCGAATATACTTAAATATAAGACAAACCCTATTTTTGGCCCTAAGATGCCATGCCATGCAATGCTTATGAATATGAATGCACATGGATAACTCCAAAGGGACACAAAACAACACCGGGGATTTAACAAAATAAAGAAACAAGAGAGCAACCCGACCAAGAAAATAAATCATTGGTGGATCAAAAGACCTGACTCATAGAGGATGACAAAAAGTCAAAGGATACACCAACTTTTACTGAAGGGGAAACTACCAACATTCACTGAAGGTAGAAAGATGAAAGAAGTAATAACACCGACGTTCACTGACGGTGAGCTACCAACATTCACTGAAGGTAGAAGGAAAATAAATATCATAACACTGTCGTTCACTGATAGTGAACTACCAACGTTCACTAAAGGTAGAGAGAAAATATATTATAGCACCGTCGTTTACTGACGTTGGACTGCCAACGTTCACTGAGGGTAGCAAAAAGATAACAATCACCAACTTTCACTGAAGGTGACATACCAATTTTCATTGAAGGTAGAGAGGAAATATATCATAGCACCGTCGTTCACTGACGTTGGACTGCCAACGTTCACTGAGGGTAGCAAAAAGATAACAATCACCAACTTTCACTGAAGGTGACATACCAATTTTCATTGAAGGTAGAGAGGAAATATATCATAGCACCGCCGTTCACTGACGATGATCTACCAATGTTCACTGAGGGTAGAAAAAAGATAACAATCACCAACTTTCACTGAAGGCGACCTATCAACTTTCACTGAAGGTAGAGAGAAAATATATCATAGCACCGCCGTTCAATGACGATGAACTACCAACGTTCACTGAGGGTAGCAAAAAGATAACAATCACCAACTTTCACTGAAGGTCACCTACAAACTTTCACTGAAGGTAGAGAGAAAATATATCATAGCACCTCCGTTCACTGACGATGAACTACCAACGTTCACTGAGGGTAGAAAATAGATAACAATCACCAACTTTCACTGAAGGTGACCTACCAACTTTCACTGAAGGTAGAGAGAAAATATATCATAGCACCGCCGTTCACTGACGATGAACTACCAACATTCACTGAGTGTAGCAAAAAGATAACAATCACCAACTTTCACTGAAGATGACCTATCAACTTTCACTCAAGGTAGAGAGAAAATATATCATATCACCGCCGTTCACTGACAATGAACTACCAACATTCACTGAGGGTAGCAAAAATATAACAATCACCAACTTTCACTGAACGTGACTTACCAACTTTCACTGAAGGTAGAGAGGAAATATATCATAGCACCGCCGTTCACTGAAGGTAGCAAAAAGATAACAAGTTTCCCAAAAATTCTGGAATTTCACCTAGAACGGGTCTCAACTTCTTCTTTAACCAAGGCACTCCTCCTGGAAAGGGTAACATATAAGTTGTCTCAAATAAAGAGACTGCCACTTGTAAAGATTTTACAATGAATTGTCTCTACGATATTGAAAGTCTTGCCATCCACTGGAGTAATCTGGCAACGGACTGCAAACTATCCATTCATAGAGAAGATAGAAAAAAGGTTACGTCGACTTTTACAGGGAAGTACAAATTCCTCAAATAAAGAGACCTGCTTCTTGTTGTTATAAGAAGGAATGTAAAAAATTATTTTCGAGGAGAGCAATATGACTTCTGGGGAAATGCCAATATATTCCTGCTTGAGGAGATAAAGGTCTTCTCGTGCAAAATAAATGCACATTCTCAAATTGATGCTCGAAGCTTGCAGAAATCCAAAGTAATAATATTGCCGAGGATCAAGAATTCAAACCAGAAATAAACTGGAATGAGGCAGTCTTCCGAAACATTTCCTTTGAGAAATAAACTCAAGAGGGAAACCCAAATCACCCATACAAAGAGCTGTACAAGAAGGCTAAAGCAAAAATCTTCCACGAGGGATAACTCAATGGGGAAATTGAAAGAATATACACTTTCTGCTTAAGGCCAACACTCTATTGGAGAGAGGACAACATAACTATGCAAAACAGGGTAATATGTCAACAAAATTTAACGAATGTGAATGGGCGATGATTTGCAAATTTTAGCTATGCATGATGTATGTATGAATGTATGAGTGTTATCTTGCGTATGCTGACAAAACAGATATACGACACTGGGAGTAACTAGGAAAAACCAACTCGGGCTCAATCAACATTCGGCTTAATTACATCCATGATGAACAATCCAAGAAAAAGTAAGCGCCAACTGAGGAAACAAAACCTACTGCCTGGTTTAACTTCACTGGGGAGAAACTTAATCCGGATGTAAACAAAACATAGTGACAAAATAGTACAGATATAGAGATATAACATCCTTATCCAGGCTTTAAGAGGGAATAACACTCAGACTTCAACGGGGAAACAAATATTTTCAAATGTAATGCCTCTATTGGGGATTTGAAAAAAAATCAATTTCAAATAGAGCAGACGAACATCAAATCATCAAAACATTTACTGGGGGATTCGTGCCGACTTCATTGGGGAGGTCAATCACCACATTCAAAAAGGGAAAACCAATATACATTCTTCACTGGGGAAAAATAGAGGCCCGTGTTCTTCGAGAGTAATTATTGTACCAACTTCTATGGTAAAAGAACTTCTATTAAACAAACGAAACCTTCATTGGAGAAATCTTGGATTGAATCTTCATATCATGCAAACTCAGAAAAGAGGAGAAATGAACCAAAACTTGACCGGGGATACTGGAGTTACAAACCCAATACGGTGAAACATCTTGAGAAAAACTTCCCCTGGAAACAAAACTTCTTAAAACAACTGGAGTTCGTCCAATCCTGGGATCACCACTTTTGTTTTTCTCTTGTGTCACAAATTTTAAAGTAAAAGAAAATTATAAATTCTTTTTGAAAATCAATTTTGTTATTTAATCTTTTCGGTTTAAAAGTTATTATCAATAATAAATGGAGTCTTTGCAAGCTAAATAAAATAAAAAATACAAAGAATTGGGTAAAAGCTCAAATTTCATTAATAGAATGATAGTCTGCGAATGGCGAGACTCCATGGATAATTACAAAGTTTGGAAAATGGTAATATATAATGGAAAAGATACATTGAGATACAATGACCACTATCCCCTATAAAAACTTTTGAAATCCTGAGCAGCAGCTTCTGTTGAAGTGTGATGAGGATACGAGAAGATTGTTTCTCCAATGATCAAGTCTTCTCTGATGTAGTTACTTGCCAAGAAATTCCCTAACTTTTGCCTAAATTGCCCTTGCCAGTTTTCAACTTAGCGGGAAATTTATTTTGTTTATGTCTCTAATTTTTGCCTAGACCGCCTTTTCGGGTTTTCAGCCTACCGAGACGCTCTTTTTTTCCTAAGTCGCCCTTTCGGGTTTTCAACTTAGCGAGCTATTCTTTTATTTCTTTAGGTGAAGTATTCTTGATTGCATCAGCATTCATCGGACGTGGGAACTGCTCGCCATCCATAGTTTCAAGAATTAATGCACCGCCAGAGAAGGCTTTCTTGACAACATATGGGCCTTCAAAATTGGGAGTCTTCTTGCCCCTAGAATCAACGTTAAAAGACATGATCTTCCTGAGAACGAGGTCGCTTTCTCTGAATTCATGAGGTTTTACCTTATTATCAAAAGCTTCCTTCATCCTTTTCTGATATAACTGTCCATGACTCAAAGCTGTTATTCTCTTCTCTTTGATCAAATTCAATTGGTCAAACCGGTTCTGGACCCATTCAGCCTCTGACAACTTGGTTTCCATTATCACACGCAAAGAGGGAATCTTAACCTCGATTGGGAGCACATCTTCCATTCAATACACAAGGGAGAACGAGGTTGCTCCCGTTGAAGTGCAGACAAATGTTCGATATCCATGCAAAGAAAAAGGGAGCATTACATGCCAATCCTTATATGTAACAACCATTTTCTGGATAATCTTCTTGATATTCTTATTAGCAGCTTCTACAACCCCATTTATCTTTGGCTTGTATGGAGATGAGTTGTGGTGGATAATCTTGAATTCTTAACACAGTTCTGTCATCATTTTGTTGTTCAGATTCGAGCCATTGTTAGTGATAATTCTGTTCAGCACACCATATCGACATATAAGATTATTCTTAATGAAGCGCACAACCACCTGCTTAGTAACAATATCATATGAAGCAGTCTCCACACATTTGGTGAAGTAATCAATTGCTACCAATATAAAATGGTATCCATTCGAAGCTTTTGGTTCTATCATCCCAATCATGTCAATACCCCACATAGAGAAAGGCCATGGGGAAGAGATCACATTAAGAAGTGTCGGAGGCACATGAACCTTGTCCGCATAAATCTGGAATTTATGACACTTCTTTGCAAATTTGTAACAATCAGATTCCATTGTCAGCCAATAGTAACCTGCCCTTAGTATCTTTTTATCCTTCGAATGTCCATTGGCATGAGCGCCAAATGAACCTTCATGAACCTCATGCATCAATATGTCCGCTTCGGGCCTATCCATGCATCTGAGCAAGACCATGTCATAATTTCTCTTGCACAACACATTTTCACTGAGGAAGAAACTTCCAGCCAATCTTCTCAATGACTTTCTATCTTTATTCGATGCACCAATCGGGTATTCTTGAGTTTTGAGAAAAATGCTTGATATCATAATACCAAGGTTTCTCATCTGCTAACTCTTCTGTTGTAAACACATGAGCGGCCCTATCCAGTCGCCGAACCATAATTCGAGGTATATCATTCCAATTATTTACTTGATACATAGAAGCCGGAGTTGCCAGAGCATCTGCCATTTGATTTTCATCTCTAGGAATGTGATGGAATTCAACTTTATTAAAGAAGGGTAACAACCTTCTAGCATAAGCTTTGTAAGGGATCAAGCCGGGGTGACAAGTATCCCATTCTCCTTTAATCTGGTTTATTACCAAAGCTGAATCACCATACACATCTAGAATTTTAATTCTGAGATCAATAGCTTCCTCGAGACCCATGATGCAAGCCTCATATTCTGCCATATTATTAGTACAATAAAATGTCAACCTTGCAGTAAAAGGAATGTGCGATCCATGTGGAGTGATAATCACAACACCAATTCCTTTACTATAAGCATTCACATCTCCATCAAATATCATACTCCAACGAGATTTAGAGTTATGACCTTCCTTAAGCAATGGTTCATCACAATCTTTCACTTTCAGAAACATCACATCCTCATCGGGAAATTCATACTTCACATACCGATGATCCTCAAATGGTTTATGAGAAAGATAATATGCCAACACGCTTCTTTTAATAGCTTTTTGAGTGCGGTACTCGATATCATATTCAGATAACAACATTTTCCAGTGGGCAATTCTCCCAGTAAGAGCGGGATTTTCAAAAATGTACTTGATTGGATCCATTTTGGAGATCAACCAAGTGGTGTGATTCAACATATACTGCCACAAACATTTTGCCGCCCGAGCCAGAGCACAACATGTCTTTTCCAGCATGGAATACCGCGACTCACAATCAGTAAACTTTTTGCTGAGATAATAAATGGCGTACTCTTTCTTCCCCGTTTCATCTTATTGTCCCATAATACAACCCATGGATTTATCTAACACTGTCAGATACATAATCAACGATCTTCCTTCGATAGAAGGGAGAAAGATAGGAGGTTCAAGCATATATTCTTTAATACTTTAAAATTCCCTTTGGCAGTCATCCATCCATACACAACCTTGATATTTCTTTAACAACATAAAGATCGGTTCACATGTTGCAGTCATGTGGGAAATGAATTTGGAAATATAATTCAAACGCCCGAGGAACCCTCTGACTTGCTTTTCAGTTCTCGGTGCTGGCATCTCTTGAATTGCTTTGACTTTATCAGGGTCAACTTTAATTCCTTTCTGGCTAACAATGAAACCCAATAATTTCCCCGATCGAACACCAAAGGTACATTTATTTGGATTCAAGCGGAGACGATACTTCCTCAAACGCTGAAACAACTTCAATAAATCTTCTACATGCCCTTCTTCGATCTCGAATTTATTAATCATATCATCAACATATAACTCAATTTCGTTGTGTATCAGATCATGGAATAGGGTTGTCATAACCCTCGGGTACGTTGCACCAACGTTCTTTAACCCGAAGGGCATCACTCTAACAAAATGTTCCCCAGGGTGTGATAAACGTTGTTTTTTCCATGTCCTCTGGAGCCATTCTTATTTGATTATACCCGGAAAATCCGCCCATGAACAAGAATACTTTGAATTTTGCTGTGCTATCCATTAACATGTCAATGTGTGGCAATGGAAAATCATCTTTTAGACTAGCTTTATTTAGATATCTGTAATCTACGCACATGCGAACTTTTCCGTTTTTTTCGGTACTAGGACAATATTGGCAATCCATTAAGGATACACTGACGTCATAAGAAAACCGGCATTAATCTTCTTTAGAACCTCCTCTTTAATCTTCACTGCCACATCTGGGTGAGTTCTTCTCAACTTCTGTTTGATTGGCGGACACTCTGGCTTCAACGACAAACGGTGCTCTACAATATTTGTATCTAGACCAGGCATATCTTGATAAGACAAAGAGAAAATATCCACATACTCTTTCAACAACTCAATCAACCTGCTCTTTACATCAGGATGCAACAATGCTCTAATCTTGACTTCTTTAGGATCTTCTTCTGAACCCAAATTGATTACTTCCAATGGCTCTTTATATGATTGAATGGCATTTTTCTCACACTCAAGCAACTGTGAGACCGCTCCTGGAATCTCATCATAGTCTTCTTCTTCGGCCCCATACACAGGACATTCAATGTTGGGAGAGGGTGCAAGGTCATTGTATTCAATGGGTTTTTTTAATTAATATGCACATATGATTTATGATTGTTTTTAGAAACTGACACATATAATAAGTGATCATGCAGATTGAATTTCAGTTATTATTTATTTTGAAAGGTTTTTTCTTTGATTACCATTTTCCAAGAAAAAGAAGAAAATAATGATACGATTTGGGAAACAAAGACAACTTTTATTATTGATTTTAAAATTCACAGCAAACAGGTAAACCCATACAACATTAATACTTCCACCTTGGGCAGAGTGAAATCTTTTCAAAAAGATTAACAAATAAAATTACTTTGAAACATGTATGCAAGAGGGAACATCAATGGTGATCCAGTTCTGAACCCTAAATCCGTGCGTCACATAATTTGGCATTTCCGGCTTTGCTTCATCTTCCACAATGGCATTAATCCCGAAAACAGTTGGATGAAGATAACCCCCACTCCCAAAAATGTCTTAATACTTGCCTGCAGCAGACTTAGGCTTCATGCTCTTACCTTTGTCATTATTCAAAGAGAACCCCAAGCCAGCTATGTTCTTGTTTACAGGTGGATCCACAATCTGTCCCTATACTTCACTATGACCCTTATGCACAAGTTGTTGCGCATCCTTAAGTGAAACCATAGAATTCTCATTTCCTCTTATGTTATCAATAGATAAGGCTTGGAACTGGGTTCCAACAACAGCTTCATCTGCCTCGACAATGTTGAAAGAGGACAAATGAGATATCAATAATGCCTGTTTTCCATTTATGATTACCATTTTTCCTTCATATATAAACTTCAGCTTCTGGTGTAAAGTCGAAGTGACAGCCCCTGCCTCATGTATCCACGGCCTTCCTAGTAAACAACTATAAGCGGGTACAATATCCATGATCTGGATAGTATTCTGAAACAAATGTGGGCCTATATGAATAGGGAAGTCCACTTCACCGATAATAGATTTCCTTGATCCATCAAAAGATGTCATAATATTGCCACTTGGGCGCGTGGGCGTTCCTTGATATTTTAACTTCATAAGCGTGCTCCTCAGTATAATGTTCAATGCAGATCCATTATCAATCAGCACATTGGATAGTGAATCATTCTTGCAGTTCATAGAGATGTGGAGGGCCAGGTTGTGATTCCTTCCTTCATCTGGCAATTCATCATCGCGGAAACTCAGGTTATTACATGACGTAATGTTCTCTACTACACTGCTGAATTGGTCTATAGGCATGTCACTTTCCACAAAATCTTGATCCAGTACCCTCATCAGAGATTCTCTATGAGCAGAGTTCATCAATAAAGCCAAGATAGATATTTTTGAAGGACTCTGCAGTAGCTGATCTACAATTATATAGTCGCTCATCTGATTATCTTCAAAATATCATTCGCTTATTTATCTAACGTAGCCCCACTAGTCTCACCCGTAACCTTCTTGGGTTCAACATTCTCAGCAATTTCTTTCCAATGTTAACATCTCCTCGAACAACTGGTGCAAATACACGACCGCTGCGGGTCACTCTGCTAGTATCAGCAATATTTCCAACATCAGGCATTGGCTGGATGGGAATTTACACACCATCCTCTAAGATTGTAGCATTATATTTATAGGGTACAACCTTATCTAACTTGTAGGGGACAGGACCCGGAAAACTAATCACCAATGGGGTAAAAACTGGCTTGCTATAATACTCAACTTCAAAATGGGAGGGTGCACCAAAACAAGGAACAATGACGTTTACCCCTTCTTCAACATAATCAGTCATTACAGAGTCATCTTTGGAAAAAAAAATTTCATCCAAGGAGAAGTACTCATCTGCAGAGGCATACTCATCATCTGACTCTTCTTCAGCCAAAAAAACCTCAATCATATCAACTTCATGGTAATCATCCCTTTGACCTATAACCATGACAGTTCCATTGTCCAACAACAATTAAACACCTTTCTTAACAATTAAACATTCACGGGAGTGTCGACAGCAAATTCAGCAAGATCCATACTGATGTTCCACCTGACCAGCAAAGTGGAGGAAAGTAGCATGCAATTGCACAAGGTTTTCCTTCATGTGCTCCAAATAATAAATTCTGAACTCTCCAGGACATCCAGAAACCATATTCACATCTTCTTCATACTCTACCCTAGGCCTGATTATATGGATGAGGCCCTCATCCATCATCTCCTGCAAATCATCCTTTATCTTGTCGAAACCTTGTATGTCTATACTGCAAATAGCACAACCGGAATGGTCATGCGTATAGTATCTAAATTCACAGAGGTCTGCATGCATTTTCACCAAATATCCACTAGCTAGATGAATATCAAAAATCCGGAAGTCGCCTGGACAACCGACCACCATATTTACAACATTTGCTCCTCCATGCTTGGGTAGAGGATTGTCTTTCACATTAGGACCCACATCCTTGAAAGATCGAATTCCAGACTTCACCAATTTCTGCACCTCACTCTTTAAAGGATATCAATTCTCAACATTATGTCCTAGTGCTCCCTGAAGAAAAGCACATGTTTGGTCGGCTTTATAATACTAAGGAATGATGATGGTACACCGGGAGGTGGCCAGGTCTGAATAAACTTCTTCTGAATCAATTCCGGTAGTAACTCCCTATAACTCATAGGAATAGGTTCGTAACTCTCCCTTCTCTGATTATACCCTTGATTCCCCTGCTAGGTGGTCTCTGATAAGCAATGGTGGTTGGAGCTACACCAACAACTGGAGTAACTGAGGCGACTTGCTGATGACACTTATAATTTCTTCTACGAGGATTAACCCTCCTCTCTTGCATAACAGAATTTGCATCCCCTTCCTTCTTCTTGGTAAACCCATAAGCTGGCTTCTTTGCACCTCCAGATCCTTCACTCTTCATTAAACGACCCTCTCTTACTGCCTCTTCTAAACGAATACCCACGCCTACCATTTCAGTAAAGTCACTTGGCGCACTTGCTACCATCCTTTCATAGTAGAAAGCACCCAGAGTCTTCAAGAAAATCTTAGTCATCTCCTTCTTCAGAGGAATCACTTGGGCGGCTACCTTACGCTATCTTTGTGCATATTCTTTGAATGATTCTCTGTCTTTCTGAACCATGGCCCTGAGTTGATCACGGTCAGGCGCCATGTCCATATTGTACTTGTATTGTCTGATAAATGCTTCTCCCAAGTTATTGAAAGTATGGATATTGACGCTATCCAAACTCATATACCACTTCCATGCAGCACCGGTCAAACTGTCCTAAAAAAAGTGAATCAGCACACGCTGATCGTCAGTATGGGTAGACATTCTCCTTACATATATTATCAGATGAGCACGGGGGCAAGTGTTTCCCTTGTACTTCTCAAACTCTGGGACCTTAAACTTTGCAGGTATCTTAACATTCGGGACCAAGCATAACTCATTCACATTTTGCCCAAATAACTCTTTTCCCCTGAGGGCCTTTATCTCCCTCTGCATATTGTCAAACTGCTCTTGAAAATCATTCATTTTGTCATAGAGACCCAATTCTTCACTTGGTGGAGGAAAACGATGACACATATCATCATTAACAAACTGAACCATATTCACTGAAGGAGGTGCAGTAGGAGCAGCATGCACCACAAGAGGTGCAGGAGTAACAATAGTCTGAAAACCTGGAGTATGTTGAGGACTAAGATTGAAACCTTCATGCACAAAGTTTTATGGCATTCCCCATGGATAAACTTGAGGCATGCGATTCTGAACAACAGTTGGAGTAGTGGATACAGGAACAGTCGAAGCTTCAGCAGTAGCCCTTGTCGGTTGAGGTTGAACACTCGGTGGCTGATTCTGAGCAGTCACTAGAGATTCCATCAGAGCAGTAAGATTAGCCATGTTGGCCTTTAAACAAGAAACCTCCTCGCCCAGCTCGTGATTCTCTTGTTCTAAGTTGTCCATCTTCCTTCTGAAATTAGCCCGAGTGTTGTAGTGGTGAGTCAGCTTGCTAAACAAAGTAAAGAAGCTTCGTAAGACACCTGGATATGCATAAAAATGCAAGAAATATGTGCAATATTATGCATGATATGGAATGCATATGATTTTATTTTGTTATATAATATTTCAAGGGATTTAAAGTTTGATAGACACATTGCAAATATCAAAGTAATAACGCATTTGAAATACTGAAATTTTTTATTATAATAACTTTAAAATAGGTTACAAGTCTCAACAATCCCAAGTAAAAGATGAAAATAAAGTCTAAAACCCTGAGAAGTAAAGCTGTCGGAGATCACTCTATACGCGGGCGCTTCCCCGTAAGCCTGGCAATCTGAGCCTTCAACCTCTGATTTTCTTCCGCATACCTGGTGGTAACCTCCTTCCAATCACCTAAATCAGGAAGTGAGTAATCAACATTTGATTGAGGCTTAGGAGAAAATAAATCCCCTTTCCTCTCCATAGTCTCTACCGCTCGACTCTCAAGGATCTCAATCAAGTCATCTTTCTCTTTCAAGTCTGCTCTAAAGGACATCTCTAAAGTTTGGCACTTGTTCTTCCAAGCATCCTTTTCCTATTGCATCCTGACAAAAGCAAGCTTCAGCTCATTTAGATCATCCAATAAAGGAGGAGTGGTTTTCACAAACAAATCAGGCATAGGTGTTTCATGGGAATACGACATTTTCAACTGAATAGCCCTTGCTTGGACCCACTGAAGATATGGATCCAAATAAACAACACCCCTAGGTCCCAAGTCTTTCCTACTCTTCCTATGAATGTGACGCAAGGCCTTCACAATCTGCTCCCTAGCTTCCATATGGTCTTCTCCCTTCTTCAGAAATAAACTACTCAAATGAATACTATTTGGTTTATCCCTCATTGGATAACCAAGTTGTCTTCGTGCAAGAACATGGTTATAGTTAATTCCTCCCTTTGTACCAAGAAGGAGTACATTGAGGAAACTACCATAACTGTCAACAATCTCTATATCCTGGTAAGCTCGATGATACCAATAAATATCCGAGTGAGTAAGTGCCATGATCTTATGATCCCAACGGGGTTCCTTTATGACATCCCAGAAAGCATCAGACTGAGGCATATGAGAGATAAACCATGGTACAACAAAGGCGTGCAACAAATAATCATCCCTCCATGATAAGAATTCTGAAGATGCATAGAGTAATAAGCATCACCCAACAACGTAGGAACTAGGTTTCCAATCCTGAAGATCCTGATAGCATTAATGTCAACAAACTTGTCCATATTAGGAAATAAGAACAACCCATAAGCAAGTAGAGCCAAGATGGCCACAAAAGCGACTGTACTCTTCATTCTGGCAAAGTAACGAGCTTTATCCAATAAGAACTTGGTCGGTAATCCTATAATCCCTCCTTTAGTAGTCATATGGGCTTCCCCCTCAGACTTCCCAGATGAATTAAAGCAGCAATCTCATGTGGTTTTGGCTCACCCTCCAAACCAGTAAAAAGAACATGATCGGTAACCGGTAAATCCAATAGATAATAATACTCTTCCAGTGTAGGCATCAATTGATAGTCGGGAAAAGTAAAGCAATGATACGTAGGATCATAGAACTGGACCAAGGTCGAGAGAATACCCTCCTTCATCCTAAGCTTCATAAGAGTAATGATGGATCCATACTTCTTCCGAAAATCTGCAGAACACTCGATCTCAGGAATTAGACTGATCAACTCATCTATCTTGGGATCATTGAAATTGTACTTCCTGGTATTTCTTTTTCCAGAATCCATGGTTAAAAAGTACCTAAGATATTCACAAATGGTCAACTTTTAAGTCCCTTGAAATAAGATTTCTTCAATAGATGCTTATGAGTGCATGGATGCATGATGCAACAATCACACACAAGATCACACATATATGATTCATAGGTTCAACATCGTGAGCATGAGGTCGAAGGTACTACCCATAAGGTGTTGGTCTAAAAGTTATCACCTGCCAAACAAGGTTCTAGAGGTTCCCAGAGTCTACATCCTTCCTTCGGATATTACCAACTGCCCGATTAACTCGGTACTTAGTAATATTCTCAAGAAAAACTCGTCCGAGCGTAGTATCGCATGACAACTATCTCCGGATTACTCCGTCATAGCTTCCGCACTACACCTAAAATGCCAAGATGGGTTTGGTATTCTACAGTCCTCAGCTTCAGCAGGCTCCCAGATTAAAAGCAGTACGTCTTCCCGATTACTCTGTAAACGACACTACAATCAAAGGGGCCTCCACTGAGTGGGGGATCTCATGCCTCCATTTTTGGGATTACTCCCTTAAAGTTAACATGACTATACCTCCTGTCTTATCTTAATGTTTTCTCAAGTCCGGGTATATGACTTATAAGTAATCACCAAGCACCTCTAAAACCAGGAAAATCCAGACAAATATATATACAACATATAACACATAAACAAAAATAGCACATATACAGATAAAAACAAAGATAGGCTCAACCCACTTAGGGATGGACCAGCAAGAGGTCAATCTTTCCCCAGTGAAGTCGCCATTTTTCTGGAGCGGTAGAAATGTTTAAGACTAAGCCATTGGATTGACTAGACTTGTACAAATCAAAATAAAAATCGCCACCGCACTTTATTGTTTCCAAAGGAATGGGAAAAGAGCGAATAACCCAAAAAGAGGGGGAAATATTCTAGGTAAGGGGGTTGGTTATGCAAATGGAAGGTATTAGCACCCGAAACATCTACGGTACTCCGCAGGAAACTCTTTGTAAAAATCTGTATATTATGGCTATAAAATGTTGTATAAAAATGGATGGTAGTGGAGAGAAAAGAAATAATTTTTATGATTTTTGCACCCGCCGCGGTTGTGAACCTTTAGTGCCTATGTACCACCTTTCATGCAATAGGGGATCAGGGTACATGTAGTTCACCTTTGAAAAATTTTAAAATACAAGTGTGTTGGTTAATTTTATGAGATAAAACATCGTCGTCATTGTCCGTGTGGAAAACATACTTACTACCCTCAATCATGAGGAAGGAGAATTTGCATCATCTCAAAGTGGAGGATATGGATTGGATTTTAAAATCAACAATGCCCCACTCAACATCCAAGTGGAGAATACTTCACTTCACTTCATATTGTAGAAGTATATTTGTTTGCATCACTACAAGGATTGACAAGAGTCCAATCTTTTGAGAAAAGTTTTTTAAAGTATAAAGCCAAAGTGGAAAAATAGTTTGAAATGAGATTGGTTGTCTTTTAGTCTTATCACAAAAATGTCAAGGTATTATTAAGTTGATTGAAATTTGTTTACAAAAAATGTTTTGAAAATGCATGGACCTATGTCCAAGTTTATTATGAAAATAGTTCAAGTTTCAAAAAAAGAAGAGTTTTCAAAAGGAGGAAGAAGATTTTTGAAATTAAAGAAAGTGGGAGGAGAAGAAGAGACTATCCTAAAGCATAAGGTAAAAGCTAGGGATAAGAACCATATACCCAATAAGAAGCCAATACTTGACATTATGAGTCAAGATACAATTCCCATTCTTTGGATTGACCAAGCAAGCAAAGATACTAGACCTCTTGAGAGAATTGAACTTCAAGTGTATTAAGTCTTCACAAAAATTGGGCAGAGTAACGGCTGTATACGGGTGAATTCCAGACTACAAACAAAGAATGTAATCACAATAACCTGTACATAAAACAAACAAACAATCCAATGTCTTGAGATAAACCTCAAGAACTCCAGACAAAATATCAATTAAGGTCACAAGGTCTCCAACATAGGCCAAAGTTTCTAATCCTAAGTCCAAGAAGTCCAATACTCCATAATGCCAAGGATAGCAACCAAATAGTGCAAGTATCATTAAAGTTTTTTAGGGTTCATGTTGATTATTAGGTGTATTAGAAGAGAAAAGAAAAGGCTCAAGTGAGCAAAATAAAAGTGACATGAAATGTAATGCTTAAAGTAAATGGTACATAAAGCATACAAAATAAAAGGGCATAAAGTAAAAACAATTTCATAATTAGTGGTTAGTTGGATAACCATCTTAAAACTTGCATTTGAAACTCATTAGAGGATTGGTATAACCAAAGCCTCCACACAACAAGTTGCATTTGCTTTTTATCAAGTATATCATCCATTTGGAATCCTCAAAAGTACCATTTAATGATCAACAATTTTTAAGTGATCCGCGTTGACCAAAAGTGTTGTAGATCCATTAGAGGATTGGTAGAACCAAATCCTCCACATAATAAATCTCAAGGTTATTGTATCAAAGAGATCCAATTAACATACTTGGGCTTGCAAACGTAGGTTTGGGACACGGATGATCATTTATTCGAATCAGGACAAAATTTAGCGCTATGTTAAGCAATCGTAAGTGGACTTATGTAGAAGTCACACCTATTTTGAGGCCGGTCAATAGAAATCTATGCACCATTTGTTTTGAGACATGATATATAGATCATGCTCCAATAAAACATAGTACAATAAGAAAGGGATGAGATGAAGAGGAGTGGGAGAGAATATACAAACTATATTTGAATTAAACTTAAATCAAACTATTATTAAAATTATTCATCCATTTTTGTGGAGTTAGAATCAACACCATGAATCCAATGAAGTTAACAAAGTTCATGATCAAAAATTTAATCCAAGATCAGCCAGAAAACAATTACAAAATAATATTGCATTTAATATATACATTAAAAAAGGTTTTAAAAATGTTCTAAAATAGAAATAAAATAGAAAATATCAACTATATTCAAATTAATCAAGAAATAAGCTTAAATGATTTTATAAAAATTTTGGTAATTTTTAAAAGTCATAAACTATTTTTAAAATTAAAAGAAATGAGTAAAATAAACCAAAAATGATAAAAAATAACAAAGTCAGAAATAAAAAATAAATGAGGTCACCAATATTTGTCACAATATCATTGGATTATTCCATAATTTTTTCAGAATTTAAAAATGTATAAAATTATATTTAAACATTTAAAACAAATCAAATAAAGTGGAAATTCATAAAAAATATCAAAACACAAAATAAAATTGTGAAAAAATAAAAATCTGAAAGAGAAAAATCAAAAATATTTTTCATAATTTTTTCAGATTTTTTTGACTAAAAATGAATTTTCTATGATTTTTTGAAATTTAAAACAATTAAATATAAAAATCAGAAAAGAAAAATAAAGTCAAAAATATGTGGACCATTGGATGAGAGTCAAAAACGTGTTAGTTATCAAATCCAAGGGATCTGGCGCGCTGTGCATATCATGGTCATTAGTGAATAAAGCACTGAATAAAATATAAATCAGAAATTCAAAAAATCCAAATGACGTTGTTTCATTGGTTGAAAGATGACATGTTGGTCATCTTCAACCTTCAGCCAGTCTCAAAACCAGGTTGCTTAATATGTAAAATTAGAGCACGATACCTATGCCATTCGCTTCGTCTCTTCAAGACGAAGACAACCACACATTCACGATAAATTTATATAAAATGTAGCTCAAGCAATTCGGAAAGATAGTTTTGAAAAGAGATTTCAAATTTCACGGTCAAAATAAGTTTCCAGATAAAAGTAAGTGTTGCGACTAGAACCAGAGCAACGAGAGCATCACAACGATATCAAAGTTTTGAAGAATTGAAGAAGGAATCTACCTATTGAAGTTGAGTTGCAGAGCTCTGAAACTGGACTTCTATGGAGCAATACAGGGCACGGTTCTTGAATGTAATTATATGGTTAGCTTCAGGGAAGATCAAGGAAGGTAAATTGATAGGAAAATTGGATTGAAAAAGACTTGAAAATAGATTTTGAAGTTGCAGAAATTTAAGTTATGGAACAAGTTTGGCAGGGTGATTCTAGCTATCCAAGTTTGAGGAAATGAATGGGGGATGACCCTCTATTTATAGGGAATCAAACGGAATGTCCAAGCGTGTGAAATGATGAAGTTTGGAGGGAAATCGTGTGAAGTTGCAAACAAGAAAAGTGTGACCTCTAATTTGATCAAAACTCATCCAAAGCGCGCGTTTTGTTGTGCTAATCACATTTGGAAGTTCACTAAACATGTTTAGAGGAAAAAACACGCATAAACAAAGTGTTTAGAAGCTAAACCAATGATTTCAAATTATAAATTTTGAAGAAACTTCAATTCCAAGTTACTAAGTTCAAATCAATGGCATTCTCAGCTCAAGGGATATTAGGGCATGATTCTTGATGCTTTATAAAGATGAGGTTACAAGCTTTGCAGTGGAAAAAGAATGGAATCAAATGGATGCTTGAGCTGAAAGTTGCATTGAGTCAAAGTTGGGAAAAAGAAGTTGATGTTCCATACTTAGAAATATTTCAAGTTTTTCTTCAAAAGTGACCTATAATGTTTTGCATCCAAACATGGCCTTCCACTTGAAATTTTCTATTGACCAAAAAAGATGGCATGAGATAGACTTCTTGAATGACATTTTGAAACTTGAACCATTCAAAATCTCCAAAAATTGAGAAAGTTATGAATTGTTGAAGTTGGAAAAAAAATCATGAAATGACCTATAATCATTTGTATCCTTAGGGCATATTCCATCCATTTTTTCACTTTGCACATAAAAGAAGTCATAAAGTTCACATCCTCAAGATCATTATGGGAAAAAATGGGCTCAAGGTTATAAAATTTGACCAAGTTATGATCATTTGAAGTCACACATGAGAAAATGGGGGTTCATCTGGAGGACTTGTAATCTTTTTTAATCATCAAGTTTCTTCTGTTAGAACATACTTTGATTCTACAACCCTTAATTAGAGTTTTGATGATAACAAACACAAGGAACAAATATGCACTCTAAAATTGTGTAACTTTGTATGCAGAAGTTCTGACTAAAGCAGCATCAGAAGTTAAGCTATAGAAGCTTTCACGCTGAGGTAATCAGAATCTGCGCTGAAGAATGATGATCAGAACCTGCACTGAAGTGAAGAATACTCTGATTCTGAACAGAAGGTTCATATACAATCAGATCCTCACATCTCTTAGTCATCAATGTTCTGAAGCAATTGCAGCATGCAGATTGTAAGATTCTGAAGCGTTACTATTCAATCAAGACATCATCACATGCAACAGCTTCATTCCGACAAGAATCTTCTCAATATAGAAACAACTTAAATGTCCATTATCACGCTTTATTTTGGATAGGATTCCATTTCCTATATAATCAAGCTAAGAGATAAATCATTTACGATTTTTCAACACGACTGCAATACATCTCGAAACACTGCAAGCTTACATACTCTTTTCTACGATACAAAATTGTGTAAAATATCACAGTTGTGATAATTGTTTTTGTAAAGAAAAACAACGATACATAGAATTCTTTTATCTTGATTAAGACAGTTTTTTCCTTGAGATTGACCGTGTTATGGTTGTACTCAATAGGACTTTATCAATTGTCAAAGTAGTGATTGTAATCAGTTTTTGATTAGTGAATTAAATCCTCGTTAGAGAGATGCGAACTCACCTTGACAGGTGGACTGGATTAGTTTGAGATCAAACGAACCAGTATAAAAATATTGTGTCTTTGCGCATTTGATTTTAAGTTTTCAATTCACCCCCCCCCCCCCTTTATTGTGTTTTTTACTTCTTCAATTGGCATCAGAGCGCCTGGTTCTGAGTTCATACACTTAACCGTGTCAGTACAAGATCCAAGCTTCAGAAAAACACCACGGTGGGACTAAGCCAAAACATCAACAATGACTATTATGAAGATAAGAACAGAATTAGTGGTAAACCTCCAATCTTTGATTGAGAAATTTTTGACTACTGGAAAGAAAAAATTGAGAGCTTCTTTCTGGCCCATGATGCCGATCTATGGGACATGGTAATTGATGGATACACACATCCAGT
Source organism: Vicia faba (assembly GCA_948472305.1). Taxonomy (NCBI): domain Eukaryota; kingdom Viridiplantae; phylum Streptophyta; class Magnoliopsida; order Fabales; family Fabaceae; genus Vicia; species Vicia faba. The sequence continues at coordinate 969,244,886 of OX451740.1, forward strand.
GGATGAAAGTGGTCAAAAGATATACAGAAAAAGGATGTCTGACCAGCAAAAACGTGATTTCATAAACCATCATAAAGCCAGAACAATACTTCTCAGTGCTATCTCATACTCAGAATATGAGAAAATCTCAAACAGAGAGACAGCCAAAAACATGTTTGACTCTCTGAGAATGACGCATGAAGGAAACATATAAGTCAAAGAAACCAAGGCTCTTACCCTCATTCAGAAGCATGAAGCATTCAAGATGGAAGACATTGAATCCATAGAATTAATGTTCTCAAGATTCCAGATCCTTGTTGCTGAGCTGAAGGTTCTTGACAAAGGATATTCTACTGCTGATCACGTAAAGAAGATCATCAGAAGTCTACCCAAGCAATGGAGGACAATGGTCACAACACTTAAGCTAGCTAAAGATCTCAACAAGATATCTCTGGAGGAACTTGTCAGCTCCCTCAGAAGTCACGAGATAGAGTTATAATAAGATGAGCCTCAAAAGCAAGGTAAGCCACTAGCATTAAAATCTAACAAAATATTTGATTCTTAGGTTTTGCAGGCTATGGAAGAAACCTCTGATGGATCCTCATCATAAGAAGATGAATTGTCTTTCCTCTCCAGAAGGGTGAATCAACTGTGGAAGAAGATACAAAGGAAATTCAGAAATCCTAGAAGATCAGAGAATCCAAATGAATCCTCCTCCAGATATAGAAAGTTTGAGTCTTCCTTTGGACATAGAAGATCTGAAGGTTCTTCAGGACATATAAAGTCAAATAACAAAGACATCATCTGCTATGAGTGCAATGAGTAAGGGTACTACGAAAGTGACTGTCCAAGGCTTCAGAAGGAGAAGCCCAAAAATAAGTTCTTCAAGGAGAAGAAGAAAAGCCTCATGGCAACATGGGAAGATTCTGACACTTTTGATGCTGACTCAGAGTCAGATGATGAAAAAGCAAACATAGCTCTCATGGTAAACGTATCAGAAGACAGTGGAGCTTCTGGTTCAGACTCAGAATCAGACACTGAAGAGGTGTTCCCTGACTTCACTATTAATTTTACTAAGGCTGAACTTGCAGAAAGTCTAAATGAAATTCGGTAAAGGTATCAGCAAATCAGAGTCAAATTCAAGAACCTAAAAAGGGATTTTGTCTCTGACTCTAAAAAGACTGAGAGTCTCAGATTAGAGAATTCCGAGTTAAAAGAAAAGGTTTCAAAATTAGAAAACGATTTTCAAAACTCTCAGAAGGAAATAATCTCAGAGACTCCCAGTAATACTGATGAGGTCATCAAAGAGTATGATCACAGCTTTCAGAAGTTTCTGGATAAAAACATAGATAGAAGCAAGATGGCTTCAATGATCTATGGAGTTAGCAGGAATGGTAGAAAAGGGATAGGATATCAAGGTAAGGTATCTACACCTAAGAAAGTCATGGACCTAGTCATAAAACGCACACCACTTAAATCACACTTCATATATGGGCACAGACACGACCTAAAATACACTAGTAATGATTACTCTGTCAAACCAAAATTCAACCAGAATTTTGGTAAAACAAACAAACCAGGACCCAAGAAGATATGGGTACCTAAGGACAAAATTATATATGTAGAAGATATCTTTAGCAGCAAGGCTAAAATACCAGTCATGGTACCTGGACACTGGATGCTCTCAACACATGAAGGGAAGAAAGCATATGTTCCAAAGCCTGGAACTTAAACCTGGAGGCTACGTGGGCTTTGGAGGCAACCAAAGAGGAAAGATCATTGGCTCTGGAACAGTAGGTAATGGAAATCTTCCCTTTATAAATAATGTGCTCTTAGTTGATGGATTAATGCATAACCTGTTATCCATAAGCCAATTAAGTGATAACTGTTATGATATAATCTTTAATCAAAATTCATGCAAAGTTGTTAGTCAGAAAGATGGAACTATCCTTTTTAATGGAAAAAGGAAAAACAACATTTATAAGATAAAACATTCTGAACTAAAGAGTCAGAATGTAAAATATATTCTCTCTGTTAACAACGAGCAATGGGTCTGGCACAGTAGATTGAGGCATGTTAGTATGAGAAGAATATCTCAGATTAACAAACTCAATCTTTTTAGAGGACTTCCTAATTTGAAGTTCAACTCAGATGCTCTATGTGAAGCATGTTAGAAAGGAAAATTTGTAAAACCTGCTTTTAAATCTAAAAATGTTGTTTCCACCTCTAAGCCATTAGAACTTCTGCACATAGAATTATTTGGACCAGTAAAAACTGCGTCTGTTAGTGGAAAGAAGTATGGTTTAGTGATCGTAGATGACTATAGCAGATGGACATGGGTAAAGTTCTTAAGACACAAGGACGAGTCACACTTTGTGTTCGTTGCATTATGTAACCAAGTTCAGAATGAAAAGGATCTTAGAATTGTCAAAGTTAGAAGTGATCATGGTGGAGAATTTGAAAATAAAAATTTTGAATCATTTTTTAATGAAAAATGCATCTTGCATGACTTCTCTTGTCCTAGAACTCCCCAAAAAAATGGAGTTGTAGAACGAAAGAACAGAACACTGCAAGAAATGGCCAGAACTTTGATCTATGAGACTAACATTGCTAAGATCTTCTGGGCAGAAGAAATTAACACAGCGTGTTACATTCAGAATAGAATCTCTATAAGACCTATTCTGGAAAAGACTCCATATGAACTGTGGAAGAACAGAAAGCCCAACATTTCTTATTTCCATCCATTTGGATTCACTTGTTTCATTCTGAATACTAAACATTATCTGAACAAGTTAGAATCTAAAGCACAAAAGTGTATCATGTTAGGATACTCTAAATGCTCAAGAGGGTACAGAGTATACAATACAGAAACACAGATTGTTGAAGAGTCAATCAATGTTATATTTGATGATAAGCTTGACCCTCAAAAGTCAAAGCAGAATGAATTCTCTGCAGATATAGAAGTTAAATTCACAGGTACTAAAGAAAACTCATCAAAAGTTCTCAACAGAGACACTCCAACAACTTCAGAAAGAAATGTTACAAGCAATCCAGCACCATCTGTTGATCAACTCCAGAAAAGGTTTTCCAGAAGCAACATAGCTCACCTAGAAGATAAGATCATGGGAAAGAAGGATGATCCAATCAGAATAAGATCAACATTCAGAAACTCTGAAGAATCCCTCTTGGGACTGGTATCTCTGATTGAACCAACAACAATTGAGGAAGCTCTTCTGGACAATGACTGGATTCTGGCATTGCAGGAGGAATTAAATCAGTTCACCAGAAATGACGTATGAGATCTGGTTCCCAAACCAAAAGGATCCAACGTTATATGAACAAAGTGGGTGTTCAGAAACAAACTGAACGAGCAAGGAGAAGTCATCAGAAACAAAGCACGACTGGTGGCACAAGGTGATAGTCAGCAAGAGGGGATAAACTATACGGAAACCATTGCTCCAGTCGCCAGGTTAGAATCTATCAGACTCTTAATCTCATTTGCTGTAAACAATGGCATCACTCTGTATCAGATGGATGTTAAAAGTGCATTCCTAAATGGCTCCATAGATGAAGAGGTATATGTTCACCAACCCCCTGGGTTTGAGAATTCCAAACACCCAGAATATGTTTTCAAACTAAAGAAGTCACCCTATGGTCTGAAACAAGCTCCCAGAGCTTGGTATGAAAGACTAAGTAACTTCCTGTTAGAAAAGGAATTCACCAGAGGGAAAGTGGACACAACCTTGTTTTGTAAGACATTTAAGAATGACATTTTAGTGTGTCAGATTTATGTAGATACATCATCTTTAGATCCACTAAACCTTCTCTGGGAAGAGTGTTTGATAAGTGCCTGCAGGCAGAGTTTGAGATGAGCTTAATGGGGGAACTCAAATTCTTTCTGGGTATTTAGAAAAACCAAACCTCAGAAGGAACTTACATTCATTAGAGAAAATATGTCAGAGAAATTCTAAAGAAATTTGATCTCTCAGAATGTAAGCCCTCAAAGACTCCAATGCAACCCACGTGCATTCTGGAAAAGGAAGAGGTAAGTAAAAAGGTAGAATAGAAAATCTACATAGGTATGGTTGAATCTCTCCTTTATCTGACGACTTCAAGGCCTGATGTTTTATTCAGTGTTTGCTTATGTGCTAGATTCTAATCAGATCCTAGAGAATCTCACTTAACAACAATTAAGAGAATTTTCAAGTATCTGAAAGGTACTACTAATCTGGGTTTGTTTTATAGAAAATCCAATGAATAAAACTTAGTAGGATACTGTGACGCTGACTTTGCTGAAGATAGAGTATAGCGTAAAAGCACTTCTGGAAGCTGCAAGTTTTTGGGAGACAATCTGATCTCATGGACCAGCAAGAGACAGTCCACAATAGCATTGTCAACAGCAGAAGCTGAATACATAGCAATTGCTGGATGTAGCACTCAAATTCTCTGGATGAAAAGTCAACTTAAAGACTTCAACATATTTGAGAGTAACATTCCTATCTTCTGTGATAACACTTCTGCCATATGTCTTAGTAAAAATCCCATTTTGCACTCTAGGGCTAAGCATATAGAAATAAAACATCACTTTATTAGGGACTATATTCAGAAAGGAATTCTTACATTAAAATTTATTGACACAGACCATCAATGGGCTGATGTATTTAAAAAACCCATTTCTGAAGATAGATTCAATTTCATTCTGAAACATCTCAGCATGAAGTTATGCCCAGAATAAAATGTTTTATTTGCATATCTTAACCCTCAGAACTTTATTATTTTCTGTGAACATCTGATCAACTTGTCTTCAGAATTTAGAAGTACAATTGCCTCAGAATCTATCTATGAAGATCTAAACGTTTCATTTCAAGGATAGAGGCGTGCAATTCACATCATCAAACATCTCTCATCCTCTCACAAGCTACCTTCTTAGGCTTAACACGCGTTCAAATTCTGAAGGGTCCAAGGCTCTGATTGGATGCATTGAGACACTTGTCAGTGACAATTGTTCAATATCTTTCTAAATCCCCTAATTTCAGGTCTCATTAATGCATATAATCATCACTTATTTTCTTGCTTATTGTTTACGTTTTCCAAAAAAAAAACCTATATAAACTTAATTTACTATTTCATTCATTCAAATTTTACTCTCTTTTATATTCTCTCTTGTTCCAAGTTTCATTTTTAAAAACCCTTTCCATTTTCTTCAATGAACCCGTGTGAACAATGGCATCATCATCAAGTCTCAAGAATCTCAGTGCTCTTGAATCCTCTTCAACAGAACAATATGAAGAACCCATTAGAACACTTCTCACTCCTGTTGACAACCTAGATTTTCTCTCTGAGTTGATCATTGAGTTTGAAAGTCTACAAGAAAATGGGTTTAATCTCTATGAAGATGTAACTGCACAGGGACGGAACAAATATTTTGATCGTCTGTTGGGCCCACCATTTCCAATTCTCGTCAAAGAGTTCTGGATTCATGCTACCTCATCCAACCACCAGGTTACATCATATGTTATGGGAAAGAAGATAGTGATAACAGAAGATTTAATTGGGAATCTCATTGGATACAATGGCGGTGGAGTCAGATGCATTAATATGGCTGATAGGTGTTCTGACCTAAAATATATTGCCAAGGAAATCTTCACTTCTGGACAGCCATCCAGCAAGATCAGATACTTGAAGGATCATGATAGAATCTGGGCTAGAATAATTCTGGGATGTATCAATAACAGGAAGCCTACAAGCTATCCTGATTACATCAATATTGATCAGCAGTTTTTGATTTACTTCATTGCAAAGAAGACCAAGATAAACCTTCCAAACTTGGGCTTCAACCATCTCAGAACAAGTGTTAAAGAGACAAGAGAAGAAGAAAGAACTAAGAGGGATTGGATTCCTCTAGGAAGATTGATTTTAGATATTCTAACAGAAAATAGGCTGATAGAACATCTGACAGAGGCTCAAGAAATAAGCACTCTGGAAGAAACCGCTGGGAAACCTTTAAACGCCAAGAATCTGAAGAAAATGAATATTATTGATAACATTAAGAGGGAACCAACTATAGCTTCTCATGAGGCCATCACTTCTAGGAGAATCCCTATGAAGGATTTTCCACAATTTTATGAGATAAATGCCTCCCCAAAAATCATAGTCAGATACCTTGAAGCTTGCAAGGCTGATGGGACTACTCCAGAAATCAACGTCCAAGATCTTCACAAGCCAGCTCCAGAGATTGTGCTAAAGAAATCCAAAAAGAGGAAAGCAGCAGGAGAAGGATCCTCTCAGAAGACACCTAAAGCCGCGAAAAAGAAAGGTAACCCATATTCTGTTTCTGTCATAGAATCAATAGCTGTTCCAACATCTTAAACCATTCCCCCTCAACCAATAGAAAATCCTTCACCCCAAACATTTGAGGATTTTGACATAGAGTTTGACCCATCTGTAACTCTTGGAAACTTTTCGAATGAACCTCACTCCCCCAATCAAAATCCAAATCCAGAACATCATCAACCAGAACTTGCCAAAGTTCTATCTGACATTGAACTGTTTGATCAAGACTTTTCCTCTCCAATACCAGAAAATCCAAACTCTCAACAACAACCAGAAAATCCACAATCACACTCTCCTTAACCAGAACATCTGAACCTCAACCATAAAATAGAAACTCTCTCTCTCTCTCTCTCTCTCCACCTTCTGAAAAACCATCTTCTGTAATTCCTGAACCAGAAAATCAACATGCTACCACAAACCAATCTGAAGACTCTCCTTCAGATTCTGACACCACTATCCCAATACCTGGAATAACAGAACCCCTTATGGTTTGCTTACCTCTCACTATTCATGATATTCCAGAAATCCCATCACCATATGAATCTACACCACAAAACACCCCTAACACACCAATTCTAATTTCTCACTCTTCCACTCCTTCACCCATCAACCATCCAGCTGACAACCTCAGACTTGTCATTGATCCACTAGTGCTGGACCGACTAGCTTCCACCTCAAACAAAATTTCCATTCCCAAACCTAAACCAACCGTAACCAAATCAGATGTTGGTAAGAATCTGTTGATTTTTGAAACAGAAATGCAGGAATGGATCAATTCTTTGAAGCAATCAAGCCAAGAGATTTCTAATCCTACTGCTTCTGATTCTCTGTGGGAAAGATTCAGAAAATGGCTCAACTCTGAAACTCTGAAGCTGAAAGAATTGGGCTATGAAAGGGCTCAACTGAACTTCAATGATCAGCTGAAAGCCTTCCAAGATTAAGTTCTAAGACAATGGCGCAAGAAAGAAATTCTTCCGCTGGATAATGCTCCCTAGAAAGAGCATCATCCTTCAAAAGTAGCTGAACCAGATTCTGATAGTCTCTCTCTGACTACTACTCCAGAAAACATGATTGCAGCAGAAGAAGTGGTTCAATCAGAAGTGGCTGCAGAATGTTCTGAATAACATGCAACCCCTGAAGATACACCAGCTTCGTCTCTAGTCATGCAAACTCTGGAAGAGTTGAAGAAAGAGAATTCATTAATCCATGCCAGACTGGATAAGCAAGAGGATACAAACAAAGAGATCAAGGGTATTCTGGATAAATAAGAAGATACTACAAAAGAATTCAAAGACATTATGGGAAAGCAGGAAGAATCAAGCACTCAGATCAAGAGCTTGTTGGAAGTGTTGTTCACACGTCTTCCCCCTCCTTCTTAGATCTTCTTTAAAACTGTTTATCTGTAATTTTTTATCTTTACCTCCTTGTTTCTGAAACTTGTCATTGCATTCTGTTTTCAATATAATTCATCTTTTTGACTTTGATTATATTGCTTTTTGATACTTGACAAAAAGGGGGAGAAAGTAAGATATTTTCAACAACTGTATACCGAGACAAAGTATCAAACATTATGAATATTTTAATCTCCACTTTATGAAAAGCTTGTACAAGAACACATTCTGATAAGAACAGAAGGAGATGCATCAAAAGCTCAGACGACAAGGAACTTCAGGAAAGTAATCAACTCAGGGGGAGTCTCTCTTAAGCTTTTTGTTCTATATTTTTCATTGAAAATCCTAGTTTTTGTCATCATCAAAAAGGGGGAGATTGTTAGAACATAGTTTGATTCTACAACCCTTAATTAGAGTTGTGATGATAACAAACATAAAGAAAAAATATGCACTCTAAAATTGTGTTACTGTGTATGCAGAAGTTCTGACCAAAGCAACATCAGAAGTTAAGCTATAGAAGCTTTCACGCTGAGGTAATCAGAATCTGCACTAAAGAATGATGATCAGAACCTGCGTTGAAGTGAAGAATACTTTGATTCTGAACAGAAGTTTCATATACAATCAGATCCTCACATCTCTTAGTCATCAATGTTCTGAAGCAATTGTAGCATGCAAATTGTAAGATTCTGAAGCGTTACTATTCAATCAAGACAACATCACATGCAACAGCTTCATTCAGACAATAATCTTCTCAATATGGAAACAACTTAAATGTCCATTATCAGCTTTATGATGGACAGGATTCCATTGCCTATATAATCAAGCTAAGAGGACAAATCGTTTACGATTTTTCAACACGACTGCAATACATCTCTAAACACTACAAGCTTACATACTCTTTTCTACGCTCAAAATTGTGTAAAATATCACAGTTGTGATAACTGTTTTTGTAAAGAAAAGCAACGATACACAAAATTCTTTTATCTTGATTAAGACAGTTTTTTCCTTGAGATTGACCGGGTTATGGTTGTACTCAAGAGGACTTTGACAGTTGTCAAAGTAGTGATTATAATCAGTTTTTGATTAGTGAATTAAGTCCTCGTTGGAAAGAGGCGACAATACCTTGACGGGTGGACTGGAGTAGTTTGAGATCAAACGAACCAGGATAAAAATATTGTGTCTTTGCACATTTGATTTTAAGTTTTCAATTCAACCCCACCCCCCCTTTCTTGTGTTTTTAACTTCTTCATCTTCCACATGAAAACTCCTTGAATCTTTTGAAGTGATTTGTTGATAACCATTTTAAGAGAAGGATGTTTTTGGAATCACTCAAAAATACCAAACGATGAGCAAGATATGCTTCTTTGAAGTTCAAAACCCTAACTCATAGATCAAGAAAATGCCTTGAGGAACTTTGTCAATTTTGAAGAAACTTCTTGTACCAACACCGTTGCTTTGTAAGTAGAAGTTGTTGAGGATGCAAATGAGGACTAATAGCCACCAAAACCACTTCCATATCTTGAGAATTGAGAGAAATATGCACTTGTGACCAATGGGAACAAAGCCTTGTCCAAGCATGACAACTTCTTCAATCAACCCCCTTGTACTTTTGAATCAAATTTGATAACCTTGAAATGTGGTGAACCAATATAACCTTTCCATGCCATTTATTCCAATAAACTCAATGTTGAGGTTTGAACTTCTCAAGTTTATTGACTAGGGCATGGAAATAAACTCATGAACCCATGGATCAACTTGCTAAGCCATATTGCCTTTATCTACATTATCAACAAGTAAGATAAACCAACATTGTATTTTATTAATTAGAAGGAAAATCAAGACAAAATATTAATGATCACAAAAGAAAACAAATCAAGGTGCTTGGTGATTCCTCAAAGAGCAAAGCTAAAGATAGGGAGTAGGACCAAAAGCCCTAATGTGATCTTGTTGTGATTGAATCAATATGGTATGATGAAGGCATCTTAGGGGCAAAAATTGGGGTACAACACCCGAGTTTTAAAGTCATTGTTTTGATTGTTTTTCTTCATGATTCTACTTTGATTCGAGTTGTGATTTGATTGTGTAACCTCGGTTACCTTTTCCTTGTCATTTCTAACTTATTTGTTAAGTTATGTGAGGTACTTTGATAAAACTTTCATATTGGTATTTTGATTGGTTCGTATTCTACTTTATTTGTGGGACACGAAATCTCTTCCGATGCAATTTATCCAGACTCGCATTCTAAGAGATGTATGTATGCACTATTGTGTGTTTTGTTTGGCTTGTATTTTCTTGCAGGATGCTTGTGTGGTTGTGTCCGATACACACTGCTTATGATTTGTTTTCACTCTAACACTTTGAGACTTATGTTGGATGTCTGATTTCTGACTTGCTTTGTTTGTTGATGCTAGATTGCTTGAAGTTTATAGGGTTTCTCTATTTTGCTTGCCGCATTACGAACCTTTGTTTTTTTGGTATACCACTCTTCCATTTTCTCTCAACATTTTTTGCTTTCTAGAGATCATGTATAGTAAGGGCATTTATCACTTTCTAGAAATCATGTAAAGTAAGAAGCAGGAAATAAAGAGCGTGCGCTCGAAGTATCTGTTTAAAGTCCTGTAGCAGGCATCACTTTCTGTATGTTGTTTGTATTTTTTTAAAATCCTACTGTTGAAGTAGGTATTCTGCACGTGTGTTTACTCTTATGCCCGCATATATTACATGTGATAAGTCCTCTAAAGGAGGCAGGCGGGGAGGGTCCACAATCAACCCCCACAAATTCAAATTCGTGTCTTCCTTAACTCACGTTGTACGTCGATGCTTCAGAGTCGTGCATATCTTGTGTATCGAGTCCATCAAGTAGGGAAGGGTTTTGCAATCAAACCCCCATGCTTTATCCAGAGTTCGCATTGGCCGATGCTGACACTCCGTGATCGTTCATGTTGTCTTTTGTTGCCTACCTCGATCTTCTATATCTTGGTTAGGTGTTCAGTCGCTTTGGATGTAACATTTTTTTATTTCATCTGTCTCCCGCTTATTTTCTTAAGGTGATACGCTCCCCTTAGCTAAAGCATTTATCTTTTTTCCCCCATCCCTTTGAGTCAGTATATGATACTCATGTTTGTGTGCTTTTTCCAAGAACTTGTTTGCTTATTTGTTTACTATGTCATGTTCCCTCAGGATTTCTCGATTAGAGTAGATTTTGATCTAGATATTAGGATAAGAATAGATGCATGCTAACATAAGTAAGATATTTTCCTTTCAAAACTCAACCTTAGGATTAATCATTGTATGATAACATTAAGGATAGATCTAGATTAGTTTCTCTTAGATGTTTTTCTTTCTTTTGCATACTTGCATTAAAACTAAAACCTTTTTCTTGGCAAATGCATAAAATATTTAACAACTTCCAAATCCTTCTTCAAGGTAAAAAATTTCAACCGATACAAACTTTTTTCGTCTTCGGTCCTTTCTTTGGAACTTTAAAAAGGATGTGTTATTTTCCTACCCTATACAATACGACGCGTAATTCCCCAAGGGTCGGGTTGCATCATGTCTACTTGCTAAGAGTCGTGAATGTAACATCATCTGTCTTCGGGCACCTTTTCTTTTGAAAACACCTATTTCGGTGAGAGCATGTTATTTCCTTTCCACTACAGGTGTGTGGGTCTCCAATGGTCGAGCAACGGTGGCATAATTGAATTTAACATTGTTCATTAAAAAAAAGATAAAACAAACTAAAATATGTGAGCTATACTATGGTTGTTCTTATTCCTTAAAAGGGATACGTAGGCATTGGGGTACGGCCCGAACGAGCAAACCTTTTATTTTTCTTACATTATTTTCTCTTCTCTTTTTCATGCATTCCCTCTTTGCATTTTCTTTTATCTCTTAAGCCTGGATATATATTCTAACACACCCATAAGATAGACAACAAGAGTGGATAACGTAGAGTAATACGGGCGTGTGGGGTGCTAAAACCTTCCCATCACGTAATAGACTCCCTTACTCGATCTCTCAGTCGTTTGATCGTGATTTCACCCTTCTCAGGTTTACTCGATGTTTACCTTTCCCTTCGTGTAGGATAAAATACGTTCAATGGCGACTTTATTGATTTCATTATCAGTTGATTGTTCAGCTGGTTGTTTCAGCTGTTCATATGGTAATGTTACGGAAACCATTAAATATAAAATAAACCCCATTTCCTACGTTGTTATACCTCAGAAACAAGTTAGTACCGTTAGTATGCATTAAAATACAAAGAAAACGAAAGTATGAAATACATGCAATAATAAAAAACCATGATGCACGACTGCATGTTTCAAGCCGTTTGGATCATCAATCTTGATCCATTCTTACCCAACACCGCTTTTGGAACTGATTTGAATGATTGTCTTGCTTGGAAATATGTCGTAACTAGGATTTACAAGTTACCCTAGTTTTGAGAAAATTTGGAACTTTGGAATAGTGATCTTGTGCAAGGTTTTCGTGGTCTCTCTTTTCTGAAGTATATGGAATATATAGTGATGAATTAGGTCAAACAAGTGTGGGCTTGGACCTTTGTAAGAAAGAATCTTTTTTTATCTAATTTATTTAGAATTTTAAATAAATAAAATCAAAGATAAATAGAATAAAAATCAAAGGGGTGTATGAATAAGTTTAGAGGTACACAATGAGGCGTTAAGCACGATTGGAATTCAAAAGATCAGCCCATTATCCCAAAATTCAAAGTTTGCTCACTTTGGGTTTCATGCATTTTCTCAAAATTGACCAACTTGCACCAATCATAACTCCCTCAATTTTCATCATTTGAGGGTGATCTTCGAATTTTTGGAAAACTCTAGATGTGCTCTACAATTTGTATGCTGATCATTTTTCATTTGAAGACTTTATCTTAATGTAAATTACTTTGACAAAAAGTGTCTTTTTGTTGACTTTTGAAATGACCTATAATGTTTTGGCCCATATATCTCAAATGAAGCATTTTTTGGACTTGAGCTTAGAGAGAAAAAGTTGTAGAGAATTGAATTTCCTTCACAATGAGCTTTGTTTGAGGGAAATATGATGAAGCATGTAGAATTTATGTTTGGTCAAAGTTCAGTTGACTTCTCCTTAAGAAAACCCTAATTTAGTAACTTTTGAATTTCGATGAACTAAGAGTTTTCTTGATGAATCATGATCAACCCTTGATCAAATGATGAATATGAGTTCAAAATATTTATCTTGACCACAAATCTTGATGTTTGACTTTATGTTGACCACCATTGACATTTTATCCAATACAATTGATTTTCAATCATTTGAGCAATTTCCTGAACAAATTTGTGATGTGAGGCTTGAAACTTAACATGAGGATTCTTTGAAGCGTATGAGGAACCATGAAATTCACTTGAGGCCTTAGCAACTCAATTTTCCTTGAGAAAAACAAAACCCTTTTTGTAGGTCAACTGCTTAGGAGGAGAGTTTGTTTGGCCAACCCTTGGGCAATCTTGAGCAATTGAGGACCCTGGGAGAATGAAAAGTTATCTTGAAGAAAATGGGCGGGAAAATTTTGGGGTACAATAGTATTCTTCTTACATCTCCATATTCTATTATTTGTCCGGATATTCTTTTTTTGATCTCCTTGCTTCTTAAGCTTTTAGCAACAACTTCACTATTCTCAGATGGTTCCCTCCAGTCGTAGTCTTCTTAACTGATTGACTTCCTCTGAGAAGATATCATTTAAATAGCAATGCCTTGAAAATAAGCTTCTATAAGATCATCTTCTGACTTCTTCACTTCTTGTTCTTCAGTAGCTCCTTTGTCTTTCAAATTGAGCTAGTTTGTGCACATCCTGAATAATTTTTCTATTCATTCAAGTGACTCCTCCTTCTGAATTTCGGAGTGTAGCTTCTGTTGATGATCTAGAGAGATAAATGTTAACCTTTGATTCTGATGGAAAATTCATGTTGATTGATAAGATGAATTCCCTTTCCATCAGGTACTTTACCTTCAGAATCCTGAGAACTTATTTCAGGGATTCTGTCTTCAGATTTGTATCATTTGAGTAGCAGGAAGCTATAAAATATTCTCTTTACTGGATCTATCTACATGGTTAAGTGTTTGATTCTTGAATCAATAACAGAGTCGGGCTCTTATACCAATTGAAGGTATAGAAAACATCCCCCTTTAGAAAATATACGGACATAAATGATAATAGCTATAAAGATAATGAAGAGTAAAGGACCCAAATATTTTATCCAGGTTCACCATTAACTAGGTTACTCCTATCCACCCCCACAAGGATGGTTTCGCCTTATCCAAGGACTTAATCCACTATAAGTAAACTGATTACAAATGCACAGGAAACGGCCGGTGACTAACACACAATGAAACGTTTAGTGATCTAACTTGATATAACATTCATTGAACCAATAGAATCAGATCCCTCAAGACCATCTACCAGGATTTCCTTACAATGATATCCATCAGTGATCTCGCAAGAGTCTGGCCTTCACTTGGTCCCCTTTGAGATATGACTGCCATTGACCTAGTAGAATCCAATCCCGTAAGATCTCCTTTCAGAATTTCCTATAATGACTGCAACCATTATCTTCTTGAGAACAAACCTTAACCAAGTCTCCCAAGGAATCAATCAATAATAGTTTATGGGCTTCTTGTGTTTGTATGATTGCTACTTCTAAGCAGATTACACAAGTGGTTTTAGCACATATTGTTTAACACTTTCCCGAGCAACAACTCAAGTGTTAAAACAATTTACATGAAGAGATTTAAACAGAAACACTATACGAGCAAAAACTCTAGTGTTCATAATAATGTTCTACAAAGATGTATATGATCAGTAGTTGAGTAGCATCTTGTAGTGTTCTTCTTCATCTTCTTGTTGAGCAAGTTTCGAGAAACAACTCCTTGCTTCTTCTAAGATATACAAAGATATATATGATGATAGTTGATTATCATGTCGTACAATCTTCTTCTTCATTGAGCAAGCTACGAGAAATAAATCATTGCTTCTTCTGTTTCATCCAAGATGTATAAGATGATAGTTGATTAACATCCTTATGAAATATTATTTCTTTATTTTCTCTCTTCTATGGTGGTCTTCAGAATATGTAGCATTGAACCTTTAATATCTTCAACATCCACTGATTTCCTTTCACAGGATGAAGCTTGATGGCCAACGAAAAATTTCTTTGAATCTTTAATCTTCTTTTATAGCCTTTGACAGAGAGAGACGTTGTGAGGATAGTAAGGACTTTTCTTACACCAACGGTTAGTTTCCATCAAATAGATTAAGGTGTAAGAGTTTAGACAATATAAAATAATATTTTAGTATATTGTCACTGTTCAATGATAGCTTTCCATATTTTCTCTAAATAATTTTTTCTATTAAGCTTGTAAATAAAGATCTGTTAAGTAAAGAAAGATAGGTGTAAATCTAGCTGTTTGTTCCCAAAGATCATAATAAGAGTGGTTGACAATACAATATAAAGGATTTTCCTTACGCCATCCTAGAGGGTAGAGGTCACAGACAATTTATGTACCTTTTATATAACATCACACGTTAACCATTTTAACTTTCTTCTTATCATCAGAGGCTTCAGATATTTGAATGTTGAACATTGAAGCTTGTTGTAGAAGATTCACTCTTAAGTCTTAGAACCTAAGTCTTGGAGTCTTTATAGCTTGTCCTATCAGAACCTTGTCTTCAGAGTATTCAATACTTGGTTGTAAGAACTTGACTTTCTTCAGATCATCAAAACATGTTCATCAGAACCTCGTCTTCATAATTTCATAACTTGTAACACATAGAAGCAAAGCATTAGAAGGCCTCCAAAGCTTAACCACAAAGTCACGATCAGAACCTCGTGTACTAACGTTCCTTAGACATGTTGCAGAAGATAAATTCCAGAATCTTGACTTTCACTGTAACATGTAACCACATGTTTTCTTCCAACAGTGTATGTTCAGAACTTGATGATGTCACTGTTAGAACATAGTTTGATTCTATAACCCTCAGTTAAAGTTTTGATGATAAGAAAATACAAGATTAAATGAATTATGAGATTTATATATGACATAGATGCTACCTAAAAATACGTTCTATATTTACAGGAAACTCTGATGGAATCAGCATCAGAACATCAAAATCTCAACATCAACATCAGAAGATGTGTCACATCAGAAGATCAAACATGTGCTACGCTGAAGTCTGATGAACAGAATCTGCGCTTACCATACTCTGACTCTGATCAAGATCTTAACTATGTCATCAGCACTCAAAAGCAATCAGGATAAGCCAAAGCCAAGAACGCTCAGATCTTCATTAAGCAGAACATTCTGAAGTGTTAACGTTACTGCATTCAAGGCAGATTAATTACCAACGGCTTTATTCCAAGACAAAGATCTTCTCAAAATGGAAAGAACGTAATGAGCATTGAAATGGAATTATTGGCATCAACGTATCTATTCCAA
Source organism: Vicia faba (assembly GCA_948472305.1). NCBI lineage: Eukaryota > Viridiplantae > Streptophyta > Magnoliopsida > Fabales > Fabaceae > Vicia > Vicia faba. Next base: position 969,261,064 of record OX451740.1, read on the forward strand.
GAAGTATTTAAACAAATCAGTGAGAAAGGAAAAGGCTAATGATCTACAATAATCTACAATTCTCCTACACGCATAAGCTAATCATCTTCGTCCTCACTCACTCAGTTTGCTAAAGCTCTCAAATTGCTTACTCTATAGTTCTAGCATTCTAGTTTCACATAAGCTTTATATTGTGTATTATCACAGTTGTGATATATAGTTTTTCCAGAAAACATTAAACACACATATTGTTCATTTATCTGTAAAAGATTTCCTTGAGAAACCGGTCTGTGGTTTAGACTCAAGAAGGCTTTAGCAGTTGTTAAAGCAGTTTTGTATTCAGTTGAATATAGTGGATTAAGACCTCGTTGGAGAGAGGCAAAATCACCTTGACGGGTGGACTGGAGTAGTTTGAGATCAAACGAACCAGGATAAAAATAACGTGTTGTCTGCATTTGATTTCAAGTTTCAACAATTCAACCCCCCTTCTTGTGTTTTTCACTTCTTCAGTCACACACCTTGTACTAGAGTCAAAACATTATAGCAGTAGCTATACACTATAACGAGACCATTAGTGTATAAAATTGTTCTCTAAGATAACATGTAAAGTTATCATCAAAATCTTAAGGCCAAATGTAGAAATACTTATTGTTATTACACCTCAAACAAGGCCCAATAACTCTGGCCCATCAACTCTGGCTCTCTGTCAGGCACCCTTGGTCGATCACTTCCCAGGCGTAGCAACGCCAGCTCACCCTGAGTCTTAGCCCTGCCTGTAACAACAACTTCTTCCCCGACCTGCTTGCTGCATGCCGAACAAGCAACAAGACTAGTTTTCATAAAACATGTTCCTATCATGTCATCATTGCTCAAAGCAACAACTAGTTACGAGAACCATTTCCCGTTTTGACCAGGTCATGGCAGTTACTTATTTTTGCGGACCCAAATATCTAGGCCCAAAAATAGGGGCCAATGGCTACGCACTGGAGGAATTATATAAACCATCACACTTATGAGGGTCGGGTATCCAATATTCGTACAAAAAAACCCTAATATCTTTCTTGTAACTCTTTGCAACAATCCTTACTTGATCGTTAGAGTGCCTTGCAGGTACACCCTCACCTCTCTTCAACTTTCCAGTCAAGCAAACATCATCATCAAGGCCCACCTTCAGGTTCTAGTCAATCGATAAAATCAATGACGTCGTCTCTGGGAACTATCTTTCCTGTCTTCCTTTTCCTTAAATACGAAGACCAAAGATACTTTCACTACTTTTATCTTGGCTGACCATGATGACTACCATATTTTTATAAAGACTGTACTCTCCCTTGTCCACAAGATAGACGAGAACAAAGATCTTCCATATCTAGAGGATATCCCTATATCAGAGACGGTTGGACAACATCCTTAAATTCGATCAATGTTGAACGCGACAAACCTCTAACTTTTGGATAATCAGAGGTCCAAGAACCCCAACGAGGAGCTTCTAGAAGTCCTTCAGCCAATTCCTATTTTACCAAATTATGACTCGGCCATGGCAGCGCTGCTCGCCGCCCTCAACCAGACCAATGCCCTAATCTTGTAGTAGAGCAAGAGGATTGAGGTATGGGAGAAGAAGCGTTCAAAGTCTCCTCCTCGGAGACACCAACGTTATGGCTCCCACAGTCTATCCCTACCAAGGCATGGCAGTATCCATGTGCGGGAGAAACAGGAGATTTATTTCATCAAGAAACGAGGTTGCACACCTCCCTATAAAGATCGACGCTCCCCTAAATCTAAGAAGACAAAGAACAACCGGCTTGACCGCTGTGATACGGTGGCCAGAACCAGGCTATTTTGAAATGCTGGTTTGTGTTTTGCGTTTGTGTTTGCAAAATGTCGCGGTAAGTAAGAGTCGCCATCGACTTTTATTTTATCCAACTGGAAAGGAAAAAAGCACAGAAAAATTCCCTTTTTTGAGATTTTGAGTACGGGGGGTAGATTATAGAAAGGGAAGGTATTAGCACCCTTTCTATCCGTGGTTTTCCACGGGCTCTTAGGTACTTGCTCATCATTTTCAAAATTGCTTCTGTGTTTGTGATTTGAAAAGTTTTTGTTTTACTTCGATTTAACCCTTGCTTGTGTCTTCAAGAGTGTTACGAAGTCGTTTTGAAAACTTTGTTTGAAAGGAGTGTAAGTGTGAAAAAGTTTGTTTGTTTGAGCAAGTACTTAAGAACTAATCAACCTACTCGAAAAAGAGAATGTTTCTATTCTTGTTTCCTTTAGACAATGCTATCCCACTATTAGTGAGTAGGTAGCATCGTCGTTGGAGTTTTAAGGGTCAATTTGAAAGGGACGTACGATCACTAAAGCAATGTTTAGGATGTCTTAGTAATAACCCTAATGTCTTAGATCAATTATTCGAGGCAACAATTCCGAGGCAACCATTCCGAGGCAACTTTTCTGAACGGGACTTTGATCTTTGTTTAGACAAGAGAGCGACCACTAAAGCATCCTATACTTAATGACCATTTATCGAAGGCAACCGAAGTGGGAGTATACCCTAGGAGTGCGCATGTGCGAGTGATTCAATTTCAAGTTATTATCTCTGCACATTTAGGGTTTGCTAACTGTTTTAAAGTTTACATACATTCTTGTCATGCATTCCTAATAATCATACATCTAACAATTAATATTTTGCGGAGTTTAAAGGGCGAAAAGTAAAGCTATGCTATTACAAGGCTTCGGGTATTTACATAGCCAAAAACAAACCCTTAAAAAAAATGATACATGAAAGTAAAAGGTCCTAATTAATCTATTAAAACTTGTGAGTAATTAAATCAATATGGTAAAAATAATAATAAAGCGCGCGCGATGAAATTTAGAATGAGGGAGAACTAGGGTTTTGACCCCGTCTAACCTAATCGAAAGAAACAATTATTTTTGTTGTTTTTAATTATTTTTAAGAAAAAGAATAAGGTTTTTAAATTAAATACAAAATTAATTAGTTAATTAAATTAATTAAAGAAAATAATTAAATTTAACCTATTTTTTTGTGTTTGGTTTTTTTTTAAGAAAAAGAAAATAAGAGTTAAATTAAACCAAAACCCTAATTTTCTAATTTTTTAATTTATTTACAAAATAATTAAAGTTACCTAAAGTTAAATAACCTAATTAAATTAATTAATTTTTTGATAAATAATAAACCTAAATCTAATTGAGTGAAAATATTATTTTTGTGATTTTTTGATAAAAAGAAAAATTAATTTGTGTTAGTGAAATAATTAAATAAATTAATTAAGAAAAATATAAAAAGAAAATAGAAAGAGATATGGGCCTGAGAAAGCAATTGGTGAGGTGTGGATAATAATTCTGGCCCAGAACCAAAGTGATCCATGTTGACTTCCTGAATCTCATGTGTTGCATTGACCAAGGCCTATGATGGTCCTTCAGATGCTAGCCTTCAGATCTGGCTTCCAGAAGATCCAATGGTTGGATCATGAGGTCACATGGCGGTCTCTTGACTTTGTGTGCACGCCTGATCAATTAAAGAAAAATAAGGTGAAACAAATGGGGGGACCTAGGATTCGAACCCAGGTCCTGAAGCCTTCTTCACTCACCTTGTAACCAACTGCGCTGGCTTTGTTTCTTGTATATAAAATAAAAACAATTGATAACATATAATAATGGGAGTTAGTGGACAGAGAAATAAAATTGTGCCAGAATTCAAATAAGTGAATAAGAGGGTGCCACGCCAGTCATCCCCAACCTCGCTCCGTTGGTAAAAGTTAAAGACTTTTACCTACAGACATATGTCTGTAGCTACAACCCTGGCCCGTTTCAAAATATTCCATGGGCATGATAAATGACATCTAATGCCATGAATCGAACCGCCTTAACATTCTGAGCATCATGATGTCCTTCATGAGGGCCAATTTTGCCTGCACACAAAGATCCTAAATCGAAGCAAAAAACCCTAACAATGGTAAACTCTGATACAGTCCACAAAAACGAAATTAAATGTTATAGATAGTTTGGAAATGTTTCAAGGAGCAAGAATATTTAACTATTTCATGCTATGGATGCCAAAATTATGAAATTCGATTTCAAGAACAAATCAAAGTCGTGGTTGACTTACAGTGGGTTTTGGCGTTGGAAAGTGCTTGTTCTTGATTGGTACAACCTCCTTGCAATCCCAGGAATCGAATGAGATGGCTAGGGGACCTTGAAAACACCTGGAAATAGCAAAACGGATTACCACTTTTCTTTGGTTTTTTCAAGTTTGGTTCTGCCTTGTGCGCCTCTTTAGCCTTTTGTTTTAGGTATGCAATTGTATACTATATACCAAGGACTGAATTAGGTTTTCAATTATCCTCTCAATCTTCCTCCATTATAGCTTTTGATTTGGATTTGATTCACTTGAAGATCCTTCCAAAAATAGGCCAAACTCAATCTTTTGGTGCACACCAAGGCATTGCATGATTTCAATCTTTTTCTAGCTGGATATAGAACCTGAAACATGCACAATATCTTGAGGTTTCAATGATTTGGATTTTCTGTGATTTGTTTTGATTTAAATTGTTTTAATTCAAATAAAAATCAAAATAAATAATAAAAATAAGATAAAGACAATTGGAAAGAGCTAGGGCTCGTGGACCCTGCTACCAACTCAGAACAAATGAAAAAGTTAGGCCCATTTAGCAAAAATTGCAATTTGGGACATAGTTGACTTTTGTCAATTTTTCCAAAAAGGTCCAATTCACCAATGCATAACTTCCTCAATTTTGACTCTTTGAAGGTGTTCTTCGACTTTTTAGAAAGCTTGAGATGCCCTCTAAGCAACCCTTTTGGTCTCATCTCAATTTGCTATTCCATGTTAATGTATGAAGTTTTGACAAAACAGATGTTTTTGTTGACTTTTCAAAATGACCTATAATGTCCAAATTCATAACTTTTTGTGAGTGCATATTTTGAACTTGAGAGCAGAATATGGATTGTAGAGAAAGTTATGCATTGGTGAAAGTTGAGTTGACTTTTCCTACAAAACCCTAATTTAGCAACTTTTGGTTCTTGATGAATTATGAGCAATCCTTGATGAATCATGATCAAACCTTGATCAAATGATGAAATATACTTCAACATGAGGATGTTGACCAAAAATCTTGAAGTTTGACTGTATGTAGGCCACAATTGACCTTTTCCTTAGCACAGTCGATTTTTAGGCCTTTAAGCAATTGACTGGGCAAACTTCCCCTGCAAGGCTTGAAACTTGGCACGAATGATCTTGAGAACATATTAGGGAAATGTTGAGCATTTGGGATCCTTTGGACTCAAGTATCTTGATGCAACATGAAACCCTAATTTGAGGTAGGCTGCCTTAGGAGAGGGTTTGTCTTGGTCAACCCTTGGACTTTCTTGAGCAACTTGAGGATCTTTCTTGAAATGTTTTTTGAGAAATATGGGAGGGCAAATTTTGGGGTACAACAACTGCCCCTGTTCAATCTTCTTAAACCTGAGGATGTAGATTGGCTTGTATGCCTTTCGTGATCTGAAGGTGGAAGATGATTGAACACTAGAGTGCCCAGAAATTTGCACTCACATGAAGTGGTACTTATCTTGTGATGTCGGGAATGGGCTTACAGATGCCATTTGGAAATTTATGACGGGGGATGGGATTAGAGATTCCATCTGAAGGAGTGTCGATCGCCTAAGAGATTCCTTAGCGAGAGTCAGTATACCTGTTGTTGAGGAAGATTGCGCTGGGGAATGCTGGTCTCTGTCTTGAGAGAAATAGAATTTTAGGAGCTTCGGTCGTCCGTTATTCTACTGGGAAATCGTCTCTTAGTTGAAGAGGTGAAAATGAACTAATATCTGGTCGTAATCCAGGTTTCATAGTGATAAGACCGACTGCTATTTGGTCGTAATCCAGGCTTTACAATGACTTACTGGGGAGATGAGATTAAACTTGCTATCTGGTCGTGATCCAGGCTTCATAATTTCTTGATTCTTATCCGGTCGTAATCCAGGCTTCAGAAGGAAATGAGTTTTTATCCGGTCGCATCCGGGCTTCAACTTGAACTTAGGGCACAATAATATCCGGTCGACTCCGGGCTTCTTAGTAACTGTCCAGGTAAACTTCTATTTGGTCAAAATCCAAGCTTCGTAGTGTCTTGTACTGTTATCTGGTCGTGACCCAGGCTTCAGTCCTTTTATTGTTATCTGGTCGTAATCCAGGCTTCACAATGCTTTATACCATTATCTGGTCGAATCCAGGCTTCATGGTGTCCTGTACTGCTATCTGGTCGTAATCCAGGCATCACAATACCTTACTTCTTATCTGGTCGTAATCCAGGCTTCAGAAGAAATCAAGTGGTTATCCTGTCGTAATCCGGGCTTCCCTTTGGCTTTTGGGCCTACTAATATCTGGTCGAATCCGGGCTTCATAGTAATTGGCCAGATAAACTGCTATTTGGTCGTAATCCAAGCTTCACAGTGTCCCTCACTGTTATCTGGTCATAATCCAAGCTTCATTGCTTCTTACCGCTATCCGGTCGTAATCTAGGCTTCACGATATCTCATACCATTATCTGGTCGGATCCAGGCTTCATGGTGTTCGGAGGAATAAAGATACTATCCGATCGAATCCGAGCTTCATAACTTGTATTAAAGATATACCACTATCTGGTCGTAATCCAGGCTTCGCGGTGTCTTTGGATGCTATCTGGTCGTAATTCGGGCTTCACAAAAATTTGTATTGCTATCTGGTCGTAATCCAGGCTTCACAATAACTTGCTAAGCTGTTATCCGGTAGTAATCCGGGCTTCACGGCTTGTGCTTATGATAAACCACTATCTGGTCGAATCCAGGCTTCATGGTGTCTCGGACTGCTATCTGGTCGTAATTCAGGCTTCACAGTAACTTGCTGAGCTGTTATTCGGTCGTAATTCGGGCTTCACGGCTTGCTGGGGATTAAACTATTATCCAGTAGAACCCGAGCTTCATAGCTTATAGATAAACCATTATCTGGTCAAATCCAGGCTTCACGATGTTTGATACTGTTATCCGGTCATTCTCTGGGCTTCACAATATGCTGTAGAAATCAAGATACTATCCGGTCGGATCTGGGCTTCATAGCTTGAACTTTGTGAGAATTTGATTGTATCTCTCCTGAAAGGTAAAGGGTTAATCGTATGTAATGCATGATATGTATCAAGCCATGATGTTCTCAAAATAAATGAGACTGTGTTGTGTGATGCGTATGCATATGTCATGATGTATGGATATGTAAATGTTTTTGTGATATTCTCTAGCTGGGGAAAATAAATCACGGATTGCTGCTGGAGAAAAGAGTTGAATTCTTCATTCTCGCTGGGAATAACGACCGAAGATGATTGTGAGAATAATCGTGCTGGAGAAAATAACTCCGCTGGGGAATAAACTGACGAGAAAATGACTATGTGGGGAAGAGATACTCTGCTAGCGGATCTGCTGATTCAGAGTAATAACCTCGACTGGGGATAAATTACCGTTGCTGGTGATAATGAATTCTGTTGGAGACTGAGTTTCTGTCTGTGGAAGAAATAAACTCCACTGGGGATAATCTTCTTTTGTTGGTGATAGATGAACTCTTCTTGGGGAGAATCAATGTTTTTTTTAATACCTTTTGCTCTGCAGGGAGTGAATGTACCTTTAGTCGTATTCTCCAACTAGGTTTATCCCTGTACCTGGTGGACAGAGCAACTGTAAGGTTTGGACATTTCTTGTTTTCCCATTGTTCTTGATATTACGAGTAATCGTCTTTTGTTTCGCGTGTAAATATTTATGAGCAGAAATTATTGTCAAATGCATGTATCAAAAATGAACATTGGACGTTCTTGCAAAACAAAACAGAAAAAGAAAAAACAATTTGAAATTTCTTTGTGTAAATGAATTGTATTGATTTTGAAGTTGGCATGTAAATAGGCGTTTTTGTACAAGAGGCTTACGTCCTAGTAAGAGAATTCCGCCGAAAGATAAGATTTATACAATTTATGAAAACAAAGAAAAACAGTTATGTGAACAATCCCACTGGGTTCTAACTCTGCTATTTCCTTTATATCCTCGAGAATCTCATCACTTTGCTACTTGGTTGAAGGTAGATCAGATTTATTAGTGTCGTCCGAGCTTGATAGTCGATACCGAAGGCTGGTTGCAAATGATCCAATGAGACATAGTGTTACGCTTTAATCCCTAACTTTGGCATTGGCCACCCTTTCGGGTTTTCGATCCACCGGGGTACCCTCTTTTGTCCGAGCCTCCTTTTCAGGTTTTCGACTTGTCGGGTGTACAGTTTTTTCATTTTCATCCCTTATTTTTGCCCGAACCCTTTTGGTTCGCCGGAAGCCCTTATTTTTTCCTAGGCCAGTCAACCTAGCGGGTTTTTGATTAGACCTAGTATCTTTTCACTATATCTGCATTGACGGGGTGAGGAAGGTCGTCACCATCCATGGTGGTTAGAATCATTGCTCCTCCTTAGAAAATGTTCTTAATCACAAATGGCCCTTCGTACGTAGGGGTCCATTTTCCCCTGGGATCACCTTGTGGCAGTATGATGCGTTTGATCACCAGATCCTCAACTTGATACTCTTGTCGTCTGACTTTCTTGTTAAATGCCTTGATCATCCGCTTTTGATACATCTGACCATGACAAATAGTAGTAAGTCTCTTTTCATCGATTAAGTTCAGCTGATCCAGTCGGGTCTGGATCCATTCGTCCTTGCTCAAACCTGTATCCTTCATAATCCGAAGAGAGGGTATCAAAAGAGTAAGGTAAGACTGCTTCCATCCTTCAACGGGTAAGATTGCTTCCATGCCATACACCAAAGAGTAGGGTGTTGCCCCCGTTGAAGTCCGTGCTGAGTTTCGGTACCCATGAAGAGAGAACGGTAACATCTCATGCCAATCTTTGTATGTCACCGTTATCTTATGCACAATCTTCTTGATGTTCTTATTAGCCGTTTCAACAGCCCCATTCATCTTTGGCTGGTAAGGAGAAGAGTTGTGATGCTCTATCTTAAACTGTTTGTAGAGCTCGGTGATCATTGTATTGTTGAGATTCACACCATTGTCAGTGATGATCCTCTCCGGTACACCATATCGACAGATCAAATTGTTCCGAATGAACCGTGCCACGACGTTCTTGGTTACCGTAGCAAAGGAAGCTGCCTCAACCCACTTGTAAAGTAATCAATTGCTACCAGGATGAAACGATGCCCGTTGGATGTAGTAGGTCTGATCTCACCAATCATATCGATGCCCCACATTGCAAAACACCAAGGAGCTGTCAAGATGTTCAGAGGAACTGGAAGTATAAGCACCTTATCAGCATAGACTTGGCACTTATGACAGGTCCGAGAATGCTGATAACAATCGGCTTCCATAGTAGACCAGTAATATCCTGCTCGTAGGATTTTCTTTGCCATGGTATGTCCACTAGAATGAGTTTCGAAAGTACCTTCATGTAGCTCTACCATAATTCTTTCTGCCTCGCTCTTATCCACACATCGCAGTAAGGTCGAATCATGGTTACGCTTGTAGAGAATGCCATTGCTGATGAAGAACTTCGCAACGAATCTCCTCAGAAACTTCTTATCATTAGCAGATGCACCCTCGGGGTATTCCTGAGCCTCAAGATACCTCTTTACCTCGTGAAACCAGGGTTTATCTGCTACCTCTTCAGTCTCAATATCATAGCAATGTGTGGGTTCGTCCAACCTCTCAATGGTAATCTGGGGAGCTTCATTGTCCCACCTGACTTTGAACATAGAAGACATAGTAGCTAGCGCGTCCGCTAACTGATTCTCCTCTCCGGGGAAATATTCAAAGGTTATCTCCTCAAAGCGTGGAAGCAGCGTCAATACATACTATTTATAAGGAATAAGATTTGGGTGTCTCGTATCCCACTCACCTTTGATCTGACTGATCACGAGAGCGGAATCTCCGAAAACACTTAAGAACTTAATCCTTAGGTCAATAGCTGCTCGAAGGCCCATGATGCATGCTTCATACTCCGCCATGTTGTTGGTGCAGTTAAAACATAATCGGGCGGTGAACGGAGTATGATAGCCTCCAGGAGATATGATCATGGCACCAATACCATTACCCAAAGCATTTGAAGTTCCATCAAAGTACATAGACCATCGGGATTCCTCCTCAGGTCCTTCATCCGGTCCAGGTTTTTTACAGTCGGTCACCAACATGATGTTCTCATCCGGAAACTCGAAATTTATAGACTGGTAATCATCCACGGCCTGATACGCCAAATGATCTGCCAACACACTTCCCCTAATTTCCTTTTGGGTTATGTATTTGATGTCATACTCAGTTAAGATCATCTGCCATCTTACTATTCTTCCGGACAAGGCAGGCTTTTCGAAGATATACTTGATTGGGTCCATCTTTGATATCAATAGAGTAGTGTGAGTCAGCATATACTGTCTCAACCGACGAGCAGCCCATGCCAAAGCGCAGCAAGTTTTCTCAAGAAGTGAGTATCGGGTCTCACAGTCAGTAAACTTTTTGCTAAGGTAGTAAATAGCATGCTCTTTTCGGCTAGACTTGTCATGCTTCCCCAGCATACACCCCATTGAATTGTCGAGTACTGTCAAGTATAAGATCAAAGGTCTTCTTTCAATTGGAGGCATCCGAATTGGTGGCTCTTGGAGATATTCTTTGATCCTTTTGAAAGCGGCCTGACATTCATCATTCCATTTTACCACTTGATCTTTCTTCAGGAGCTTGAAGATTGGCTCACAAATAGAAGTCAAGTGTGAAATGAATCGGGCAATGTAGTTCAGACGTCCCAAAAAGCCTCTGACTTTTTTTTCGGTTTGGGGAGCTGGCATTTCATGTATAGCCTTAAACTTTGCAGGATCCACTTGAATACCTTTATCACTAACGACGAAACCCAGCAGCTTACCAGATCTTACCCCGAAGGTGAACTTGTTCGGGTTTAACCTCAACTTATACATCTTCAACCTGTCAAATAGTTTCTGGAGATGGTCAAGATGTTCCTCTTCAGTCTGGGATCTTGCAATCATATCGTCAACGTATACCTCAATCTCATGGTGAATCATGTCGTGGAACAAAGCGACCGTGGCGCGCTGATACGTTGCCCCAGCATTCTTCAATCCGAACGGCATGACCTTGTAGGAAAAGTTGCCCTACTGCATAACTAAGGTCGTCTTATCCATGTCTTCGGGAGCCATCTTAATCTGATTGTAACCAGAAAAACCATCCATAAAGGAGAAGATCTTATGATGCACGGTGTTGTCAACCAGAACATCAATATGAGGGAGTGATAAATCATCCTTGGGGCTTGCCCTGTTCATATCTCTATAGTCCACACACATCCGCACCTTACCATCCTTCTTCGGCACCGGAACCACATTCGCAACCCACTGAGGGTAAGAAGTAACTGCTAGAAAACTGGCATCAAACTATTTCATGACTTCAGCCTTGATTTTCTCAGACATCCCTAGGCGCATGCGGTGAAATTTTTGTTTTACCGGAGGACAGTCTTGCTTAGTTGGCAAGCGGTGAACCACAATATCGGTATCCAACCCAGGCATATCTTTATAAGACCAACAAAAAATCTCAACATAGTCACGCATCATCTGTATCAATCGTTGCTTGACACTAGAGTCCAAATTCACACCAATCTTGACCTATTTCTTGTCCTCTTCTGTACCCAAGTTCACTGATTCCACTGGCTCTTCATGGGGCTGTATGGCCCTCTCTTCCTGTAGTAACAGTCTAGCAATTTCCCCAGGCACTTCGCAATCATCCTCACCTTCGTCCTCGGCTTGGTTGATCATACTTTTGAAGTCATAATTAGCAGTAGCAGAGTCGTTATCAGTGGGATCTAGAGTGGATGTGGATCTGCATTATGATATGTGAGTGTGTGTAAGACAATAGCTGTTTTAATACAGTGCAAGATAGAAAAGAAAAACAAGGACCGCAAAATTTGTAATGCAAGAAAACGTCCAATGCTTTATTGATGATATATCAAAAGGACAAATAATAAGCCCTCACAAACAAAGGCAAGGTGCCTCGGGCAAGGCACCGGGCCGTAAAGTTTTAAACTGTTTGTTAAAAATCTCAAAAAGAAAAGTCTATTACTGTGTAATAAAAGAAACGGGCACGAAGTCCTTTGCCGTCCAATTGTTCAATCCACCGTCGCTAGTCGGGTAAATCCAACTATCAAACTCTGACTCTTCTTCGTCGTCTTCAATTGTATTCACTCCCTGATTACTGATGCACAGAGGAGGTCTTCCAATCCGCGCGCGTCGAACAGCCCTTTGAGCCTCTGTAGTAAAGCCCAAACCAAACTTGTCAGTTTTGTGTGCGAAGTCGGGGAGTTGACCCCAATTTGCACACCCACCTTTTTCAATAACAGCCCTGGCATCCTTGAGGGAAGCCATCTTCATTGGAGGTTCTTCAATAGCAACTTCAGTCGATGCCAGAGTCTGGGGGACTTCTTCAAAGTTCTGACACGGGGTTTCGATGAACTCCCCATCCATCTCCACATACCGAAAAGAGTTAAGGTGGCTCACCATGTACTCCTCTTCTCCTCGTACTGTAACAATCTTCCCCTTCACTGGATATTTCAACATCTGATGGAGCGTTGAAGTCACTGCCCCAGCTCTATGAATCCATGGGCGACCCATCAAACAAGAATAGGATGGTTGGATGTCCATCACATAGAATGTAGATGCAAAATTTTAAGAGCCAACCTTAACATGGACGTCCACCTCACCGTGCACCATCCTTTTGGACACGTCAAAAGCCCTAACCACAATATTACTTGGCTTTAGAACCAACCCTTCACAGTCCAACCGGTCTAACACTTTCTTGGGTAAAACATTTAATGAGGACCCAATATCTACCAGTACGTGGGCCAGAGTAGTGCCCCTGCACTCGATCGAAACATGCAGAGCGTCATTGTGATTCCTTCCTTTAGCAGTCAGATCTGCGTCGGAGAAACCCAACCCATTATCATCGGTCAAACTAGCCACACAATCTTTGAATTGGTCAGTAGATGTTTCCTGCGGCATATGCGCAGTTTTTAGGAAAGCAATTAAAGCTTTTGCATGGGCTTCTGAGGACAACAATAAGGATAGCATAGAGATCTTGGACGGGGTCTGCCCCAGCTGTTCGACTACATTGTAGTCGCTTTTCTTGATAATCTTTAAAATTTCCTCTATTTCCTGTCTAGAGGTTTCTACAACAATCTTCTTAGGTGCCTCCGTCCGGGAGGCTCACCTGTGATCTCTTTGCCCCGAGCGTCAGACGGATCGGCGACAGGGGTGATAATTGGAATATGAACTGGGGCAGTAGCTGATGTACTGTCAGATGGAATAACAATAGGCTTTTGAACAGTCGGAAGGGAAATTTCAGGAGAGAAGAGTCTTCCACTTTGGGTGACCTTGCTAGCTCTGACAATATTGCTGACATCAGTATCAGCTTCTTCAACCTTCAAGTTTTGTTTGATCCTGTGATAGTACACATCGGCCCCATAGTGCCACGGAATGGCCTTATCCGAAGTGTATGGGATTGGACCAGGAATAGTAATGATCAATGGAGCAACTCTTGGAACGGATGTAATCCTAACAGGATTTCTCGAGGAAGCCTTGGAAGGATTGGCGGAAATGGTTATGATGGAAACATCTTCAATAGGAATCAACGGAATCAAAGTTTTCTCGAACATGATCTCTTTGTTATCCATCAGGCATTGAACACCTAATTTCAGTAAATGGCAACCAGCAGGCAGGATTGAACATAGGTGGCAACCTTCGCCACAGCCCGAAAATAAACCGGCCGATAATAGATTCTTCTTCACTGTCATCAACGGAGAAGAAATGTCTCCCACAAAGGTCACAAATGAATCATCATCCACATCATTTACTCCATGTTTGGGCATAGGAGCAGTCATGACGTTAGGCTTTTCCGGGGCGTCAAACTCGATCTCTTTAGCTTCAATCAAATCTTGCACCTTATTCCTCAAGGCCCAACAATTGTTTGTATCATGCCCCGGGCTATTAGAGTGATAGGCGCAGCAGGCGTTTGGTATATACAACGGAGATGTGTTGCTCGGATTCTTTGGGGCCTCCCTCAGAGTTATCAGGTTGGTCTTCAACAATTGCGGCAGAATTTGAGACAGGGTCATACTGAGCCAAGTATACTGTCTTTGTGGTCTCTCTACTCTTTTCTGGTTATTGCGTTGTAAGGAAACAGTGGGTCTTGATATTACTACCGCATTCACTGCTTGGCGGCGTTCAGGTCGATTTCGGCTCCTCGAGCTGTAAACTGCACTAGCTTCTTTTCTGAAAGGCTTCTTTTCTGTACTTGATGAAGCACCTTTCTGTATCTTGCCACTCTTGATACCAGCTTCTACCCTTTCCCCAGTCAAAATAAATTCAGTAAAACCGGATGATGAACTGCCGATCAGATGATTGAAGAATGAACCAGACAAAGTCCCAAGAAACATATCCACCTGCTCCCTATCCGACAGAGGGGGTTGGACCCTTCCAGCCAGATCTCTCCACTTCTGAGCATAGTCCTTAAAGCCTTCGCCTGCACCCATAGACATACCCTGAAGCTGAGTACGCGTGGGAGCAAGGTCGGCATTATACTGGTATTGCTTATAAAAAGCAGCGGCAAGGTCCTCCTAGTTGCGGACATTAGCTCCTTCCAGTTGATAAAACCACTCAAGCTGAGTCCCTGACAGATTATCTTGAAAGAAATGAACCCACATGTTTCTATCAGCAATATAGGGTTGAATTTTTCTAATGTACGAGCGGAGGTGGAGCTTTGGACAAGATACTCCATCGTACTTAGCAAAAATAGGAGCTTTGAATTTGTGCGGGATCACCACCCCAGATTCCAGTCCCAAATCTCCGAAGTCCAGACCGGGTATCTTCTAAATCTCCATTGCACTCAGACGATTTTCAAGTTGCTTATACCTATCCTCAGCAGGAGGATACTGTTCTTCATCAAAATCAGTGTCATTATCAGAGACCACAGGACTAGGACCCTTCTCTTCTTCTTGATTCTCTCCTCCTCTAGATGAATGAGAAAAATCAGCTTCCTGTCGCAACCTATTCATAAATCTGTGACCCATATTCAGGAGGACCAGCTTCTTCTTCTTCTTCTTCTTTTTCTTCTCCTTCATGATGAGGGTCTTCAAATCTTCCTGCCCTTTAGCCAAGTTCAGGAACATTTCTTTGAATTGAGCATTCTGTGCTTGAAGATCCTTGATGGCTTGATCGGTAGGTATTTCAGAAGATATTCTCTTCTAAAATAAATAGCGAAGAAGATAAGAAACCTGTAATGATACTTGTAATGAGGTGCATGGTAATGGAATGCGTATGAAATGATTTCAAAGACTTTGGGAGATTTAAATTTTTCAAACCAAGGAATAAACAAACTTTATTAGATTCAAACTTGTAAAATGTTTAACAATGCCTTTAAGGCGTTACAAAAGAAATAAAGTGAAAATAAATCTAATCTAGAAACAAGCAGAAATCAGAAATCCCATGGTCGCTTTCCCTTCATGCTGACATAGTCATTGATCGTCCTTTCATTCTCCAGCTGCCTTGTGAGCTTCAAGATCTTCCTCTCTTGCTCATGATACTTCTCCCTGTAGGTATCCATTTCCTCCTTTAGCTGGATCCAAGATCTCTTTAATGCCCTGAGATCAGTAGGCATATAGGGATGAAGGACCGTATAAGGAACACCTTCTGCATTAATATGCTCTACAATCACCGGAAAAACAGCTTCATAAGGCATCCCTAGGTTTTGAGCATCGGCTCGAAGTCACTAGAGATAAGGTTGCATAGGGAGAGAAGTCTTTAGTCCTAGCTCTTGAGGGTCATACCTGTTCACCATGCCCCAAGCTCGTATAAACCTTCGACGATGCTCTTTAACGTCCTCCTTATAGTCAAAGACAATATCTGTAAGAAGCAATTCATGGGGACCGTCTCTACGAGCGCGACCAAACTTTCGTAAAGCCAAACAAGGACTATAGGTTATTCCCCCTCTAATTACAAGCAACGGAACATTAGGGTATTCCCCACATCGATCAATGATAGCTACTCTTTCCATATCCTTAGAACTCCAAAGAATTTCCGTATGAGCAAGAGACATGATTCTGTAAGCCCAACCTACACCTTCCTCATTCTTCAATACAGACTTAGGGAGGTGTGAAATAAACCACCTTGCCAGCAGCGGCGTGCAACACATGAGGGTCCCTCTTCTACGCGTCGTACGGGTATAAAGAGCATGCAGAATATCACCCAAGAGAGTAGGCACTGGATTACGAGACAAGAAGATCTTGACCGCATTTACATCTATGAAGGAATCTGGATTCGGGAAAAGAACCAAGTCGTAGATGAGGAGAGGCAAGATGTCTTCAAAAGATTGAAAATCTAAGTTATCCTAGAACTGTTGAGCTTGATCAATCAGAAACTTAGCCAAGAAACTTTTAACCCCGCTTCGTGTCTCCCAATTAGACACTGTATCAGCCTTCTTCAAGTGTAAAGCCAAGGCAATGTCCTCTGGTCTAGGAGCGTCTTCCAAACCTGTGAAGGGAATCTTCTCGAGAATAGATATGCCTAATAAATCAGAAAACTCCTCCAGAGTGGGGACTAGCTGATAATCCAGGAAGGTAAAACAGTGATGCAACGGATCAAAGAACTGGAAAAGGACGCTCATCATCTGTTCATCCAACTTTGAAGTGACCAAAATAAGGAGATAACCATGTCTTCTAACAAATGAAGAAGTATCGGGAACTTTTGAGACTAACTCTCTGAGCTGAGCAGGGATTTGCACGACGTTGACTCGAATGGTATTTCTGCGTATGGAAGCCATAATCTGCAAAACAGAACAAAGATGAATCCTTTTGGTCTTTGAAATGGTTAGTAAAATGAAGTATGCATGCTATTTCATGATGCATGATGTCATGATAAAACACACAACAGGTATAGCAGGTAACAAACATGGTAAAGGAACACAAGTCACACAAGAGCCCTTAAGTTTCAGGCTTGCATGAGGGCTAGGGATTACCCTCTTGAAGTTCAGTTGGTTTCAACCTGTCCTAATAATAGTAATCGGGTTTTAGAGGTTCTCAATATCACTGACCATCCTCCATCGGTCATGGTTTCAGCTCACACAATATTTTCTTGCATCCGGAACTATCTCGAGAGTATGGTCTCAATGAGTGTAGTATCGAGTATCAACCAGTTCCTAGCTCTATGCCGAGGCCGGCTATCTCACTACTTCCTATGGCCAAGTTAGTCAATTATAGGTTCTAAGGTCAGTTGATGCTTAACGACCCATATAGCAGCCCCGTACTCTCCTTGTTCCTCCATAAAGGATATCGGTACAAACTAATATGCCACATAAACGTAGCTACTGCTTCAACCGTATCGATCTTCGCCGTACAGTTCCCTCACAGTTTATTGCTACTTACTTAACAGGTGTTCCCCAGATCCGGGTTAGGATCTATAGTAACTCCGATACAAAGCCCACAAAGATAAAGCAATCAAATCAAACAATAGAAGCAAATGTGAACTAATCTTAAGGTATACCCCACTTATAATATCCCCAGTAGAGTCGCCAGTTTTGTGATACGGTGGCCAGAACCAGACTGTTTTGAATGCTGGTTCGCGTTTTGTGATTGTGTTTGCAAAATGTCGCGGAAAGCAAGATTCGCCACCGACTTTTATTTTATCCAACTGGAAAGGAAAAAAGCATAGAAAAATTCCCTTTTTCGAGATTTTTGAGTACAGGGGGTAGATTATAGAAAGGGAAGGTATTATCACCCTTTCTATCCGTGGTTTTCCACGGGCTCTTAGGTACTTGCTCATCATTTTCAAAATTGCTTCTGTGTTTGTGATTTGAAAAGTTTTTGTTTTACTTCGATTTAACCCTTGCTTCTGTCTTCAAGAGTGTTACGAAGTCGTTTTGAAAACTTTGTTTGAAAGGAGTGTAAGTGTGAAAAAGTTTGTTTGTTTGAGCAAGTACTTAAGAACTAATCTAACTACTCAAAAAAGAGAATGTTTCTATTATTGTTTCCTTTAGACAATGATATCCCACTATTAGTGAGTAGGTAGCATCGTCGTTGGAGTTTTAAAGGTCAATTCGAAAGGGACGTACGATCACTGAAGCAATGTTTAGGACATCTTAGTAATAACCCTAATATCTTAGATCAATTATTCGAGGCAACAATTCCGAGGCAACCATTCCAAGGCAACTTTTCCGAACGGGACTTTGATCTTTGTTTAGACAAGAGAGCGACCACTAAAGCATCCTATACTTAATGACCATTTACCGAAGGCAACCGAAGTGGGAGTGTACCATAGGAGTGCGCACGTGCGAGTGATTCAATTTCAAGTTATTATCTTTGCACATTTAGGGTTTGATAATTGTTTTAAAGTTTACATACATTCTTGTCATGCATTCCTAATATTCATACATATAACAGTTAATATTTTGTAGAGTTTAAAGGGCGGAAAGTAAAGCTACGCTATTACAAGGCTTCGAGTATTTACATAGCCAAAAACAAACCCTTAAAAAAACGATATGAAATTCTGGCAACAGATACTTAATGTCACAGTGAATGTTATGACACCGTATCTGACAAATTGTACACACACCAAACAGTAATTTAAAAGACAGTAAAGAACACAATCAATTGTTAACCCAGTTCAGTGTATAACAACACCTACTCTGGGGGCTACCAAGCCAGGGAGGAAATTCACTATAAGAGGAATTAATTTAGGAATAAACCAACCAGTTTATCTCCTTCACTTAAGACCTACCCAATGCAACTTCAGTCTAAGTCCTACTTAAACCTGAGTTCCTACTCACTCCCCCTCAATCACAGCAGTGATACTTATCGACTGAATAATAAGATTATGAAGACATTCTTCAATACACATGCTTGATTTTTCTTCAAAGCTTTAATCAAGAGACACAACACTCGTGCTTCAAAGCTTTGAGTGATAATCAACCCTTACAACCAAATCCTACTCCAAGTCACTTATCTAAATGATAATTGCTTGGCTCACAGTAGTTACTAACACTATCACACCTAAATAATGCCTTATTGATCTTCTGTCAAAAGTCCCTCACCATTAGGCCTCGTGAGAAATATATAAGCAGACTATTCTTCATTTAGGGCTTCCATAAAAATATCTAGGGTTAACCAAAGTTAACCTAAAGACTTGGTCTTGGGCTTTCATCATAACAGATTAGGGTTAAGCAAGGTTAACCTAATGTCCACGTGAGCATCTGATCTAGACAATATGCTTCAACTCAGAGTAGCACACCAGATTCCTGAAAATTCTCAGGAATAATAAATATGCACAACAACTTGATCAGTACAGGATATCTTAACATTGGTTATGACATCATGTATCTTGCTCACTGATTTTGGTAGAATTCAGTACATATGATCATAGCTTAATCATCATGATATTCACTCATACTGAGTAGTTCCTGTAGAACATTCCTTCTGCAGAATTTACCTTTATCCCAGAATGTTATGACATCAGTCATGACATTCGCAAATCTGGTTTTACCAAAAAATAATGCCAACAAACAAACACTTACAAACTCCCCCTTTGGCAAATTTTTGGCTAAAACCCCTAAACAATCAGAGATTAGAATGCAACTGAATTTTTTTAATAACAGCTACCAATATCTAATTCTACCAAAATTACCATAATTTCTTCTCCCCCTTTTTAGCCATAAAGAGGCCAAAGGTACTAGTACTTGAAGTTATACAGTCATCCAAAAGGAAATTCAAAATACCCAAAAACAGAGAGAAGGTATCAAATAGCAGCAACAGGTTTCAACATGAATCTTTTTAACTCAGCAAACACAGACCTTCAGGTACTGTCATCCCCTGAGGAAGCACTATTTTCAGCATCATTTTCTGGTGAGCTGCTTGCAGAACCATCATGCAGTTCTTCATCAACATCCTCTTCCCTCATTTGTTCTTCATTCTCCTCCTATTCCAGACTAGCAATCAGCTCTTCAAGAGTCTTTTTTCTTGCATCAAGCTCTCTGCAGGTTTCTTTTAGAACATCGATAACATCAGCTTTCTTGGAATGAGCTTTGACATTTGATGTTGTAGCAGATGTCATAACAATGTCAGGGACATGTGTTCCCTGAAACAGCTTATAGTGAAAACCAAGTGCAGGGGCTCTTTTGCACACAGAGTCTTTTTCAACCAGGATATCAGGATACTGATCAATGATTATACCACACAGGAGAGAGGGAAAAGCAATAGGGCCTTTAATAGCACAACTCTCAGCATGTTTCAATGTTTGATCAAAGATGTAGTTGCCATAATCAAAGTTTGTTCTGGTTCCAACCGCATAGATAAATCTTCCCAAACCTGTGGAAATGGTGGATTTATGGTTGGTGGGAACCCCGTTAGCTGCACCAATTTTGTGCAGTATGGCAAACTTCATACTGAGCTTGATTGCAGTTAGCTTCCCTTTCAAGGGCCAGTGCTTGACTTGCTAGGCAGTGATGGTTTGACAAACCTGGTTGTCAGTAACTTCAAGCTCAGGTTGAGCATCATCAGGCCTTCCTAGGTATTTGTTTATCACAGTAGGAGAGAAATTTACCTTCCTTCCTCTCATATAAACACTCTTAAAATCAGCTGACTTTCCATTAGCACAACCACCAGACAAATTTACTATGAATTCTTTGACAAGAATCTCATAGCAGTTGTAAAACTTGACCACTTTTTTCATCAGGCCAGCAACCTTGATTAGATCCATGACTTCCTTACACTCAATAGCACTTCTGTTCAACTCCCTCTCCAAGGCAATCCTTTTCAGAAACACATACTTCCACCTGCTTGCATTTTCTGGATGGTGAAAGGAGATGTTGTCAATGGCAACTTCGGGAACCTTAGGCAGTTTGTTAGAAAAGGGTTTCTTCCTGAGAGGAATGTCTGGAACATTGCTCTCAACATCAAAATCAAAGTCTGATTCCTCATCAAATTCAGAGGGTTTAGGAGCCTTTCTTTTCTTGCCTATAGGTTGTCTCAAGGGTTTTGAGAGACTACCAACAGATACCCTAGCTTTTACCTTACCCTTCCCTTTCGAAGTTCTAGCTTTTTGATCCTTCTCAGCCTTGTTCTCGGGCCTAGCTTTCTCACGAAACACTTCAGTAGCCTTCTCTTTGGAGGGGCTTTTGGCAGCATTCTACTTCTCTTTTCTATTCATCATCCTTCTAGCTATGCTAGGGTTGATATTGGAAATTAAATCATTGTCAGAGAATTCTTTATCAACATCAACGACAGGAGGTTCAACAGCCTTGTCAGTAGGGGTCTGGTGATCATCAGGTTTTTCTGGAGATTTCTCAATGTTGTCATCAGGTGTCTCAACATTCTGAGTGACATTGGGATCCCTTTCTAAATTAGGGCTATCAGTTTCTTGGTTCAATGGTACAAATATAC
This sequence comes from Vicia faba, assembly GCA_948472305.1. Taxonomy (NCBI): domain Eukaryota; kingdom Viridiplantae; phylum Streptophyta; class Magnoliopsida; order Fabales; family Fabaceae; genus Vicia; species Vicia faba. The sequence continues at coordinate 969,282,539 of OX451740.1, forward strand.
CAGGAACAGAGTGATTCTCATTAAGAATCCTAGTGACTAGTCTGGCAATAGCTTGATGCACATAAGCAGAACCTTCCCTATTAGATATCTCTGGAGGAACATAAGATGATGGTTGAGAAGATTTACCAGAGGGAGAAGCTTCTGATCTTCTTGCATGTCTGGTTCGCAGCTTCTTGACCTTAGTAGGATCAACTGCCATTTCATGAAGTGGAGTTATCTCAAGAACTTCAGCATCCATGGAGTTCACGATTGCCCTAGGTTCGGTGTCAGAGGGTGAGGAAGATGCAGTTGCCTTTAATGGAGATGATGACGCAGATTATTGAGACATCTTGAGAGATTGATAAGACAAGTGACAGCGAGTGTGAAATCTTCTTTTGAGGGAATGGAGAGTGATGCAACAAAATGAGAGGAGGGAGATATAAATATGTCTATTCCTCTTCTTAAACTTTTGGAAAGAAAGAGGGAAACAAATGATTAGTCCAATCATAATAGACTTGATTAACATATCTCTTTCAACCCTTGTATTCAGCAAAATTAATTGCTACATCTCTTCATATTGGCAAATACCCAGCTTGCCCCTTAAATTCTCAAACTGACTAGCATCAAGTGCCTTGGTAAAAATGTCAGCCAGTTGTAGTTCAGTGGCAACATGTTCTAGCTTAATCACTGTTTCCTCCACAAGATCTCTGATGAAGTGATGTCTAATGTCAATATGCTTAGTCCTGTTGTGCTGTATAGGGTTCTTGGGTATATTAATAATACTCAAATTGTCATAGTACAATGTCATCACATCTTGTGTGACATTATACTCAGTCAGCATCTGTTTCATCCAGATCATTTGAGAACAGCTGCTACCAGCTGCTATGTATTCAGCTTCAGCAGTAGATAGAGACACACAGTTTTGTTTCTTGCTGAACCAAGAGACAAGATTATTTCCCAAAAAGAAGCATCCTCCAGAGGTGCTCTTTCTATCATCAGCACTACCAGCCCAATCAGCATCACAATAACCAGACAGAATTGGTTCACATCCATGAAAGTACAACATGCCATAATTATAAGTTCCACTCACATGCTTCAGAATTCTTTTCACCTGGTTGATGTGACTTACTTTGGGTTCAGCCTGGTATCTTGCACATACTCCAACTGCAAAGGCAATGTCAGGTCTGCTGGATGTTAAGTATAGCAGACTTCCTATCATGCTTCTGTACAAGCTTTGATCCACATTTGCCCCACTTGTGTCTTTGGACAACTTTAAATGAGTAGGTGCAGGAGTCTTTTTATGACTGGCATTCTCCATCCCAAACTTCTTGAAAATATTCTTTGCATATTTGCTTTGAGACAGAAAAATTGAGTCTTCCATCTGTGTGACTTGTAGTCCAAGAAAGTAGGTCAATTCTGCCATGAGGCTCATTTCAAATTTAGCTTGCATCTGGTTAGCAAAATGTTTAACCATTTTATCTGACATTCCTCCAAACACTATGTCATCAACATAAATTTGAGCTACCATTATCTTTCCTCCGTCATTCTTGACAAAATGAGTTTTATCCAAACTTGCTTTCCTGTATCCTTTGTCAGTGAGGAACTTTATCAATCTATCATACCAAGCTCTAAGAGCTTGTTTTAGACCATATAAAGCTTTCCTCAATTTGTAGACATGATCAGGATAGTTTGGATCCACAAATCTTTTCGGCTGTTCCACATATACTTCCTCATTTAAGTACCCATTTAGGAAGGCACTCTTCACATCCATCTGAAACAGCTTGAACTTAAGGAGACAAGAAACTCCCAATAGAAGTCTGATTGATTCCAGCCTGGCTACAGGAGCAAAAGTCTCATCAAAATCAACCCCTTCAATTTGAGTGTATCCTTGAGCAACAAGCCTTGCCTTATTCCTGGTGAAAACTCCTTCAGCATCTGACTTGTTCTTGTAGATCCACTTTGTGCCAATGATGTTTGTTCCTTCTGGTATAGGAACTAACTCCCATACTTCATGTTTCTTGAATTGGTTCAATTCATTTTGCATTTCTCCAATCCAGTATTCATCAGTCAAAGCCTCTTTAACATTTTTTGGTTCAATCTTAGACACAAAGCAAGAGTTTGTGATGATTTCTCTAGATCTTGTAGTGACTCCACTGTTAGGATCTCCTATTATGAGTTCCTTAGGATGATCTTTCTGAATTCAGATGGAAGGATCTTTGTTAGCTTCCTTTGATTCAGACTCTGATGGAGTAGGATTAGGAACATCATCCTTTTTAGACACTTGTGTTGAAGTCTCAACATCATATGGAACATTTGTTTCCTCATGGTAATCATCAACTATGACATTTATAGACTCCATCATAACTTTGGTCCTGAAATTGAATACCCTATATGCTCTGCTGTTGGTAGAGTATCCTAGGAATATTCCTTCATCACTTTTAGGCTCCATCTTTCTCCTTTGTTCATGATCTGTCAGAATATAGCATTTGCTCCCAAAGACATGGAAGTACTTTACTGTAGGCTTTCTTCCTTTCCATAGTTTATAAATGGTGGATGATGTTCCCTTTCTCAAGGTTACCCTGTTATGGACATAACAACCTGTATTCATAGCTTCAGCCCAAAAATGAATAGGAAGCTTTTTGGCATGTATCATTGCTCTGGCAGATTCCTGTATAGTCCTGTTTTTCCTTTCCACAACTCCATTTTGTTGAGGAGTTATAGGTGAAGAGAACTCATGATTGATTCCTTCTGAGGAACAGAACTAATCAAACTTACTGTTTTCAAATTCCTTACCATGATCACTTCTTTTTCTCTTTGAATTCTTTTGCACAATTCCTTAAATACATCAGACTTTTACCTAATGAAGTTTATCCAGGTGACCCTGGAAAAATCATCCACAACAACATAGGCATATCTCTTTCCACCAAGACTTTCCACCTGCATGGGACCCATCAGATCCATATGTAGAAGTTCTAGCACCTTAGAGGTAGTCAGATGTCTTGTCTTTGGATGTGACATTCTAGTTTGCTTTCCAACCTGACATTCACCACATACTCTCCCTTCATCAATCTGAAGCCTTGGCATTCCTCTGACAGCCTCCATGGATATGATCTTTTTCATCCCTCTTAGATGTAAATGACCAAGTTTTTGGTGCCACAATTTCACTTCCTTTTCTTCTTTGGCTATAGAGCATACAAAAGAGTAGTTAGTGTTCTCAGACTCCCATAAGTAACAGTTGTCTTTTGATATGACTCCTCTCATTACAACATCTTTTTTTTCATTAGTTACAAGACATTCAGACTTGGTGAAGTTGACCTTGAATCCTAGATCACATAATTGACTGATGCTTATGAGATTAGCAGTCAAACCATTTACCAGCAATACTTCACTTAGGTTTGGAACTCCAGGGAAGTCCAAGTTTCCAACTCCTTTGATTTCTCCTCTAGCACCATATCCAAAAGTGACATAACTAGTAGTATGAGGTTTGACATCATTCAGTAGATTCTTGATTCCAGTCATGTGTTTAGAGCATCCACTGTCAAAGTACCAGTCTTCCTTGGCAGAAACTCTAAGGGAGGTGTGAGCTATCAGGGCTGCAGTCTTTTTCTTCCACTGTTGAGTATATGGTGCCTTGTTAGTCTTAGGTTTGACATATGAGGTCTAATTAGGATATCCATATAATCTGAAGCAGAATGGCTTTATGTGACCAATCCTTCCACAATAATGACATCTCCATCTTTAATACTTTTTCTTCATATTTCTCTGTTCTTGATGTTGAGTCCTATGTTGTGACATCTGCTTCGACATTTGTTTATCAGGCCTGGTCTTCTTCTTGTCAACAACAGATTTCTTTGCAGCCACAAATCCTAGACCAGACATGTTTCCTGCACTTTGTCCATCCTGAAGGATTTCTTTCAACTTGTCAGTTCCATTTGTTAACATCTTGACAGACAATCATCTGATCAAGTTTGGAGTTCAACATTAGAACTTCACCTTCGAGATGGCTTATAGTAGCAGTGTATGCCTTCTTCTCAGCCTCTAACTTTACTATGAGATTTTTCTGTTTCTCATTTTGCTGACAAACTTCAGCACTTCTGATACATAGCTTCTTGTAGGAGTTAGCAAGTTCTTCAAATGTCACTTCCTCATCACTAGAATCATCATCAGAGTTACAAATACCAGATAGTGCAGTAACTAGTTTAGCAGATTCTTCTTCAGAGTTACTTTCTGAGTCACCATCAGACCAAGTAACAGACATTCCTTTCTTTTGTTTCTTAAGAAAGGTAGGACATTCATCTCGAATGTGCCCATATCCTTCACATCCATGGCATTGGATTCCTCTGCTTTGATTTCCCTTTTCTTCAAACTTAGTTCTTCTGCTGGAGTCATAGGATTTGCTAATGTCAGAGGAAATGTTCTTGACATTTGACCTTGACTTTGGGTCCATTCTCTTGATGAGTTTGTTGAACTGCCTTCCAAGCATAGCTATAGCTTCTGAAATATTCTATTCATCACTCTCCTTGCTTTCATCTTCAGTATTGGATACAAGGGCTATGCTCTTGTTTTTCTTGTCAACATTTTCACTAATCCCCGTCTCAAATGTCTGAAGTGACCCAATGAGTTCATCAACCTTCAAGTTGCAGATATCCTGAGCTTCCTCTATAGTAGTCACTTTCATTGCAAACCTTTTAGGCAAGGATCTGAGAATATTTCTCACCGGCTTTTCTTCTGACATCTTTTCTCCCAATGCTCCTGAGGTGTTGGCAATTTCCAAGATGTTCATGTGAAACTCATGAATGGTCTCATCTTCCATCATCCTCAGATTCTCAAATTTGGTATTGAGCATCTGAAGTCTTGACATTTTTACTTTTGATGTACCCTCATGGGTGGTTTTGAGGGTGTCCCAAACATCCTTGGCCAGTTCACATTGATGTACTAGTCTGAATATGTTTCTATCAATTCCATTGAACAGGGCATTTAATGCTTTAGAGTTACCCAGGGATAACTCATCTTCTTCTTTGCTCCATTCTTCCTCAGGTTTCAGACTAGTAGTCCCATCTTTCCCAGTTATGGTGGGATGGTTCCATCCTTTGTCAGCAGCTCTCCAAGCCTTTTTGTCCAGTGACTTCAAGAAGGAAATCATACGAGGTTTCCAATAGTCATAATTTGATCCATCCAGAATAGGTGGTCTGTTCCCAAATCCTCCTTCCTTGTCCATAGCGCCAGAAAATAATATCCCTAGATCTCACCCAGAAAGACAGGCAGGGTGCCCGCTCTGATACCAATTGAAATTCTGGCAACAGATACTTAATGTCATAGTGAATGTTATGACACTGTATCTGACAAATTGTACACACACCAAACAGTAATTTAAAAGACAGTAAAGAACACAATCAATTGTTAACCCAGTTCAGTGTATAACAACACCTACTCTGGGGGCTACCAAGCCAGGGAGGAAATTCACTATAAGAGGAATTAATTTAGGAATAAACCAACCAGTTTATCTCCTTCACTTAAGACCTACCCAATGCAACTTCAATCTAAGTCCTACTTAAACCTGAGTTCCTACTCATTCCCCCTCAATCACAACAGTGATACTTATCTACTGAATAATAAGATTATGAAGACATTCTTTAATACACACGCTTGATTTTGCTTCAAAGCTTTAATCAAGAGACACATCACTCGTGCTTCAAAGCTGTGAGTGATAAACAACCCTTACAACCAAATCCTACTCCAAGTCACTTATCTAAATGATAATTTCTTGGCTCACATTAGTTACTAACACTATCACACCTATACAATGCCTTATTGATCTTATGTCAAAAGCCCCTCACCATTAGGCCTCGTGAGAAATATATAAGCAAACTATTCTTCATTTAGGGCTTCCATAAAAATAGCTAGGGTTAACCAAAGTTAACCTAAAGACTTGGTCTTGGTATTTCATCATAACAAATTAGGGTTAAGCAAGTTTAACCTAATGTCCACGTGAGCATCTGATATGGACAATATGCTTCAACTCAGATAGCACACCAGATTCCTGAAAATTCTCAAGAATAATAAATCTGCACAACAACTTAATCAGTACAGGATGTTTTAACATTGGTTATGACATCATGTATCTTGCTCACTGATTTTGGTAGAATTCAGTACATATGATCATAGCTTAATCATCATGATATTCACTCATACTGAGTAGTTCCTGTAGAACATTCCTTCTGCAGAATTTACCTTTATCCCAGAATGTTATGACATCAGTCATGACATTCGAAAATCTGGTTTTACCAAAAAATAATGCCAAAAAACAAACACTTACACGATACATGAAAGTAAAAGGTCCTAATTAATCTATTACAACTTGTGAGCAATTACATCAATATGGTAAAAATAATAATAAAGCGCGCGCGATGAAATTTAGAACGAGAGAGAACTAGGGTTTTGACACCGTCTAACCTAATCGAAAGAAACAATTATTTTTGTTGTTTTTAATTATTTTTAAGAAGAAGAATAAGGTTTTTAAATTAAATACAAAATTAATTAGTTAATTAAATTAATTAAAGAAAATAATTAAACCTGTTTTTGTGTTTTTGGTTATTTTTTTAAGAAAAAGAAAATAAGAGTTAAATTAAACAAAAACCCTAATTTTCTAATTTTTTAATTTATTTACAAAATAATTAAAGTTACCTAAAGATAAATAACCTAATTAAATTAATTAATTTTTTGATAAAAAATAAACCTAAATCTAATTGGGTGAAAATATTGTTTTTGTGATTTTTTGATAAAAAAAAATTAATTTGTGTTAGTGAAATAATTAAATAAATTAATTAAAAAAAATATAAAAAGAAAATAGAAAGAGATATGGGCCTGAGAAAGCAATTGGTGAGGTGTGGAAAGTAAATCTAGACCAGAACCAAAGTGATCCATGTTGACTTCCTAAATCTCATGCGTTGCATTGACCAAGGCCTATGATGGTCCTTCATATGCTAGCCTTCAGATCTGGCTTCCAGGAGATCCAATGGTTGGATCCTGAGGTCACATGGTGGTCTCTTGGCTTTGTGTGCATGCCTGATCAATTAAAGAAAAATAAGGTGAAACAAATGGGGGGACCTGGGATTCGAACCCAGGTCCTGAAGCCTTCTCCACTCACCTTGTAACCAACTGCGCTGGCTTTGTTTCTTGTATATAAAATAAAAATAATTGATAACATATAATAATGGGAGTTAGTGGAGAGAGAAATAAAATTGCACCAGAATTCAAATAAGCGAATAAGAGGGTTCCACGCCAGTCATCCCCAACCTCACTCTGTTGGTAAAAGTTAAAGACTTTTACCTACGGACATATGTCCCTAGCTACAACCCTGGCCCATTTCAAAATCTTCCATGTGCATGATAAATGACATCTAATGCCATGAATCAAACCTCCTTGACATTCTGAGCATCATGATGCCCTTCATGGGTGCCAATTTTGCCTACACACAAAGATCCTAAATCGAAGCAAAAAAACCTAACAATGGTAAACTCTGATACAATCCACAAAAACGAAATTAAATGTTATAGATAGTTTGAAAATTTTTCAAGGAGCAAGAATATATAATTATTTTGTGCTATGGATTCCAAAATTATGCAATTCAATTTCAAGAATAAACCAAAGTCGTGGCTGACTTACAGTGGGTTTTGGCGCTGGAAAGTGCTTGTTCTTGATTGGTACAGCCTCCTTGCAATCCCAGGAATCGAATAAAATGGCTAGGGGACCTTGAAAACGCCTGGAAATAGAAAAATAAATTACCACTTTTATTTGTTTTTTTTCATGTTTGGTTCTTCCTTGTGCGCCTCTTTAGCGTTTTGTTTTAGGTATGCAATTGTATACTATATACCAAGGACTGAATTAGGTTTTCAATTATCCTCTCAATCTTCCTCCATTATAGCTTTTGATTTGGATTTGATTCACTTGAAGATCCTTCCAAATATAGGCCAAACTAAATCTTTTTGTGCACACCAAGGCTTTGCATGATTTCAATCTTTTGCTAGCTGGATATAGAACCTGAAACATGCACAATATCTTGAGGTTTCAATGATTTGGATTTTCTATGATTTGTTTTGATTTAAATTGATTTAATTCAAATAAAAATCAAAATAAATAATAAAAATAAGATAAAGAAAAGTGGAAAGAGCTAGGGCTCGTGTACCATGCTACCAACTCATAACAAATGCAAAAAGTTAGGCCCATTTAGCAAAAATTGCAATTTGGGGCATTGTTGACTTTTGACAATTTTGCAAACAAGGTCAACTTCACCAATGCATAACTTCCTCAATTTTGACTCTTTGAAGGTGTTATTTGACTTTTTAGAAAGCTTGAGATGTCTTCTAAGCAACCCTTTGGTCTTATCTCAATTTGGTATTCCATGTTCACGTATGAAGCTTTGATAAAAAAGGTGTTTTTGTTGACTTTTCAAAATGACCTATAATGTCCAAATCCATAACTTTTTGTGAGTGCATATTTTGAACTTGAGAGATGAAGATGGATTGTATAGAATTTCATCCTCTTCAAAATGAGCTTTGGATGGGTCATTTATCATAAAGTATGAGAAAGTTATGCTTGGTCAAATTGAGTTGACTTTTCCTACAAAACCCTAATTTAGCAACATTTGGTTCTTGATGAATTATGAGCAATCCTTGATGAATCATGATCAACCCTTGATAAAATTATTAAATATAGTTCAACATGAGGATGTTCACCAAAGATATTGAAGTTTGACTGTATGTAGGCCACAATTGACCTTTTCCCTAGCACAGTCGATTTTCAGGCCTTTGAGCAACTGACTGGGCAAACTTCCCCTGCAAGGCTTGACACTTGACATGAATGATCTTGAGAACATATTAGGGAAATGGTGAGCATTTGGTATCCTTTGGACTCAATTATCTTGATGCAACATGAAAATCTAATTTGAGGTAGGCTGCCTTAGGAGAGGGTTTGTCTTGGTCAACCTTTGGACTTTCTGGAGCAACTTGAGGATCTTTCTTAAAATGTTTTTTGAGAAATATGGGAGGCCAAATTTTGGGGTACAACAACCGCAACCACTCTCTATCACCCAAGCCGAGAAGGAGCGACTCCCCCCCCCCCCCCCCCCCCCCGACGAGGGTGGCATCACCAATCCCCATCACCGTCTCCTAAGAGAAGCGACGATGATGAACCCCACGGCCCGTTATCAAGAGAAATCATGGAGACCACACTCCTAGTTGGTATGGAGAAACCTCCATATTGGGGACCTATGATGGAACTACCGACCCTAATAAGCACATCGAAAACATCAACGCGGTGCTCTATAATAGAGGAGTTCATGGAGCGATCAAATTCCGACTCTTTCCTACAACTCTCAGAAAACGGACCATGATGTGGTACAAAAGCCTTCCCGAAAAATGCATCACATCATGGAAGAACCTGGGAAGACAATTTTACAAGCACTTTACAGCGTCTCACCGACATCCAAAGTCAAAAGCATCTCTGGAGGCGATCAACCAAGGGAGAAACGAGACCCTCCGGGAATATATTGAATGTTTCAACCAGGAAGTCGTACAAGTCTCCACGACTGACAACATGAAGAAGTATCTCCTCGAACGCAGGCTCCGTCCTCGTTGTGACTTTGCCAAGGCAGTTGGCATCAAATCACTGACCACTATGGATACTCTCCTGCTTAAAGCATAGGCGTACATCCAGTATGAGGAAAAAGAGGTATCCAACAATGCATAAGACTCGCGACATAGAGAGAACGCAAAGTCCTCAAAGAAAGAAGAGCCCTCGACATCTCGTCGGGGAGGAGAAAACAAAAGAGAAGCAAAGTCCCGGGAGTCTCAAGACTACAAGGTGCCACCTGATCCCTTCCATGACTATACTCCCATCAATGCCTCGTGAAAAAAAGATTCTTATTGACTTTGTGAATGCAGAATTCAAGCAAGTTGGGGTTCGCTTCCCCTGACAAACACTGTCAAAGCCAGGGACGGACAAAAGATACTACTTCCTGTTTCACAAAAGTCACAGAAATACGACGGAAGACTAGATCCACCTCAAGGATGCCATTGAGATCCTCATCTGAGACGGGCATCTCAAATAATACAGAAAGAGAGAATCTCCCAGAGAAGATGTTTCTGAATCAAAACAAGTCGAAGAAATAGGGGCCTCCCCAGATAAATCTCCCACACCCATCGCCATGAGCATCACGAAGCTGGATGATTTTTATTTCCCCGACATGGAGGAAATTTCCCTATACTTCTCACCACATAGTCTGTGGGAGTCGTTCCTTGCAACAATTGTCATTTCGGGTGGTGGCTTTAACAAGCGCACCATAGGCTCGGTGAAAAGAAGATTTGAGCAGTTAATGGAATCTAACTCTGACATGAGTTCCACCCTCGACAAGTTCAGGGGAGGAAATCACCCCCTCGCATTCTATAGGGAAGAGTTTCCCGAAGGGTCCCCCAATTCTAGTATATCATTGCTTTTACGAGCTCGCATAAAAAACTTTAATGTCAAACGCATCTTGGTCGACCAAGGAAGATCGTTCGATATAATGTATTCTCAATTGTTCAGCACCTTGCAGCTGAACGAGGCACATTTGACCTCGTACGTGGGCTGTGATCTTAAAGGATTCAATGGTTCTGTTACCAAACCTTATGGATATGTCGAATTGATTGTTATTTTCGGGGCAAGAGTGATGGTCAAATCCATCAAGACCCAGTTCCTCACAATAGACTTCCCATCATTATATTAGTGCATCTTTGGGAGGCCCACCTTGACTGAACTAATAGAAGTGCCCTTCACAGTGCACCTCAAAATGAAGTACTACACCATCGACTACCTCGTCGCCACCCTGCATGGGGATATTTAGGCCTCCAGGAAATGTCTTAAACTCCATTAATACTCAATCCTGAACAGAAAATAGACTTGCTCTCCCCGACAGCTCTGAAGAACCAAAGTCGCTGCCTCGATATTGACATGAATTATTTTGAACACACTTTGTGAAAACACTTGAAAAATAAAGCATTGTACTGATATTCCCTGGTCGATCTCGCCAGTAAAAAAATTGTTAAGAGACCAGAATTGTTTACCAAAACCAAAGGTAAACAAATTGGCACACCTGGTGGGATAGTGCTAATAATTTTGTATTTGTGTGTGGTTTTACAAAGTCTCTTGTAGTTCAGTTCGTGTGTGCGTGAATTTAAGAAGTGGTAAACAGTTGTCAAAGTCTAAAATTCCATGCTCTGACACAAACACTACACATACACAAGTTTCTACATAAAATGTGGACGTCATACCCGTGAGCATTACAACTCAAAGCGCGACGATTTTATCTCCCATGGGATCGACCGCTATTTATGGTTGAGTGACAACAGTCACAATGATAGAGCCTAGGCATGGGATATCACCATTTGACCCAAATCAACCACTTTTTCCAGGGGGTCTAGGGTCACCATTTGTCTCTTACCAGTATGGTATGCCTTATTCTATGATAGTTGGGTTACAGTCAAACCTGTCCACATATACAGAAAACACAGTGGCCACTAAAAACCAAGGCAGTTATGTCCCAAGTGGTCGACTAGGTGGTGTTGGTTATGTCCCTTAGTCGACACCATCTTCGAATACTACGTCTGTCATGGCTTTAAGGAAACAGTTGAATGAGAGTAATATAGAGTTAGTAAATGTCTTAACTCTGCAAATGGGAGTTTCCCTCAATGATGTAGTTAACCAAATATGAAAATTGATCGACTCATTAGGGGTCCAACCAACTTAAACGCCCACAAGCCGTTAAGGGTTTTTGAAGAACTAGAGGAAGGAAACAATGAGTGTCCTTTTAGACCTTGAAGAGGGGAAGCACCCACTTATGAAGAGGAATACTTTGTTGAACATTACGAACCTAGTCTGATCGTAGTTAGGAGGAACCAAGATGTTGATCGAGTGTTAAGAAATGCCATTATTGGGCGTAACAACATAGTGAATATGGTAGAAGAAGTATTAACATGATATGGGGTAAATGTTTGCCTTCGGAGGCTTAATTATTTGTCGCCCTTGCCTGATTATATTCGACCATTGAAGGTGCCTAAATTTACCAAGTTTGTTGGCGATGCTAATGAATCGATCATTAAACACATCTCTAGGTACGAAATAGAAGTTGGCGATATCGCCAACGACGAGGAGCTAAAATTAAGACATTTACCTAATTCATTGACCAAAAATGCTTTTACTTGGTTTACAAATTTGACTCTAAATTCAATACGCACTTGGGAACAACTTGAGGGTATATTTCATGAGCAATTTTATGCTGGTCTGCCTAAGATAAGTTTGAAAGTGTTATCCATAATCAAGAGGAAGTCGTATGAGTCAGTGAAGGATTATTTGAATAGGTTTAGGGTCCTAAAGTCTAGATGCTTTACTAGAGTTTTTGAACATGAGTTGGTCGAAATGGCCTCTGGGGGCTTAAATTATTCCATAAGGAAGAAGTTTCATCCTTAATCTATTGCAAATATGTCTCAACTAGCTGATAAGGTTTGATATGGGGAACGTTTGAAAACAGAGAAAGCTAGTGTGTCAAAGGTTTATAGAGAAGGCAAAGTGGCCTATGCAGACACATAATATTATTCTGTAGAGTCTGAATATGAAAGCATGGAAGAAATATAAATTAACCTAGCTGAACTAAAAGTCGGACCTCCATATGCATGTAAACCAATAAGACCGTCAAAAGGAAAGACGATTGAAGAACCAAAAAATGATAAATCTAATACTAAAACATATACTTTTGATGTGTCAAAATGTGATGAAATATTTGATGTTTTAGTTTCAGATGGTCAGATTATAGTGCCTCCAGGAAGTAAAAATCCACCATTAGAGCATAAACAAAAAAGAGGTTTCTGCAAGTATCATAAATTTTTGGATCATAATACTTCTCAATGTTTTATTTTAAGGGATTTAATTCAGAAGTCTATAAAATATGGTTGGTTGTAATTTGTTGAAGAACCAAAAATCTCCATGAAGATCGACTCAATTCCTTTACATGTTGTTGATGCACACTTTATCGAGCCATTGGAAGTGCTGATGATCGAGACTACTGATGATTTCGAAGGAGAACATGCTAACATTATCGACGCATTGGCAGCAGTGACAATCAAGACTACTAATGGTTTTAAGGACGAACAAGTTGTGATCATTGGTCCAATGGTAACTGCAGCAATTGAGACTACTGAGGGTCTCAAAAGTGGCAAAGGCAATTTGTCTAAGCCACAGGAAGTGATGGTAGTTGATATTGCTAAAGAGCCTGAGGGTAATGAGGAAGACAATGAAAAAAGGGATTGTGAAACCAAGAATGAAGAATTGACTGAAGAAACAGTTTCCGAATTGATGACAGTTGTGTTTCCCAAACCCGAAGAGCAATTGGTGGATTTCCTGAAAAGATGCAAGTTAGGTAATTCCAGGTTTATGTTATACCCAAATTGTAATATGGTCTATGATGAAAATGCTGCAAAGAAAATTGAGGCTTTGAAGAAGAAACGCCCTCAAGAGAAAAATCCAAAGGTGGTGTTCGACCATGTAAAGGGGCCATACAACGTCCAAGTGCCTCAAGGAAAACCTAGGTTTCCGTATCAAAGGACTTTTGTGCCACCAACTGACGTTCCTAACAATAATTGGGTTCTTCCTTTTTATCCAAGGGGGGCAAACTAAAATTGGAAGGTAGTGAAGAAAGGTTCAGGCTCGAGTCATAAGTGGGAAATAATGGAGAAGAGATCGAGTTCTTCCCAATTTGCTAAAGTTGGGATCACCTCAAAGAAGTATCATGTTCCTCCCATATAAAAAGGGAAAAAATCCTATGACGAAGACTCAGTGGAGAAGGTTTCAAAGAAACAAAAAATATGCAAGAGAAGTGACATCAAAATCAGATTCTTCAAAGGGTGAGAGAATTGAGAAAGAAATGTATTGTCGACCAGCAAAAGAGAGGTTGTTGATATAGGTTATGAATATGCCGCCGGTAAAAATTAAATATCCTGATGACAATACGGACAATGAACTATCTAACAACTTTGAAGATATCTTAAAAGATGGCTTGATTATTCATTGTAATATTATGTCGGTCCTTTCTAATGAGTATGGTTTCACGTCAGAAGCACTGGGGGAAGAAGAAGAAGCCATGTGCGAAGAATCAGCGGGCTAGAAACCTCTATGCTACTTTGTCATGAATAATGGGGTGGTGGAAGAACAACATGAAATGTTTGAGAAGCCTACATCTGATATGATGTATCATCTCAATCCTTTGTTTATAAGGGCTAAAGTTGATGGTTTCCCGGTGAACAAATTGTTCGTTGATGGTGGTGCTGTTGTAAACTTGATGCCCCCATAATTGTTGAAAAGGATTGGCAAGTTTGACACTAGCTTAAACCACATAATATGCTTTTCTCGAACTATGAAGGAAACACAAGTCACATACTAGGTGTGACTCAAGTGAATTTTTTAGTTGGCTCGACTTCAAGGCCAACATTGTTTATGGTGATTGCATCTAAAGCGAACTATAATTTGTTGCTAAGACATGAGTGGATACATGGTATTGGGGCAATACCATCAACTCTACATTAATGCTTATCTATATGGCATTAAGACAAAATTGTGGAGAACAATTAGGACGACCATAGTTATTTTACTCCTGATGTGAATATGGCCAATAGGAATAATTTTAACAAAGCATTAGCTACCATATCTCCGTGCGATCCTGGAGATGCAGTATTCAAGTCACATCTGGATGCAATCAAGTTTCTAACCTTACACCCCACTCATTGTTTCATTTGGGACCAAGAAAATATGGATACATATCAAACTACAGAAAGGGAGTTTGAATCCACGGGGTGGGAAGAGCAAAATCATGATGATGCCTGATTCGAATGCTCTGGCAAGGATTTTGGCCTATATGGCCGAAAACAGGATAAATTTTTCCTTTGAGGCTGGAAATGTTTCAAATATGGCGCCTGAAGCCCTTATGGTGGAAAAGCTTGGAGAACCAAACCAAACAACAGCTTCAGAAAGCCAGAGGCTTGATTTCATATATGAAGAAGAGCCTTTGGGGTTTGAAAAAGTCCCAAGAGATAATATTTTGAAAATGCAAGCAAAAGATCCATTGGAAGAAGTCGACTTGGGTGATGGCACGATTAGACGAATTACATACATCAGCACTAAGATCGACATCAAGATAAGAGATCAAGTAATTGAACTGCTTAAAGAATTTAAAGACTACTTTGCATGGGATTACAACGAGATGCCTGGTTTAAGAAGGGAGATGGTAGAAATTAGACTACTCATAAATCCAGAAAGTGACCAGTCAAACAAATTCCAAGGAGGTTCGCGCCAGGAGTGTTGTTCAAAATCAAAATAGAGATCGAACAATTGTTGAAGAGAAGATTCATCAGGACAACCAGGTCAAAAAGTAACCGATTTTGTTGTAGAAATGAGGTTCAATCTATTACATCAACACCAAACTATGCCCAGGAAAATGGGCAAGATGAAGCAGCAAATAAGGTCGTTATAAGTTTGATCAAAAAACATATTGGCCAAAAGCCTAGAAGTTGGCATATAACTTTGGGCCAAGAATTATGGGCATGTTGAAACTCACCAAAGGAGTCGACTAACACAACGCCTTTCAACTTAGTTTATGGGCACGAAGCAGTATTGCCTATGAAAGTTCATCTACAATCACTGAGAGCGCAAAGGCAATCAGATATTCCTTCTGTATATTACTAGGGAAGTGGCTGTGTGATTGCAGATGTAACATTTGAGGGAAAAGGTCATGATTACAATGACGTCACTTTGCACTAATAGAAAAGGATTAAAATGTCAGTTTCTGCTCTTTTAGTCAAAAAGGACATTTTGGGGGGCAATTTGTTGGCTAGGATTTTTCACAAAGATTAAAATCTAACCAAAAGCGAAAAATGTTCTTTGGCTAATTTGAATTATGAGAAGTCGACTACAGAAGCAGACGACCGGGAGAAATTTCATAAGTAGTCAATTGGGTTTGTGGACACAGTTGACTAGAAAGAGGCCTCATGAGGAATAGATTGGGCCCAAGAACGTTAAAAAGCCTAAAGAGTGCATAACTAGCAAAATAAGGTGGCATGAATGGAGAACATGGGTTCATGGAGGGAAGTTACAAGACACATGTGGCATACAAGGAAGCGAAGCCCACTAGAAAGTTGTTATTTTTGTGTATTATAAATAAATCACTTAGTGCATAGTGTTAGGGGTACAAACTTTCACATTCCTATACGCTAGTCACTAAGAGTACCCAAGCAAACGAGCGAAATGAGTCAAGCTAGGGCAATGTACATTTGAATCAACCTATTTTCAACTATGTTTGATGTTATCTCATTTATATTTACAGTTTAATACTTCTTTTGTTTTATTTTAAAAGTCTTGATTTATTGCTTATAAACTCGTTTGGCATTAGTCGAATGAATCCTTCTGAACACACTTTGTGAAAACACTCAAAAACTAAAGCATTGTACTGTGATTCCCTGGTCGACCTCGCCATTAAACTTTTTTTTAAGAGACCAGCGTTGTTTACCAAAACCATAGGTAAACAGCAGCAGAGATGTCCGACCTAGACCCATAGATAGCTTGTCACCACTTGACAATAGATCCTGCCCTCAAGACAATTGCTTAGTGTATAACCCAATTTTTATCCTAATATTTTTTTTGTCATCTCATAGCATCACAATGCATCAAGATCATTCATAACGTATCATTGATTCCATGGTTGCAGGATCCAAGCATTTTTCCTCGACAAGTTACAAAAACAATTATTCTGTCAGGTAGTAGCAAAGCAGAAACTCAGGGTTTTCGGGATTCAAATACACGCCACACGTGTCTCAATCTATCAAATTAGGGATTAATCAATTCATCATCATATCAAGGTATCATACGTTCCAACATGCTCTGAATTTCACTGAAAGTCAAGCGTTTCAACTAATTTGAGATAGTGCAGACAGAAATCCAATATTGTGCACTTCAAGCTCAAAAATTCATAAGTTGAGGCAAAAAAATGGTTTGGGAATGATTTTTTAGTCATTAGAACCGCCCTAAGGTCTTATTAAACCCATTTGTTCATGACAAAGGCTAATTTTGCGAGGAAGATTTTTTAAAATGCAAAATACTTGAAATGTCTTATATAGTGGATTTACCGCTTTTCTTGTTTTTGGATGCTTAAAAATTTGTAACTTCTGACTGGAAATTATCTTTGAGTTCCTCTAGGAGCATTTTAACTGTCTTGTTATTTCCTTCAATCTTCGTGTTCGGCTCGAAAGATAATTTATTGAAGAAGATCACATTATCCTTGAGGATGAGCCAGAGCAAGTGATGTTGAACTTTGTGACACATGGAGTGAGGGTCCGGAATTGGATCACTGTTGATGTTCCATCTTACAATCACATTTCAAAGTAATTTGTCTTTTGTTTATCTTTCCAAAAATCCTTTCACTCTGCCCAAGGTGAAACTAATATTGTACGGGCGTGTCTTTTGTTTTGGATTTTCAAATCATTAATAAAAGTTGTTTTTGTTTTCCAATTGTCTTTTATTTTTTTATTTTTCTTGGAAAATGGTAATCAGAAAAAACCTCTCAAAATAAATAATAACTGTAAACAAATTTGCATAATCACTTGTTACATTGGTCAATTTCTAAAATTAATCATAATCATATGTGTAGATTAATTAAAAAACCAGTTGAATACAATGACCCTACACCCTCTCCCAACTTTGAATATCCTGTGTATGTGGTCGAAGAAGAAGGTTTTACATAAATTCCAAAAGACGTTTCTTGGTTGCTTGAGCACGAGGAATATACAATTCAGCCATATAAAGAGCCATTGGAGAAGATTAATTTGGGTTCAGAGGAGAATTTGAAAGAAGTCAAGATAGAGGAAATGTTTCATCCTGGTGTGAAGAGCAATTTGATTGAGATATTGAAGGAATATGTTGATATCTTCTCTTGGTCTTATCAAGACATGCCTTGGTTGGACAACGATATTTTCGAGAATCATTTTATGTTGAAACCTGAATGTCCACCTATTAAGTAGAAATTAAGAAGAACTCATCCTGACATGGAAATAAAAATTAAAGAGGAGGTCTTGAAACATATAGATTCTGGTTTCCCTATGAAATTATTGTACCCTCAGTGGATTTCCAATATTTTTATAATACCTAAGAAAGACGGAAAAGTCCGCATGTGCGTTGATTATAGAGATCTGAATAAAGCAAGTCCAAAAGACGATTTTCCATTGCCACATATTGATATGTTGTTGGACATCACAACAAAATTTAAAGTGTTCTCGTTCATGGATGGATTTTATGGGTACAATCAAATTAAGATGGCTCTTGAGGACATGGAAAAAACAACGTTTATCACACCCTGTGGAACATTCTGTTACGGAGTGATGCTCTTTAGGTTGAAGTACACTGGTGCAACGTACCAGAGGGCTATGACAACCCTATTCCATGATCTGATGCATAAGGAAAACGAGGTATATGTTGATGATATGATCGCCAAATATCAGACCGAGGAAGGGAATATGGAAGACTTGTTAAAGTTGTTTCAACGTTTGAGGAAGTATCGTCTCCACTTGAATCCGAATAAATGTACCTTTGGTGTCTGCTCAGGAAAGTTGTTTAGTTTTATTGTCATCCAAAAAGGAATTGAAGTTGACCCTGATAAAGTTAGGACAATTCAAGAAATGCCTGCACCAAGAACTGAAAAGCAAGTTAGAGGCTTCCTCGTGCGTTTGAATTATATATATTTCCAGGTTCATTTCCATATGACCGCAACATGTGAGCCAATATTCAAGCTTCTGAAGAAAGATCAAGGTTGTGTATGGAAGGATGATTGCAAAAGGGAATTTGAAAATGTTAAAAAGTATTTGCTTGAACCTCCTATCTTTCTCCCTCTTGTTGAAGGAAGACCATTGATTATGTATCTGACTATGTTGGATAGCTCTATGGGTTGTATTTTTGGACAACAAGATGAAACAGGAAGAAAATAATATGCCATCTAATATTTGAGTAAGAAATTTATTGACTGTGAGTCATGCTATTCTATGCTGGAAAAGACATGTTCTGCTTTAGCCTGGGATGCGAAGCGTTTGCGACAATATATGTTAAATTACACTACTTGGTTGATATCCAAAATGGATCCAATTAAGTATATGTTTGAAAAAACCCGCTCTTACTAGATGAATTTCCCTTTGGCAGATATTGTTCTATGAATATGATATTGAATATCATACTCAGAAAGCTATTAAAGGTAGTGTGTTTCTAGAATACCTTGTTCATCAGAAGGTTGATGATTATCTGTCTGTTAAGCATGATTTCCCTGATGAAGATGTAATGTATTTGAAAGTTAAATATTGTGATGAGCCTTTGCCTTAGGAAGGTCTTGATCCTGAACTCCAGTGGGGTATTGTGTTTGAAAGATCTGTAAATGCTTATGGAAAATAAATTGGTGTTATGATTATTACTCCCCATGGGTCTCATATCCCTTTCATTGCAAGTTTGACATTTGATTGTACCGATAACATGGCGGAGTATCAAGCTTGTATTATGGGTCTTGAAAAGGTTATGGATCTCAGAACCAAAACTCTTGATGTGTATGGTGATTCAGCTTTGGTAATAAATTAGATTAAAGGAGAATGGGAGACTCGTCACTTTGGCTTGATTCCCTACAGAGATTATGCAAGAATATTATTACCTTTCTTCAATAAAGTTGAATTCCATCATATTCCCCGAGACGAGAATCAGATGGAAGATGATTTATCTACTTTGGCTTCCATGTACCAAGTGAATTCTTAGAACGATGTACCTCATATTACAGTTCAACATCTCGATAGACCAACTCATGTGTTTGCCACATAGGCAACATCAGATGATAAACCTTGGTATTATGATATCAAACACTTCCTCTAGACTCAAGAATACTCGGTTGGTGCATCGAACAAAGATAGTAAGACATTGAGAAAGTTAGTAGGTAGCTTTTTCCTCAATGAAGATGTGTTATACAAGAGAAATTACGACATGGTGTTGCTCAGATGCATGGATATACACGAAGTACACATGTTGATGCATGGGATCCATGTAGGTTCCTTTGGTACCCTTGCCAATGGAGATTCTATGGAAAAGAAGATGCTTAGGGAAGGTTACTATTGGCTGACAATGGAATCTGACTGTTATAAATTTGCAAAGAAGTGCCATATTTGTCATATTTATGCTGACAAGATTCATGTGCCTCCGACACTTCTCAATGTTATTTCCTCCCTGTGGCCTTTCTCTATGTTGGGTATTGATATGATCGGGATGATCGAACCCAAGGCATTGAATGAACATAGTTTCATCTTAGAGGAAATTGACTACTTCACCAAATGGGTGGAAGTCACTTCTTATGCTAATGTCACCAAGAAGGTGGTACTGCGGTTTATCAAGAACAACCTAATCTGTCAGTTCGAATTTGAATAATAAAATGATGACAGAACTTTATGAAGAATTCAAGATTTTCCATCACAACTCATCTCCTTACAGGCCTAAGATGAATGGGGTTGTTGAATCTGCTAATAAGAATATTACAAATATTATCCAGAAGATGGTTTATTACCTATAAGGATTAGCATGAGATGCTTCATTTTTCTTTGCATGGGTATCGTACATCTGTCCGTACTTCAATAGGGGAAACCCCTTTCTCTCTTGTTTATGGCATGGAATTAGTGCTCCCGGTTGAGGTTGAAATTCCCTATTTGCGTGTGATAATTGAAACAAAGTTGTCAGAGGCTATATGGGTTTAGAACAGGTTTAGCAAGTTGAATTTAATTGAAGAAAAGAGAATGACAACTTTGTGTCATGGAAGTTATATTAGAAAAGAATGAAGAAAGCTTTTGATAAGAAGGTCAAGTCTCGTGAATTCAGATAAGGCGACCTCGTGCTAAGAAAGATCATGTCTTTTAACCCTTACTCTAGGGGCAATTATACTCCCTATTATGAAGGCCCATATGTTGTCAAGAAATCCTTCTCTAAGGTGCATTGATTTTTGAAACTGTGAATGGCGAGGAGTTCCCATGTCTCATGAATGCTGATGCAGTCAAGAAATACTTCGCCTAAAGAAATAAAAGAACAACTCGTTAAGTTGAAAACCTGAAAGGGTAGCTTAGGCAAGAATGAGCGTATCGGTAGGCCGAAAACTCGAAAGGGAGGTCTAGGCAAAAGTTAGAGACATAAACAAAATAAATTTTCCTGGTAGGTTGAAAACCCGCAAGGGTAACCTAGGAAAAAGTTAAGGATTTTTTGGCAAGTAACAACATCAGACAAGACTTAATCATAGAAGCAACAATATTCTCGTGTTCTCATGCACATGAATTCAAAGTTGTTAGAGAGAATAGTGGTTATTGTAGTTCAATATATCTTTTCCATGTATTTACCATTTTCCAAACTTTGTAATCATCTATGGAGTCACGCCATTTATGGAGTACCATTCTATTAATGAAGTTTGAGCCTTTATCCAATTCTTTGTAATTCTTATTTTATTCTGTTTACAGAAATTTCATTTATTATTGATAGTAATTTTTAAAACAAAAATACTTAATAATAAAACATGTTTTTTTGAAAAGAATTTGCAATTACTTTTTACTTCAATTTTGTGAATCAAGAGGACAAAAGTAGTGGTTCCGAGGATGAACAAACTCCAGAATCCAGAAAAGTTTTCTCCCAGAAGTACTCTCTGTTCATTCCTGCTGGAAGGATCATGCTTTCCCTGCATTTATGCTTGGAGGTGTTGGGTTTGTAATATCATGTTCCCCAGTTAAGTCTTGATGCAAATTTCTCTAGCTCAGTGTGATTCCTCCCCCCATCAGGTGGTGATCAAGCAAATATTGTAAGGTTATGAAGCTTTATGCAGTTATTAGTTTTTTCTCCCTTTGTATTAAGAATTGATAGAGAATCTCCTACAGAGTATTACTCCTTGCCAATTATGACATTATTGTTGTTGTGTGCTCCCTAAGTAGCCAGACAAGGGCAATATCTTTTCTAAGAAGTTTTGAGACAGGTGTCAACTTTTTGGGTTTTCTCTCACCATGTGTTGAATATTGATTTAAAATCCCCATAATTTTAACTTCTTGTTGTGATGTTAACTTCTTAACTCCCCAGATGAATCAAGGATGATGTTTCCCTTTAAGGTGATTCTCCCACTTAAGTTCATTTGATCTTCCCTAAGAAGTTTATACAACCGCCATTTCTTGGTTTTAAATAATGTATTTGAGCCCCAATCGGAGTGTGTGGTTTCCTTTTCTCTAGTGAAGTTAGTTTTGCATCTCCGGTTGAAGTCTAGACAATTTGGCATTGTCTTCCCTAGTGAAGTCTGTGTGATATTTTTCGGTGAAGCTTAGAGGAGTTTAGTATATCTCTACAACTCTGTTTGTTGATATTAGGTGGTGCTTTGATTGTTTTCAATCCATATTTCCTTTCCCACTAAAGTTAAGCCTTGAAGTAGGACTTTGATTCCTCAGTTGGTTGCTTAATGTCTTGCGGAATCTTCGTCTTGGATATTATTTGGCCGAGTGTTGTCTTTACCCAAGTTTTGTTTTGTCTGGTTATCCCCAGTTTCGTGTGTATGTTTGTCAGCATATTCATGACAACATTCATATACTCATACATACGTCATGCATAGCTGAATTAAAATTCACGCTTCATTGCATATTTTGATGATATTTTATCCTCCTTGCAGAGTTTGTGTTATCCTCTCTCCAATAGAATGTTAACCTTAAGCAGAAATTGTATATCCTTTCAATTTCCCCATTGAGTTATTCCCCGTGGAATGATTTTTCTTTAGCCTACCTACCCAACTCATTATCAGGATGGAATTTAATCCCTATTTGAGTTTATTCCTCATTGGGTGGTGCCTTGGTTGACTGTTTCACTCCGGTTTCTTCCTGGTTTGAATTTGTGGTCCGTGACATGAATTTTATTTTGATCTCTCTAGATTATGAAACTAGATTGAGAATGTGCATTTATTTTTCATGTGAATACTTGATCCCCTCAACAGGAATGTGTTGGTATTTCCCCTGGAAGTCAAATTCATTTCCCAACAGTGGTATTGCATTTATTCTCATAACAACAAGTGGTGATCTCTTTAGTTGAGCAACCTGCATTTCCCCAGTAAGTATGGTAATGCCAGAGAAGATGGTTTTACTCCGATGAGCTGTAATATCTTTGTTATGTTAGATAATTCGTTGTTGATGTTGGTTGTACTCCAATGCATGGATGGTCTTTTCGATATGCCAGGGATATTTTGTTGAAAGATCTTTACAGTTGCTATTACCCTTTTCAAGTGATATCTTGATCAAAGAAGAAATTGCTACCGTTCTCGGCGAAATCCAGCAGTTGGTAAAATTTGTTACCCTTTCCAGGAGAAATACCTTGGTTAAAGAAGAAGTTGAGACCCATTTTATGTGGAATGTCAGAATTGTAGGAAACTTGTTATTATCAATACATATTCCTACCTTTAGTCGAAGTCGGTTGTTCATCTTCAGTAAAAATTAGTGTATCCTTTGATTGTTACCTTCAATAAAAGTCAATATTGTTCTTTTTTTTCTACCTTCATCCCTGAGTTGGTAGTTCACCATCATTCGTTAGTTGACTGTTACCTTTTTCTCCTCATTGGACTTTACTCCAATAAAGTTGAGTTGTTTCCAGTCAAAAGTACTGATGTCAACCCCTGTGTTCCTAGTCATAAGTATTGATGTCAATCATTTGTTCCTAGTCATAAGTACAGATGTTAATACGTTTTTCCCAGTCATAAGTACTGGTGTTTATTGTTATCCTGGATCGGTATTGTCTTCCTTTTTCTACCATCAACCCTGAGTTGGTAGTTTACTATTCCCCTGTGAATTGGCATTGCTCTCTTTTTGCTACCTTCTTGGCGAGTTGCTATTTTGCTGTATTTCGTTAATCAATATGCCCCTTTTGTTTCTCCTCTTTTGTTGAGTTGATGTTACTTAGTCTCCTCTTTGGGCTTTACCCCAATAGAGTTGAGTCCACTTTTCCCCAACGAAGTTTACTTTTCTCCAATGGATTCAAATTTCTACCCCGAGAGTCTTTTTGTTCCCCATAGATTTATTTTCTTGGTCGAACTCTTTTCTAGTCTGTTGATTTATTATTATTGCTCCCCGATGTGTCCTGTTCACCTGCATGAATTTTATATTTTACATTCATAATCATAAGCATTGCATGGCATATGAGGGCCAAAAATAGGGTTTGTTTTGTATTTAAGTATCTTCAATAACGCCGAGACGAAGGTTTTAACCTTGATATCTCCAGATAGAAGACACTTAAATAAGGGCAGTTGTTATACCCCAATTTTTCCCCTAAGATTTTTTGTCATCTCATTGCATCACAATGCATCAAGATCATGCATAACATCATTGATTCCATGGTTATGGGATCCAAGCATTTACCCTCGGCAAGTTACAAAAACAAGTATTCCATCAGGAAGTAGATAAGGAGAAACTCAGGGTTTTCGGGATTTAAATACACGACGAACATGTCCCAAATTATCCAATACGGGATGAATTAATTCATCATCATATCAAGCTCCCATACATTCCAATACGCTCTGAATTGCCCAGAAAGTCAAGCATTTCAACTAATTGAGATAGTGCAGACAAAAATTCAGTATTGTGCACTTCAAGCTCAAAACTTTATAACTTGAGGTCAGGAAATGGTTTGGGAATGATTCTTCAGTCATTAGAACCCTATTAAGGTCTCATTCAATTCATACATTCATGCCAAATGATAATTTTGTAAAGAAGATTTTCTAAAATGCAAAATATCTGAAATGCGTTATACTATGGGTTTACCGTTTCTCTGGTTTTTGGATGCTTAAAAATTTGTAACTTCTAATTGGAAGATCATCTTTGAGTGCCTCTTGGAGCATTTGAACCTTCTTGTTATTTCCCTAAAGATGCTTACCCCTCCCCAATATCGATAAATTGGTCGACAATTCTGTAGGTTTAAAATTACTTTGGTTCATGGATGCCTATTCTAGGTACAACCAGATCCCCATGTCGAAAAAGGACAAAAAATATACGACCTTCATGACCGAATCAGGAAATTATTACTACAACATAATGCCCTTCAGCCTAAAGAACGTCGATGCTACATATCAATGAATGATGAACAACGTCTTTCGAGGAGAAACCGGGGGCTTGCTCTAAGTCTACATGGACGACATGATCGTCAAATCCCAAGAGGAAACTAATCATACGGTCCACCTCAGAAAGGTCTTCGACCAAGCAAGAAGAGTCAAGATGTGATTAAACCCAGAAAAATGCACCTTTGGCGTGCGAGCATGCAAGTTCCTCGGCTTCTACTTAACAGAATAAGGAATCGAAGCCAAACCCATAAAATGTAGAGCATTCACTAAGCTTCCAACCCCGGGCTCTAAAAACTAAATCCAAACTCAACGAAATGCTCACATCATTGTCCCAGTTTGTGGCAAAATATGCCTAGCACATGTTCCCCTTTTTCAAACTTCTCCCCAAAGAAGCTGCGTTCGAGTGGACGGAAGGGTGCGAGCATGCCCTCCTCCACCTTAAACGATAATTATCTCAACCACCGGCACTTTCAAGACCAGACAAGGAAGGAACTCTCTACCTCTATCTGGTCGTAGCTTCCGAGGCGGTCAACACTGCCCTCATTCAGAAAATCCTCGAGGGGAAAAGACCCATCTACTTCATGAGAAAAGCCTTACAAGGCCCTGAAGTATGATACCAATACATCGAGAAAGTATCCTTAGCGCTCATCAACGCGACAAGGAGGCTGAGGCACTATTTGCTAGCCCACACCATTGTCATTTGGACATAGCAACCAATAAAACAGTTACTCGTCGACCTGATATAGCAAGAAACTTGCTCAAGTGGTCGTTAGAACTCTATGAATTTGACATCATATATGAGAGCAGGAAATCCCTTAAAGCACAAGTGTTGGCCGATTTCGTGGCATAAATGACCTTCCTAAGCATCACAAATGGGGAACACAAGTTGACTATCTTTGTGGATGGATCCTTCAGCTCGACCGAAAGTGGGGCATGCATCATGCTGGAAAATAAGGAAGGAATAATAATAAAAGTCTCCCTTGCTTTGTCCTTCCCAACCTCGAACAACCAAGCAGAATACAAGGTTGTCCTTGCTGGACTCTGCCTGACCGAGGACCTGGGTTCCAAGGAAGTAAAGATCTTCACAGACTCCTACCTCATTGCCTCCCAGGTACGAGGTAAGTATCAGGTAAAAAATGATCAACTCTCAAAAATACTAGACTCTGGTCCAAGAAAGAATGAAGAAATTCAACTCTGCGGACGTGCAACATGTTTCCCGAAAACACAATTCTCGAGCCGACATACTGTCAAAATTGGCTAGCACAGAGAAGAAAAGAGGGAACAAATCCGTAATACAAGAGATACTCCATCAACTAAGCATCGAAAAACCCTCCTCGCTCTAGAAGTATATGCCATCGACGACAACTGTTGTTGGATGACGCTGGTATACAACTACCTCACAAAGGGAGAACTACCTCCGACCAGAAGGAGGCCAGCATGTTCAGATGAAGAGCCTTCTCCTACGTCTCGATCGAAGGCAAACTGTATAGAAGAGGATTCTCCACCCCCCTCCTAAAATGTGTCGAAGAAAAGAAAGTAGCCCATATCCTGCGACAAATCCACGAAGGAATCAATGGCCAACACCTAGGCGGAAGATCCTTGGCCAGAAAATCATTACGGGAAGGGTACTACTAGCCTTCCATGCAGTACGACGCCAAAGAGCACGTAAAAAATTGTGAAAAATATCAACGCCACGGGGACATGCACTTGGCGCCTCCAAGCGAGCTCAAGTCTCTATCTTCTTCCTGGTCATTCGTGTCGTGGGGCCTAAATATCCTCATACTATTTGTGGTAGGATCAAATAAAAAAAATACTTGATAGTAGTTATGGATTACTTCACCAAATGGATAAAAGAAGAAGCGTTATCCTGAATAACTATGCAAAACATTCTTCGCTTCTACAAAAGAAACATTCTTGCTCGATTCGACATTCCCCAAGTGATTCTCACCGACAACAGGATGCAATTTGGCTCCGTCCAACTTGGGCACCATCTAACACTTTGGCTCTGTCGAACATCCGTAGAAAAATGAGTAAGTCGAGTCTGTGAACAGGGTTATCCTACGAGGCCTCATGCGAATGTTGGACAAAACTAAAAAGAGATGGGTCGAGGAGCCACATAATGTTCTATAAGCCTACCGAACAATAACCCACTCATCCACCAGGGAGACCCCTTTATGTCTAGCTTACAAAAACGAGGCCGTCATCCCGGTCGAGATCAGAGAACCCTCCAGAAAATAAGAAGCTCCCCTCAACGAAGAGATAAACAACAAAGCATTAAGAAAGGAGCTCGACCTTGTCGAGGAAATCCAAACGAGAGCGGACTTATGAGAAGCATCCCTCAAACAAAAAATCAGGATACGACATGACGCCAAAGTCATACGATGTGAATTCAAAGTCGGAAACCTAGTCCTAAAGAGAAATCATAAAGAGTCTCGCGAAGGCAAGCTTACCGCAAACTAGGAAGGCCCCTATCGCGTTCAGGAAAAAGTAGGGAACGAGCCTACTACCTGGAAAACCTAATGGGTGAACAACTTATTCGACCTTGGAACACCTAAAAACTACGGAAATATTACAGCTGATACACAGATACAGTCGACATGCTTTGTCGAAACAACGAACACACCTTGTATGACCACTCGTGCATGCCCGGGTTTAAGCATGGCGCTTCAAATTAAAAAAAAAAAGAGGCGAGTGTCCACTCTTATAACGAGCAGACTCTCAGCCCATGACAGTAAATTACCCTGGCCGTTTGACCAGTTCCTTACACTGGTGAACTCAAATGCTCATGACCAAACCCCTAAAAAAACTCAAGCATCAACCAATGTCTCGAATAGAAGACCATACCAAAAAAGTTAAAACACTTAAATGATGATGTTTTAAATAAACGACCACGATGGTCAAAAGATTCAAAGGACGACCACGAAGGCCGCCATTGTCAAGGATATTAAATAAAGGAGGCCCAAGGCCCCCACCATAAAAAAAGACGAACATTTTTCCATGAGGACCATGTTTGTTTGAATATTACATAAACGGGAAAAATCCCCCAAAACAAATTACATCAAATACGAAATGCAGGCCGAAACAAAACACGATAGTAAAGCAGTTAAACATCAAGTTGAGGCATCTTCTCGGGAACATGCTCTCTCTGGGAAGGCTCCTCGACCAAAGCTTCCTCAACACCCTTAAGAAACTCAAGAACTACAATCTTATCGTCATCCTCATAGTAAAGGAATCCCATCCCATCCATGTTCAACTCCATGCCAGGATTCGCTACTCTGAGCTGCATCATTACATTTTTGCATGAACCCTCAGCATTGGCTGCACCATCTTCTTGGCCAACTAAAGATGGGAAACCAACTCTACACTAGTTTTTAAACCCC
Source organism: Vicia faba (assembly GCA_948472305.1). Classification (NCBI taxonomy): domain Eukaryota; kingdom Viridiplantae; phylum Streptophyta; class Magnoliopsida; order Fabales; family Fabaceae; genus Vicia; species Vicia faba. The sequence continues at coordinate 969,311,096 of OX451740.1, forward strand.
TAGCCTCCTCTAGCTCATCCTCACAAGGAGCTACCTCAAACCTCAAGGACGTAACCGTTCTCTCGAGATCCTTTTTCTCCTGCAGAAGAGTATCGCGCTCCTCGGTCAACTTGGCCAAGTTCTTTACCAATGCCTTGTTCATCGCATCCGCATTGGCAAGCTTCTCCTTGAGAGCCGTTACCTTAGCCTGAGATTTTTTCAGTTCAACCTCTAGGGAGGTGCCTTCCTCAGATTACACCATGACCATTCCCAATACCCTCATAACAGCACCAATATCGCCAGCTAACATCGCTGTTTTGCTCGGACGGTCCATATCTTCAAGCCTAAGGGACTCAACCTGAGGAAGTTGTAAAGAGAAACCTTCAAAGAAAGCCTTGTCGTGAAAACAAGGAGGCAACACAAACTTCCCCTTGTCCTACTCACTAGTCAAATCGATGGTACCCTCTATATGCAATCTCTTGAACCTCGAAGACACCTGCCGAGGAGAAAGATGCCCGACATCCTGGCCAGTCGATAACGTTTCAGATCCCAACTAGGGAGCCGCCTCTGCCTCGGTTTGAGAACCTCTAACAGACTTATGTCCCTTCTTTGACTTCTAAACTAACAATTTTGCCATGTGCTCCTAGGCAACATTCATTTTTTCCGCACAACAACAAATTGGAGTTAGCAAATAAAAATAAATAATCGCGCATCCAAATCAGGTCAAAATACAAGACAACTACCTAATTACAGCACAAGATCCTTGCTTTTGAGGTTCTCCTTGACATTTATGAGACCAGGTTCAAAAATCGAATTCCCATCTTCATCAACAAGAGGTCTCCCCCTTTACCCAAACGTTGGACTAGGGGAATCCCCGCAACAAAGGACGACAACGTCACGACTATCCTGGTCCTCAGTGTTGTACCCCAAAATTTATCCTCTTCATTTTGATTTTATTTGGATTATATTTCATTATCATATGCATACATAACCTTGGTTTTATGGTAATAAGATCAAGGTATTTTTTTAAGCCTCGCCAAGTTATAGAGGTCGTTTATTTCTTCAATCAACCTGCTCTAAACATTATCCTAGCTATCCATCAGAGAATAGTCAAATCTTCATCATGCCAAGTTCCCATGTTCTTCAATGCGCCTTGAACGATAAAGAAAATCAATTTTTTTGGCCGTTTAGGAAAAGTTTGAGCAGAAAATCGGTATTTTGCAGTGGACTTTGAAAATTCATAACTTCTGGCCAGAAAAGGATTTTTTAGTGATTCTTTTAACATTGTGTCCATATTGGTATTTTGTACATTTCTTCTGTTCAGACGGAAAGCCAATTTCGTGTGAAAGACCTCCGAAAATTTTAATAATCAGAGTTTTGGTTTTGTTGGTCCACTGTGTTTTGGATGTTCGAAAATTTGTATCTTATGACAAGATTAACATCTTGGATTGCTTCTTTCTCCATAAAATTTGTCTCGATATTTTCTCGAATTCCCGTGTTCAGGCCGAGAGCTATTTCCTTAAAGAAGATATCAAAATATACGAATATGTTGAACATGTACAATGGAAAATACAGTGAAAAAGAATGTTGAACCGTTGTTTTTCAGACATTCAAAATATCATAACATTCATCTTGTTGAATGTTTTGAATTTTTTCTTTGGGCTAAACTTTCATCTTGACGTCTCCTACATTTCGTATGTTCGGGCCGGGAGCCAAATCTGTTCAGAAGGTCTTCAAAAGTGCAAATTACCAGAGAATTTTACAATGGAAAAAGATTGACAGTTGTTTATTTTCTTGGTGTTTAGAAATTCATAACTCTCTCAACTTTTATCGTATTGGGATGGTTCTTAAAGTATTGGATCAAAATTTTTGTTAACTTCAACTTTGCTTCGGACCTCGAGAGTTCAAATGGTACTCCGAAGGCTTTTGTTTAGGGTCCAATTCGCAAGTGAGACAGTAAAAAATGTTGAAACTAAAAAGAAATGTGTCTGAGACAGCGTAGGTGGACCTTCGAAAATTCATAACTTTCTCGTCATTTATCCAATTGAGTTTGTTCTTTCGGCATCACATCACAAATTTTGTCATCTTCATTTATAATGTTGTACTCGTATTGGGCATTAAATTTGTTGACATTCTCAAAAAAAGGCCCAATCCAAATCCAATTCCAAGACCCAATTAAAGAGCTATATATTTCAAAATTTCAAATTTTCTCTCATAACTCACTCACTCCCAAAAACCTCTCACATTTTTTTCTCTCCATTCTCTCAAGGATCTAAACACTTTCTCTCAAAATTTCTTCAAACTTTTCTTCAAGACCACATCATAAAATTCAAGAAGCTTCAAGGTTTTGTTCCCTCTCTCACTCTCCATTGAATACTTTCATCCCTCTCCCGCAGTTAGCCTCCATGCACCGCTTGATCTTCCCTTCCACCACCGCAAGTTGTCGGTGTTACTCCATCCTGTCGCTGCGAAATTGCGGACATGAATCTCCCTCCTCTTTTGATCGCATAATTTCTCATGGCCTACTCCCACCTCTTTGTGATATTCAGATAACATCATCATCTTTCTTTGACTCGATAATCTTCCATACCTTTTCTTGAATTCTTAAGTTGAATAGAATTGTTTATGTTCATCAATTAATGTGAATTGGATTTGAATTGAAATCTTGAGGTTTAATTGAATATTTGCTTGTATTTTAAGTGTTTGTTTAAATGCTCGAGAGATAAATTTTGATTGAGATTGAATTTTGAGAAATTGTTTGTTGTTGAAACCATGAAGAAATGTGGAATAGGTTGAAGCTTGATTTGAATTTGAGATAATCTTGAACTGAATATTTCTTGAAGCTTAGGTGTTTGTTTAAATGCTTGAGACATAATTGTGTGATGTGATTTAATTTCATGAGATAATTAGAATTTCTGTTTTCTTGAATTGTTGAGTTTTGTTCCATAAGATATTGAATTGTTGATATTGTTGATTTCTTGAATTGTTTAATTCTTGAATTGATTAATAATGCGAAAATCAGGAATTGGTTGAGTTTGGATAAATTCATGAGAACTTGGAGTTTTTTTAATGCGGTTGGATTTTGTAAATGTTGGTTTCAATACCAGAATGTTGTCTCCAATTGAATTTTGATGTTGATAATTTAAAAATTCATGAGTTAACGTAATTCTTGAGTTTAATTGAATGGTAATTCAATTTTTCAACATAAAAACTTTTTGATTTAAGAATTGCGTTAACACTTGAATTTTACCGTTTGTGATCAAAAAAGCATGTTTATAATGCAGATTTAATTTTCAATAATTGTTTGAAGCTTCTAGGCCATGATTCATGAGTTGACACTCATTTTGAAAACCAAATTTTGAACATTCATCGACTCATGAATAGTGCTTCCTGGAGAGTATACATGTGTTCCAAAATGTGTTTTAATTTTCCTCGATGCATAGGCTCATGAATAATTGCTAACATTTTTTTATGACTTATGCAAGGTACAATGTGAGAAGCTTTTGATCATGCAACTTAATGTTGGTTATTTGATTGAAAATAATTTGATTTGAGGATTCGTTTCTGATGCAATTCATTCTTGTTTCTTATTTCATTAGAAATATATTATTTGCGTTTTTGTCTGGATTTCATTTGTCTTTGTATCGATATCTTGTGCAAGTGTACTGATTGGTATTTAGACGTGTACGACACACTCCGACTTGTGATTTATTTTCATATTGGTGCTTTGAGTCATATTCTGCGCACTGGATTTCTGATTATTTTGTTATTGATTTCAGCTGCTCGCGAAGTATTTCATGTTTCTTTTGTTGTTTCTTAGTTTACGGGTTCATATCCATTTGGTATTCTCTCGTGCCATTTTATATTTCATTCTTTATCAATTTATGATTCCGTGAGAAGTAGAGATATAAATGCATAATTTATTGCTTTCTCGATATCATGAGAAGTTGGATAATAAAGAGCGTGCACTCAAAGTTGTTGTTTAAAGTCTTTTAGAAGGCATTTTGCACTTGTTAGCTACTTGTTTTTTCTCTGTGTGTTTACAATTGTGCCAAAGAACTCAAAAGATGGGTCCTATTCCTACTCACCATTATTAAGTCCTCAGAGAAGGCAAGGCGAGCAGAGGGTCCGGAATCGACCCCGCCAATTTTAGCCTTATGTCATCCTTAGCTCGCGTAGTACACTGGAGCTTTGGAGTGTGCTTACTCTTTTATCGATTTGGTCAAGTGGAAAAGTTTTTCACAACCAAAACCCTTATCTTTGTCTTGAGCTCATGTTGGTCAACGTTGATGCTCCATGTTTGTTCATATTGCCTTTTATCTCCTACCTCGATCCTTGATATCTTAGTTAGGTGATTAGTCGCATTGGACATCACTCCCCCCTTCTATACTTTTTGCCTCTGTGACATGATACCTTGGTTAAGAGTAGATTTCATGACCCCTTCTTGCCTAGATGACATGATATCTATGGTCAGGAACATCCCCTATCATACCTTGTTGACATAATATCATGGTTAGGTGTCTCGTTTCCTTTAGCCTTCCTTGATGACATGATATCATGGTTAAGATTACCTCTCCCTTCCTACTTTGGTGACATGATACCCCGGTTAGGTGCATGCTACTTGAGTGAGTTGATCCTCCTCAAGCTTTGTGTGTTTCCTTTCATGCCTTGTTTAAGTGTTTGATTGTTATTGTGTGTGTTCACATACTCCCCATTGGATTCTTAGTTCTTTCTTGGGTAAGATTGAACAACTTAGACCCTAGGATGTTTATCCAGGTACGCCAACATTAGGTAGAATTACCTTGATCCCAATGTTAGGTCCATAAGCATGACAACAAGTAGGATTGAGATTCCCCTTTTGTTTAGATTTTTCTTTTGGAATTCCTTTAAAACTAAAACTTCTTTTTTGGGGTCAAATTCATAAAATACCTTAACAAAACTTAAATCCTTTTTCAAGGTAAAAACAACCGACCAATGAAAATCATTTTTGTATTCGGACCTTTTTCTTTTGAAACTTTTTTTTGATAATGGTATTCTTTTCAGATCTGAGTGAGTTTCTAAGTGTGCGAGTGTCCAGACATGAGTCTTTGATAAGCTGCAACGCCAAGCATGAATTTCAATCCTAATCACAAGGACACAAAATGGTATTACTCATAAAAAAATGCAACTAACCAAAGCTCTTGAGGTGAACTACGAGTTCCTTGATCCCAATTGCACGGTCGGTGGTACGTAGGCACAAAGGTTCAGAACCGTGACAGGCACGACTAATAAAATCTTTTTTTTGTAATTAATCCTTTGCATTCATGCATTCCCTGTACAGCCTAGCTTTATATTTTTGACGCACCCTTTAGATAAGATAACAAGAGTGGATCTCGTGGAGTACCATGGACGTGAGGGGTGCTATTACCTTCCCCTCGCGTAATCGACTCCCTTACCTGATCTTTCGGTCGCAAGACCGTGATTTCACCCTTCAGGTTTAATCGGTGTTTAGCTTTTCCTTCTACGAGATACAAACGTTTGATGGAAACTTCATTATTCATTTCGATGATTTTTCTAGTTGCTTTAGCTGAGGACTTCACTGGGGAGCAGATTGACTAATTGCTGGTCCATCCCGTGTGTCAGTCCTAGCTTTTGTTTTTTATCTAGGTGTGTTTTTCTTATTCTATTTCTTGTACAACATTGATTAATTGTATATATTTGTGTATATGTTTTCATTTGTGTTTTACCGTTTTCCATATACAATTATCTGTTGTACTGGATGTGTGCTTTTTGTTGGGTGGGTGTTACCATGAGGTAAAAGGCCGAGTACCGAGGTCGGAGCAGTGCAGAATAGGAACACTAGTGTGATATGGTGGGAGAAATGACTTGGTTTTTTTGCATTTTATCACAAATGTTGCGGTTAGCAAGAGTCGTCGTCGACTTTTCTTTTATCCAAAAGGAATGGTGAAAAAGCACAAGAAAGACCTTTGAGATTGTTTCTTGAGTTTAGGGGGTAGATTATGAAAAGGGAAGGTATTAGCACCCTTTTCATCCATGGTTTTCCATGGGCTCTTAGTTACTTTCTAGATCACTTGCTTTTGTTTGAAATTGTGCTTTGTGTGGTTTTTTGAAAGTATATTGAAAAAGGCGCCATTGTTTAGGAAAACTTTGTAATGATTCTCATTCGTAAGAATGTATACAAAGTGTTGATCTTTTGAAAATATTTTCATGTTTGAAATATGTTTTTGAAAGTGTTGGTGTTTGTTTTGAAAATAGCAAGGATGTTTTGTTTTGAAAATGAGCATGTAACTATGAATATTCTACCTACTCAAAAGTCTTTCATGTTTATTTCCTCTTTCCTTTGACATTGTCATCTTACCATTGGTTTGGCAAGTAACCTTATCTTTGGATGTAAACGGGATGGGCGTGGGTCATCGTATAACCATGATTAGCAATGTTGCAAGGTATCTTAGAAATCTTTCTTTAGGGACTAAGATCATTTTGAAAAGGCAACACAGATAGCGTCATCGAGGGACTATGATCTTGTATTTGGGCTTGTTTTTGCTAAGATACCTCACATGCATAATATGGCCATTTTTATAAGGTAACCAAGTGGATTTTACCCTAGGGGTGCTTGTGTGCAAGTGTATTGATTTTCATGCTTTGTTTTGTCTTGTATTAGGGTTTGTTACTTGTTGATTTTATCTTCTCATACAAACCCTAATTACTAGCATTTATATAAAGCGATAAATTGTGAAAACTAAAGTTACTATGCTATTACATCATTAGGGGAAGGGGTGTACAAATTTACAAATGGGGATTGTAAGAAAAATTAAACCTAATTATCTATTACAACCATATTGAATATTGTGCAAAATTTAAAATAAAAATGCAAGAATATAAATGGAAAAAGAAATGATTTTTGTTGTTTTTATGAAAGGGTTTTGTCTTGACCTAAATAAAGGGAATAATTAATTAAAGTTAAATAAAATTAAATTAAACTAATTAAGAAAAGAAATTAATTTGAAAAGGGATGTTTTTATGAAAACGTTTTAAATTAAAGAAGATAAAATGAAGATTAATTAATTAAAATAACCTAAGTTCTAAATTAATTTTAACTAAAAAATAAAATGATATACTAATTTATTCAAGTCTAAAAATTATTTATTTAAAAAAAGAAATTAATTTATTTTAAGAAAAAATGTTTTTGTTTTATGGAAAATAAAATACATGATTATAAAAAAATAAATAAAAATAAATTTGGATTTTTATGATTTTATGAAAATAATAATAATAATAATAATAATAATATTAATATTAATAATAATAGTAATAATGAAGAAAAATAAATAAGAAATAAAAATATAAAGAAAAAATCAGGGGGGTTAATCAGTAAGGCAAGAGGTATTGTGAGAAAAAATGCTCAGGCCCAAGCGCTGCCAAAAAAACACAAAAAAAAGTTAGAAAATTGTGAAAAATAGCAAAAGGTCACGCTGGGGCTTGAACCCAGGACCTAAGGGTGAACATGCACACGCTTTAACCACTGTGGTGGTGATACATCCGTTAACTTGTGTAAAAGGATAAATATATAACACAAAACGCGCCCTGATTACACTTCATCTTCAACCTCCAACCAAAGGACTTGCATCTTCTTCATCCCTCAACAAAAATGAAAAGTTCAAACATGAAAGTTGTGGCATTTCTTCCCACAAATCCAACCATGTAAATAACTTAAGCTAACAGTCAAAGATGAATGAGAATTTTTCTGGCCCTAATTTAAAACCTAGAAATTTCAGAAAACTTCAACTCTAAAATTCTCTATGCTCAGGCCATATAAATGCAAACTATGGATATGTACAACTTCGTGGAAATGTTATCTACATTTTATCTTCATAAATCAAAGCTTAATAATCATAAATATGAATATAGAAGTTCAAGAAAAATACCTCAAAACTGGAAATCGTGAAATGGATTTGAGCTTGTTTCAGGCAATGGTGATGATCAGGTTAGCTTCCTTGGACCTCTAGGAAGCTAATGCAATGGTTGGCCTGAGATGAGGGTGGCTGGAATGGTCTGGAGAAGTCAAGATGAAGACCTCTGTTTTTGGTTATGGAGGATGGTATAAATGGTGTTATAGTTTGCAAACAAGTATTGGAATGTGTGATCGGTGGAAATAGAACTGACTGTTTTGGAATGCTGGTTCGCGTTTGCGTTTCGTAAAATGTCGCGATAAGCAAGAGTCGCCACCGTCTTTTATTTTCTCCAACAAGGAAAGGACAAAAGCACAGCAAAATTCCTTTTCGAGATGTTTCTTGGGTTCGGGAGGTAGATTATAGAAAGGGAAGGTGTTAGCACCCTTTCTATCTGTGGTTATCCACGGGCTCTTAGGTACTTGCTCACTATGTTTTCAAAATGTTTTGCTTTTCTTGTGTTTGTGGGTTTGTAAAAAGTTTGTTTGAAAACTTTGATTTAACTCTTGTATCTGTCCTCAAGAGTGTATGAAGTGTTTGTTTGAAAACTTTTGTTTGAAAAGTGTAGGTGCGAAAAGTATTTTTGTTTTGAAAGAGCAAGTACCTGGGAACCTCTACCTACTCAAAAGAAATTAAGTTGTGTAAATGTCCTTTAGACAGTGCCATCCCACTATTGAGAAGTAGAGGTAGCACCGTCGTTGGAGTTTTAGGGTCAATTCGATTATAGGGACATGTGGTCACTAAAGCAATGGTAGGACGCCTTAGCGGTAACCCTAATGTCTTAGATCGCTTTTTATCGAGGCAACCGTTTCGAGGCAACTTTGATCTTTAGACAGGAGGGTGACCTCTAAAACACCCTATACTCAATGACCACGTCGAGGCAACCAAGTGAGGCGTACCCTAAGAGTGGCATGTGCGAGTGTGTCAGGTTTCAGTTATGTTATCTTTGTACATGTTATGGTGAGCTACAATTGATTTTAATTTAAGAGAGATCTTGACATGCATAGCCTAGTTAGCATACATCTAGCAATTAATAGTTGCGGAAAATAAAGCTAAGGTATTACAAGGCGTCGGGTATTTACATCGCCAAAAAGAAACCCTTGAAAAAGTAAATTGCGGGAAATTAAATGAAAGCGATAAAAAGTCCTAATTAAAGCTATTACATCCTCGGAGCAAATACAATTATAGGGATCAAAATATGAATCAAGAATAATCACATGCGCGAGAAAAATTGAATCGAAATGTTTTTAGGGTTTTGACCCTTTTTGAGAAAGAAAGAGATTTTTTTTTGTCATTTTGCATTTAACTAAATTAAACCTAGACTAATTAATTAATTAAATAAAAGAAAGATATTTTTTGAGTTTTTTATGTTTTTTTAGGGAAAAAATAAAAGATGGTCAAAAGTTATTAAAAAAACCCTAATTTTATATTGATTTTAAATTATTGCAAAAAGTTAGAATTAACCTAATTAAGAACTAAATTAATTATGTTAGTATTTATTTACAAAACAACTAATTAAATTTAATAAATAAAAATATTATATTTTTTATGTTTTCTGATTTTTATTATGAAAATAAATATTAATTTGTTAGTTAAAATAATAATTATAAAACATAATTAAATGAAAGAAATAAAAAAAGAAAAGAAAAGAAATAAACTTGAAGGGGGTGTTGGGCCCAATTCTGGAGTGTATCAGCAATTCTGAAGCCCATTATGCTTCCAGCCTCGTTTGACCTTTGAGATTATCCACGCGTGTGTTGACCAGGGGCTATGGTAGTCATCATCTTGTGACCATCAGATTTGGCCTGATGGCCATCTGGCGCTTGATCAAGCAAAGCTATATGGTATACCACGCGTAGGGTGCTGCACAGGAATACATAAGAAAAAATTGTAACAAATATTTGGGGGACCTGGGATTTGAACCTAGGTCCCAATAGCTTTTCCATCCACCTGCTTGCCAACTCAACTAGCGCGTTTCTTTGTTATCATAATGAGATGAAATTATTATATATGAAAAACAATTAAAACGCTGTAAAATAAAAACAAACGCGCGCTTTTTCAAATTGGCCAACCATGTTATAACACATCATCGTCTTCAACCTTTTTCTGCATAGTTATGAAGTGGTGATAAACACAAGAAGGGGGGGTTGAATTGTAAAACTGAAATCTAAAGCAATTGACAAGATATTTTTATCCTGGTTCGTTTGATCTCAAACTACTCCAGTCCACCCGTCAAGGTGATTTCGCCTCTCTCCAACGAGGTCTTAATCCACTATATTCAACTGAATATTACAGACTGCTTTAACAACTGCTAAAGCCTTCTTGATTCAAACCACAACCCGGTTTGTCAAGGTAACACTTTCTTACAAAGAGATAAAACTATGTGTGTGGATGTTTTCTACAAAACTGTATCACAACTGTGATGTATACACAAAATGAAGCTTAGAAACTAGATTGCTAAACAGTAATGGAATATCAGAGTGTATGGTTTAGCAAAACTGGTAGAACGAAGATTATGGTTCAGCTTTTGTGCGTGTAGAGATTTTGGAGAACATTAACCATTTCAATCTTCAAAGCCTTGTTTATATAGCATTGAGATGATGAACGTTGAATGCAATATTCTTGATTCAATGCTAATAACAAACTTTCCTTATTGAGCAGATCTTGTCTGGAATGAAGCCGTTGGAATTAATTTGCTTTCAATGCACAGTATCGTTGCTTACTTAATGCAAGTTCTGGCTTGGCTCATTCTGATTCTGCTTCGCTGCTGATGAACTATTGTGTTTCTGTATCAGAGTATTAAGCGCAGTCTTGTTCATCAGGCTTCAGCATGTACGTGAGTTGATCATCTGATTTTGACGTTCTGATGTAGCAACTTCTGATGCTGATGTCTGAAATCAAGTTCTGATGCTGAATAGATGTGATCTTGCTTATTTCAATCAGCGTATCTGCAAGTCAGAACATAATAATTTTAGGCAGCAGATAGTTCATTCATGACACTTATAAATACTATATCTTTTCATTTTGTTATCATCAAAACTTAATTATAGGGTAGTAGATTCAAACATTGTTCTAACAATCTCCCCCTTTTTGATGATGACAAAAACTAGATATTTTAAATGAAAATAACGTGAAAAGGTATCTGGAATATGTATCAGAATAAGAAGTAAAAGAATAAGGAGTAAGGAAATACTCCCCCTGAGTTTATTACTTCCCTTTGATTATACGTGTTCTTCAGGATCAGATCTTTTTCTTTCTTTGAACATCAGATTATCAGAGTCTTTGACTTATCAGAGAGCAGAGCTTCAGAGCTTTTCTTGTCAGAGCTTTGCTTTAGATCAGAGTATTAGGACGATCAGATCTTCATATTGATCAGAGCAACATTGATCAGAGCTTCTAGTCTTCAGAGTGTCCAGGAGCTTCCTTATGCCTGTAGACTTCAAACAAAACAGAAAAAACATTTCAAGTAATAAAGTTAGAATGTTTGAGAATTTCTGTCTAGTTAGCCGTTATTGATTTAAATATCATTCTTGTTCTCCCCCTTTTTGTCAGCAATCAAAAAGTGTTGGTGAAGTGCTAAAACAATTAAGATCAGAAAAACTAATCATATTAAGATAGTTCAGAGTCAAAACGAGAAAATATTACAAAACATAATCAAACAGTACATCAGAAAATCAGGGAAAACATAAAAAAGGTCATGTATGAAAAAGATTAAGGTTGAGGAGGCAAGCGTGTGAACAGGCTCTCCAGCATGGCTTGAATCTTTTTAGAAGTCTCATTCTGCTTATGCACCATGCTGACAACAGTGTCAATCTTGCTGTCCTGCACATCCATTCTCTCTTTCATCTTCTGATCGTTTTCATCCATCCGCTGCTGCAGACGCATGTCATTCAGCCTTAGTTCTTCCAGAGTCTGCCTGTCCAAGGCAGCTTGAGAAGCATCAGAAGGAGGAGGCTTCTCAGAACTTTCAGCAACATCCTCTGCTTGACTTTCAGCCTGAATGGTCTTGTCTTCTTCTGATGGTTGCACCTTTGCAGCTTGCTGTTTCTCAGACCAGGGTTCACTGTCTAGAGGGAGCACGTCTTCTTTCAGAAGCATACTTCCAACTTCATTCAGAAGTTTGCTGAAATTTTGTTGTGCCTGCTCATAGTTGATATCCTGCAACTTGAGGGCTTCAGCACGTACCCAAAGTCTGAACTGTAACCAGAGCTGATCAGAAGCAGCTGGGTCAATCATCCCAGGACAGACTTGCTTCAAAGAAGCAATCCATTGCAGCACACATGTTTCAAAGTTCAAAATACCAGAGCCAACATCTGGTTGCTTTGGTTTTGGGATGGCAATTTTGTGTTTTAGATCAGCAAGACGGTCAAGACTGGTTAAGTCAATGAAAGTCCTGCTGGGGTTTTCAGAGGTTTTCTGAGAGGCTGTTTGTTTTGGAGGAGGGGTATCAGAGTCAGATATTTCGATTGGAGTGGGTGGTGTTTTGGGAGTATTTGGTGGTGTCGATTCTGATGAGGATGGTAACTGGGGCATGACAACAGTGGTTCCACATGGCAACTGGATTTCCAGCGGTGATGGTTGAGGTGAGTGAGGGTCAGATTGACGAGGAGAAGGAGTTTCAGAGTGGTGAAACTCTGTTTGTGGTGAAGGTGGATTTATTTCTGGTTGGGGAGAGGGAGGTGGAATCTCTGATTGCTCAGGGATCAGAGGTTCTTCTGAGAGTAGTTGTTGTTGTTGTGGTTCTGGTTCTGGTTGTTGTTGTTGTTCTGGTTCTTCAGCAGATTGCTGTGGTTCTGGTTGTGGAGGAGGAACATTTTGTGGTTCAGAGTTTGGTTGAGCAGAGGCATGTTGACGCTCAATATCAGAGAGCACTTGGTCAAGTGCTGTTGTTGTTGAAATTGTTGGTTGTTTGGGGTGTTTGGTTCTAGGTCTTCTGAGTTTTAATGCCTCAGAAGGGTCTTCTTCTTGTATGGTTTCATCAATGGTAGGGATGGGAATTGATATTCTATGAGAGGTTTGAGGAGGGATAGATGTTGGAATAGTAAAAGAATTTGAAATAGGGGCAGCAGATGAAATACCTCTTTTCTTTGGAGTCTGCTGAGATGATCCTTCTGATGGCGCTTTCCTCTTCTTTGTCTTCTTCAGAGTCACTTCTGGTTGGGGTTGACGCAGATCTCTGATATTCAGCTTTGGATCTGTATCATCTGCCTTGTACGCATCTGGGTACCTGAGAAACATCTCTGGTTTGGATTCCATTTCAGAAAATACCGGAAAATCACTCAGAGGCACTCTTCTGCTGGAGATATCAGTAGTGGAAGTAGCTCTGGGTTCCTTCTGAATATTTTCTATCAGCTTCATCTTTTTCAGATTCTTTGCGTTCAGAGGTTTCCCAATTGTTGGTTCAATAGTGCTCAGCTCTTGAGCTTCTATCAGATGCTCAATCAGTCTATTTTCTGTCAGAATATCTGATATCAACCTTCCAAAAGGTATCCAGTCCCTCTTGGTTCTTTCTTCTTCCCTTGTTTCTTTCACACTGGTTTTGAGGTGGTTGAACAGGAAGTGAGCCAGATTGATCTTTACCTTCTGATCAATAAAGTAGATCAGAAACTGCTGATCCACATTTATGTAATCAGGAGAACTTGTTGGTTCCCTGTGGTTGAAGCACCCCAGAATAATCTTAGCCCATACTCTGCAATGATCCTTCAGATCTTTAATCTTGCTGCTGGGCATCCCAAGAGTGAAAATCCTGTTAGCTACCACACCTATATCAGCACATCTTTCAGCCATGTCCACACAACGGACGCCACCACCACTTTGACCGATTAGCCTTGCAATGAGATCTTCAGAAATCACAATCTTCTTCCCCGTGACAGAGGAGATGACTAGGTGTTTTGAAACCTTGGCGTGAATCCAAAATTCCTTGACCAGCACTGGGAATGTTGGTCCAACCAACCTATCGAAATACCTTTCCCACTTTTGAGCCCTAACTTCTTCAGTTAGGTCAAAACCATTTTCCTTCAAGCTTTCAAAATCAATGATTAACTCAGAGAGCACTTCAAGGTTCTTCACCGGAGTGAGGAGAGTTCTGAGTGGCACTTGATATTGCTCAGATGATGCTTTCTTCTGATTACCTGCAGAAACGCTACTGGAGGTTGCCATGTTCACACTAAAAGGGTTTTGAGAATGAACTGAGGAAAAAAGTTTGCAAGAGATAAACTCAGAAATATGCAGAAAATGCTTGAGTGATAGTGAGAAAGCGTAAAGAATAAGAATGAGAGATTAATGTGCTTAAATAGAGTTTTCCAAAACTATTTTGAAAAGATAAACGTTTTTGAGAGAGAGAAAAAATCATGATTGCCATTTAAAAGCATGATTACTTTTCATTAAATGCTTGCTGATTTTGGGGGATTTGAGAAAGATACTTAAAAACGGTTACCAGACATGTGTCTCAATGCACCCAATCAGCGCTTTGCCTTCTCAGAAGCGTGCACGCGTTCTGCTTCAGAGATATGCTGATGATTGGATGACACTTGTTTGATGTAGTGATCAGCACGTCTGTCTTTGAGCTTAGACTCTCAGATCTTTTGACTTGCATCTGATACAATCTGCATGTTCTATCTTTCTGAAAGAAGATTGATCAGAAGTTCACAGTGATATAATTACATTCTGAAGGTAATTATATGGAATTAAAACATTTTCACTCTGGGCATACTTTCATGCTGAGATGTTTCAGAATGAAATTAAACCTATCTTCTGAAAGGGGTTTAGTAAAGATATCAGCCCATTGATGGTCTGTATCTATAAATTTTAAGTTCAAAATACCTTTCTGAATATAGTCCCTAATGAAGTGATGTTTTATTTCTATATGCTTAGCTCTAGAATGTAAAATAGGATTCTTACTTAAGCAAATAGCAGAAGTATTATCACAAAGTATAGGAATGTTACTCTCAAAAATCTGGAAGTCTTCAAGCTGACTTTTCATCCAGAGCATTTGTGTGCTACATCCTGCTGCTGCTATGTACTCAGCTTCTACTGTTGACAGAGCAATTGTTGATTGCCTTTTGCTGGATCAAGAGATCAGATTTTCTCCCAGAAACTGGCAGCTTCCAGAAGTACTTTTACGTTCCACTCTGTCTCCAACAAAATCAGCATCACAGTAGCCTACTAAGCTGTAATCACTAGATTTTCTATAAAACAAACCCAGATTAGTAGTACCTTTCAGATACTTGAAAATTCACTTAACAGCTGTTAAGTGAGATTCTCTAGGATCTGATTGGAATCTAGAACAGATACAAACACTGAATAATATGTCAGGTCTTGAAGCAGTCAGATAGAGGAGAGAACCAATCATACCTCTGTAGACTTTCTGTTCTACATTTTTGCTTACCTCTTCTCTTTCCAGAATGCACGTGGGATGCATTGGAATCTTTGATGGCTTACATTCTGAGAGGTCAAATTTCTTCAGAAGATCTCTGATGTATTTGCTCTGATGAATGTAAGTTCCTTCTGGAGTTTGATTGATCTGAATTTCTAGAAAGAATTTCAGTTCCCCCATGAGGCTCATCTCAAATTCTGCCTGCATACACTTAGCAAATTTTCTTCCAAGAGAAGGATTAGTAGAACCAAAAATGATATCATCAACATAGATTTGACAGACTAAGATGTCACTCTTAACTGTTTTACAGAATAGAGTAGTGTCCACTTTCCCTCTGGTGAATTCATTTTCAAGCAGAAAGTTACTTAGCCTTTCATACCAAGCTCTGGGAGCTTGTTTCAGACCATACAGTGACTTCTTTAGTTTGAAAACATGTTCTGGATGTTTTGTATTTTCAAAACCTGGGGGTTGGTGAACATAAACTTCTTCTTCTATATAACCATTTAAGAATGCACTTTTGACATCCATCTGATACAGAGTGATGCCTCTATTAACAGCAAATGAAATTAAAAGTCTGATAGATTCTAACCTGGCGACTGGGGCAAAGGTTTCTGTATAGTCTATCCCCTCTTGCTGACTATAACCTTGTGCAACCAGTCGTGCCTTGTTTCTGATGACTTCACCTTGTTCATTTAGCTTGTTTCTGAACACCCA
Organism: Vicia faba; assembly: GCA_948472305.1. Taxonomy (NCBI): domain Eukaryota; kingdom Viridiplantae; phylum Streptophyta; class Magnoliopsida; order Fabales; family Fabaceae; genus Vicia; species Vicia faba. The sequence continues at coordinate 969,327,113 of OX451740.1, forward strand.
TCTTGTTCCAATGACGTTGAATCCTTTTGGTCTAGGAACGAGATCCCATACGTCGTTTCTGGTGAATTGATTCATCTCTTCTTGCATTGCCAGAATCCAGTCATTATCCAGAAGTGCTTCATCAATAGAAGACGGTTCAATCAGAGACACAAGTCCCATAAGTATTTCTTCAGAGTTTCTGAAGCTTGCTCTTGTTCTGATTGGATCTTCCTTTCTTCCTAGGATAGTCTCTTCTGGGTGATCCAAGCTGCTTCTGGGTAATCTCTTCTGAGCTTGATCAGCAGCTGTTGTAGGATTTCTAGCAGTGCTCCTTTCAGACGTTGAAGGAATGTCTGTGTTGAGAGCTTCTGATGACTTGTCTTCAGAACCTGCAAATTCAATTTCTATACCTGCAAAAATTTCATTCTGCTTTGACTTTTCAGAGTCAAGCTTATCATCAAAACGAACACTGATTGATTCTTCCACAATCTGTGTTTCTGTATTGTATACTTTGTACCCTCTTGAGCGTTCAGAGTATCCTAACATAATACACTTCTGTGCCTTAGAGTCAAACTTGTTCAAATAATTCTTTGTATTTAATATAAAGCAAGTACATCCAAATGGATGAAAATATGAAATGTTGGGCTTTCTGTTCTTCCACAATTCATATGGAGTCTTTTCCAGAATAGGTCTTATTGAGATTCTATTCTGAATGTAGCACGCTGTGTTTATTGCCTCTGCCCAGAAAGTCTTAGCAACGTTTGTCTCATTGATCATGGTTCTGGCCATTTCTTGCAATGTTCTGTTCTTTCGTTCTATAACTCCATTTTGTTGGGGAGTTCTAGGACAAGAGAAATCATGCAGAATGCCTCTGTCATTAAAGAATGACTCAAAATCTTTATTTTCAAATTCTCCACCATGATCACTTCTGACTTTAACGATTCTAAGATCTTTTTCATTCTGAACTTGGTTACAGAAGGTAACAAACACAGAGTGTGACTCGTCCTTGTGTCTTAAAAACTTTACCCATGTCCATCTGCTATAGTAATCTACGATTACTAACCCATACTTCTTACCACTGACTGAAGCAGTTTTAACTGGTCCAAATAAGTCAATGTGCAGAAGTTCTAATGGCTTAGAGGTAGAAACAACATTTTTGGATTTAAAGGAAGGTTTTGCAAATTTGCCTTTCTGACATGCTTCACACAGAGCATCTGAATTGAACTTCAAATTAGGAAGTCCTCTGACCAGATTGAGTTTGTTAATCTGAGATATTCTTCTCATACTAACATGCCCCAATCTTCTGTGCCAGATCCACTGCTCGTTGTTAACAGACAGAAGACATTTTACATTCTGACTCTTTAGTTCAGAAAGTTTGATTTTGTAAATGTTGTTTTTCCTCTTACCATTAAACAGGATAGTCCCATCTTTCTGACTAACAGCTTTACATGATTTTTGATTAAAGATTATATCATAACCGTTATCACTTAATTGACTTATGGATAACAGATTATGCATCAATCCATCTACTAGCAGAACATTATTAATAGAGGGAAGATTTCCATTACCTACAGTTCCAGAGCCAATTATCTTTCCTCTCTGATTGCCTCCAAAGCCAACGTGACCTCCAGGCTTAAGTTCCAGGCTTTGGAACATATGCCTTCTTCCCGTCATGTGTCGTGAGCAGCCAGAGTCCAGGTACCATGACTGGTGTTTCTGACTTGCTGCTAAAGATATCTGCAACATGTATTATTTTGTCCTTAGGTACCCAGATTTTCTTGGGTCCTGATTTGTTAGTTTTACCAAAACTCTGGTTGAATTTTGGTTTCACAGAGTGCTTACTGCTAGTATATTTGATATCATGTGTGTGACCATACACAAAGTGTGAATGTAGAGGAGTGTGTTTAATGGTTAAGTCCATGACATTCTTTGGTGTAGGAACCTTACCTTGGTATCCTATTCCTTTCCTGCCGTTTCTTCTAACTCCATAGATCATTGAAGCCATTATGCTTCTATCTATGCTTTTAGCTAGGAACTTCTGGAAACTGTGATCATACTCCTTGATGATCTCATCAGCGTTGCTGGGAGTTTCAGAAATTGGTTCCTTCTGAGAGTTTTGTAAAGTGTTTTCTAATTTTGAAATCTTATTTCTCAGCTCAGAATTTTCCAATTTGAGACTCTCAGACTTATTAGAGTCAGATTCAAGATTCCTTTTCAGGTCTCTGAATTTAGCTCTAATCTGCTGATAACGTTCCAGAATCTCATTAAGGCTTTCAGCAAGTTCAGCCTTTGTAAAGTTAACAGCGAATTTAGGAAATACCTCTTCAGTGTCTGATTCTGAGTCTGATTCAGAAGCTTCACTATCTTCTGAAATGTTAGCCATGAGAGCTATGTTTGCCCTTTCATCATCTGATTCTGAGTCAGCTTCAGACGAGTCAGAGTCATCCCATGTGGCCATGAGACTTTTCTTCTTCTCTCTTCCAAACTTCTTTTTGGGCTTTTCCCTCTGAAGCTTTGGGCAGTCACTCTTGTAGTGTCCTTGCTCATTGCACTCATAGCAGATGATGTCTTTGGTGTTTGGCTTCTTGCTACTGGAGGAGCCTTCAGATCTTCTGTATCCAGAGGAAGAATCTGTCCTTCTGTATCTGGAAGAAGACTCGTTCTGATCAGATTTTCTGGGATTCCTGAACTTCCTTTGTCTTTGCTTCCACAGTTGATTTACTCTTCTGGAGAGAAGGGAAAGTTCGTCTTCTTCTGATGAGGATCCATCAGATGTTTCTTCAACTGCCTGCAAAACTTTAGACTCAAATTTTCTGTTAGATTTTAATGCTAAAGGCTTACCTTGCTTCTGAGGCTCATCAACTTCTAGCTCTATCTCATGACTTCTGAGGGAGCTGATAAGTTCCTCCAGAGTGATTTTGTTGAGATCTTTAGCTAGCTTCAGAGCAGTAACCATAGGCCTCCACTGCTTGGGTAAACTTCTGACGATTTTCTTGACATGGTCAGCAGTAGAGTATCCTTTGTCCAGAACTTTGAGACCAGCTACCAGAATCTGGAATCTAGAGAACATAGTTTCAATGGATTCAGATTCTTCCATTTTGAACGCCTCATACTTCTGAATGAGCACCAGAGCTTTTGTTTCTTTGACCTGAACGTTGCCCTCATGCGTCATTCTGAGAGAATCAAAGATATTTTTTGCTGTGTCTCTGTTGGAGATCTTTTCATACTCAGTATAGGAGATGGCACTGAGGAGGATGGTTCTGGCCTTGTGGTGATTCTTGAAGTCACGCTTTTGTTGATCAGACATTGATTTTCTATCAATCTTCTGACCACTTGCATTCACAGGGTGCGTGTATCCATCTGTCACCATATCCCACAGATCAGCATCATGTGCTAGAAAGAAGCTTTCAATTCTGTCTTTCCAGTAATCAAAGTTTTCTCCATCAAAGACTGGAGGTTTGCCACTGAATCTGTCTCTGTCCTCATTATTGTCATTGCTGATGTGAGAATTGTTTCCTGCCATTGTGTTTTTCTGACGCTGGATCTTGTACTGACACGGTTAAGTGTTTTAGCTCAGAACCAGGCGCTCTGATGCCAATTGAAGTGGTGAAAAACACAAGAAGGGGGGGTTGAATTGTAAAACTGAAATCTAAAGAAATTGACAAGATATTTTTATCCTGGTTCGTTTGATCTCAAACTACTCCAGTCCACCCGTCAAGGTGATTTCGCCTCTCTCCAACGAGGTCTTAATCCACTATATTCAACTGAATATTACAGACTGCTTTAACAACTGCTAAAGCCTTCTTGATTCAAACCACAACCCGGTTTGTCAAGGTAACACTTTCTTACAAAGAGATAAAACTATGTGTGTGGATGTTTTCTACAAAACTGTATCACAACTGTGATGTATACACAAAATGAAGCTTAGAAACTAGATTGCTAAACAGTAATGGAATATCAGAGTGTATGGTTTAGCAAAACTGGTAGAACGAAGATTATGGTTCAGCTTTTGTGCGTGTAGAGATTTTGGAGAACATTAACCATTTCAATCTTCAAAGCCTTGTTTATATAGCATTGAGATGATGAACGTTGAATGCAATATTCTTGATTCAATGCTAATAACAAACTTTCCTTATTGAGCAGATCTTGTCTGGAATGAAGCCGTTGGAATTAATTTGCTTTCAATGCACAATACCGTTGCTTACTTAATGCAAGTTCTGGCTTGGCTCATTCTGATTCTGCTTCGCTGCTGATGAACTATTGTGTTTCTGTATCAGAGTATTAAGCGCAGTCTTGTTCATCAGGCTTCAGCATGTACGTGAGTTGATCATCTGATTTTGACGTTCTGATGTAGCAACTTCTGATGCTGATGTCTGAAATCAAGTTCTGATGCTGAATAGATGTGATCTTGCTTATTTCAATCAGCGTATCTGCAAGTCCGAACATAATAATTTTAGGCAGCAGATAGTTCATTCATGACACTTATAAATACTATATCTTTTCACTTTGTTATCATCAAAACTTAATTATAGGGTAGTAGATTCAAACATTGTTCTAACAAGTTAGAATCAGATAGCGGGGGTTTTTAACCCCCCACTAATTCCTGCAAGGAAAAATAGCGAATAGAACCACAGTACATATAAATATTTCGCGAGGTATGGGTTGTGTTCGTCTTGGCCTCACGATTTCAGTCATGTATCTCATGAGTCCCAATTTTTCCTTGTTCAGAAAGCCCTAATTGAAAGCTCAAGAACCCTAGAAATTTGATCATGGCACCTCACGATTCAGGGCACTATAGTCCAATTAAACCATTCCATTAGCTTCGTATGGTCTCTAACAACACAAATCAATCACAAAAACATGTTAAATATGCATGAATTAAGAAACACGATTTTGAATAAAAAAGGTAAACCGTGAAACTGTGTTAAGTGATTCCTTAGGCTTTGATGCCTGAATTTGATTGCAAAACGTTCCTGGGACCTCCGGCAATGTATTTGGATGATCAAAACGCCTTGAATTGGCCTGGAATGCAAGAACAGATTTTCAATTTTCTTGAAAATTCTTGAATTTGATAAGGTCCTTTCTGCAGCTTTCAATCGTGTGCTAGGGTATGGTTAGCTTACTTATGTATAAGGGAAACAAATTAGGTCAAAAAGCTGGGCCAATATCCATTGCATTGATGTTTAAATCTTTGATTGAAAATCAAATATTCTTGATTTTCATGATTGAACAAAGTTTCCTAATTTGGATTTTTTTTGTATCTTTGACTTGTGCACGAATTTTCCAGCATGTTTAGATCATATTTGCTTCACAAATTGATTCTAAAAATCAAATCTTCTATTTTCTTGTAATTTAAATTGATTAAATGAATTAATATTAATTAAAAATCCAATTAATCAATAAAAATAAGAAAATAAATCCAATTAATCTTGATGGGTCGTGCATAGGTCATGGGTAAAGTTTCAAGAAGAGATTTGAGGCCCATTAGCAAAAATAAGGTGTTTTGGGCAAAGTTGACTTTTGCAAATTCATGAAAATTTCCCAACTTCTCCAATGCACAACTTGCTCAATTTTGATCATATGACCATGTTCTTGGACATTTTGGAAAGCTCTTGAAGTCCTCTAACCAATGCCTTTGGTCCCATGTCATTTGGATTAACCAGTCTCAAGTTATGGCCTTTGACTCAAAGTGTACTTTTGTTGACTTTTGAAATTGACCTATAATGTAAAAATTGGTAACTTCTTGTGAGTGCATTTTTTGATCTTGGAGTGTGAAGATGGATTTTAGGAAATTGCATCCCATTCAAAATGAGCATTGGATGGAATTCTTCTGACAAACCATGAAAAAGTTATGCCCTGGTCAAGATACAGTTGACTTTTCTACTGTCCAAAAATAGTAACTTTTTGCATCTTGATGATTTTTGAGCTATTCTGGATGAATCATGATCAAGACTTGATCAAATGATGATTGTGAACTCAAAACAAGATGTTGACCAAAAATTATGACTTTTGACTGTAAAATTACCATTTTGCCCTTGTAGTTGATTGTGGATCAAATGGAGCTTTTGACTGTGCAAATTGGAACTGTGAGTCTTGAAGCTTGGCATGTAGATGCTTGAGAATGTATATAGGCATATGAGACTTGATTGAGCCATTGAAAACCCAAAATTCCTTGAAAGAACCAAAACCCTAATTTCAGCTGTCTTAGGAAGTGGCTTGACTGTCTAACCCTTGAGCAATCTTGAACAATTTGAAGATCATTCTTGACAAACCTTGAGGAATTTTGGGGTACAAATTTTGGGGTACAACAGTTTCCCCTGTTCAATCTTCTTAAACCTAAGGATGTAGATTGGCTTACGTGCCTTTCGTAATCAGAAGGTGGAAGATGATTGAACACTAAAGTGCCCAGAAATTTGCACTCGCATGGTATGGTATCAGCGATGTGATGTCGGGAATGGGCTTACATATGCCATTTGGAGAGATGATGGATAGGAGGATGGGCTTATAGATGCCACCTGGAGGTTGTTGGTAGGTAGTTTTGTCTTCGTTGACGGGTTGTCTTCATTGACGGGTTGTCTCTATTGATGGGTTATCATCAGAAAAATCTTTAGGAATCGATTTAACTGGTTTTGTCTCCATTGACTGATTTCAGAAAAATCTTTAGGAGTCGATTTAACTGGTTTTGTCTCCATTGACTGACTTCAGAAAAATATTTAGGAATCGATTTAACTGATTTTGTCTCCATTGATTGACTTTAGAAAAATCTTTAGGAATCGATTTAACTGGTTTTGTCTCCATTGACTGACTTCAGAAAAATCTTTAGGAATCGATTTAACTGGTTTTGTCTCCATTGACTGAATTTGTCTCCATTGACTGGCTTCGCCTCAGAAAAATATTTAGGAATCGATTTAACTGATTTTGTCTCTATTGACTGGCTTCGCCTCAGAAAAATCTTTAGGAATTGATTTAACTGGTTTTGTATCTATTGACTGGATTTGTCTCCGTTGACTGGATTTGTCTCTTTTGACTGGATTGTCTCTTTTGACTGAATTGTCTCAGAAAAATCTTTAGGAATCGATTTAACTGATTTTGTCTCCATTGACATAGTTGAGAATTTGACTGCATCTTTCCTGAAAGGTAGAGGTCAGTCATATGCAATGCATGATATGGATCGAGCAATGATGTTCTCAACATAAATGAGATCGTATGATATGATGCGTATATGCATGTATCATGATGTATGAAACTGTGATGTTTTAGCTGGGGAAAATAAATCCCAGATAGCTGCTGGAGAATGATGTTGAATTCTTTGCTTCCACTGGGGATGATGAACAAAGATGATAAACTTGCAAGAGAGGAAGACTCAGTTGGGGAATAAACCTGGTGAAGAGATTACTCTGCGGGGAATTACTCTGTGGGGAGGAGATACTTTGCTGAGATTTTAACGATAACTCCGTTGGGGATTCCGTTGATAAGCTCTATTGGGGATCTTGATGATGAACTCCGCTGGGGATAGAAAGAACTTCGCTGAGGATGGTCTTTCCGTTGCAACTTGATGAGGATAACCCAGTTAGACTCTTGTGGGGATGACCTCCGAATATGGCTGGGGAGATACATTTGTACTCTGCAGGGGACAAGCTTTCAGAATCTACTGGGGAAGATGATTCAACTCTGGCGGGGAAGCCTTTTTTAGACTGCGCTGGGAAATGGCTCCACTGGGGGTATCTTGTATTCCACCGGGGAACATTCTTATACTCTGTCAAGGAATATTAAGACTGTCGGGGATTCTTTCTGAGGAATATTTGTGTACTCCACTAGGGAATATTAAGACCTTCTAGGGATGCCCAACCTTTTGGGCTGATGGCAGACCAACTCTTCCTGGGGAGAGTATTGCTGATTTGTTCGTAGCTGCAAGTCTCAGTAGGGAGAGCTACCATTACTGTCTTACTCTTGGGGAGTGAAGGTATCTTGGTCATATTCTTCAGCCGAACCTACCTTGGTACCTTGGTGGACCGAGCAACTAAACTCCTTAGACAATTCTTATTGCCCCTACTTCCGATGTCACCCGTAATTAGTCCTTTGTTTCACATGCAAATATTTATGAACAGGAATTAATGTCAAATGCATATATCAGAAATGAACATTGGACGTTCTTCGCAAAACAAAACAGATAAAGGAAAAAAACAATTTGCAATTCGTCTGAAAATGAACTTGTATTGATTTTGAAATTTTCCTGTAAATAGGCGTTTTTGTACAAGAGGCTGACGTCCTAGAAAGAGAACGCCGCCGAACAAATAGGATTTATATAGTTTGTAAAAGGAAAACAAAACAGCTATGTGAATAATCCCACTGGGTTCCAACTCTGCTATCGCCTTTATGTCTTCGAGCATCTCATCACTTTGCTGCTTAGTTGAAAATGGATCTGATTGGCTAGTGTCGTCTGAGCCTGATAGTTGATACCATAATCCGGATGCAGGGTGATCCAATGAGACATAGTGTTACGCTTATCCCTAACTTTTGCCTGGACCGCCCTTTCGGGTTTTCGGTCCACCGGGATACCCATTTTTGCCCAAGCCGCCTTTGCAGGTTTTCGACTTGTCGGGTGTACAGATTTTTTTATTTTCATCCCTTATTTTTGCCCGAACCCTTTTGGTTCACCGGGAAGCCCTTATTTTTGCCTAGGCCAGTCAACCTAGCGGGTCTTTAATCATGCGTAGTATCTTTTTACTATGTCTGCATTGGCGGGGTGAGGAAGGTCGTCACCATCCATGGTGGTTAGAATCATCGCTCCTCCTGAGAAGATATTCTTAACCACAAATGGCCCTTCGTACGTAGGGGTCCATTTGCCCCTGGGATCACCTTGAGGTAGAATGATGCACTTGATTACCAGGTCCCCGACTTGATACTCTTGTCTTCTGACTTTCTTGGTAAATGCCTTGATCATCCGCTTTTGGTACGTCTGACCATGACAAATAGCAGTGAGTCTCTTTTTGTCGATTAGGTTTAGTTGATCAAGCCGGGTCTGGATCCAGTCGTCTTCACTTAAACCCTCATCCTTCATGATCCGGAGAGAGGGTATCTGAACTTCAATGGGCAGAACTGCCTCCATACCATAGACCAAGGAATAGGGTGTTGCCCCTGTTGATGTCCGTGCTGAGGTACGGTACCCATGAAGAGCAAATGGTAACATCTCGTGCCAATCTTTGTAGGTCACTGTCATCTTCTACACGATCTTCTTAATGTTCTTATTAGCCGCTTCTACAGCCCCATTCATCTTCGGCTGGTAAGGAGAAGAGTTGTGGTGTTGTATCTTGAATTGCTCGCAGAGCTCAGTGATCATCTTGTTGTTAAGATTGGTACCATTATCCGTAATGATCCTTTCTGGTACACCGTATCGACAGATCAGGTTGTGTCGAATGAACCGTGCTACGACGTTCTTGGTTACGGTGGTAAAGGAAGCTGCTTTGACCCACTTCGTAAAGTAATCAATCTCTACCAGGATGAAGCGATTCCCGTTGGATGCCGTAGGTCTGATCTCGCCGATCATATCAATGCCCCATATTGCAAAAGGCCAAGGTGCCGTCAATACGTTCAAAGGAACTGGAGGAATGTGCACCTTATCAGCGTAGATCTGGCACTTGTGACATGTTCGAGAATGCTGATAACAGTCGGCTTCCATTGTTGACCAGTAATATCCTGCCCGAAGGATTTTCTTTGCCATGGTATGTCCACTGGAATGAGTTCCGAAGGTACCTTCATGCAGCTCTGCCATGATCCTTTCTGCTTCACTTTTATCCACACAACGTAGTAAGGTTGAATCATGGTTTCGTTTGTACAGAATGTCATTGCTGAGGAAGAACTTTTCCGCGAACCTTCTCAGAAAGTTCTTGTCATTAACAGATGCACCCTCGGGGTATTTTTGAGCTTCAAGGTACCTCTTCACTTCATGATACCAAGGTTTTTCTGTTACCTCTTCAGTCTCAAGATCACAGCAGTGTGCAGGTTCATCCAACTTCCAAATAATGATCCGGGGAGCCTCGTTGTCCCATTTTACTTTGAACATAGAAGACATCGTAGCTAACGCGTCCGCCAACTGATTCTCCTCTCTTGGCAAATGTTCAAAGGTTATCTCCTCGAAATGGGGAATCAACATCAATACATACTCCTTGTAAGGAATAAGATTTGGGTGTTTCGTATCCCACTCGCCTTTGATCTGACTGATCACGAGAGCGAAATCTCCAAAGACACTCAGAAACTTGATCCTTAGGTCAATTGCAGCTCGAAAACCCATGATGCATGCTTCATACTCCTCCATGTTGTTGGTGCAGTTGAAACATAGCCGGGCGGTAAGTGGAGTATGAGAGCCTTTGGGCGATATGATCACATCGCCAATGCCGTTTCCCAAAGCGTTTGAGGCTCCATCAAAATGCATAGACCATCGGGATCCTTCCTCAGGTCCGTCATCCGGTCCAGGTATCTCACAATCAGTCACTACCATGATATTCTCGTCTGGAAATTCAAAGTTCATAGACTGGTAATCATCCACTGCCTGATGTGCCAAATGGTCTACCAATACACTTCCCTTGATTGATTTTTAAGTCGTGTACTGAATGTCATACTCAGTCAAGATCATCTGCCATCTTGCTATTCTTCCGGACAAGGCAGGCTTTTCGAAGATATACTTGATTAGATCCATTTTTGAAATCAACATAGTAGTGTGAGTCAACATATACTGTCTTAGCCGGCGAGCAGCCCATACCAAAGCGCAGCAAGTTTTCTCAAGCAGTGAGTATCGGGTCTCACAATCGATAAACTTTTTGCTAAGGTAATAAATAGCATGCTCTTTTCGGCCAGACTCATCATGCTGACCCAACACACACCCCATTGAGTTGTCAAGTACTGTCAAGTATAATATTAGAGGTCTCCCTTCAACCGGTGGCATAAGAATAGGTGGCTCTTGGAGATACTCTTTGATTCTTTTGAAAGCGGCCTGACATTCATCGTTCCAACGTACTACTTGATCTTTCTTCAGTAGCTTGAAGATTGGTTCACAAGTAGGAGTTAGGTGCGAGATGAATCGGGCAATGTAGTTCAGCCGTCCTAGAAAGCCTCTGACTTCCTTCTCTGTCTTGGGAACTGGAATCTCTTGTATGGCTTTCACTTTGGCAGGGTCCACTTGAATACCTTTGTCGCTTACGAAGCCTAGTAGTTTTCCAGATCTCACCCCAAAGGTGCATTTGTTCGGGTTTAATCTCAGCTTATACAACTTCAACTGGTCAAACAGCTTCTGTAGATGGTCAAGGTGTTCTTCCTCAGTTTGGGACCTTGCAATCATGTCGTCGACGTATACTTCAATCTCATGATGGAACAAAGCAACCATGGCACGTTCGTAGGTTTCCCCAGCATTTTTCAACCCAAAAGGCATGACCTTGTAGCAAAAAGTGCCTCACTGAGTAACAAAGGTGGTCTTCTCCATGTCTTCAGGAGCCATCTTTATCTGATTATAACCGGAGAAACCATCCATGAAAGAGAATACCTTATGCTGAGCAGTGTTTTCAACCAGAACGTCGATGTGAGGCAGAGGGAAGTCATCCTTAGGGCTCGCCCTGTTCAAATCCCTGTAATCAACACACATTCGGACTTTACCATCTTTCTTCGGCACTGGAACCACATTGGCAACCCATTGAGGGTAAGAAGTCACTGCTAGAAAACCGGCGTCGAATTGTTTCATAACCTCAGCTTTGATTTTCTCGGACATCTCTGGACGCATACGGCGAACCTTCTGTTTTACCGGAGGGCATTCTTCCTTGGTAGGCAGGTGATGATCCACAATGTCGGTATCCAACCCAGGCATATCTTCGTAAGACCAGGCAAAGATTTCCACCTAGTCATGCAGCATCTGAATCAACCGTTGTTTCACACTATGCTCCAGATTTGCACCGATCTTGACTTCCTTCCTGTCTGTCTCAGTACCCAGGTTCACTATTTCTACTGGCTCTTCATGTGGCTGAATGGCCCTCTCTTCCTGGAGTAACAGTCTTGCAAGCTCACCAGGCACTTCGCAATCATCTTCACCTTCGTCTTCGGCTAAGTTGATCGGATTTTCGAAGTCATAACTGGCAGTAGCAGAGTTGTTACCAGTGAGATCTAGAGTGGATTGGGACCTGTATATGTGAGTGTGTGTAAAATAGATGTTTTGCAATATATAATAAAGAAAGACAAGGAGCGCAAGATTTGAAATGCAAAAAACGTCCAATGCTTTTATTAATGATATATGAAAATGACACACGAAAGCCCTCACACATGAAGCCACAGTGCCCGGGTAAGACACCGGGCCATAAAGTTTCACAATATTGTCTGTTAAAAATTCAAAACAAAGGAGTTCATTACCGAGTCACAAAAGTAATAGGGACGAAGTCTTTCGCTGTCCAGTTGTTTGGTCCATCGTTGGTCGTCGGGTAGATCCAGCTGTCGAATTCAGATTCCTCCACGTCATCCTCGATGGCATTTACTCCATGTTTGGGCATGGGGGCAGTCACAACATTAGGCCTCTCGGAAGCCTCAAACTCGATCTCTTTTGCATCAATCAGGTCTTGGACCTTATTCTTCAAAGTCCAACAATCATCCGTATTATGCCCTGGGCCCTCAGAATGATAAGCGCAACCGGCGTTGGGGTTATACTTGGGTGATGTAGTATTCAGATTTTTTGGGGCTTCCCTTAGAGTTACCAAATTGGTTTCCAGCAACTGTGGCAATATCTGGGACAAGGTCATGCTGAGTCGAGTGAACTGCCTTCTAGGTCTCTCACCCCTTTGTTGGTTGTGAGGCTGAGGAGCACCAACAGGTTTTGAAATGACCACCGCGTTGACAGCTTGGCGGTGTTCAGATCTATTTGGTCTCCTTGAACCATAGACAGCACTGGATTCTTTCTTTAACGGCTTCTTCTCAGTGCTCGAGGAGGCACCCTTCTGTATCTTTCCGGCCTTGATACCAGCTTCAATTCTCTCACCAGTCAAGATAAGGTCTGTAAACCCGGCTGAAGAATTTCCAATCAAATGGTTAAAGAATGGACCAGACAGGGTCCCCAGAAACATATCAACAAGTTCACGGTCAGTTAACGGTGGCTGCACCCTTCCAGCAAGGTCTCTCCATTTTTGGGCGTACTCTTTAAATCCTTCACCCGTCCCTAGTGACATACCCTGGAGTTGGGTATGCGTAGGAGCGAGGTCGGAATTATACTGATACTGCTTATAGAACGCAGTAGCCAAATCTTCCCAGTTACGGATACTGGCCCCATCCAGCTGATAGAACCACTCGAGTTGAGTCCCTGAAAGACTATCCTGAAAGAAATGGATCCACAAATTCTTGTCAGTAGTTTAAGGTTGGATCTTCCTTACATACGACCGGAGGTGCAGCTTTGGGCAAGAGGCTCCGTCATATTTGGCAAAGGAAGGTTCCTTAAACTTATGGGGAATCACCACCTCAGAGGATAAGCCTAGGTCTCCAAAGTCCAGTCCGGGCACATTTTGTATCTCCATAGCACTTAAGCGGTCCTCCAGCTGTTTGTACCTATCCTCAGCAGGAGGATACTGTTCTTCATCATAATCTGTCTCGTTGTCGGAGACCACGGGACTAGGAACCCTTCTCTCTTGTGGGTTGTCTTTCCCCACAGATGAAGTGGTCAGATCAACCTCATTCTACAGTCCATTCCCAAATCTGCATCCAATGTTGAACAAGACGATCCTCTTCTTCTTCTTCTTCCTCTCTTTCAGAATCAAATTCTTCAACTCTTGTTGACCCTGGGCTAGGCTCATAACCAACTCTGGGAACTGGGCATTCTGGGCCTGGAGGGCCTTGATAGCTTGTTCAGTGGAAGGTTCAGAAGACATGATGATTGCTGAAATAAACAGCGAAGAAGATAAGTGACCTGTAAAAGGGGTACCTGTTATGCATATGATGAAATGAAATTCGTATGATTTATGTTTTCAAAGACAATCGGGATTCAACTTTGTAGACAAAAAAGGGAACACACTTTATTAAATTTAACTTCGGAATTTAAATTGTTCAACAAATTTGCCCTTAGGCGTTACAAGAATGAAAACTGAAAAGTAAATGAAACCATAAAAGAAATCCTCAAAAATTCATCAATGTTCCCATGGCCTCTTCTTCTCAGTACAGATATAGTCGTTCAGGATTCGTTCGTTCTCCAATTGCTTTGTCAGCTTCTGGATCTTCTGTTCTTGTTCGTTGAACTTTTTCCGATAAGAATCCCGTTCTTCCTGCAGTTGCGCCCAAGACCTCTTCAGTGTGCTAACATCAGTGGGCGCATGAGGATGAAGAATAGTTGGAGGAACCCCATCTTTATCAGCAGCTTCAAGAGTAATAGGCCTGACAGCTTCGTATGGCATACCTAACTTCTGAGCACGGATGCTGACCCATCTGAAATATGACTCCATTGGTAGAGAAATCTTTGGTCCCAACTCATGTGGGTCAGATTTGTGAACTCTATCCCAAGCCTTGATGAATCTATAACGCAGCTCGTCGCTATCTACCTGAAAATCGAAGACGATATGAGGTATCAACATCTCATAAGGCCCTTCTCTTATGGCTCTTCCAAACTGACGGAGAGCTAAGCATGGGTTATAAGAGATTCCTCCATGGGTTCCGATCAATGGAACATTAGGATACTCTCCACAACGATCAATGACGGCCACCTCATCTAAGCCTCTGAGAGTCCAAATAATGTCTTTATCAGTAAGAGACATTATCCTATGAGCCCAGCCTCTTCCTTCTTTGTTCTTCAACACGAACTTAGGGAGGTGCGAAATAAACCACCTCGCCAATAAAGGAGCACAACACATCAAAGTTCCCCGTCTTCGGGCAGTACGAGTATAGAGCTGATAAAGGATATCACCCAAGAGAGTCGGTACAGGATTCCGAGAGATGAAGATCCTTATGGCATTAACATCAACAAAGGTGTCAGGATTTGGAAACAATACCCAACCATAGATTAAGAGATCCAGAATGTCTTCGTACGCCCTGAAGTCTAAGTCATTCCAGAAACCATTAGCTTTGCCAACCAGAAACTTAGCTAAAAAGCCTTTAACTCCACTTCTAGTCTCCCAGTTAGCCATTACCTCCTCTTTGGTTAAGTGAAGGGCTGCAGCAATCTCTTCAGGCCTGAGAGTCTTTTCCCAACCTGTGAATGGAGTCTGTTCCAAGATAGAGATACCGAGCAACTCAGAGAATTCTTCTAGGGTAGGGACCAGTTGGAAGTCTTGAAAGGTGAAGCAATGGTATAACGGATCATAAAACTTGACCAGGACACTCATCAGTTGTTGGTCCCACTTTGAGGTGACTAAACCGAGAAGAGAACCATGCCTCTTGATGAAGGAAGTGGTGTTTGGAATCCTGTTAGCCAATTCTTTAAGCAAAGTAGGTGGTTGAACAAAGTTGAGCCGGATAGTATTCCTACGCATGGGCATCATGATGTCCTACAAAACAGAGCAAAGATGAAACCTTCTTGTCTTTGAAATGGGTTAGTCCTTATGCAGGATGCATGCAATGTTATGATGTTATGATGTCATGATAAAGGCACACCACCAGTATTCACAAAAGGAAAACATGGTAAGGCAAACAAGTCACACAAAAGAGCCCTTAGATTTCAGGCTGGCATGAAGTTTAGGTACTACCCTCTTTCAATTTCAGTTGGTTAAGACCTGTCCTAAAAATAGTAATCGGGTTCTAGAGGATCTCAATATCACTGACTACCCTCAATCAGTCATAATTCCAGTTTGGCAACCTTTTCTTGCGGCCGGAACCATCGCGAGAGTTTAGCCTCAATGAGCGTAGCATACTGCTACTGTTCTATGGCCAAGTTGGTCAATTTAAGGTTCTAAGGTCAGTTGGTGCTTAATGACTCCTCAGAAGACCCATATTCTCCTCGTTCCAACGCAAGGGATATCGGTACAGACAAAGGTGTCACACCAACGTAGCTACTGCTTCACCCGTGTCGGTCTATGCCGGACAGGTCCCTCACAGTTTATTGCTACTTACCTAAAAAAGGGTACCCCAGATCCGGGTTAGGGTCTATAGAACTCCAATACAAGCCCACAAAATTAAAGCACACAAGGCATACAATTGAAAACATGGTGATCTAATCCTAAGGTACACCTCACTTATAAATTCCCCAGCAGAGTCGCCAGTTCTGTGATCGGTGGAAATAGAACTGACTATTTTGGAATGCTGGTTCGCGTTTGCATTTTGCAAAATGTCACGGTAAGCAAGAGTCGCCACCGTCTTTTATTTTCTCCAACAAGGAAAGGACAAAAGCACAGCAAAATTCCTTTTCGAGATGTTTCTCGGGTTCGAGAGGTAGATTATAGAAAGGGAAGGTGTTAGCACCCTTTCTATCCGTGGTTATCCACGGGCTCTTAGGTACTTGCTCACTATGTTTTCAAAATGTTTTTCTTTTCTTGTGTTTGTGGGTTTGAAAAAAGTTTGTTTGAAAACTTCGATTTAACTCTTGTATCTGTCCTCAAGAGTGTATGAAGTGTTTGTTTGAAAACTTTTGTTTGAAAAGTGTAGGTGCGAAAAGTATTTTTATTTTGAAAGAGCAAGCACCTGAGAACCTCTACCTACTCAAAAGAAATCAAGTTTTGTAAATGTCCTTTAGACAGTGCCATCCCACTATTGAGAAGTAGGTAGCACCGTCGTTGGAGTTTTAGGGTCAATTCGATTATAGGGACATGTGGTCACTAAAGCAATGGTAGGACGCCATAGCGGTAACCCTAATGTCTTAGATCACTTTTTATCGAGGCAACCGTTTCGATGCAACTTTGATCTTTAGACAGGAGGGAGACCTCTAAAACACCCTATACTCAATGACCACGTCGAGGCAACCAAGTGAGGCGTACCCTAAGAGTGGCATGTGCGAGTGTGTCAGGTTTCAGTTATGTTATCTTTGTACATGTTATGGTGAGCTACAATTGATTTTAATTTAAGAGAGATCTTGACATGCATAGCCTAGTTAGCATACATCTAGCAATTAATAGTTGCAGAAAATAAAGCTAAGCTATTACAAGGCGTCGGGTATTTACATCGCCAAAAACAAACCCTTGAAAAAGTATATTGCGGGAAATTAAATGAAAGCGATAAAAATTCCTAATTAAAGCTATTACATCCTCGGAGCAAATACAATTATAGGGATCAAAATATGAATCAAGAATAATCACATGCGCGAGAAAAATTGAATCGGAATGTTTTTAGGGTTTTGACCCTTTTTGAGAAAGAAAGAGATTTTTTTTTGTCATTTTGCATTTAATTAAATTAAACCTAGACTAATTAATTAATTAAATAAAAGAAAGATATTTTTTGAGTTTTTTTATGTTTTTTTAAGGAAAAAATAAAAGATGGTCAAAAGTTATTAAAAAAACCCTAATTCTATATTGATTTTAAATTATTGCAAAAAGATAGAATTAACCTAATTAAGAACTAAATTAATTATGTTAGTATTTATTTACAAAACAACTAATTAAATTTAATAAATAAAAATATTATATTTTTTATGTTTTCTGATTTTTATTATGAAAATAAATATTAATTTGTTAGTTAAAATAATAATTATAAAACATAATTAAATGAAAGAAATAAAAAAAGAAAAGAAAAGAAACAAACTTGAAGGGGGTGTTGGGCCCAATTCTGGAGTGTATCAACAATTCTGAAGCCCATTATGCTTCCAGCCTCGTTTGACCTTTGAGATTATCCACGCGTGTGTTGACCAGGGGCTATGGTAGTCATCATCTTGTGACCATCAGATTTGGCCTGATGGCCATCTGGCGCTTGATCAAGCAAAGCTATATGGTATACCACGCGTAGGGTGCTGCACAGGAATACATAAGAAAAAATTGTAACAAATATTTGGGGGACCTGGGATTCGAACCCAGGTCCCAATAGCTTTTCCATCCACCTACTTGCCAACTCAACTAGCGCGTTTCTTTGTTATCATAATGAGATGAAATTATTATATATGAAAAACAATTAAAACGCTGTAAAATAAAAACAAACGCGCGCTTTTTCAAATTGGCCAACCATGTGATAACACATCATCGTCTTCAACCTTTTTCTGCATAGTTAGAATCAGATAGCGGGGGTTTTTAACCCCCACTAATTCCTTCAAGGAAAAATAGCGAATAGAACCACAGTACATATAAATATTTCGCGAGGTATGGGTTATGTTCGTCTTAGCCTCACGATTTCAGTCATGTATCTCATGAGTCCCAATTTTTCCTTGTTCAGAAAGCCCTAATTGAAAGCTCAAGAACCCTAGAAATTTGATCATGGCATCTCACGATTCAGGGCACTATAGTCCAATTAAACCATTCCAGTAGCTTCGTATGGTCTCTAACAACACAAATCAATCACAAAAACATGTTATATATGCATGAATTAAGAAATACGATTTTGAATAAAAAAGGCAAACTGTGAAACTGTGTTCAGTGATTCCTTAGGCTTTGATGCCTGAATTTGATTGCAAAACGTTCCTGGGACCTCCTGC
Source organism: Vicia faba (assembly GCA_948472305.1). Classification (NCBI taxonomy): domain Eukaryota; kingdom Viridiplantae; phylum Streptophyta; class Magnoliopsida; order Fabales; family Fabaceae; genus Vicia; species Vicia faba. The sequence continues at coordinate 969,345,648 of OX451740.1, forward strand.
AATGTATTTGGATGATCAAAACGCCTTGAATTGGTCTGGAATGCAAGAACAGGTTTTCAATTTTCTTGAAAATTCTTGAATTTGATAAGGTCCTTTCTGCAGCTTTCAATCGTGTGCTAGGGTATGGTTAGCTTGCTTATGTATAAGGGAAACAAATTAGGTCAAAAAGTTGGGCCAATATCCATTGCATTGATGTTTAAATCTTTGATTGAAAATCAAATATTCTTGATTTTCATGATTGAACAAAGTTGCCTAATTTGGATTTTTTTGTATCTTTGACTTGTGCACGAATTTGCCAGCATGTTTAGATCATATTTGCTTCACAAATTGATTCTAAAAATCAAATCTTCTATTTTCTTGTAATTTAAATTGATTAAATGAATTAATATTAATTAAAAATACAATTAATCAATAAAAATAAGAAAATAAATCCAATTAATCTTGATGGGTCGTGCATAGGTCATGGGTAAAGTTTCAAGAAGAGATTTGAGGCCCATTAGCAAAAATAAGGTGTTTTGGGCAAAGTTGACTTTTGCAAATTCATGAAAATTTCCCAACTTCTCCAATGTACAACTTGCTCAATTTTGATCATATGACAATGTTCTTTGACATTTTGGAAAGCTCTTGAAGTCCTCTAACCAATGTCTTTGGTCCCATTTCATTTGGATTTACCAATCTCAAGTTATGTCCTTTGGATCAAAGTGTACTTTTGTTGACTTTTGAAATTGACCTATAATGTAAAAATTGGTAACTTCTTGTGAGTGCATTTTCTGATCTTGGAGTGTGAAGATGGATTGTATGAAATTGCATCCCCTTCAAAATGAGAATTGGATGGAATTCTTCTGACAAACCATGAAAAAGTTATGCCCTGGTCAAGATACAGTTGACTTTTCTACGATCCAAAAATAGTAACTTTTTGCATCTTGATAATTTTTGAGCTATTCTTGATGAATCATGATCAAGACTTTATCAAATGATGATTGTGAACTCAAAACAAGATGTTGACCAAAAATTCTGACTTTTGACTGTAAAATGACCATTTTGCCCTTGCAGTTGACTGTGGATCAAATGGAGCTTTTGACTGTGCAAATTGGCACTGTGAGTCTTGAAGCTTGGCATGTAGATGCTTGAGAATGTATATAGGCATATGAGACTTGATTGAGCCATTGAAAACCCCAAATTCGTTGAAAGAACCAAAACCCTAATTTCAGATGTCTTAGGAAGTGGCTTGACTATCTAACCCTTGAGCAATCTTGAACAATTTGAAGATCATTCTTGACAAACCTTGAGGAATATGGGAGGGAAAATTTTGGGGTACAACAGATTGGTTTGTGTATGATGCTAAGAAGCTTTTGGAAGTGTTAATCCAAGAAACGCACGAGTGGTTTTGAAGATTGAAGTTCAAAATCAGAAATAACACAAAAATGGAGGTTTTGTGCAATCTGAGTTTTCAGGGAGTTTGGGAGCTTGTTCAATTGTGTGTTATGTTGCAATACACTTGTATAATTATATGGAAAAGGTTAGTTCAGTTGAGGAGGTCAGAAACACAAGATATAGACTTATGGCTATGTTACTTGATTTTGAAGAAAAGTAGGAAAACATGTTTCAATGTGTAGTACAAGCATGGCCTGGGTTTATGGGAGGCTCTAGACATGTTGTTTTTGCCTTTGACATTCCTTGTGATCAGAAGGATTAAGTGCAAAGCTCTATGCATTGACTTTGTGATTAAAGCTTCTTTACAAGAATGGAATGGTTAGTTTGTTCCATAAATGGAAAATTTACTTGGATAAAGCTTGAATCAAGTGGATAATAGCTAAAATGCAAGTGTAATCTTCTGATTATGGAGAGATCTTGAGGTTTATAGGCCTGCAAAGCAATATTGTACAGCATAGGTTTGAAATTGAATTCTTGTTCATCACAAAATGACTTGTATTTCAAGTTTGAAAACCCTAACTTCCTCTCTTCGATTCTCCCTGCTCAAGAATGATCTCAAGGAGTTCCTAGATATTTTGAAAAGCTTGTAATATTCTCTACAACCCCTCTTTCAATCACTTTAAAAAATTCCCCTTGGAACTCTATGAAAAAGTGCCATGAAGTTAGGTCAAAATCCTGACCAAAACTAGGGCAAAATTTTACTAAGTGTTCAATTTCAAGACCATGACTTTATGAATTAATAACTTGAGATCCAAGAATTTTTAGAAGAAGTTGGGTAAATAAATGTTGTACATATCATGGAGATCTACAACTTTCATGTTGAAAGTTTCTTCTGAATCCTCTTACATCATGGTGAAAAATTGGCTCAAAGTTATGAAAAAACATGAAGTTTTAAACACTTAGAAAAACTTCTAAGTTAGAAAACTGTGACTTTTCAAAATGAAATATTGAATTTTTGATTTATTAATTAATAAGTTTCATATTTTGACATGTTTTGATGAATTGTGATCTTTGACATTGGATTTTGACCAAAAAGTCAAAGTTTAACTTTTCAGTGTACAGTTGACTTTTGATCAGTTGACTGAAAATTTACTATCAATCCAATTGATCTTGAGAAATGTTTTAGGTAATGCCATTAGGTCAAAAATTATGCAATTGAACTCTTGAAATCATGCTTCAAACCAATTGACTATTTGCAAGGTCAAAAATCAGAAATTGCCCTTTCTCAGTCAAAACCCTAATTTTGACCATTTTTCCCTTTTGATGATTTGATCAAATTTATTGAGGAATTATGGTCCAACCATGATAAAATGATACATATGAGTTTATAATGTTGATATGGATAAAAAATTATGAAGTTTGACTGTAAATTGGCCATAGTTTACTTTTTCCCCAATATAGCTGATTTTTAGGTCAACTGCTCAATTGACTGAGCAAAAGTGTGATCCAAGGCTTGAAATTTGACATGAGTAATCTTGGGGGTCCATAATGATCCATGAAATTCATATGAAGCATTTAAAGTTCAATTATCCTTGTGCAATCTCAAACCCTAATTTTGGTCATCAGTGCTTGAGGAGGTGTCTTGAGTTGATCAACCCTAGTGCAGTCTTGAACCAAGAGAGATCTTGTGAGAGATTACTTGATAAATGAGAGGGAAAATTTTGGGTACAACAACTAGGAATAGGCAGAGCATGATGGCTACTGGACCCAGGTTCATACTAGCACGGTCATGTGGTCTGTGCTTGGTTGAGGTTCAAATGAGTTGCTATCGTCACACACCTCTGTTGTAACGACGGTAGTATTCTAAGGCGAACTTATGATTCCAAGTCACCTTTGCCTACCGTAACCTAGTTTTCACCCGTGAGTGGGGATGATTTGATATTACAGGTACTGATGGTGACTTTTGGTACTATTGGTGTCTTTGTTCCTCTTGGTGACTATATGTTCTCTCGATTTTTTTCCCCGGACTTCTCACCTTGTGATAGACGATTATTTCGACAGTTCAGCAATTATCCAATATTGTTGAGGCTTTAATCCCATACAGTTGTTGATATTCATGTCACTTGGTTCTTATGTTCCTAAATGGTGCCAAACGTTTGATTCTATAATATTCAGACTTGGTTCCTTGAGATCTGATATTGGTGTCGAACCTTTGCTCTTGCGATATTTAGAGAGCTCATAACGTGTTAACATCATTTTAAACACACATGTTCTTTCCATTTCCAAGGAACTGTGCTTGTGATCCTTGTGTTGCGCTTTTCCATCTCTTATTTACAAAAGAATTAAAGCACGAGGGTTCTTTGGAAATGATCGAAAATGGAATTGCATCCACTCATGTATCTTCATGCATTCATAACAGGTACTCTGATTGGGGGATTCTTATTTAGACTTTTTATTCTTTTCAGAACTGTAAATCTTGACTTCCCACTGTTATGTGTTCAAGGATCAGACATGGAACAACTTCAAGCTGATTTGATTGAGATTAGGGATGAAATGAGGACTCAGATGGGTTTGTTTATGGTGGATGTGATCGGTGGATCTGGAACTGACTGTTTAAAGCTGGTTCGCGAAATGTCGCGGGAGCAAGAGTCGCCACCGTCTTTTATTTTCTCCAAATGGAAAGGACAAAAGCACAGAAAAATTCCTTATAGAGATTGCACTCGGTTCGGGAGGTAGATTATAGAAAGGGAAGGTGTTAGCACCCTTTCTATCCAGGGTTATCCATGGGCTCTTAGATACTTGCTCACTTGTGTTTTCAAAAATGGTTTGTTTGCTTTTCAACTGTGGGTTTTAAAAAGTTTCTTTGAAAATTTCAGTTCGACTCTTGTATCAGTCCTCAAGAGTGTTTGAAAAATTGCTTTCGAAAGCTTTTTGAAAATGTGTTGGTGTGAAAAGTATTTTTGATTTGTTTTTGAAATTAGAGCAAGTACCTAGAGTCGTCTACCTACCCTAAGGAATTCGTCTGTGTAGATGTCCTTTAAAGTAGTGCCATCCCACCATTGAGAGGTAGGTAGCACCACCATTGGAGGTGTTCGGGTCAATTCGAGGTTCGGGACATGGTGATCACCAGAGCAATAGGAAGACACCTTAGAAGCTACCCTCATGCCAGGTTCCCGGATCATGAGGACTTACTAAGACATCCTCTACTCGACGATCACCTTTCGAGGCAAGGCAACAGTGAGGCGTACCCTAGGGGTGGTGTGTGATTTGTGTGTCAGATTCGGATATTTTATCTTGTTCATGTTAAAGGTGATCTACGCGTTTGTTTTTTATTTAAGGCCATTCATTCTTGCATGCATTTATTTAACAGTTAAAAAGAATTGCAGGAAATAAAAGTCCTAAGCTATTACAAAGGCGCGGGTCCACATCGCCAAAATTTCCGGAACCCGATTTGACAGAAAAATAAAGAATTAAAATGCGAGAAAGTATTAAATTACACGGCTTTGGGAGAAGTACATAAATATTTACAAGAAAAAGAAATAAATATGTGAATTAAAATAAAATTAGAAACGAGGGCGTTGGACCCTTTTTAAATGAAATTAAATTAAACTATTAAATTAATTGAATTAAAGAAAAAAAAAGAAATTATTTTTGTTTTTTTTTGTGTTTTATGACTTTGATGAAAAAGATTAATTAAAATAAAAAGATTAACCCTAATTCTAATTGTTTTAGTTTATTAATAAAGTATTAAATTTTAACCTAATATTAACCTAATTATTTACATGCAATTTTAATTTATAAAAATAAATAATATTTTAATTATTATGAAAGAAAAGATAAAAAATTATTCAAAACCTAATTCTACCAATTTTAGATTTTTATTAAAAAAAGTTAAGGTTAACCTAAATTTAAAACTAAGGGAATTAATGAATTTTATTTACAAAAAAAAAATATTAATTAAATAAATGTATTTAATTTTTGTCTCTTTTCTGATTTTGTATTGTTTTTTATATTTTTTATGAAAATAATTAAATTAAAGAATTAGTTAAAATAAAGACAATAATTGAAAATAATATCAAAATAATGAAAAGAAATAATGCAAACCTAGGGGGTTCTCCCCCTAATTTGGAGGTGAGACTTAGCATTTTAGGCCCAATTGTTCATGGCCTGATTGACTTTCATGCCAGCGTGTGAGGTGGTTGACTGGTGTCTACCATGGACTTCAGATCATGGCCCTCTGATCGCTTCCATTGGCCAAGTGGACGGCTTGATTTTGATGATGCACGGTGGTCCATAACGTTTAAACTGCATACAAATATTAAATGAAAAATAATATGAAAGGGGGGTGGGGACCTGGGGCTCGAACCCAGGTCCTGTGGTTTACCAAGCGTCTTCCCTACCACTTAAGCCAAACGCGCGTCTTGTATATTAAACAACAAACAATGAATATAAAATAAACAATGGTTAGTGGGGCCTCCGCGCGCGAAAATTTGAATGAGCCAACCAATGCTTCACACCTCATCTTCTTCTTCTTCGTTTTCTTTTTTCCTGAAACACAAAAAGAACTGGCAACGGTTTTGAACCGTTCCAGAAAGTCACTTTTGCAAAAATAACGAATAGCTCAGGGCAGCTCATAAATTGAGCGCGAGGGTCGTTTTCTTTTCGTCTAAGAGCGCTGAGTTGAATGGCCTAGGTCCCATGTGCCAATTGTTCCTTAACTAAAAAGCCCTAATTCAAGGTCCTGGAAACCCTAGCGCACATTCATGGTGAAATCCTCAAGGGTGCACAAAAACACAATTAAACCATACAGTTAGCATTAGAATCAAACAATGAATATGAATCAAATATTAAAAAGTGCCAAAAACGCATGATTCATGATGTACGAATGCAAGAAATTTTCTGTACAGGTGGTCACCGTTCTTACGTTTCTTGAGGTTAGGATGAATGGTTTTTATTTGGAAACCTTCCTTGAAGCCTCAGGAAGGTGATGGAACAAGTTTCTTTGCTTGAATCGACCTGTAACTTGGTTTGCAGTTTTGAAATTTCAAGCAAAAAGTTCAAGTTTGTTTCTTGGTATATGGCGCAGCTTCCAGTCTGTATGCATTAGGGTTGCACTTGGTACTTATGTGCGAAGGTTCTAGGGTTGAGAAACAGATCACAAATCCATGAATTGATGAAAAAAATATTTTATTTTTAAACCATGATTTTCCAATCTTTTTCAAGCATCTTTGATACAAATCATGTCTAATCCCATTGATTCTTTCTATATTTAGTTAGGCACGAAATCTTGGAGATATTATATGCACAAAAAGATTTGAAACATTAGGTTTAACATTTTTCATGTATTTTCATTAATTTAAATGAATTATTAATAATAAAAATCCAAATAAATAAATAAAAAATGAAGAAAAATTTCCCTTTGGGCCAAATGGTCGTGCACATGCCTTGGATAATGAATTGTGGAAGAAAAAGAGGCCCATTAGCAATTTTAGGTCATTTGAATCAATGTTGACTTTTCAAAATATCCAAAACTTTCCCAACTTCCACAAGGCATAACTTGCTCAATTATTAAGCTTTGCTCATGTTCTTGGACGTTTTGGAAAGGTCTTTGAGTCCTCTAACCAATGTCTTTGGTCCCATGTCATTTTGATTTACCAATCTCAAGTTATGGCCTTTGACTTAAAGTCCCTTTTTGTTGACTTTTGAAAATGACCTATAATGTTGAAATTGACAACTTTTTGTGAGAGCATTTCTTGGACTTGAAGTATGAAGAGGAGTTGTAGGAAATGTCTTTATCTTCAAAATGAGCTTTGGATGGAATTTTTCTGATAATCCATGTGAAAGTTAGCCCTGGTCAATTTACAGTTGACTTTTCCAACTGTCCAAATAAGGAAACATTTGCATCTTGATGATTTTTGAGCCAAGCTTTGAGAATCATGATCAAGCATTGATAAAATGATGTTTGTGGCTTCAAAATGAGATGTTGACCAAAAATTTTAACTTTTGACTGCCAAATGACCATTTTGCCCCTACAGTTGACTGTAGTGCAATTAGGGTTTTTGACTGTGCAATTTTGTGCTGAAAGTCTTGAAACTTGATATGAGGATGCTTGACCATATTTATAGGCATGTGAGACTTGATTGGCCCTTGGAAACTTCATTTACTTTATCAGAACCAAAACCCTAATTTTGACTGTTTAGGAGGCCCTTGCATTGTGCAACCCTTGGGGAATTTTGAAGCATGACTTGGCAATTTCTTGAAGAATATGGGAGGGCAAATTTTGGGGTACAACAGTTGCCCCTGTTCAATCTTCTTAGACCTGAGGATGCAGATTGGGCTGACGTGCCTTTCGTAATCCGAAGGTGGAAGAGGATTGAACACTAGAGTGCCCAGAAATTTGCACTCACATAGTAGCAGTGTGATGGTGGGAATGGGCTTATAGATGCCATTTGGAGCTTGATGGATAGGATGATGGGCTTATAGATGCCATGCTTAAGAGATGATGGAAGGTGGATGGGCTTATAGATGCCATCTGGATGTTGATCGCGTAAGAGCTTCCTTAGCGAGAACCTGCGTACCTGCAAAAGAAGAATGAGTACCTGACATGTTGCGGGAACTGGTCTTCAGATAGATGTGCCAGTGTGTCCTGACTGGTTACAGGAGCTGGGTCTGGAGCTTCAAACGGTGATGAATGAACCAGGGATGGTTACTACCTCAACAGGAACGGTGAGAGAACCTTGGGTGACTTTAACTTCAACAGTAATCGTTGAGAAAATCTTGGTGGGAATTACCATCTCCGCAGTATCGGGGAGAGAACCATAGGCGATTACAATCTCAATAGCAATCATTGAGAAAACCTTGGATGGAATTATCATCTCCGCAGTATTGGGGAGATAACCATAGGCGATTACAATCTCAATAGCAATCATTGAGAAAACCTTGGACGGAATTATCATCTCCGCAGGATCGGGGAGAGAACCATAGGCGATTACAACCTCAATAGTAATCATTGAGACAACCTTGGATGGAATTATCATCTCCGCAGTATCGGGGAGAGAACCATAGGCGATTACAACCTCAATAGCAATCATTGAGACAACCTTGGATGGAATTATCATCTCCGCAGCATTGGGGAGAGAACCATAGGTGATTACAACCTCAATAGCAATCATTGAGAAAACCTGGGATGGAATTATCATCTCCGCCGCATCGGGGAGAGAACCATAGGCGATTACAATCTCAATAGCAATCATTGAGAAAACCTGTGGTAACTTCTACTGAGTCTTCATCAGAAAAATCTGTTTGGGGTCGATTTAGCTGGACTAGAGAAGGCCTTGGACTGGATAAGAAATCTTTGGAGTCGATTAACTGAACCGGTCTAGGTCTTGGAATGTCTTCAACTGGGTCTTTATCAGAAAAATCTGTTTGGGGTCGATTTAACTGGACTAGAGAAGGCATTTGACTGGATAAGAAATCTTTGGAGTCGATTTAACTGAACCGGTCTAGGTATTGAAATATGATTGAGACTTTAACTGAATCTTTCCTGAAAGGTAAAGGTCAGTCATATGCAATGCATGATATGGATCAAGCAATGATGTTCTCAACATAAATGATATTTGTAAGATATGATGCGTCTATGCATGCTATGATGATGTATGGAAGTGCGATGTTTATGAATGTATTTTTTTTTTTCGTCTTAGGAAAATAATTCCTTGACGGGTGCCGGGAGGTCACTCCTGGGCTGATGTTGGAGAACAGATTTTGCTTCCGCTGGATGATAGTTGCAAGAATACCGGTGGGAAGATGACTCCGTTAGGGAATAAACTTGGTGAATGAGATACTCTGCGGGGAGACAAGTACTCTAACAATCTTGCTGGGAAGCAAAACTCTATGGGGAGAGAGATATTTTGCTGGAATGTTGATAATAACTTGCTGGGGATGACCTTGCTATGTTGGAAGCGTTGATAGACTTCGCTAGGGATAAGAAGACTTCGTCGAGATTGATCTTTCCGTGGCTTTTGGCTGAGGATAACCCAGTTATATCCTAGTAAGGAAATAACTCTTTGAATAAAGTCGGGCGACGCGTTCGTGCTCTGCGCAGATAAGCTTCCAGAATCTACTGGGGATAAGCTTACTGCTTGGGGAGATGGATTCCAACTTTCCTGGGGGACTAGATTGGACTCTCCTGGGGAAGTTTTGAGATGTATTGGAAACGGCTCCGCTGAATGTTTGATATACCGCCGGGGAACAATCTTTAGACCCAGACTGCCGGGGATGCTTGTTTAAGAATATATATGCTGCTGGGGAATGTTGAGATCTGTTGGAGGATACTCAACTTCCCTAAGGTTGATAACTTTGCTTGGAGAAGAGTGTACTGACTTGCTGGCTCACTCTCTGGGGAATTAAGGTGTCTGGTTATGTTCTTCGGCTGAACCTACGTTGGTACCTTAGTGGATAGAACAATTAGATTACTTAGACAACTCTTTATTGCCCCTATTTCTAATGTTACCTGTAATTGATCCTTTGTTTCGTATGCAAATATTTATGAGTTAGCAAATTATTGTCAATGCATATATCACAAATTGAACCTTGGACGTTCTTCGCACAACAAAACAGAAAAGGAAAAACAATTGGCAATTTTAACTGAAAGATATATTTGTATTGATTTTGAATGGCCTGAAAATAGGCGTTTATGTACAAGAGGTTGACGTCTTAGTAAGAGAACGCCACCGAACAGAAGAGTTTATACAAGTTTTGTACAAGAGAAAATAAAACAGCTGTGTGAAATGAACGATCCCACTGGGTTTCAATTCTGCTATTGCCTTTATAACTCCGAGCGTCTCATCACTTGATGACCTAAACGAAGATGAAGCTGACTGCTCGATGCCGTCTGAACTTGATGTAGATACCGGATTTTGGATGCAAAGTGATCCAATGAGACATAGTATTACGCTTTATCCCTAATTTTTGCCTGGACCGCCCTTTCGGGTTTTCAGTCCACCGGGATACCCATTTTTGCCCAAGCCGCCTTTTCAGGTTTTCGACTTGCCGGGTGTACAGATTTTTTCATTTCATCCCTTCATTTTGCCCGAACCCTTTTGGTTCGCCGGGAAGCCCTAATTTTTGCCTAGGCATGTCAGCCTAGCGGGTCTTTTTATGCGTAGTATCTTTTTACTATGTCTGCATTAGCGGGGTGAGGAAGGTCGTCACCATCCATGTTGGTTAGAATCATGGCTCCTCCTGAGAACACATGTTTAACCATAAATGGCCCTTCGTACGTGGGGGTCCATTTGCCCCTTGGATCACTCTGAGGAAGGATGATTCGCTTGATTACCAGATCCCCAACTTGATATTCCTGTGGTCTGACCTTTTTGTTAAATGCCCTGATCATCCGTTTTTGATACGTCTGACCATGACAGATAGCAGCAAGTCTCTTTTCATCAATAAGGTTTAGCTGATCAAGTCGTGTCTGGATCCAATCATCTTCGTTCAGATTTGCGTCCTTCATTATCCGGAGAGAGGGTATTTGTATTTCGATCGGTAAGACTGCCTCCATACCATAAACCAAAGAGAAAGGAGTTGCCCCGGTTGACGTCCTGGCTGAGGTACGGTACCCATGTAGAGCGAACGGTAACATCTCGTGCCAATCCTTATAAGTCACTGTCATCTTCTGCACGATTTTCTTGATATTTTTATTTGCTGCTTCTACAACCCCATTCATCTTCGGTCTGTAAGGAGAAGAATTGTGGTGCTGTATTTTGAACTGCTCACAGAGCTCAGCGATCATCTTATTATTCAGATTGGTACCGTTGTCTGTAATGATCCTCTCTGGGACGCCGTACCGACAGATTAGATTATGCCGAATGAACCGTGCCACGACAGTCTTGGTTACCGTAGCATAGGACGCCGCTTCAACCCACTTTGTAAAATAATCAATTGCCACTAGGATGAAGCGATGCCCATTAGATGCCGTAGGTTTAATGTCACCGATCATGTCTATGCCCCACATTGCAAACGGCCAAGGCGCAGTCAGAACATTCAGAGGAACTGGAGGAACATGCACCTTGTCTGCATAAATTTGGCACTTATGGCATGTCCTGGAATGTTGGTAGCAGTCAGCTTCCATTGTGGACCAGTAATACCCTGCCCGAAGGATCTTCTTCGCCATAGTGTGTCCACTGGAATGTGTACCAAAGGTCCCTTCATGTAGCTCTTCCATGATCCTTTCTGCTTCAGTCTTATCCACACAACGCAGTAAGGTGGAATCATGGTTCCGCTTGTACAAGATGTCGTTGCTAAGGAAGAACTTTGCTGCGAACCTTCTCAGGAACTTCTTATCATTGATAGAGGCACCTTCAGGGTATTCCTGAGTTTCCAAGTATCTCTTCACCTCATGGTACCAAGGCTTCTCAGTCACCAATTCAGTCTCGAGATCGCAACAGTATGCCGGTTCGTCCAGTTTCCAGATGATGATCCGGGGAGCCTCATTATCCCATTTGACTTTGAACATAGAAGACATTGTAGCTAACGCGTCCGCCAGCTGATTCTCCTCTCTTGGGAAATGTTCAAAGGTTATCTTCGTGAAGTGGGGGATCAAGGTCAACACACATTCTCTGTAAGGAATCAGGTTCGGATGTTTCATATCCCACTCTCCTTTGATCTGATTGATCACAAGAGCGGAATCTCCGAAGACACTCAGAAACTTGATCCTTAAGTCGATCGCAGCTTGAAGACCCATGATGCACGCCTCATACTCCGCCATGTTGTTGGTACAGTTGAAACATAGTCGGGCAGTGAGTGGAGTATGAGTGCCTTGAGGTGATATGATTACGGCGCCGATACCGTTTCCCAAAGCGTTGGAGGCTCCGTAAAAGTGCATAGACCATCGGGATCCTTCCTCAGGTCCTTCATCCGGTCCAGGTACTTCACAATCAGTTACTATCATGATGCTTTCATCTGGAAACTCGAAGTTCATTGACTGATAGTCATCTACGGCCTGATGGGCCAAGTGGTCTGCCAATACACTTCCCTTGATGGCCTTCTGGGTCGTGTACTGTATGTCGTATTCCGTCAAGATCATTTGCCATCTTGCAATTCTCCCAGACAGAGCAGGCTTTTCGAATATGTACTTTATAGGATCCATCTTTGAGATCAACAAGGTAGTGTGAGTCAGCATATACTGTCTCAGCCGGCGAGCAGCCCATACTAAAGCGCAGCAAGTTTTCTCAAGCAGTGAGTATCGGGTCTCACAGTCGGTAAACTTTTTGCTAAGGTAATAAATGGCATGCTCTTTTCGGCCAGACTCGTCATGCTTTCCCAGCACACACCCCATTGAGTTGTCAAGTACTGTCAGGTATAATATCAGAGGTCTCCCTTCAACCGGTGGCATAAGGATGGGTGGTTCTTGGAGATACTCTTTGATTCTGTCAAAAGCATCCTGACATTCATCATTCCAATGTACTACCTGATCTTTCTTCAGCAGCTTGAAGATTGGCTCACAGGTAGCAGTCAGGTGTGAGATGAAGCGAGCAATGTAATTCAGGCGTCCTAAAAAGCCTCTGACTTCCTTCTCTGTCTTGGGAACTGGCATCTCTTGAATAGCTTTAACCTTGGCAGGGTCCACTTGAATACCCTTATCACTTACAACGAAGCCTAGCAACTTTCCAGATCTTACCCCGAAGGTGCACTTGTTCGGGTTCAACCTCAGCTTGTATAGTTTCAATCGGTCAAACAATTTCTGCAGATGATCTAGGTGCTCTTCTTCAGTCTGGGACCTTGCGATCATGTCGTCAACGTACACTTCTATCTCATGATGGATCATGTCATGAAATAGAGCAACCATGGCACGTTGGTAAGTTGCCCCAGCGTTCTTTAGTCCAAAAGGCATGACCTTGTAGCAGAAGGTGCCCCACTGAGTAACACAGGTAGTCTTTTCCATGTCTTCAGGTGCCATCTTGATCTGATTGTAACCTGAAAAGCCATCCGTGAAAGAGAATACCTTGTGCTGAGCTGTATTGTCAACAAGGACATCAATGTGAGGTAGGGGGAAGTCATCTTTGGGGCTGGCCCTGTTCAGATCCCTGTAATCGACACACATTCTGACCTTACCGTCCTTCTTTGGTACCAGCACCACATTAGCAACCCACTGAGGGTAAGAAGTCACTGCAAGGAACCCAGCATCAAACTGTTTCATAACCTCGGCTTTAATCTTCTCAGACATTTCTGGACGCATCCGGCGGACCTTTTGCTTAACCGGAGGGCAGTCTTCCTTGGTAGGCAAGTGATGGACTACAATATTGGTATCCAACCCGGGCATGTCTTCGTAGGACCAGGCAAATATCTCCACATAATCATGTAGCATCTTAGTCAACCGTTGCTTCACGCTGAGCTCTAGGTTGGCACCAATCTTTACCTCTTTCCTGTCTGCCTCAGTACCCAGATTTATTGTCTCCACTGGCTCTTCGTGTGGTTGAATTGCCCTCTCTTCCTGAAGTAACAGTCTTGCAAGCTCGCCAGGCACTTCACAATCATATTCACCTTCGTCTTCGGCTAAGTTGATCGGATTTTCGAAGTCATAACCGGAAGTAGCAGAGTCGCTACCAGTGAGATCCAGAGTGGATTGATACCTGTATGAGTGAGTGTGTGTAAATACAGCTGTTTTGAAAAATATGTAAAGGAAGGAAAGACAGAAAAGGAGCATAAGATTCGAAATGCGAGAAAACGCCCAAGATTTTCATTTATGATATATGAAATGACAATTTATATGCCCTCACAAATGAAACCACGGTGCCTCGGGTAAGACACTGGGCCATATAGTTCAATTTATTGTTTATTACAAATAACGAAACAAAGAAGTTTATTACTGCGTAACAAAAGTAACAGGAGTGTGGTCTTTGACAATCGAATTGGTCAATCCGCCTTCGGTCGTCGGGTAAATCCAGCTATTGAACTCAGCTTCGTCCACTTCATTGTCCTCCCCAACAGCATTCACTCCTGGATTTGTAATGAGCACAGGAGGTCTTCTGGTCTTCGCCTTCCGCATAGCTTTCTGACCCTCTGCAGTAAAACCCAGTCCAAATTTGTCAGTTTTCTGTGTAAAGTCAGGAAGCCTGCCCCAGTTAGCATATTCACCTTTTTGAACCACAGCCCGGGCATCCTTTAGGGAAGCCATCTTCAAGGGAACATTCTCTTCGACTGCTGTTTCTGCTGCTGCTGAAATTGGAAGCACCTCCTCGAAATGCTGAAAGGGGGTTTCAATAAACTCCCCATCCATCTCAATGTATCTGAAGGAATTCAGATGGCTCACCATATACTCCTCCTCTCCTTGCACAGTGACGATCTTCCCTCTGACGAGGTACTTCAGCTTCTGATGCAAGGTAGAGGTCACTGCCCCAACTTTATGGATCCAAGGTCGACCCAGTAGACAAGAGTACGATGGACGGATATCCATCACATAAAAAGTAGAGTCAAACACCTGAGAGCCCACACGAATAGGAATGTCAACCTCTCCATGAACCATCCTTTTCGAACCGTCAAAGGCCCTGACGATGATATTGTTGGGTTTTAATTCCAGGCTTTCACAATCCAAATGGTCTAAAGCTTTCTTTGGTAGAACATTCAATGAAGAACCAGTATCCACCAATACATGTGCCAGAGTAGTGCCCCTGCATTCGATAGAGACATGCAGGGCATCATTGTGGTCTCTTCCCTTCGCAGTCAGGCCAGCATCTGAGAAACCCAAGCCATTATCTGCCGTCAGATTTGCTACGCAATCAGTGAATTGAACTGCAGATGTTTCCTGTGGCACATGGGCCGTCTTGAGAAATGAGATTAAGGCCTTAGCATGGGCCTCGGAGCACAGCAATAAGGAAAGCATGGAGATTTTGGAGGGCGTATGCCCCAGCTGCTCGACGACATTGAAGTCGCTCTTCTTTATTATTTTTAAGATTTCCTCCATCTCTTGTTGGGAGGCCTCAGCATTTAAAGGTATCGGTGCCTCCATCCGGGAAGGCTCATCTTCAATTCCTTTGCCCCGAGCTTTGGATGACTCGGCAGCAGGGGAAACAACTTGGTCAGTAACAGGAACAGGTACACTTGTAGGTGTTATAAGGAGGGGTCTTCGAGTAGCGGGCGGTGCAATGTCAGGCGAGAAGAGCCTGCCACTGCGGGTAACCTTGGCTGGACCAGTGATATCGCAGATACTGGCGCCAGTGTTGAATTCTTGTTTGATCCCATTCACATACACATCTGCCCTATAATGCCAGGGGACAGCCTTATCGGATACGTAGGGAAGAGGCCCCGGAACAGTAATAACCACAGGTTCAACAGTCATGATTTGAACAGGCTTCTTCGGGAGAGCCTTGATTGGATTATTGAAAATGGTAACCACAGAAACTTCTTTTACCGGAACCAACTGAACATCAGACTTCTTAAACAGAATCTCCTTGCTATCCATTAGGCTTTGGATGCCTAACTTCAGCAAGGGACAACCAGATAGGGAAACAGCACAGAACATGCAACCCTCACTGCAACCCGAAATAAACCGGCCAACAGCAAGTTCCTCTTGACAGTCTTCAGAGGAGTAGCCAGATCATCCACAGAAACAGCGTACACTTCTTCATCAACAACATTTACCCCATGCTGAGGCATAGGAGCAGTCACCACATTCGGCCTCTCAGGCGCTTCGAACTGTATCTCCTTCGCGTCGATAAGGTCTTGCACCTTATTCCTTAATGCCCAACAGTCATCAGTGGAATGCCCCGGGCTATCAGAATGGTACGCACAGCGGGCATTTGGGTTGTACTTGGGGGAAGCAGTGTTTACACCCTTGGGTGCCTCTTTAACAGTCACTAGATTGGTGGATAGCAACTGTGGCAAGATCTGCGATAAGGTCATACTTAACCGGGTAAACTCTCTCCGGGGTCTTTCAGCCCTTTGAGGATTGGTTGGCCGAGGAGCGGCAGCAGGCTTGGCAATCATTACCGCACTGACAGATTGGCGGCGCTCAGATTTCTCTGGTCTCCGGGAGCCATATACAGCACTAGCCTCCTTTTTGAAGGGTTTCTTCTCAGAACTAGACGATGCACCCTTCGGAATCTACCCAGACTTCAACCCAGCCTCAATTCTCTCTCCAGTCAGAATCAGATCAGTGAACCCTGCAGACGAATTCCCAATAAGATGGTTGAAAAATGGCCCAGATAGGGTCCCCAAGAACATGTCTACCAACTCCCGATCAGTCAACGGAGGCTGCACCCTGCCAGCCAGATCCCTCCACTTCTGAGCGTACTCCTTAAAACCTTCACTTGAACCTAACGACATACCCTGGAGTTGGGTACGTGTAGGGGCAAGGTCGGCATTATACTGATACTACTTATAGAAAGCAGTAGCCAACTCCTCCCAGTTACGAACCTTGGTCCCATCCAGCTGATAGAACCATTCGAGATGAGTCCCTGAAAGACTCTCCTGGAAGAAGTGGATCCACAAATTCTTATCTGCTGAGTACGGTTGAATCTTCCGAACATAGGACCTGAGATGTAGCTTGGGACAAGACGCCCCGTCGTACTTAGTGAATGATGGTGCTTTGAATTTACGAGGAATAATCACACCAGTTGACAAACCCAGATCTCCAAAATCCAGCCCATGTACTTGTTGTATCTCCATAGCATTCAACCTGTCTTCCAACTGCTTATACCTGTCTTCTGCAGGAGGATATTGCTCTTCATCAAAATCAGTCTCGTTGTCGGAGACTACCAGACTAGGACCTTTTTCCGCTTGAGGGGTACTCTTGCCAATGGAAGAACCAGCCTCTTCATTCTGTAGAGTATTGCCAAACCTTTGGCCCGAGTTGAATAGAACAGTTCTTCTCTTCTTCTTCTTCTTCTCCTTCTTCAGGAGCAGAGCCTTCAGCTCTTCTTGGCCCTGAGCCAAACCCATGATTAATTCATGAAATTGCGCATTCTGCGCCTGAAGAGCCTTGATGGACATCTCAGTTGATGACGAGTCAGGATTCATGATGCTGAAATAAACAGCGAAGAACTGTAAGCAACCTAAAAAGAGGAAAACCTGCTATGCACATGATGGATGATATGTGTTTATGCAATGCATTCAAGGGTTCGAAAGTTCAAATTTGTTGTAGACAAAAAGGAACACACGTTATCATTAAGGAAATAATTGTTCAGTACATCAAAGCCTCATGGGCAAAATAATACAAAAGCAAATCAATCCCAAAATATACTACGCATCCTCTTTGGAGCTATGTAAGTGTTGAGATTCCTCTCCTCATGCAACAGGCGAGTGAGCTCCAAGACCTTCTTTTCACTGGCATGTAGACTGGTCTCAAGAGAATTCCGTTCCTCCTTTAGCTGGATCCAGCTCTTCTGCATCTCCTCCCAGGATGTGGGCATATCAGGGTGCTGAATAGTGTAGGACACTTCTCCTTCCAAGACTGGCTCTTTGATCACAGGGAGCATATGGGGATAAGGCATCACTAACTTCTGGGAGCGGGCTCGTACCCACTTGAGATAAGGTTCCAACGGGATGGAGTTCCTGTGCCCCAGTGTCTTACTGTCTATCCTACTTGGCATCCTCCAAGCTCTTATAAATCTCTGGCGAAGTCCTTGAGTATCGTTGTCGAAGTCAAAAACTATGTCAGGAATTAACATGTCATGAGGACCATCCCTCCGAGCATAACCAAACTGTCTCCAAGCCAGGCATGGGTTGTAAGTAATACCTCCTCTGATTCCAAGTAAAGGAACATTAGGGTACTCTCCGCAACGATCAATGATAGTGACATCCTCTCTGGTCCGAGGGCACCAATGTATATCTGCATGTGTAAGAGTCATCAATCGTTGTGACCATCTCAAACCCCACTCGTTATTTAAAACTGATTGTGGAAGGTGCGAAATAAATCACCTTCCCAGGAGAGGAGTGCAACACATAAGGACACCTCTTTTCTCATGGTTCGAGTGTAACATGAGTGGAGGATGTCCCCCAGCAACGTAGGTATAGGATTCCTGGACATGAAGATCTGGACAGCACTGATATCTATAAGCTGATCTGGGTTAGGAAACAACACCAAACCATAGACAAGGAGGGCCATAACTTCTTCAAAAGCTTGTAAGTCAAGGGAGTTCCAACATTCATGGGCCTTTTCAAACAGAAACCTGGCTAAGAACCCTTTGATACCACTTCTAACTTCCCAATGTCCCTTGAGGTCAGATGACTGCAGGTGCAAGGCTTTAGCAATCTCTTCAAGCCTGGGTTCCTTTTCCGTACCGTTGTAGGGTAGTTGATCAAGGATAGGGATCTTCAGGAGCCGGGAGAACTCCTCCAATGTAGGTACCAGCTGATAATCCAAGAAGGTGAAACAATGATGCAGAGGGTCAAAGAACTGGAATAGGACCTTTATCATATCTTCCTCAATGTTGGTGTTGACCAAGATGATGAGTCTTCCATGTCTTTCACTAAATGAAGAGCTCTCGGGAATCCTGGATATAAGTTCCTTAAGCTGAGGAGGGATCCTTACAAGGCGGATTTGAATTGTCTTTCTACGAGCAGTTTCCATGTCCTACAAAACAAGAACAAAGATAAAAATTCGAACCCCTGAAATGGTTAGTCAATGCATATGATGCTGGATGATGTCATGATGCTATGATTAAACACACCACAAATATTTACAAAGACAAACATGTAAGGCACACAAGGCACACAAGACAAGCCCTTAGAGTTTAAGGCCAACATGGGGTCTGGGTAGTACCCTCTTGAAGTTGGTGGGTTCAACCTGTCCTATTAGAAGTAACCGGGTTCTAAGGGTCCCAATATCACGGGATTGCTTTCATTGTTCATCGTTTCGATTTAGCCACTGAATTGGCGACCGAAATATTCCAGGAAAGCAACCCTCAATTGAGTGTAGTATCGAGTATCAACCAACCTCGGACTGCACCAAAGTCAGTTATCTCACTACCCTAAAGAGGCCAAGATAGTTCAATTAAGGTTCCTAAGGTCTGTTGATGCTTCACGACACCACGCGGAGGCCCCGTACTCTCCTTGACTGAACTCAAGGGTTACCGGTACACACCAAAGTGCCACATCAACGTAGCAGACTGTTTCAACCATGTCGGTATACCCCGCACAGTTCCCTCACAGCCTTGTTGCTACTTTCTAAGAAGGTATCCCCCAGATCCAGGTTAGGATCTATAGAACTCCCAAGCAACCCACAATTTAAAGCACACAAGGAAAACAATTGAAAACACAGTTATGAACTAGCCCTAAGGTACACCTCACTTTAAGTTTAGTCCCCAGCAGAGTCGCCAGTTCTGTGATCGGTGGATCTGGAACTGACTGTTTAAAGCTGGTTCGCGAAATGTCGCGGGAGCAAGAGTCGCCACCGTCTTTTATTTTCTCCAAATGGAAAGGACAAAAGCACAGAAAAATTCCTTATAGAGATTGCTCTCGGTTCGGGAGGTAGATTATAGAAAGGGAAGGTGTTAGCACCCTTTCTATCCAGGGTTATCCATGGGCTCTTAGATACTTGCTCACTTGTGTTTTCAAAAATGGTTTGTTTGCTTTTCAACTGTGGGTTTTAAAAAGTTTCTTTGAAAATTTCAGTTCGACTCTTGTATCGGTCCTCAAGAGTGTTTGAAAAATTGCTTTCGAAAGCTTTTTGAAAATGTGTTGGTGTGAAAAGTATTTTTGATTTGTTTTTGAAATTAGAGCAAGTACCTAGAGTCGTCTACCTACCCTAAGGAATCCGTCTGTGTAGATGTCCTTTAAAGTAGTGCCATCCCACCATTGAGAGGTAGGTAGCACCACCATTGGAGGTGTTCGGGTCAATTCGAGGTTCGGGACATGGTGATCACCAGAGCAATAGGAAGACACCTTAGAAGCTACCCTCATGCCAGGTTCCCGGATCATGAGGACTTACTAAGACATCCTCTACTCGACGATCACCTTTCGAGGCAAGGCAACAGTGAGGCGTACCCTAGGGGTGGTGTGTGATTTGTGTGTCAGATTCAGATATTTTATCTTGTTCATGTTAAAGGTGATCTACGCGTTTGTTTTTTATTTAAGGCCATTCATTCTTGCATGCATTTATTTAACAGTTAAAAAGAATTGCGGGAAATAAAAGTCCTAAGCTATTACAAAGGCGCGGGTCCACATCGCCAAAATTTCCGGAACCCGATTTGACAGAAAAATAAAGAATTAAAATGCGAGAAAGTATGAAATTACACGGCTTTGGGAGAAGTACATAAATATTTACAAGAAAAAGAAATAAATATGCGAATTAAAATAAAATTAAAAACGAGGGCGTTGGACCCTTTTTAAATGAAATTAAATTAAACTATTAAATTAATTGAATTAAAGAAAAAAAAAGAAATTATTTTTGTTTTTTTTGTATTTTATGACTTTGATGAAAAAGATTAATTAAAATAAAAAGATTAACCCTAATTCTAATTGTTTTAGTTTATTAAGAAAGTATTAAATTTTAACCTAATATTAACCTAATTATTTACATGCAATTTTAATTTATAAAAATAAATAATATTTTAATTATTATGAAAGAAAAGATAAAAAATTATTCAAACCCTAATTCTACCAATTTTAGATTTTTATTAAAAAAAGTTAAGGTTAACCTAAATTTAAAACTAAGGGAATTAATGAATTTTATTTACAAAAAAAAAAAATATTAATTAAATAAATGTATTTAATTTTTGTCTCTTTTCTGATTTTTTATTGTTTTTTATATTTTTTATGAAAATAATTAAATTAAAGAATTAGTTAAAATAAAGACAATAATTGAAAGTAATACCAAAATAATGAAAAGAAATAATGCAAACTTAGGGGGTTCTCCCCCTAATTTGGAGGTGAGACTTAGCATTTTAGGCCCAATTGTTCATGGCCTGATTGACTTTCATGCCAGCGTGTGAGGTGGTTGACTGGTGTCTACCATGGACTTCAGATCATGGCCCTTTGATCGCTTCCATTGGCCAAGTGGACGGCTTGATTTTGATGATGCACGGTGGTCCATAACGTTGAAACTGCATACAAATATTAAATGAAAAATAATATGAAAGGGGGGTGGGGACCTGGGGCTCGAACCCAGGTCCTGTGGTTTACCAAGCGTCTTCCCTACCACTCAAGCCAAACGCGCGTCTTGTATATTAAACAACAAACAATGAATATAAAATAAACAATGGTTAGTGGGGCCTCCGCGCGCGAAAATTTGAATGAGCCAACCAATGCTTCACACCTCATCTTCTTCTTCTTCGTTTTCTTTTTTCCTGAAACACAAAAAGAACTGGCAACGGTTTTGAATCGTTCCAGAAAGTCACTTTTGCAAAAATAACGAATAGCTCAGGGCAGCTCATAAATTGAGCGCGAGGGTCGTTTTCTTTTCGTCTAAGAGCGCTGAGTTGAATGGCCTAGGTCCCATGTGCCAATTGTTCCTTAACTAAAAAGCCCTAATTCAAGGTCCTGGAAACCCTAGCGCACATTCATGGTGAAATCCTCAAGGGTGTACAAAAACACAATTAAACCATACAATTAGCATTAGAATCAAACAATGAATATGAATCAAATATTAAAAAGTGCCAAAAACGCATGATTCATGATGTACGAATGCAAGAAATTTTCTGTACAGGTGGTCACCGTTCTTACGTTTCTTGAGGTTAGGATGGATGGTTTTTATTTGGAAACCTTCCTTGAAGCCTCAGGAAGGTGATGGAACAAGTTTCTTTGCTTGAATCGACCTGTAACTTGGTTTGCAGTTTTGAAATTTCAAGCAAAAAGTTCAAGTTTGTTTCTTGTTATATGGCGCAGCTTCGAGTCTGTATGCATTAGGGTTGCACTTGGTACTTATGTGCGAAGGTTCTAGGGTTGAGAAACTGGTCACAAATCCATGAATTGATGAAAAAAATATTTTATTTTTAAACCATGATTTTCCAATCTTTTTCAAGCATCTTTGATACAAATCATGTCTAATCCCATTGATTCTTTCTATATTTAGTTAGGCACGAAATCTTGGAGATATTATATGCACAAAAAGATTTGAAACATTAGGTTTAACATTTTTCATGTATTTTAATTAATTTAAATGAATTATTAATAATAAAAATCCAAATAAATAAATAAAAAATGAAGAAAAATTTCCCTTTGGGCCAAATGGTCGTGCACATGCCTTGGATAATGAATTGTGGAAGAAAAAGAGGCCCATTAGCAATTTTAGGTCATTTGAATCAATGTTGACTTTTCAAAATATCCAAAAATTTCCCAACTTCCACAAGGCATAACTTGCTCAATTTTTAAGCTTTGCTCATGTTCTTGGACATTTTGGAAAGGACTTTGAGTCCTCTAACCAATGTCTTTGGTCCCATGTCATTTTGATTTACCAATCTCAAGTTATGGCCTTTGACTAAAAGTCCCTTTTTGTTGACTTTTGAAAATGACCTATAATGTTGAAATTGATAACTTTTTGTGAGAGCATTTCTTGGACTTGAAGTATGAAGAGGAGTTGTAGGAAATGTCTTTATCTTCAAAATGAGCTTTGGATGGAATTTTTCTGATAATCCATGTGAAAGTTATGCCCTGGTCAATTTACAGTTGACTTTTCCAACTGTCCAAATAAGGAAACTTTTGCATCTTGATGATTTTTGAGCCAAGCTTTGAGAATCATGATCAAGCATTGATCAAATGATGTTTGTGGCTTCAAAATGAGATGTTGACCAAAAATTTGAACTTTTGACTGCCAAATGACCATTTTGCCCCTACAGTTGACTGTAGTGCAATTAGGGTTTTTGACTGTGCAATTTTGTGCTGAAAGTCTTGAAACTTGATATGAGGATGCTTGACCATATTTATAGGCATGTGAGACTTGATTGGCCCTTGGAAACTTCATTTACTTTATCAGAACCAAAACCCTAATTTTGACTGTTTAGGAGGCCCTTGCATTGTGCAACCCTTGGGGAATTTTGAAGCATGACTTGGCAATTTCTTGAAGAATATGGGAGGGCAAATTTTGGGGTACAACAGTGGACATCCAAGCTATGGTCCATGGTCAGAATCTACTCAAGGAAGAGGATGGTAAATTGAGGACTCAAGTGAGTTTGATTATGAAAGTTTTGAAGACAATGTTGAAGAAAGGAAAGGATCCCGCGCCTATTGATACCACATGAGTTGTTGACATTCCTCATTATGTAGGACTTGAAGTGCGCCATAGGGTACCTTATGGATCTTCTTCACAACCTGGGGCACCTAAATCTTCTAACCAAAAGTTACTCCCGGTTCACCAAGAGTATCAGAGGCGTGTAACTCATGAACCACGACAAAAGAGGCCCGAGACTCAGTTCTACGCCATACCAATGTCGTATTCGCAATTACTCTAACTCTTGTTACAGTTTCAATTGGTCAATCTGCAAAACATATCTATTAAGGATTTCTTCGCAGCCCATGACGGTAACGACCATGGTGAATTCCATTTTGGTGGTGTATGTCACGATGTAGAGGAATGTATGGAATTAAAGTACAAAGTTCATGAGTTTCTTAATACTAGGGAATTTGTGTTCACTCCAGATGGTTCTAATATACATGTCAATCCTTTTTCAGCAAAGAAAGTGGGGATTACCTCTCATTCTAGAGGCTTTACTTCACATCCTAAGACACCTAATTCACAACCTACACTCCTAAAGATTCTTCTCTGGTAGCCAATGTCTATTTTGATTCATAAGAATCAAATTCTCGGTTAGAACAAATACCGTACCTATGCTCTGTCGGGAAAACAAAGATCAAGGAGACCAACAAGGAAGTTTGACCCAGTTCCTATGACTTACAATCAATTACTTCATCATCTGCTTAATCTCCAGTTGGTCGAGTTAAAGGAGCTTGGTCCTCCTCCATCACCGATTCCCAAAGGATGTAATGTGAATGTCATAAGTGAATATAACTCTAGGGCACCTGGCCATATGATTGTGTTAGAACATAGTTTGATTCTACATATTAGTAATAGTTTTTATGATAACAAATACATGATATATATATATATATATATATATATATATATATATATATATATATATATATATATATATATATATATATATATATATATATATATATATATATATATATATATATATATATATATATATATATATATATATATATATATATATATATATATAAAGAACAAATATGCTCTCTAATAATGTATTTAAATATGCAGAGAAGTTATAATGAGAGAAGCATAAAAGATGATGAGAGAATAACTTTTTAAAGCTCTGAATAGATGAAGCGTGCAGAATTACACTCAAATCCGTGTAACATGCTCAATAGAAGAATTTGTGATGTTATAACTTCTGAAGCACCA
Source organism: Vicia faba (assembly GCA_948472305.1). Lineage (NCBI taxonomy): Eukaryota > Viridiplantae > Streptophyta > Magnoliopsida > Fabales > Fabaceae > Vicia > Vicia faba. Next base: position 969,370,381 of record OX451740.1, read on the forward strand.
AATCTGCAAGCTAAAATCTAATACTCTGATAAGCGAAGTTCAGGAAGAACAAAGGAAGTCTCGACGCACTCATCTATACTTAATTTCTAATGACTCAACACTTAAGCTCAAGTTATACTCTGATAAGTAAATATTTTGAAAGTACAAAGAAGATTCCACGTGTCTGTCTCATCCAATTTATAATCATATGAGTATCAAGAAACTCCGAGGATCCAAAGTCTCAATGGAAATATTCTCATTATGATAAGATCTCAAAGAAGCAAAGTTCTGATGTGTACAATTCATTCATTACAATCAAAGAGTGACGACTGAAACAAAATAAGATCTATATTTTTGGAAATTGAATTAACCACACTTTATCAACCATTCAAATTCATATTTTGATGTCTCATATGCCTCACTTATATAAATAAGACTATGAAGAAGAATCAAAATACAACTCTACTATGCATCCAAAAGAAATAGCTTTACTAGCTCGGTCCTGTGTATACATCACTGTTGTGATATAGTTTTTTAGAAACATCATTGTACACATTTTTTATTTATATTTTTTAATACCTTGAGAAACCAAGTTGTGGTTTAGTCTCAAGAACACATTGACGGTAGTCATTCTTGTGTGATCAAAGTTTTTGATTAGTGGATTAAAACCTCGTTTAAGATGGGCGAAATCACCTTGGCCGGTGGACTGAGGTAGTTTGAGTTCAAACGAACCAGGATAACCCAAAGTGTCATACTATTTTATTTTTGAAAACCTCTATTCACCCCCCCCCCCCATTTATTGTGTTTTTCTATCCTTCATATTAAAGATTGTGAGCAGTTTAAAAACAAGGTCCAAGACCTGATTGATTCAAATGCAACTGTGTTCATGCCAAATAAGAATGGGAATCATGTGCCCGAGTCAGCATCAAGACTGCTAAAGGTCGTTCAAAGAAATAAGTTCATACGGAGTCACACCTCCTCAATATGGAAATTTCTAGTTTCATTTGCATTCTCATTTGTAATATTTCTTGTTTTGTTCAGTACTTTCTTGTATGCAAAATTGTTTGTTTTTTAATTTTAAATCACAATGCATCGAATATGTTTGTCATGAATAAATCCATTCGCATTCACTCATTTATGTTTTTTATGCTTTTTGATACTCAACTCTTGTTTGATAAAGTAAAACCTATGGAGGAAGGATGATGAGAAATATACCAAGAATCTCAGACGGTACGCTTTTGAGTAAAATCTTGCTGATGATGTACAAACATTGTTTTAAATTTCTAAACACCGGAGATATAATAGAGATAGACCATCTTTAACCCCTTTGAGCCTAGAAGTAGGAGTTTGTTTTCTTGTCAGAAAAAACCCTCACATTTGACCAGGGGTAAAGTAGATTTTAGTTAATTTGATCGAGCATTAAAATTTCAAAAGGCAATGAACATTCGAGGATCACCACACCTCATTCATCACCTATCTGGAGAATAAAAGATAATAATATAACAATGGTTACCCCTCACCGACCAGAGAATGGACCAGTCACAATTATTCCAATGAAAGATAATGTGTTAAAAAAGAAACATAATGAATAAAAAAAGAAAGAAAGCCTGCTAAGTCGAAAAACTTGAAAACAAGTGACTTAGGCAAAAATTAGGGCATCCCACTGGACTTGAAAATAAAAAATAAAAATAATTGTCTAGGAAAAAGTTAGGGAAAGTGAAAAAGAAAAAGGAAAAGCGTGAAAGGCGAGAAAGGATTACAAAATGAAGATCCTCGGCAAAGAACAAAGTCGTGTGACCAAAAACGCAAAAGAAGCAAAGGTGAGTGATTGTCATGTCCAAATAACCTCAATGGTTACTCAACCATCATAAACTCGTCTTGAGAGTTGAGTGCTTGTATTGCGTTACCTGAATATAGGACTGAAGGAAATCATGGAAAATGGGTGGGCACCATATATTTTTTAGCCTTAAAATCTCTTTTTCTAAAACCGTGAACCAGACCATGTTGCAACCCTTGAAAGTCCTAACTGGAGTATGAGTTAATTTGAAGCAATATTGTAATGAGAGTATGATAATCTGACTCCTAGGAGGCTTGATAAAATTTTGGGGTTGGTATCACTCCTTTTTTTTTCTTTTGTACAAAAAAAACTCTCTCGATGTTTCAACATCTTTTTAATACAAGTTTTCCCGCTTCAAGACAAGCATAGGATTTGTAGTAGAATTATTATTCTCATAATAAAACATCTTTTTCATATGAATAACTGTTTAAACATCAAGTGCGATGGCACAATGAGCATCAATAAAGAGCTTGGTCTTGCTAAAGAATGGAGGTTTAAATACTCTGTTGAAGAAAACGTTAACTAGCTCAAAGGATGATAAATGATAATATAAAGGGGAATGATTGCCCAGAGACTCTGTTGAGTATGAGAAGGGTGATGCTTCACTATTTGTTTACCCTAATGCATGGAAGATCGAAGATTCTACCAATCTAGAATAATTATATCGAGATGCAATCAATCTCTCCAAAGATTTGAAGAGGTTAGGGTGGACTCTCTCAAAGACTCCATTGATCAGGGGAATACCATTTTCAGAGAATCGTAAGAGATACAAAGCCTTGAGACTCTATTGAGAATGGGAAATATTCCAGAGTTAGATGGCCAGAAGACTCTGTCTAGTATGAGATACTTATTTTCACAGTTTGATCACTCTATCAAGGATGAGTTTGAAATATTAATGAGTAAAAGGTGTGCCAAGTGTAGCCAATCTGGGGCAGTCAGGTCATGATTCGGGGAATCTCTCAAAGTTCTACCAACCTAGGGCAGTTTTGTCAAGATCCGAGGAATCTAACAAAGTACTGAGTAATCAAATGCGTGTGCCTAAGCATGGTGAATACTATATCCAAATTTAGTTAGCCAAAGATAATGTTCAAAGCTCATAATACCAGGGCAGCTTATCTATGATGACGCATATCTCAGGAAGTCCTCTCGAGGTGAATCTCTTCAAAGTTAAATCAATTTGAAGCAGCTACGTCAAGGTTCGACAAGTCTCTCCATGAATCTGTTGAAATTTATTCAAACTTTGAATACACTAGGGCATTCTACCTTGAGTCGGTATGATAACAGGTTTTTACGAAGACTTTCTCAAGGAAATTTCTTTCCTATATCGTATACTTGGGGAACTTTGGTGTGATTTTTTATTTTGCAGGAATTGTCATTCACTTATCACAAAGCAGAGAGCCAACAAGAGAGCACCGAGCTATTGAGGTTATTACTAGTGTGAAGTTCTTCATAGGACGATTTGTTTCCTGAAGCGGATATTTTTCCCTAGTGTGGTCAACACTTTTGTTTAGTGGAAACTTGTCTGTTAAGGGTGTTTGAAGCAGAATGTTCTCTCCAGTGAAGTGTGTAATAGCTTGTTTCTCCTTAGCAGAGTCTGCACTTGAGTTGCCTTCAATTCAATGCTATTTCAGGGAACAATTTCTGATAAGGGTGCTCCCCATTGTAGTCTCTTTAAGTCAATTTCTCTTGCTCCCGAGTGAAATGCATGTTGGTGGGTCCGGTACATTAGTTTACCTCCCCAGTGTGACCAACATTTTTGGAGAAATTCTTTTAAGAATTCTCATATCCCTAGGAAGTTTCCTTGATTTACCCCCAGGAAGTAGGCGTTGTGTCCCCAATGAATTATGCATAAATTCCTTATTCCCCGTGAAGTCTATACTTGTCCAGCTTTTAGGAACTTGCTTTTCCCCAGTGATTCTAGGGAATACCTTATGAGGTTTTCTTCTCCATCACAATCTACATCAATGAGTCTTCTTCTAAGAATTCCATTATTCCACAATGATCGAATATTTTGCCCTAAGTCCCCGACAGAAGTCAAATTTTGAGAGTACTCTTTGGTCAAGAAGTCCTCTCTCCCAAACGAAGATTTGTTCCTTAGTGAAGTTTTCATCTCCTCAGTGAATGGCTTTGTAAAGCCTGGCAGAAATTCATAAATCCTCTATGAATGTTTGCATGGATGAATTTATTGGTGAGTGGTTATTCACAAAGCAGAAGTTTTCTTTAGTAAAGAAATTATCCTCCTTCCCTAGTCAAATCGTGTTGGAAGTTCTCTACCCCCAGTAGGGTCTGCTTTGTGAGATTGCTTCTCTTCCCCCAGTGGATTTTTATTCTCGGTTTGACATAAGCTCATGGATGCACTTTTGTTATGAAATTTTTCCCGCTCCCAGCGAAGAGGTTGACGAGTTTATTCCTGCAACGCCAATGTTTATTGGTACTCTCGACAATGTTTAGTCCCCAGTGGTATTCATGTTCAGAGTGTGCGGTGTGGTTATTTCTCCCCAGTAAGAGCTGACAACTTATTTTTACAGGTTTTGCAGCCTGTGGTTACCGGTTATTCAATTTGTTACTCTCCATTGAAACATCAGAAACATGCATTATTATATTGCATCCACCCAAATGTGTAATTTTTTGGTTCATTTTGGGAATACTACTCCATAAAAAGAAAAATTCAAACATGCATTAAATTATAAGCCAATTGTTTCACCTTTTCCCCTGTGATTTTGTTCAAATTCCTGATATACCCGGTGATTCATTAAACCCCACATATATCCCATGATGTTCCCAACAAGTCTTTCTAAAGGTTGTTTATCATATGATACCAACCTTTTTTCCATTTCTCTTGCTATCAATGTTTACTAAAGTCCCCCATGTCCAGAGGATAGTGGATACTAATCTTCTTACGTTGAGTGTTCACTCTTTGCCTTGTTACGATCCAATTATTCCCTGGCGTAACATTTCTGGTCTAGTGGTCATCAGTTCCTTTTTAAGGGAAAGTTCACTTACTCGCTACCTTGTTCATAATGCAATGTTTTGGCATTCTGCGGATTCTAGTGGATACTAGTCTTCTCTCGTCGAGTGGTCACTCGTTTGCCTTATTAGTGATCTAGTTCTTCCCTGGTGCAACATTTGTAGGGATGGTGTCCACTGGTTCCTATTGAGGTCAAGTCCGTTACTTGTCACCTGATTTCGAATAGTGTTCTGGTATTGTTTAGAGTCTAGTGGCAACTAGTTTCTCCTGAGTTAAGTAGTTATTTTCTTTTTGTCTCTCTAATTCCTTGGTTAGGTTTAGTGGTTACTGGTTCTTCCCAGTTTGAGGCTATCAGGTGTTCGCCTTGTTTTCAATCCAATGGATATTGGTATCCTGTTGAATACTTTTAGGTCTAGTGGTCACTAGTTCCCTTTTAAGCTGAGTGGATACTCTTTGCTTTGTTTGTGATCCAGTTCATGCCTGGAACATTTTCTATAGTACTCTTAAGGTCGAGTAGACACTCGTTAACTTATCTTGATCTCCTAGCGTTTGGATAACATTCTAATAGTTTTGGTTTAGAAAGGAACTGTTCCAGTTTGGTCAAGACAAGTTGATACAGGTATTCTTTTTTTATATCTAGTGTTCATTGGTATCTTCTCGAGTCTAGTGTTTACTAGTCTTCTTAGATCGAGTTTGGTGGTCATCGATCTTGTTTTCCACGTCTAGTGGTTACAAACCGTCTTAAGTCGAGTTTAGTGTTCACTATCCTTCTCCGATTGCAAACATGTTTCTATGGTTTGATACCGTGAAACTACCAAAAAAACTACCAAAAAAATAGTACCCAGTGTCGATACACCTTTGGCTCAAATTAGAGCGTAAGTTTTAAAGTTCATTTTTGTATTCAGTCCCCTTCCACCTTATCGCTCGAAAGGATGGCACCAATCCCGCTATAGGTTTAAGTCAATTGAATAAGGTCAGCTATTGTACCCCAAAATTTACCCTCTTCAATTCGACTTTATTTGGCCTTTCATTGGCTTATATTTCAGCATCATATGCATACATATCATTGGTTTTATGATTATGGGATCAAGATATTTCTTTTAAGCCTTTCCAGGTTACATAAGACGTTTATTTCGTCAATCGGCATGCTTCAATATTTATCCAAGCTATCTATCATATAATAGTCAAATCTTCATCATTCCAAGTTCCCGTGTTCTCCGATGCGCCTTGAACAACAAAGAAAATCAAGTGTTTCGGCCATTTCGGAACAGTTGAGCCAAAAATCGGTATTTTGTGGTGGACTTTGAAAATTCAAAACTTCTATTAAGAAAAGGATTTATGAGTGGTTATTTGAATATTGGGTCCATATTGGCATTTTCTACATTTCGTCTATTCAGACCGAAATCCAATTTTGTATAGAAGACCTTCGAATATTTTAATAACCAGAGTTTTGGTTTTGTTGATCCACTGTGTTTCCTAAGTTCGAAAATTCGTATCTTTTGACTATCTCAACATCTTTGATTGGTTCTTTTGCCATAAAATTTGTCTCGATATTTTCTGGAATTCTCGTGTTCAGGCCGAGAGCTATTTCCTTAAAGAAGATCTCAGAATATATGAATACATTGAAGATGTAAAGTGGAAAATACAGTGAAAAAGTGTGTTTAACCGTTGTTTTTCACACGTTAAAAAATTCATAACATTCATCCGGTTCAATGTTTTGAAACCATTCTTTGGGATAAAATTTTGTCTTAACGTCTCCTACATTCCATATGTTCGGGTCGGGAGACAAATCTGTTCAGAAGGTCTCTGAATATGCAAATTACTAGAGAATTTTATTGTGGAAAAAGATTGACAGTTGCTTATTTTATCGGTGTTTAGAAATTCACAACTCTCTGAATTTTTATCGTATCAAGCTGGTTCTTGAAGAATTGGATAAAAAAATTTATTAACTTTAAATTTGCTTCAGACCTCGAGTTCAAACGGTACTCTGAAGGCTTTCGTTTATGGTCCATTTCGCAAGTGAGATAGTAAAAAATGTTGAAACTGAAAAGAAATATGCCTGAGCCAACGTAGATGGGCCTTCGAAAATTCGTAACTTTCTCGTCGTTTATCTAATTGAGTTTGTTATTTCAACATTGCATCATAAATTTTGTCATCTTCATTTTTGATGTTGGGCTCGAATCGAGATTTCGCACCGATGATGATGTGGAATTTTGTACTTGCATTGGGCATTAAATTTGTTGACACTGTCAAAAAAAGGACCAATCCAAATCCAAGTCCAAGGTCCAATTAGAGAGCTATATATTTAAAAAATTCACATTTTCTCTCATAACTCACTCACTTCCAAAAACCCCTCACATTTTGTTTTGTCCATTCTCCGAAGGATATAAACACTTTCTCTCAAAATTTCTTCAAACTTTTCTTCAAGAACACATCATAAAATTCAAGAAGCCTCAAGGGTTTGTTCCCTCTCTCACTCTGCATCGAGTACCTTCATACCTCTCTCGCGGTTCTCCTTTGTGCGCCGTTTTCTCTTCCCTTCCACCGTCGCGAGTTGTCAGCACTACTCCCTCCTTCCGCCATGAAATTGTGGTTGTTATTCTCCCTCCATCTTTGATCGCACAATTGATAATGTCTTACTCCCTCCTCTTCGTAATTTTAGGATAACATCATCATCTTGATTCAACTCGGTAATCTTCCATACTTTTGCTTGAATTCTTGAGTTGAATAGAATTGTTTATGTTCATGAATTGATGTGAATTGGATTTGAATTGAAATCTTGAGGTTTAATTGAATATTTGCTTGTATTTTAAGTGTTTGTTTAAATGCTTGAGAGATAAATTTTGATTGAATTTGAATTTTTAGAAATTGTTTGTTGTTGAAACCATGAAGAGATGTGGAATAGGTTGAAACATGATTTGAATTTGAGTTAATCTTGAAGTCAATATTTCTTGAAGCTTAGGTGTTTGTTTAAATGCTTGAGACATGATTGTGTGATGTGATTTTTTTTCATAAGATAATTAGAATTATTGTTTTCTTGAATTGGCTAATTCTTTAATTTTTGAGTTTTGTTCCACGAGATATTGAATTGTTGAGATTGTTTATTTCTTGAATTGATTAATAATGTCGAAATCCATAATTGCTTGAGTTTGGATAAATTCATGAGAGCTTGGAGTTTTTTTAATATGGTTGCATTTTGTGAATGTTGGTTTCGATATCGGAATGTTGTTTCTGATTTAATTTTGATGTTGATAACTTGAACATTCATGAGTTAACATAATTCCTGGGCGTTATTGAATGGTGATTAAATGTTTCGACATAAAATCTTTTCGATTCAAGAATTGTGTTCACACTTAAATTCTACCATTTGTGATCGAAAAAGCATGTTTCTAATGCGGATTAATTTTCATTAATTGTTTGAAGCTTCTAGGCCATGATTCATGAGCTGACACTCATTTTGAAAACCAAATTTTGAACATTCATTGACTCATGAATAGTGCTTCCCGGAGATTATACATGTGTTTCAAATTGTGTTTTAATTTTGCCCAAAGCCTATGCGCTTTGTGTTGGTACTTGGTTGCTATCGGTAGCATTTCCGATTGATTCTATTCCAAGATTTCATGCATTCCATAATGTGTATAGTTACTATTCGAAATTGTTGTTATCATGTACATATTTGTTTTTGTCGATGCGATTCATTCTTGTTTCTTATTTCATGAGAAATATACTATTTGTATTTTTGTCTGTGTTGCGTTTGTGTTTGGATCGATATCTTGTGCAGGTGTACTGTTTGATATTCAAATGTGTATGGCACACTCCAACTTGTGATTTATTTTCACATTAGTGCTCTGAGGCATATTCCGCACACCAGATTTAAGATTCTTTTGTTATTGATGCCAGCTACTCGTGAAGTATTCCGCGTTTCTTTTGTTGCTGCTTAGCATACTGATTGATATCCATTTGGTATTCTCTCGTTCCATTTTATTTAGCATTCTTTACCGCTTTCTGATGCCATGAGAAGTAGGGATAGAAATGCATGCTTTACCACTTTCTAGATATCATGAGAAGTGGGATAATAAAGAGTGTGCGCTTCAAGTTGTTGTTTAAGGTCTTTTAGAAGGAATTCTGCACTTGTTTACTACTTGTGTTTGCTCTGTGTGTTTAATGTGTTGCCAAAGACCTCAAAAGAGGCGTAACTGAGGCTTTGGACATCACTTCCCCTACCCCCTTCTATACTTATTGCCTCGGTGATATGATACCTTGGTTAAGAGTAGATTTCATGACCCCCTCTTGCCTAAATGACACGATATATATGGTCAAGAACATCCCTTATCCTACCATGATGACATGATATCATGGTTAGGTGTCCAACTTCCTTTATCATACCTTGATGACATGATATCATGGTTAGGCTTCCCTCTCCTTTCCTACCTTGGTGACATGATACCCCGGTTAGGTGTGTGCTACTTGAGTGAGTGGATACTCCTCAAGCTTTGTGTGTTTGCTTTAATGCTTTGTTTAATTGTTTGATTACAATAGTGTGTGTTCACATGCTCCCTATAGGATTATTAATTCTTTCTTGGGTAATATTGAACTAAGTAGACCCTAGGATGTTTATCCATGTATGCCAACATTAGGTAGAATTCCCTTGATCCATACTTTAGGTCCACAAGCATGATAACAAGTAGGATTGAGATTCCCTTGTTTAGATTTATCTTTTGGTATTACTTTAAAACAAAAACTTCTTTTTCGTGGTAAAATTCATAAAATACCTTAAAAAAACTTAAATTCTTTTTCAAGGTAAAAAAAACCAATCAATGCAAATCATTTTTGTCTTCGTACTTTTTTCTTTTGAAAACCTTTTCGATAAGGTATGTCTTTTTTAAATCTGAGCGAGTTGCTAATTGTGTGAGTGGTCGAGCATGAGTCTTTGATAAGCTGCAACGCCAAGCATGAGTTACAATGCTTATCATAGTGATGTGAAACAGTATTACTCATAAAAAACATGCAACCAACCAAAAATTTTAAGGTGAACTACAAGTTCCTTTATCCCCATTGCACGGTCGGTGATACGTAGGCACAAAGGTTCGCTACCACGGAAGGCACGACTAATAAAATATATTTTTTTATAAATAATCCTTTGCGTTCATGCATTCCCTGTACAACCTAGCTTTAGATTTTTGACACACCCTTTAGGTAAGATAACAAGAGTGGATCTCATGGAGTACCACGGATGTGAGGGGTGCTAATACTTTCCCCTTTCATAATTGACTCCCTTACCCGATCTTTCAGTTGCAAGACCATGATTTCACCCTTCAGGTTTACTCGATATTTACCTTTCCCTTCGGTGGGATAAATAACATTTGATGGCGACTTTATTATTCATTTCGAGGATTTGTCCAGTGGCTTCACTAAGGACCCAACTAACCCTTCTTCTAGATGTAATGGTTCGTTCCTTCAGGATCATGCTTCATCTACCTATGAAAATGAAACTTCGTCACCAGTTTCATCACCGGGTCCCCTTCCCCGTTTAACACGGGTCCCCCAGCTTCGTCGACCAATGGGATGCTCCTAAAAACTTTTAACAACGCCCTCTCCCACACTGGCTGGATCAACATATACCTTCCCTTAAAATCTCGGACTGATTCAAAATAGGCTTTGAACAACTTTCCATTCACCTGCTTGAGAGAGACGCATCCGAACTGAGTTCCATAAGTGCCCCGTTGGAGATGGAATAAATAGAAGAACAAAGGAATGGTGGCCCCTATCTTCAATTAGTCACACACTCTCTCGAAAGCCCGCAAGAAGACGATCGAGTTAGTATGAAGCTGGGAGGGAGCAAAACGAAGATACTGAAACACGACCACATGGAGATCGGTCAAAGGAAATTAAAAACCCAATTCCCAGAAGATAACCTCGTACATGGGATGGTGGTTAGAATCAAATTTCAAACATATGCGGTGGTGCTTCTCGGGGACATAAATCTTCCACTCCTCCTCAACGTCGTCACGCTCCATCCCTGGAGCTACCGTCATGAACACTTCATCCTTATGTATTGATAAGGATGATGGCCTATGTGATGTTTAAAATTATTCATGTGATGTTGTGGTGATTTGTGTGATGCTTATGTGTATTGAGGGATTTTGGAGTAATTTAGAGTAATATATAATAATTAGGATAATTGTTTAGAATTATTTTAATTGAGAAAATAGAATAATTATTGGTTAGAAGAAATGAGGGCAAGGTGGTAAATAGGTGAAGTGTAAGTGAAGGCAAGATTTGAAGTTTGGTATTAGGGACCCAAAGGTTAAACTAGGGAAGAGAGTTTAGTTATTTCATTCGTGCGGTCGTAGTATTGGGAGAAAAACTGACGTTATGGAGAAAAGAGACTAGGGCACATGAATATCAAGAGATTTCGATAGAAAGTGAAGAGGAATCATATTCAACCACGAATTAAGGTAAGAGGAGTTTTATCATCTTGATTATGTTTGAATTTAAGTTTTAGATGAGGATTTGATGAATTAGAATGAATAATGATGCCCAAACGATGTATAAATGATATAGTAACATAGGGTGTTAATAGACAATGAATCCCTATGATTAAATATAGTTTTAGGACCTATAATGTGGTAAAATAACAGAGATTTTGGACTGGTTTGTGCAGGAATTACAACAGGAAAACCCTGTTCGCATTGTGTCTGGAAAACACAATTGATGAGATTAGATGAGAACAACAGGTGTTCAAAGAAAGCATCATTGAACAGAAGGATGTCAATGAGAATGTTCAGAAGATGCGACAGCATATTCTGCAAAGGATTTCTGCTTCTGCTCCTGAAACCTAGGCTCTAGGATGTTATTTTTCCTTTTGCCTCTAAAATCGTAAGACTATGCTTGCTTCTTACTTCTTTGTGGTTATTTTGATTAACTGATATCTCTGCCTGGATCTTAGTGTGTTCTACTTTCTTACTTCTTTGTGCTTCTTATGTTTTTCATGTATAGTTATCTTTTTGATGATAACAAAAAGGGGGAGAAGTATAATAAAATTTTGATGAACTTAAAGAAATGCAAAAACTCATCATAATAATATAATGATATAAGATGTGCATTTACTAATAACGTGTGCTTGTCTGTTTGATAATTATCTAAGGAACTTTGAACAAGTTCACTAGGCATTCTAAGACATGTCAAAAATGAAAGAACTCTGTTAAATTTCTTGTTGTACCCCAAAACTTGCCCTCTCTTTTCTCAAGGCATTCCTCACAAAGATTTCCAAAAGCTCAAGTTTGCACAAGTAAAATTGGACCTTTTGAAATGCCCCATATAAGTTTCCATGGATAATATTGGACTTTCAAGCATCAGGTCAAAAGTTGGAACTTCTGAATCTTCGAAAGGAGGAAGAGGAAACTGTCGAAAGGGAAAAGCAGATCTAAAGGTGTGCAACTGCAGATAACAGTTCAAATTTAAAATCTAGTTCAGGTTGTTCGAACCACATGACTGATCGAAAGGAGTGGTTGGAAGATTTTTACAAATCGAAGAAGAACAAGCTTACTTTGAGCCACAAGCTTCGAGTGGTACATTCAGATGAATGTGGTCCATTCGAGAAACATACAATTGGTGGATTCGAAGAACATACATTTGGTGGCCCATTCGAAGAACATACATTTGGTGGATTCAAAGAACATACATTTGGTTGTCCATTCGAAGAACATACATTTGGTGGATCCCAAGAACATACAATTGGTGGTCCATTCGAAGAACATACAATTGGTGTTCCATTCGAAGAACATACAGTTGGTGGTCCATTTGAAGAACATACAATTGGTGCATTCGAAGAACGTACATTTGGTGGTCCATTTGAAGAACATACATTTGGTGGTCCATTCGACGAACATACATTTGGTGGATTTGAAGAACATACAATTGATGGATTCAAAGGACATACAATTGGTGGTCCATTTGAAGAACATACAATTGGTGGATTCGAAGAACATATAATTAGTGGATTCGAAGAATATACAATTGGTGATCCATTCGAAGAACATACAATTGATGGATTCGAAGAACATACAATTGATGGATTCGAAGAACATACAATTGTTGGTCCATTCGAAGAACACACAATTGGTGGAAACAAATATTGTCTTATCTTTTGATGAGTTTGGTCGAAGGCTGCTGAATAAAGTCATATATGTTTCTAATCCCAAGTTTGGTGTATTATCCATATAACAGCCTAAAACCATGTCAAAAACACTTTGTTGTACTATTATGAAACATCCATGCCCCAAGCTTCCACAACACTCCAAAACTGCTGCAAAACAGTCCTGCTATGCTGCTCCTAAACCAGTCTCATATTTGCACCAAACTAGCATATAAGAGATGCACCTCGAAAGCTATGAAAATAACATACCCAAACTGTTAAAATTTCATTTGTCCCCCCCCCCCCCCCCAAAAAAAAAAAACTCCAGCAAGACTCTTCTATAAATAAGTTGTTTCCACAACACATCTGAGGGGGCTTTTGGACAAGGAAAAAGGAGTAGAAAAAAAGAAGACGAGAGAACACAAAGGCTGACACCTTAAAATATTCTTAAACCCAAAACCAAAAACCACACCTCTATTCTTTTCTTCAAACTCAAGAACATTCAAAGCAACAATTAAAGTTCGAATCACACATTCCAGCTCCACGGTAAGTCTTCTGGACTTTAAACTCTTCGTTTCAAGCATCATTGATGGTTCATCTTTGAAGATAACATGTAATAACCATTGCCTTCGAAGCTACCCTTTTTATTTGTTTTCCTTTCTTTTCAATTATATGTTAAGAGCTAACCTGTACATACCATAAAACAATGTTGGAGTGAGAAATTACAGCATGGTTCGACACAAAGCCTTCGGCTTCGACACACACTTCTTTACAGGCCCAAACAGAAGAAAAAAAGAGTGTGTGAATCGAAGGGTGCATGCTTCGAACATACTGCATAAATTTAAATATTTGTTTTTTCTCTTTGAATCGAAGGGTGCATGCTTCGAACCATATTGCATGAATCGAAAGATTCGTTTTTTCTCTCTTTTGCGCTGTTTTTGTTTTTTATTTATTTATATTTTCTTTCATTGCTATTCAATATGGTTGTAATAATTAGGACTTTTATTGCTTTCCACCCCCCATTTGTAAATTTGTATACCCCATCCCTAAATTATGTAATAGCATAGGACATTCATTTTCCGTAATTTACCGCTTTTTATATAAAATGCTAGTAATTAGGGTGTGTATGGCAAGATAAACTCAACCGTTAGAAATCCCTAATTTCAAAGACAAAAATACATGCAATCAAACACATATTCACACACGTGCACCTCTAGGGTAGCCTCGCTTGTTGCCTAGGAAAATAGTCATGTCCCCCAAATATGGGTGTTTTAGCAAAGACCCTCGATAAAAAAGATCGCAGTCCCTCGATGTCCCTCGGTGTTGCCTGCATAAACGATCTAGTCCCTTACGAAAATTTCTAAAACGTCTCATAAGTTGCCTTCTATGACTATACGATTACCCACGCCTGTCCCTTCATATCCAATGATGGGGCTTCTTACCAATCAATGGTAAGATAGCAACATCTAAAGGGGGAGGAAAAGAACATAGACCTTTTGAGTAGGTAGGACTCTCGTAGTTTCTTGCTTACAAACTAAAACCATTTCCACACTTACACTTTCAAAACATCTTCAAAAACAAACACTTCTTTGAACTATTTTCAAAACCAACACTTTGTATAAATTCTTATAGAGACGAGAATCATTACAAAGTTTTCCGCAACAAAGGAGTTTTCAAAATACTTTCAAAACCCACCATAAACACATTTCAATCAAAGCAATTTCAAAAGTGATCTAACAAGCAACTAAGATCCCGTAGAAAACTACGGATGAAAAGGGTGCTAACACCTTCCCTTTTCATAAACTATCCCCTTAACTCAAGAAAATATCTCGAAAGGTCTTTCATGTTCTTTTCACCCTTTCCTTTATTGGATAAAAGAAAAGTCGGTGGCGACTCTTGCTATCCGCAACAATTGCGATAAAACCCAAAACACCCAAGTCAGTTCTCCCATCGTATTATAGTTCTTAAGAACTTATTGTTCATATATTAGAAGATGTATACTCTATGAACATATGTTCAAGAATCCAATAGACCCAATACTGTTTAGAATTTGAGAACTTTAGGAAAGTTAAAGTTATCTTGGTTTTGGTATCTTAATGTTCAGAAGATGTGTATAATGTTTGAGAATGTGATAATCAGAACATAAGAATCAAAAGCAGAAGCATATGTCTTCCAGAAAAATAGAGAAAATTAGAAGTTAAAGACTGTCTAAAATTCGTGAAGTCAAGAATCTCAAGATTTCGATATCTGATCTATATGAACCAGGGGGAGTTTTACACTAATGATCCAGAGTCAGGATACTCAATATACATCAAGTCATTGACTCAGAGGGAGTATCATAAAAAGGATAAGTATTTCTTACCCTTCTAATTTCACTTATTATGATTATATGTACAAAATTGTGTCATTAAAGTACATAGTTTTGTCATCATCAAAAAGGGGAAGATTGTAAGAACAAGATTTGGTTCTGCAATATTATCTCTGAGTTTTGATGATAACAAATGAGTATTATTGTATGAACAACTTTGATACTCTAATGTTTTTTATTGTTGAGTACTTAACAAACAGGTTCTGATTATGATGGATGGCATGGCCAAGACATTAGAAGAGAAATAATTACGCCTTTGTGCTACACAAAGTTCTGTTGAACAATAGAAAGACACTTCAGATGGCTCTAAAGTGTAGGCTTTAATGTTTTTCTAAAGAAACCAATCAAAAGATCTGAAGACAGAAGTTTCTACTTACGTACAGATGTTGAAGACTCATGCTTCCAAAGACAACGTGTTCTAAAGAAACCAGCCAGAAGAACTGAAGATAAAAGTTGCTACTTAAGTCCAAATGCTAAAGACTCAAGTTTCTAAAGATAGTTTGTTTCAAAGAAACAAAGTTAGAAGATCTAAAGACAAAATCTCAACTGAAGTCCATATGTGAAAACTTAGTTTCTAAAAAGATAACTTGTTTCAAGAAGACATAGTTAAAAGACATGAAGACAAAGTTTCTACTGAAGTCCAGATGTTGAAGACTCATGTTTCTAATAACAAGGTTCCAAAATGGATTCTTAAAGACCAAGTGCTAAAGATTCTAAAGACAGAAGTTATGAAGATTCCAAAGATTTGAAGTTCTAGAAGATCCAATATTGTATACAGTGGGTTATCAAGACCAAGTGTTGAAGAGTCTCAAGATGCAGTTCTAAGACTCTGAAGACTTGATTCCCTTCTGATAGAAGGTTATCTATAATGGGTTCTCACGACCAAGTGCTGAAGACTCTGAATACACAGTTCTAAAGACTTTGAAGACTTGAATTTCTGATGACCTTATGTTATGTTTCAACTTCTAAACTCATGCTCGCAGAAGCCTCTGAAGAGAAGAAGGAAAGAATAGAACGGTAACACAGTACAATAGTACAAAGTATGAAAAGCTTTATGCCATTACCTATCCAATAACTTAAGGTGTGGAAGAGATAAGGATGTAATTGTACTATTCGTAAAGACTCTTTTTAAAATAGCCACCGACTCTATTTTTCTTGGCTATATAAAGAAAAGGATTTTATGCTTAAGTTGTTGTTGTTGTTGGTGTTCACGTTAAAAGATAAAATTCATTTTCTAGAACAAACCCAAAGTTATCAACCACTATAACAACAACAAGACCAATTGTTATCAAAATGATTCTCCAATCATTTTGTTAATGATTACAATGAAATAATTGATTCATAATGTGCACAATTCTATATACTGCATAAAGCTTGCTAAGCTGAAGAAGATAATGAAGAGGATCATGAATGTTCGAGTTACAAATCCACAACACAAATGTTATGCTCAAAAATGACCATTGAAGAAGATAGAACAAAGGTTTTTGTCCATAATGTACTAAGGTGAATCAAGATGAAAATTTTCTTCTCTGTTCTAAAATAAAATGTAATATTTTAGTGTGTATTAGGATCTTCTGATGTGCTTAATTATGTTTACATTCAACTTGTTTAGAAGCATTATAATTGTAAACAAAAGAATATGAAACAGTGGATTGATGATACCTTGAGAGACTGAGTGAAGGCATGATCTCAAGAAGATAATGGTTGCGGTCATTATGGGAAATCCTAACAGGAGATTCTGAAGAATTAGATTCTATTGGGTCAATGGTATTCATATCTCAAAGGGGACTGAGTGAAGGCCAGCCTTCTGAGATCACTGATGGATATCATTGGAAGGAAATCCTGATATAAGATTCTAGAGAATCGCATTCTGTTGGGTCAATGAAAGTTATATCCAGTTTGGATCCCTGAATGTTTGAGTGGATGTTAGTCACCGGCGATTTCCCGTGGGATTGTAATCATTTTGTTATAGTGGATTAAGTCCTTGAGTTCAAGGAGAAATCACCTTGGTAGGGTGGACTCGACTATCTTGGGGGTTTCTCAAGTGAA
The DNA here is from genome assembly GCA_948472305.1 of Vicia faba. NCBI lineage: Eukaryota > Viridiplantae > Streptophyta > Magnoliopsida > Fabales > Fabaceae > Vicia > Vicia faba. Next base: position 969,387,719 of record OX451740.1, read on the forward strand.
CCAGGATATACCAGTTGTTCTTTACTTTTGCTTATGCTTTAGAGTTTATGTATTATTAACTTTAATTAGAAGCACTACTTATAAGTAGCACTCAGAATCATTGTTCAACAAACAACACTTAGAAGCGAAAGTTATTCAAGAAAGGAAATCCCAATTCAAACCCCCCTTTCTTGCGTTTTCTTCACACCTTCAATTGGTATCAGAGCTTGGTTCTGTTATTGATGGATATCAAACACTTAACAGTGTCAGATAAAGATCCAAATGCTTAGTGAAGAAATACTCTAAGGTGATAGTTATTCAATTTTCAACTACTATCTAAAACCAGGAAATTGTAGAACTAGCTAACAAGAAAAGATTCATTAGATAAGAAGGTATATTTGTTGAATTCTTTTGATTAAGTTCCTTGAGAGTATGAGATGTTTTCAAGAAACGGATTAGTTCACCCTTGACTTTCTCATAAGATCTCATTAGGAATCTTTTCAAAAGAAGAAAAATTGTTTTCTTATGATACATAAGAACTTCATGAAGAAGTTGTCTATTCAAACAGACAGAAGATCTTATACAGAAGATCTAAACAGTGACTATGTTAAAAGAAGCTTTGCATAAGATCAGACATTGCTGATGAAAGAACGCGTAATGATTCATAAGAAATACTAAGAAATATATCTCTCAATAAATCTAAAATTAGAATTCAGAAGAATATTATTCTTCTCAAATCAGAAAACTGGGTATATTCAAAGAAATAAGAGGAATAAATATGAAGATAATTCAGAACCTCTGAAACATTTCTCTGAAGAAAGCATATAAAGAAAGAAGTTGATCAGAAATTATATCTAAGAGAAAGATTAAGTTAAATACAGATGGAAGATCTTCAAGAATGTGATAGTATCATTTCTCTCCTTCTCTTTATTCATTATACTTCTGCTAATTTTATTTTATAGACTCAGTTATCAAAGATGTTTCCATCAGAAATCTCTTTGATTAGATATAAACATTTTTGGTTGTACAAACTCTTAGGAGATCATACGTGTCACTTAGTTAGATGTTTTGATTAACGTGTGTAAGCCTTGGTTATACTTAATCATCGCACGCTACCTAAGTTAAATCATGAACAGTGTGTGATTTCTTGGAATTGACTTTGTCATAATTGTCTTTATTTATTATCTTACATACTGTGACTTTAAAAAATTGTTATTCCTTATTTTATTTGACATTTAAGTGTTATAATTGAAAATTTCATTTTTCTCTATATAACTCACTTCCTCAAAAAATTAGAAACCCTAAACCCCTATTATCCTTCAATTGCTTCTATGGATTCTCCGCAAACAATTTTCATGACCTCCAACATTCATTCATCTTCTTCATGATGACCAAATCTAAAAAAGAAGCAGTTAAGTTCGTAAAGGAATTTGATCAAGCATCAAAACCATCAGTTACTTTCGGATCGTCATCATCATCTACCTTCGCTCCATCAACTTAGTCGATTCCTCCTATAATTACATTTGTTTCTACTACCTCTTCTATAGAAATTAATAAGAATCACATCACTCAACAAACCTCTCAAGTTCATTGCATCATTCCTCCATAAGAACTTGATGTTCTTCGGGAATTTTTGGTTGATTTCAACAATTTAGCTGAGAATGGATTGACCTAAAAGAAGAATTAGAAGCTCAGGAATGGGAGAACTACTTTAACATGCTTCATGGTCCTATTTATGGAGATTTGAGACTTCTGGAAGAATGCTGATTGTGATGATCTGCATATTTTCTTCGATGTCATTGGATTAAGGATTGTCATAACTGAAAAATACGTTGCTGATATTCTAGGTTTGAAATTTACGGAAGGAAAATGTACATATAAAATGGAGAAGAAGTTTAAGAATACAAAGAATAAATTGAAGTTTGCAACAAAGTCACTAAATTGACTATTGTTTAAAAATTACTATGATGAAAAGATAAAATACAAGAGCAAGGATCTTCATCCAAATCTCATGTTTTGGCACAAGATCATTCTTTGTTGTATAAACCCTATACCTGCTTCAAACTCTTCTGGTTACTTCAACTTCAGTCATAATTTCATGGTGTATTACTTGCTAACCAAGCAGAAGATCAATCTTCCATATGTTTTCTTCAACTATCTGAAGGATATTGTTAAAAAGACGAGAATCAATGCAAATCCTAAGAAGAATATTCCTACCTATATCCCTTGTGGACGTCTTCTGATTGACATTCTTGTAGAAAGTGGGTTAGTAAAATCTCGAGTGGAAGAAGCAAATTACATAGAAGATTTGTCTCTCAGCATTGGAGAATCATTTACTGAACAAAACATAAGGAATATGCAAATGATTGAAAAGATTAAAGTTAAACTTCTGGGTCAACCGTTTTAAGCCACTACTTAAAGAAGGATTCCAGTTACTGATTATCCTCTTTTCTCCAAGATGGATAATATATTAAGTGTTGTTGTATGTGTTCGAATGATGGAAGAAGAAGGACATGATATGTCCAATTTTGATTACACTAAAATTTCTACTAAAGAAGTAGATTGTGGTGTAAGAAGAGGAAATAAAATATCAAACACTTCTGAACTGGAGAAGAAGAAGAAGAAGAAAGATAGACTTCTTCAAGAAACAATTTTGGGAACTACAATGTCTGAAACATCAAGTAAGACTGATACTTGAAAAGAGAAAAGAAAAGAGTTATCAAAGGTTTCTAAGCCAAAGAAAAAGAGTAAGAAGAAACAAATAATTGAATCCTCTGAACCTCAGGGTCTACCATCTGAATTTGGAAAATCATGTAAGTCTTCTTCTCTTCCTATTATTGTTTCCAACAATGCTCCTGAATGTGTTAATGCATCTTTAACAACTACAATCAACCACATACAATTCACATGTCATTTTCAAACCATATGTTTCTGCCCCACCATTCTCATCCATTTCAACAAATTCTACCAATTTGAACAAACCTACATTAGAAACATCAAATGAAATACCACCATTCTAAACATTGTTTAAATTCACATTCGCGAACCAAAACTCAAACATAAATGAATATATCACAGTCCATCTGACTCTCACCCTACACCCATACAAATCTCTGCTTATGATATATCAACTGCACCCTCTAATACTTTTTCACCCGAACCTTTTGTTATACCAGTTTCTGAATAATATATCTTTTCCAATCTTGATGATATGTTTGAACTACCATTTGAAACTACCAACTCTGAAGCCATTCCTTCTCAACTTGAACGTGTAATAATCATCTACAAATAAACCTTCCCAAAAACCCTTGAAGAATGCATTAACATGTTTGAAGGAAAGGTTAGGAATAGAGTATCTAAGCTACAAGATGAAGAATTCACCAGTTGTAAACCTCAGGATCTGAAAATTTCTTGGAATGTATTACAAAGATGGATGTCGTTAGAGTTAGTAAAACTGCAAAATGTTTTAGAGGCTACGATGGATGCAGAAGTTAAACTGGTCCAGGACAAGGTGGAACAGCTTAAAGCTTTTCAACTGTTTATTACTAAGCAAAGAGAAGCTGAAGAAATAAAGCTCGCCTTGCTGAAGTTGAAGCAGCAAAACTAAAAGTAGAAGAAGAAGCTAAATCTGCAGAGGAAGCTAGAAAAGCTTAAGAAGGCAGATTGGCTAAAGAGGCGGAAGAAGATGCTAAGGATAAATAAGATGCTCTAGTGGCTTTATCTTCTGAAGGGACGGGTGTGGGACACTTTGTATACTCATAAAAAGCAACCTATGGGACGTTTTAGCAATGTCGTTTAGCGACTAGATCGTTTACCGAAGGTAACGTGGAGGGTCATCGAGGGACTGCGATCTTTTATCGAGGGTCTTTGCTAAAACGCCCATGTTCGAGAGACATGACTATTTTTCCGATAGGCAACAAGTGAGATTACCCTAAGGGGTGCACGTGTCCAAAGTGTATTTGATTGCATGCATTTAGTCTTTGGTTTTTTGGTTGCCTATTTGTTGTTTTTATCTTGCCATATAAACCTAATTACTAGCAATATATGAAAGCAATAAAAGTGCGGAAAAGTAAAGTCCTACACTATTATATCATTAAGGGGATGGGGTGTACAAATTTACGAATGGGGATTGCAAGAAATTAATGTCCTAATTATCTATTACAACCATATTTAAATAATACACAAGAAATGTAAAATGGGTTTGTTTTGTTTAAGCAAAGAAGTTAGTTTACTTGAGAAAATATTTTGATCTTTTTTGTTCTAAAAGAAATAAAAAAAAAGCATGTGAATATGAGATATTTTTGGTGTTTTTTGTTATTAAAAGATAAAATAAGATAAATAAGAGAAAAAGGAGTCAAAATCAACACATTACTGAAACGAGAAGGAACAGAAGTTCTGACTCTGATACGCTGCAAGAGAGAAAATGTTAGTAGGAAAGTAGAGGGTCAGAAGTTCTGGGCCTGGGTACACCAAGTTCTGAGGTTGCTGGGAATAAAGGAAAACCTAGAAGTTCTAATTGTTGAAGGGGTTCAGAAGCTATAGTGTAGCTGGGAACCTAGAAGTTCTAATATCACTGGAAAATCAAAAGTTCTGGCTATTTGAGAGAGTGAGGTGATAATGCTGTTGGGTGAGATTGTCTAGAAGTTATGATTTAGGAATATTGTCTGACAGATGAATGGGTAAAAATGTCAATAAATGAACCTAAAAAGATGCTTCTGGGGTTAGAACCCGAGACCCTTAGTACTAATGTCTTATGCGCACTCTTTCTACCACTGGGGTGGCTGTACATCTGGTATTAGAAGTAAAAGCATAAACATGTATTACAAAGTAAACTCTGATGATAAATTCCATCTCTTTCTTCATGCTAATCAGAACATCTTCAACTTAGTCATTTCTTAACAGAACAGAAAACACAAACATAGTAATTATGAAAGGTTTCCATCATAGTTTCAGAAAGATAAAAAATGTCAAGACTGTAAATCAGTAACAAACATGTATATGCTAATCCTAGTTTCCTTAAGAAGTTCTAAACTGATGTTCTCCCTACTTAGGCAGATAGATATATGAAACCTTAGAATATGTACAGCATCAGAATCAGGATGTTTACACTGTATTTTGGACATGCAAGTTTAACAATGCCTAATTGATATGATGAGAGTCAGTAGAAGCTTACCTTGCAGCTGGAGAAAGTCCTGTGAACTGGAGCCTAGTTCTGACTGCTTGTAATGTTCTGATCACCTTCCTCACATGCTCAGCAGACTGGAACAACCTTTAACTTGGGTTACAAATGGCTGGAAAATTTAGAAGCTGCATGAATGATTTGGTCAAGAAACACTTGAGGGAAGTTTGAATCTGAATGCAAGAATAAAAAACTAGCAGGTTTTGTTTTTGTGTTTCCAATTTCGGATTCTTGGAATTTTTAGCAAGGTTTCAAAGCTTGTTCTTTTCAGTTTTTTGACCGTCCCCCTCACAGTTGCAAAGGAAGTTCAATTTATAGGCAATAATTTTGTAGCTTGGAGAAGTCAAAAGTACAAACATCATGCTAGCGTGCTGGCTTGTTCTTGAAGAAAGATAAACAAGTATGGTGGTTAGCAGCTTTTATCCGTGCCTAAGCTGGATTTGTGAGCATGAATTAAGGAAAAGTACCCTCAAAAGCAAAAGCAAAGCATGGGCCCAACATACTCTTGTACAAAAGTTTGCTTTTTCAAGGACAACAGTGTACTTCTACGTCACACGTGGGGAAATCCTTTGGATAAGAACTCCAAAGTCGTTGTGAGCATTAAATGATGATGAGATTTATCAGACCAGAAATCCTGCAATGTGAGATTATGCATCATAGCTTAATTCTGGGTCAGAAGTTCAGCATCAGCGTAACTTGGAACCAACATCCAACTTATGATCCTTTAATCTCTTTGCTCCAGCATGTTCTGAGCGAGTTCTCAGACTTTCCAGAAAGCTTATGACATGCTTTGTAAGCCCTCTTTGATTTACTCTTGCAACTTATGACTGAACCTACGTGAAAACTGGCCCAGAAGTTGTAAACAAATTCTGATTTGAAAATGCTCAGAATTTACTAAGTGTTTAAGTTTCAGGGATGTGACTTTGGGGATGTATAGATTGAAATCCCAGCATTTCTAGAAGAAGTTTCGTTCTGCAGTGTTTTAGGTCTCATTGTTGTCTAAAACTCTTGAGTTAGCAGTTCTTCCAGAATCATCTTGCATCATGGTGGAAATCTGGCTAGAAGTTCTGAGCTTGTCATATTTCTTAAACACTTAGAAAAATTCTAAGTATTTAGAATTTTGACTTTTCCATAGTAATTTTAACTTTTGAATTTTCTTAATGAAACAAACTTCATATTTCAACATGTCTTGATGAAATATGACTTTTGAAACTTGACTTTGATCCAAAAGTCAAAGTTTAACTTTTTAATATGTAAATGACTATTTTGCCCTTGTGAATAACTTTCTTGGGACATTTGTGATTCAAGGCTTGGAATTGGATGGAAGCAAAACTGAGGGTCCAAGATGATCCTTTGATAAATGTGAGGGTAAATTTTGGGGTATAACAGCTGCCCTTGTTCAATCTTTTTGCGCTTGAAGAGTTAGATTGGCGAATCTGTCATTCATGACTTGAAGGTGGAAGATGATTGAACACTAGAGTGCCCATAAATTTTCACTTGATGATGTCATGATTGATTGTGTAGGGAATGGGCTTAACAAATGCCATCTGAAGGTGATTGTTGATGGAAATTAGACTAAGTCTAATCTTGATTTCAACTGGAAAAGAATCAGAATAAATCTTGGAATGACTTATCTGAACCAGAAGAAATGCCTACCAGAAAGAATCAGGATAAACTGTTGAGAGATTTAAACTAAACCAGTAGAGGTTTGGAGAAGAATCAGAATAAATCTTGGAACGAATTATCTGAACCAGGGAAAGATCTCTGCGGGAAAGAATCAGGATATACCGTTGGGAGATGTAAACTAAACCAGCAATGGTCTGGAGAAGATTCAGAATAAATCTTGGAATGACTTATCTGAACAAGACAAGATGTCTGCGGGAAAGAATCAGGATAAACCGTTGAGAGATTTAAACTGAACCATCAGTGGTCTGGAGAAGAATCAGAATAAATCTTGGAACGACTTATCTGAACCAGAGAAGATGTTTACGGGAAAGAATCAGGATAAACCGTTGAGAGATTTAAGCTGAACCAGCAGTGGTCTGGAGAAGAATCAGAATTAATCTTGGAGCGACTTATCTGAACCAGAGGAGATGTCTGCGGGAAAGAATCAGGATAAACCGTTGAGAGATTTATACTAAACCAGCAGTGGTTTGGAGAAGAATCAGAATAAATCTTGGAGCGACTTATCTGAACCAGAGGAGATGTCTGCGGGAAAGAATCAGGATAAACCATTGAGAGATTTAAACTGAACCAACAGTGTTCTGGAGAAGAATCAGAATATTGGAGCGACTTATATGAACCAGAGGAGATGTCTGCGGGAAAGAATCAGGATAAACCGTTGAGAGATTTAAATTGAACCAACAGAAGTCTGGAGGAAGTATCTGTCATACAGATAGTCACCCCGTCTTGATTCGGGAATTTACAATTGATTTGTTCATAGATATTTTCCTAGTCTTGTTGGCAATAACTTTCTGTTGGTTTGATCCTTCCTGAAAAAGGTGAAGGATTAGTTGTATGTAATGCTATGATGTATGAAATGCATAGTGCAATGATATTATGATATATGCATTTGTGTCATTGATACTCATAATGCCTGGATGTGATATATGCGAATGCAAGCTATTCTGCTGCAGTGTTGTCGGATTGGGAAAATAAATCCCTGACTGCTGCTGAGGATGAGGAGTGTAAGTCTTCATGTTCTGTTTGAAGTTGTAGTGTTGATGGATGGGTTTCCATAACCAGAGAAATAAACTCTACCGTGGAAGAGAAACATCGTGTATTGCTTGTAGGCCTTTGAAATCCTGCTGAGAAATCCTGAGAAACTGATTGGCTTTTGCTGGAGGATCTTTGAGGTGGCAACTGGAAGTTTTGCCCCCTCGAGGATATGATAAAGATCCTGTAACAGGATTATTGTGCTTCTGCCTCTGCTGGAGAAAGTACCTGTGAGGATTTCATGTAATGGCCCACAGATGTTGTCTTATTTCTTAAAGTCATTAGTAATTGTCTTTCTGGTTTAGTTTCCCTTTTTTATGAGTTCATTTATGAATAGTAATTACATTTAAATGTATATGCTCAAAAATAAATGTTGGACGTTTTCTTAAACAAAACAAGAACATTAGAAGAAGAAACATATAGTTTTTTCACTTTCAAAGGAGTATCTTTGTATTAACTTGAATAAGTGTTTGTACAAAGAGACGAACATCCTAGTAAGAGAATGTCGTCGGAAAAAAAATGAAAATTGATACAAAGGAAAAAGCAACTATGTGAAATAATCCCATGGGGTTCCCATTCTGCTATAGCCTTCATGTCTCTGAGTGTCTCGTCCATTTATTGATTTATACGAAGCTGATTGGATTGATTAATACCGTTTGAGTTTGACGATTGATGATGGAGATTGGTTGTAAGATAGTCTAACGGGACATAGTCATACGCTTTGAATACCTAACTTTTTCCTGGACCGCCCTTTCGGGTTTTCAGTCCACTAGGATACCCTTTTTTGCCCAATCCGCCCTTTCAGGTTTTCAGCTTGCCGGGTGTATAGATTTTTTTGTATTTTATCCCTAATTTTTGCTCGAACCCTTTTGGTTCGCTGGGATACCCTAATTTTTCCTAAACCAGTCGACCTAACGGGTCTTTGTTCATGCGTAGTATCTTTTAACTATGTCCGTGTTTACAGGGTGTGGAAGATCCTCGCTGTCCATAATGGTTAAGATCATTGCCCCACCAGAAAATATGCTCTTGATCATAAATGGTCCTTCGTATGTAAGAGTCAAGTTTCCCATGGGATCACCTTGTGGCAATATGATACGCTTGATTACCAAGTAACCAACCTGATATACATGACGTCTGACCTTCTTGTTAAAAGCTTTGATCATACATTTTTGGTACATCTGGCCATGAAGATAGCCGTAAGCCTCTTCTCATCAATCAAGTTTAGCTGGTCAAGTCGAGTTTGAATGCATTCAACTTCATTCATCCCTGCATCTTTTATGGTTCTCAGAGAAGGTATTTGGACTTTAATTGGTAGGATAACATCCATATCGTATACCAAAGAGAAAGGAGTTACCCATGTCGATGTGCGTGTCATGGTACGATAACCGTGGAGAGCGAATAGTAACATCTCATGCCAGTCCTTGTATGTTACTGTCATTTTTTGTATGATCTTCTTGATGTTTTTATTAGCGACTTATACGACGCCATTCATCTTCGGCCAGTAAGGGGAAGAGTTATGATGCTGGATCTTGAATTATGCGCATAGTATAGTGATCATAGTATTGTTGAGATTTGTACCATTATTTATGATGATTCTTTCCGAAATATCGTATCGACAGATAAGATTCTGCTTGATGAATCGGGCCACAACATTCTTGGTGACAGAAGCAAAGGATGCTGCCTCAACCCATTTCGTGAAGTAGTCAATGGAAACCAAGATGAAGCGGTGTCCATTAGAAGCTGTAGGTTTGACTTCTCCAATCATGTTGATGCCCTACATTGCGAATGGCCAGCGAGCAATCAGGACTTTTAGAGGAACTGGAGGCACATGTACTTTGTCAGTATAGATCTGACACTTGTGACAAGTTCGTGAATGCTGATGACAATCTGCTTCCATGGTAGACCAGTAGTACCCTTCCCGTAGGATCTTTTTGGCCATCGTGTGCCTACTAGAATGGGTGCCAAAAGTTCCTTCGTGTAGATCAGCCAAGATCTTGTCTGCCTCACTCTTGTCTATGCGTCGAAGCAAAGTTGAGTCGTGGTTGCGTTTGTAGAGAGTGTCATTACTGAGGAAGAACATAGCAGATAATCTTCTCAGGAATTTCTTGTCATTGACTGAAGCTCCCTCAGGATACTCGTGGGCCTCGAGATATCTCTTAATTTCATGGAACTAAGGCTTGTACACTACTTCATCAGTATCGACCACGTGACAGTAAGCTGGTTCGTCCATTCTCTCGATGGTGATCTGAGGAGCCTCATTATCCCAATTGATTTTGAACATGGATGACATACTTGTCAGCGCGTCTGCTAGTTGATTTTCCTCTCGTTGAAAATGATCAAAGGTAATTTCTTCAAAATGCGGGATCAATGTCAACACATGTTCTTTGCAGGGGATGAGATTAGGGTGCCTCGTGTCCCATTCTCCTTTGATCTGACTGATGACTAAGGCTGAATCTCCATATACACTTAAGGACTTGATTCCCAAATCTATGGCAGCTTTGAGACCCAAAATATATGCTTCATACTCTTCCATATTATTGGTATAGTTTAAACACAATCTAGCGGTGAAGGGAGTATGACACCCTTCAGGAGATATGATCACAGCGCATATGCCATTGCCGAGTGCGTTTGAAGCTCCGTCAAAAACCAAGGTCCATTGGGATCCTTGTTCAGGTCCGTGATGTGGTCTTAGTTCTTCATAATTGTCTAACATCATGATGTCTTCATCTGGGAAATCGAACTTCATGGACTGATAGTCATCCACAGCCTGATGAGTAAGGTGATAAGATAATACACTTCCCTTTATGGCTTTCTGGGTAGTCTATTAAATGTCATATTCGGTCAGGACCATCTGCCATCTTGCTATTCTCCCAGAGATGGTGGGCTTCTCGAATATGTATTTAATTGGATCCATCTTGGATATCAATAAGGTAGTATGGGTCAACATATACTGTCTTAGCCGATGAGCAGCCCATGTCAGAGCGCAGCAAGTTTTCTCGAGCAGTGAATATCTTGTTTCACAGTCGGTAAACTTTTTGCTCAGGTAGTATACTGCATGCTCTTTTTGGCCAGACTCGTCATGCTGCCCCAGCACACACCCCATTGAATTTTCCAAGACAGTTAGCTACATGATCAAAGGTCTTCCCTCGATTGGCGGCATCAAAACGAGAGGATTTTGAGTATATTCTTTGATCCTGTCGAAGGCAACCTGGCAATCGTCATTCCATTCCAATACTGGATCTTTCTTCAGTAATATGAAGATTGGTTCACAAGTAACGGTTAGGTGGGAAATGAATCGGGCGATATAGTTCAGTCGTCCTAAGAATCCCCTAACTTCCTTCTTAGTGCGGGGAGCAGGAATTTCATATATTGCCTTTACCTTTGCAGGGTCCACTTTGATACCTTTTCCGCTGACAACGAAACCTAAGAGTTTACCGGACCTTACTCCAAAAATGCATTTATTTGGATTCACCCTTAGCTTGTATTTCTTTAGTCTTTCAAACAGTTTCTGCAGATGGTCCAGATGCTTCTCTTCAGTTTGAGATCTGGCTATCATGTCATCCACATAGACCTCTATTTCGTGATGGAACATGTCGTGAAATAGAGCTACCATGGCACGCTGATAGGTTTCCCCAGTGTTCTTCAACCCAAATGGCATAACCTTGTAACAGAATTTACCCCACTGTGTGACGAAGGTCGTTTTTTCCATGTCCTCAAGTGCCATTTTGATCTGGTTGTATCTGGAGAAACCGTCCATGAAAGAAAATAATTTATGATGTGCGGTGTTGTTAACCAGAATATCGATGTGGGGAAGAGGGAAGTCATCCTTGGGACTTGCCCTATTTAGGTCTCTGTAGTCCATGCACATACATACCTTTCCGTTCTTTTTAGGAACTGGAATAACATTGGCGACCCATTATGGATAGGAGATGACAACTAAGAATCCGGCATTGAACTGCTTCATGACTTCAGTCTTGATTTTCTGACATTTCTGGCCTCATGCGGTGGACTTTCTGTTTTACCGGAGGGAAGTATTTTTTGTCGCCATACGATGGACCACGATGTCGGTGTCGAGCCCTGGCATGTCTTCATATGACCAAGCAAAAACCTCAACATAGTCATGTAGTAACTGAGTTAAGCGCTTCTTGACGCAAGGCTGCAGGTTGGCACCTACTTTGACTTCTTTTTTGTCCTCTTCAGTACCTAAGTTAATTGTTTTCATTGGCTCTTCATAGGGCTGTATGGTCCTTTCTTCTTGTTGCAATAACCTGGCTAGTTCCCCTGGTACCTCATAATCTTCCTCACCTTAGTCTTTGGCCTGGTAGATTGGATTTTCAAAGTCATGATAGGCCATAGCAGAATCTTTACCCATGGGATCCTGAGATATGTGGATCTTCATTTTGATATGTGGGTGCGTGTAAGAGCATAACTATCTTTGAAAAACGATAAAAGTTAAAAAAAAAAGAGAAAAACAATGAGCGTAAAAAGTTGCATGCAAAAACATCCATAATTTAATGATGACATATGAAGATGAAGTAAAACCCTCACAAATGGACCTTTGTGTCTCGGGTAAGACACAAAGTTTTAAAATCTAAATTGTTTGATTATTACAAATGTGAAGAAAATAGAAAGATAATTACTCTTGAAGAAAAGTAATAGGGACAAAATCTTTGGCTTCCTAGTTGTTGAGTCCTCCGCTGACAGTTGGGGAGATCCACTCGTCCAGGTCGCAGTTACCGTCACTGTCTTCCACCGCGTAGTCTCCCTAATTGCTGATACACAAAGGTGGCCCCCCCCGGCGCGAGTTTGTCGAATAGCCTTTTGTGCCTCCGAGGTGAAGCGAAAACCAAATTTATTGGATTTGTAAGGAATATCCGGGAGCTGACCCCAGATAATGCATTCACCTTCTTTAATTGTTTCTCTAGCATCCTTCAACAAGGCCATTTTCAACGGTGGTCTGGTATCTTTTGGAGTTTTGGTAGCAGTCTTGGCTGTCGCAACTGTTTATGGGACCTCCTTGAAATGTTGACACGGAGTTTCGGTGAACACACCATCCATTTCCACGTACCTGAAAGAGTTCAGGTGACTGACCATATATTCCTGCTCCCTGTAAACAGTGATGATCTTTCCCTTGATCGGGTATTTCAACATATGATGTAACGTAGAGTTGACGGCACCAGCGCCATGGATCCAAGGTCGGCCTAACAGACATAAATAGGAAGGACAGATATCCATTACATAGAAAGTTGAATCAAAGGTATGAGAACCAATTTTAATGGGCATGTCCACCTCCGCGTGCACCATTTTCTTCGAACCATCGAAGGCCCTGACCACTATGTTGCTGGGCTTCAAGGTCAAACCTTCACAATCTATCCTATCTAGAGCCTTCTTGGGCAGCACATTCAATGATGAACCAGTATCTACCAGGACATGGGCCAAAGTAGTGCCCTGACACTCGACAGAAATATGCAGCGCATCATTGTTTTTGTTCCCTCTGGGTGTCAAATCAGCATCAGAAAAGCCCATACCATTATCCGCTGTCAGACTAGCCACACAATCTTCGAATTGATCAGTAGAGGTTTCCTGTGGCACATGGGCGGTTTTAAGAAATTTCACCAAAGCCTTCGCATGAGCTTTGAAGCATAATAGTAAAGCTAGCATAGACATCTTTGAAGGGGTATGCCCTAGCTGTTCGACCACATTGTAGTCGCTTCTCTTTATAATTTTAAAAATTTCTTCCATCTCCTTCTTGGAAACCTCCGGGATAGATATTGGCTGTGCCTTCGTCTGGACAGGCTCAACCAAAATGTATTTTCCCCGAGTCTCGGTCGACTCGGTAATAGGCGTGTCAGTAGGGATAATCACAGGAACTGTAGTAGTAGTATCAGTGGGAACAAAAGCAAGAATGATCACAGGACCAATGACAACTTTCGGAGGAGAAATCTCAGGGGAGAACACTCTTCCACTTCTGGTTATTTTGCTGGTTCCCAGAAAGTTTTGCAATCTCAGGGTCAACCTTCTCAAAAATTGAGTCTTCATCAGCCATCCTATCCTGCTTGACGCCGTGGTAGTAGACGTCACCCCCATAGTTCCAGGGAACAGTTTTATCTGAGGATTATGGGATTGGCCCTGGCATAGTAATTATCAGTGGAGTCACCTTCGAAACGGATGTAATCTTGACGGGTCTTTTGGTGGAGACCCTGGGAGGATTGGCGTAAATGGTTATTATTGAAACATCCATGTAAGAAATGGTTGGAATGAGAGTATTTTCAAACAAGATCTATTTGTCATTCATCAGGCGCTGGACACCTGTCTTCAATAAAGGACAACCAGTCGGTAGAGATGAGCAAAGGTGGCAACCTTCGCCACAACCCAGAAATAAACCGGCTTTCAACATGTCCATCTTGATAATCAAGAGAGGAGTAACAAGTTCATCAACAATAGTAACAAATACATCATCTTCAATGGCGTTAATGCTACAGTCGTGCTTGGGCATAGGAGCAGTGATAACATTTGGGATCTCGGGGGCGTCAAATTAAATTTCCTTTTCCTCGAGAAGGTCTTTCACCTTATTTTTCAAAGCCCAGTAGTCGTTTGTATCATGACCTGGACTTTCTGAATGGTAAGCACAACGAGCATTTGGGTTGTAACGGGGAGAGGAAGTGTTGGCATTCTTCGGAGCTTCCCGCAAGGTTACCAGGTTAGATCTCAACAAATATGGAAAAACTTGAGACAACATCATATTTATCTGGGTAAACTGTCTTAACGGTCTTTCTGTTCTCGGCTGATTATTCCTTTATTAAGTAGGTGTAGGCTTAGAGATCATGACAGCCCCTACCGCTGGACGGTGTTCAGTTTTGTCCCGAGTCCTTTGATGGTACACAACACCAACCTCTTCCTTCCTAGCAAATGGTTTTTCAACGCGCTCGAGGATGCATCTTTTTGAATTTTTCCACTTCTTATACCCGCCTCTACTCGTTCGCCAGTCATGATTAATTCACTAAATCCAGCCGAGGAGCTTCCAATCGGGTGTTTGAAGAAAGGGCCAGATAGCGTGCCTAAGAACATATCCACTAATTCCCTATCAAATAGAGGGGGTTGGACTCTTCCCGTGAGATTCCACCACTTTTGAGCATAGGTTTTGAAACCTTCATGTGTACCCATGTACATGCCTTGAAACTGTGTCTAAGTTGGAGCTAAGTCAGCATTATACTGGTATTGTTTGTAAAAGGCGGCAACCAAGTCTTCCCAATTGCGAACATTAGTTCCTTCCAACTGATAGAACCAATCCAATTGTGTCCCTGACAATCTTTCTTGGAAGAAATGTACCCATAGATCCCTATCGGCTGTATGGGGTTGAATTTTCCTGACGTATGACCTTAAATGTAACTTTGGGAAAGAGACACCGTCATATTTAATGAAAGTGGGGACTTTGAATTTATGTGGTATGACAACCCCTGATACAAGTCCTAACTCTTCAAAATCAAATCTGGGTACCCTCTAGATCTCCATAGCATTTAAGCGATCTTTCAATTGTTTGTATTTGTCGTCAGCTGGAGGATACTGCTCTTCAGAGTAATCAACCTATTCTTCCTCTTCAGATTCTGGATGGTCAGTCACTTCCTTGTTTTTCCCTTCTTGATTGTCCCCTTCACCCGATGATGTTGCAAAGTCCATGGTCCGTCTAGCTGGTCCTTGGAACCTTCTTCCTAGATTCAAAACACCGGCGGACTTCTTTGCTTTTTCTTCTTTTCTTTGCTCAGCATAGTTTTCAACTCCTCTTGTCCTTTTTCTAGAGTCAAGAACATTTGTTGAAACTTAGAGTTCTGCGCCTGAAGATATTTTACTGTCTGTTCAATATCCATTTCACTGAAATAAACAGTAGAAAGATAAGGAGACATGTTGTAAGAAACGTGTTTGTGTTATGATGAATGACGTTGCATATGCAAATGATTTCAGGGAATTTAGGGATTTAAATTTACTTTAGACAAAAAAGGAACACACGTTATATTAATAAATCCAAGTGTGAGTACATCACGCCTCCTTGGGCTTACAATAAAAAACTCCTAAGATAACAAGGTTGAACGCATTCTATTTAGTGCTATGTAGGCGTTCAGATTTCACTGCTCATAAAGCTGCTTGGTGAGTTCCATAACTTTCCTCTCACTGGTGTAGAATGGGGATTCGAAAGTATCCCTTTCTTATTTAAGCTAGATCCAAGATTTTTGTAGCTCCTCAAAATCAGTTGGCATATCAGGATGAGGAACAACGTAAGGAGTGTCTCCCTCAGCAACTGGCTCCATAATCACAGGTAAGATAGCGGGGTAAGAGATCATAAGACATTGAGCACTAGCTCGCACCCATTTGAGGTAAGGCTCAAGAGGGATGGAATTCTTGTGCACATGTGTCTTGCTGTGAACTCTGTTTATCATGCCCCAAGCTCGAACGAACCTTTTCCGATAACCCTGAACATCATTCTCATAGTCAAAGACGATTCCTTGGACGAGTGCATCTTGAGGACCATCCTTTCTAGCATAACCAAACTGTCGCAATGCTAAACAAGGATTATAAGTGATTCCCCCCTAATTCCTAAGAGAGGGACATTAGGGAATTCCCCATAGCGATCAATGATGGTAACATCCTCCAAGGATCATGAAGACCAATGAATATTTGAATGTGTAAGGGACATCAGCCTACGAGACCATTTCAAACCCTGCTTATTCTTCAAAGTAGGCCGAGGTAGGTGCAGAATAAACCACCTAGCTAACAGAGGAGTGCAACACAAAAGGGTCCCTCTTCTCCTTAGAGTGCGTGTATACAGAGAGTGTAGAATATCCCTAAGTAAGGTAGGCACCAGATTATGTGACAGAAAAACCTTAACTATATTCATATCTATGAGTTGGTCCTTGTTAGGGAAAAGTACCATCCCATAGATGAGAAGGGCCAACACCTACTCAAAAGCTTGTAAATCCAGGTTATCCCAAAAATAGTGGGCTCTCTCGAATAGATACTTAGCTGGAAATCCTTGGAAACCTCTTCTAATTTCCTAATTTGCCACTACGTCAGACCATTCTAAAGACAGAGCTTGAGAAATATCTCCAGGCTTTGGGTCTCTTTCCATACCGTTGAATGGTAGCTGATTAAGGATAGGTATCCCCAATAACTGAGAAAACTCCTCCATAGTAGGCACTAGCTGGTAATCAGGAAAAGTGAAGCAGTGGTACATCGGGTCAAAGAACTGAAAGAGCACCTTTAACAATTCTTTATCAGGGGTGAAAGTGACCAAGTTTGGAAGTCGACCATGTTTTTCAGTGAAGGGAGCGCTTTCAGGAATCCTTGATGCTAACTCCTTGAGTTGAGGATGTACTTTCACAAGGTTGATTTGGATAGTGTTCCTGCGAGTGGATGTCATGTCCTACAAAACAAATGCAAAGATAAACCCTAAAAAATCCTTGAAATGGTTAGTATTATATGCCATGTCATGATGTCATGATTATGCTAAGAAATCACAAATATATCAAGCATAAGCAAATCACACAAGAGACCTTAGGTTTAAGGCTTGCATGGATTTTAAGGTAGTACTGTCTTGAAGTTGGATTGGTTCAACCTGTCCCATAAATAGTAACCGGGTTCTAAGGGATCTTGACCTTTCCCACAAGCTTCGTTCGATAGGCGATTGACTCGCAACCAAACAAAACTAAGGAGTCAAGTCTCAATGAGTGTAGCATCGAGTATCTGCCGACCTTGGGAATACACCAAAGACAGCCATTTCGCTATGTCCTAATGGCCAAGTTGTTCATTTATAGGTTCTACGGTTAGTTTCCGCTTTATGACACCACGCAGCGGCCTCGTATTCTCCTTGATTAACTCAAAGGCTACCGGTACCAACCAAAGTGTCGCATAAACGTAGCCATCGCTTCAACCGTGTCGGTATACCCCGTACAATTTCCACGGTCTATTGCTACTTACCTAAAAGGTTTTCCCCAGATCCGGGTGGAGGATCAAAACAGACCCAAGCAAGGAACCAGAATGTAGAGCATGTAAGTCAAACAAGAAAAGCAATTAAATGTGATCTAGCCCTAAGGTAACCCCACTTTTAAGTGACTATCCCCAACAGAGTCGCCAGTTCTGTGGTACGATGGGAGAATTGACTTTGGTGTTTTGCGTTTGATCACAAATGTCGCGGATAGCAAGAGTTGCCACCGACTTTTCTTTTATCCAAAAGGAAAGGCTGAAAAGAACAGGAAAGACCTTTAGAGATGTTTTCTGAGTTCGGGGGGTAGATTATGAAAAGGGAAGGTATTAGCACTCTTTCCATCCGTAGTTATTTATGGTATCTTAGTTGTTTGCTAGATCACTTGCTTTTGTTTGAATGTGTACTTGTGGTGTGGGTTTTGTAAGTATTTTAAAAATGTCTTTGTAATGGTTCTCGTTCCTATAAGAACACGTACAAAGTGTTGTTTCAAAAATAGTTCAAAGAGGTGTTTGTGGAATGTGTTTTTGAAAGTGATTTTAAAAATGTGTCTTCTTTGTAATGGCTCTCATTTCTATAAGAACGCGTACAAAGTGTTATCTTTTGAAAATGTTTCAAAGAGGCGTTGGTGTATAAAATGTTTTTGTTGTGAGCAAGCGAGCAACTAGGAGAGAATCTACCTACTCAAAAGGTCTTAAATGTTCTTTTCATCCTCCTTTAGATGTTGTTATCTTACCATTGTTTTGGTAAGAAGCCCCGTTGTTGGATGTGAAGGGACGGGTGTGGGACGTTTTGTATAGTCATAGAAGGAAACATATGGAATGTTTTAGAAATGTCATTTAGGGACTAGATTGTTTACCGAAGGCAACATCGAGGGTCATCGAGGGACTACGATCTTTTATCGAGGGTCTTTGCTAAAACGCCCATGTTAGAGGGGCATGACTATTTTTCCGATAGGCAACAAGTGAGATTACCCTAAGGGGTGCACGTGTGCAAAATTTATTTGATTGCATGCATTTAGTCTTTGGTTTTATGGTTGTCTATTTGTTGTTTTTATCTTGCCATATACACCTAATTACTAGAAATGTATGAAAGCAATAAAAGTGCGGAAAAGTAAAGTCCTACACTATTACATTATTAAGGGGATGGGGTGTACAAATTTACGAATGGGGATTGCAAGAAATTAATGTCCTAATTATCTATTACAACCATATTGAAATAATACAAGAAATGTAAAATGGGTTTGTTTTGTTTAAGCAAAGAAGTCAGTTTACTTGAGAAAATATTTTGATCTTTTTGTTCAAAAATAAATAAAATAAAGCATGTGAATATGAGATATTTTTTATGTTTTTGGTTATTAAAAGCTAAAATAAGATAAATAAGAGAAAAAGGAGTCAGAATCAACACATTGCTGAAACGAGAAGGAACAAAAGTTATGACTCTGATACGCTGCAAGAGAGAAAATGTTAGTAGGAAAGTAGAGGGTCGGAAGTTCTGGGCCTGGGTATACCAAGTTCTGAGGTTGCTGAGAATAAAGGAAAACCTAGAAGTTCTGATTGTTGAAGGGGTTCAGAAGCTATAGTGTAGCTGGGAACCTAGAAGTTCTAATGTCACTGGAAAATCAGAAGTTCTGGCTATTTGAGAGAGTGAGGTGATAATGTTGTTGGGTGAGATTGTCTAGAAGTTCTGATTTAGGAATATTGTCTGACAGATGAAAGGGTAAAAATGTCAATAAATGAACCTAAAAAGATGCTTCTGGGGTTAGAACCCGGGACCCTTAGTACTAATGTCTTATGCACACTCTTTCTACCACTGGGGTGGCTGTACATCTCGTATTAGAAGTAAAAGCATAAACATGTATTACAAAGTAAACTTTGATGATAAATTCCATCTCTTTCTTCATGCTAATCAGAACATCTTCAACTTAGTCATTTCTCAACAGAATAGAAAACACAAACATAGCAATTATGGCAGGTTTCCATCATGGTTTCAGAAACATAAAAAATGTGAAGACTGTAAATCAGAAACAAACATGTATATGCTAATCCTAGTTTCCTTAAGAAGTTCTGAACTGATGTTCTCCCAACATAGGCAGATAAATACATGAAACCTCTGAATATGTACAGCATTAGAATCAAGATGTCTACACTATATTTTGGACATGCCAGTTTAACAATGGTTGAGTGATATGATGAGAGTCAGCAGAAGCTTACCTTGCAGCTGGAGAATGTCCTGTGAACTGGAGCCTGGTTCTGACTGCTTGTAATGTTCTGAACAGCTTCCTCATGTGCTCAGTAGACTGGAACAACCTTTAACTTGGGTTACAAATGAATGGAAAATTTAGAAGTTGTATGAATAATTTGGTCAAGAAACACTTGAGGGAAGTTGGAGTTTAAATGCAAGAATAAAAAACTAGCAGGTTTTGTATTTGTGTTTGCAGTTTCGGATTCCTGGAATTTTTAGCAAGGTTTAAAACCTTCTTATTTTTAGTTATTTCGACCGTCCCCCTCACAGTTGCAAATGAAGTTCAATTTATAGGCAAGAATTTTGTAGCTTGGAGATGTCAAAAGTACCAACATCATGCTAGCGTGTTGGCTTGTTCTTGAAGAAAGATAAACAAGTATGGTGGTTAGCAGCTTTTAGCCGTACCCTCAAAAGTAAAAGCAAAGCATGGGCCCAACACACTCTTGTACAAAAGTTTGCTTTTTCAAGGACAACAATGTACTTCTATGTCACACATGGGGAAATCCTTTGGATAAAAACTCAAAAGTGGTTGTGAGAATTAAATGATGATGAGATTTATCAAACCAGAAATCCTGCAATGTAAGATTATGCATCATAGCTTAATCCTGGGTCAGAAGTTCAACATCAGCTCAACTTAGAACCAACATCCAACTTCTGATCCTTTAATCTCTTTGCTCCAGCATGTTCTGAGCGAGTTCTCAGACTTTCCAGAAAGCTTATGACATGCTTTGTAAGCCCTCTTTGAATTACTCTTGCAACTTCTGACTGAACCTATGTGAAAACTAGCCCAGAAGTTTTAAACAAATTCTAATTTGAAAATACTAAAAATTTGCTAACTGTTTAAGTTTCAGGGACGTGACTTTGCGGATGTATAGCTTGAAATCCCAACATTTATAGAAGAAGTTCCATTATGCAGTGTTTTAGGTCTCATTGAGGTCTAAATCTCTTGAGTTAGAAGTTCTTCCAGAATCAGCTTGCATCATGGTGGAAATCTGGCCAGAAGTTCTGAGCTTGTCAAATTTCTTAAACACTTAGAAAAATTCTAAGTATTTAGAATTTTGACTTTTGAATTTTCTTAATGAAACAAACTTCATATTTCAACATGTCTTGATGAAATATGACTCTTGAAACTTGACTTTGATCCAAAAGTCAAAGTTTAACTTTTTAATATGTAAATGACCATTTTGCCCCTGTGAATGACTTTCTTGGGACATTTGTGATTCAAGGCTTGGAATTGGATGGAAGCAAACCTGAGGGTCCAAGATGATCCTTTGAGAAATGAGAGAGAAAATTTTCGGGTATAACAGATTGTATGAACAATTTTGATACTCTAATGTTGGTAATTGTTGAGTACTTAACAAACAGGTTCTGCTTCTGATGAATGGTGTGGCCAAGACATTAGAAGAGAATTAATTATGCTTCTATGCTACACAAGTTTTGTTGAATAGTAGCAAGAATATCCATATAGCTCTAAATTGTAGGCTCTTATGTTTGTCTAAATAATCTTGTCAAAAGATTTGAAGACAGAAGTTTATACTTACGTTCAAATACTGAAGACTCATGCTTCTAAAGACAACATGTTCTAAAGAAACCAGACAGAAGATCTGAAGACAAAAGTTTCTACTTAAATCCAAATGCTAAAGACTCAAGTTTATAAAGACTTTGTGTTTCAAATAAACATAGTTAGAAGATCTGAAGACAAAGCCTCTACTGAAGTCCAGATGCTGAAAACTTAGTTTCTAAAAAGACAACTTGTTTCAAGAAGAGAAAGTTAAAAGATCTGAAGAAAAATTTTCTACTGAAGTCAAGATGTTGAGAACTCGTGTTTCTAATAACAAGGTTCTTTAGTGGATTCTTAAAGACCAGGTGCTAAATATTCTAAAGACAGAAGATTCCAAATAATTGAAGTTATAGAAGATCCAGGATTCTATACAATGGATTCTTAAGACCTAGTGTTGAAGACTCTAAAGACGTAGTTCTTAAGACTCTGAAGACTTGAATCTCTTCTGATCCAAGGTTCTCTACAATGGGTTCTCACGACGAAGTGATGAAGACTCTGAAGACGCAATTATGAAGAATTGAAGTTCTGATAACCTTTTGTTATGTTCCAACTTATAAACTCATGCTCGCAGAAGCCTCTAAAGTGTAGAAGGAAAGGATATAACGGTAACACAGTACAATAGTACAAAGTATGAAAATATTTATGCCACTACCTCTCCACTAACTTAAAGTATGGAAGAGATAAGGATGTAGTTGTACTATTTGTAACGACTCTTTTTCAAACAGCCAACAACTCTATTTTGCTTGGCTATATAAAGAAAAGGATCGTATGCTTAAGTTATTGTTGTTATTGGTGTTCAATATTAAAAGATAACATTCATTTGATGGAACACAACCAAAGTTATCAATCACTATAAAAACAACAAGACCAACTGTTATCAAAATGATTCTCCAATCATTTTGTTAATGATTACAGTGAAATCATTAATTAAAAATATGCGCAATTCTATATTCTGCATAAAGCTTGCTAAGCTGTAGAAGATAATTAACATGATCATGAATGTTCAAGTTACAAATCCACAACACAAATGTTGTGCTCAGAAGTGATCATTGAAGAAGATAGAATAAGGGTTGTTGTCTAGAATGTTCTAAGGTGAATCAAGATGAAGAAGTTCTTCTCTATGCTACAATGAGATCAACAAAGCTTTCAGAAGCTTTTGAAGAAGAAGACTTCAGCAATTCAAGTGCTTTGAGTTGTTTTCAGTTAAGATGCTACTTGAAGAAAAGAAGACCACACATTAGAGCTAAAATAAAATGTAATATTTTTAGTGTCTATTAGGATCTTCTGATGTGCTTAATTCTGTTAAAATTCAGATTTTGTAGAAGCATTATAATTTTAAACAAAAGAATATCAAATAGTTGTTTTAGGATACCTTGAGAGACTGAGTGAAGGTCTGATCTCAAGAAGATAATGGTTGCGGTCATTATGGGAAATCCTAACAGGAGATTCTGAAGAATTGGATTCTTTGGGACAATGGTAGTCATATCTCAAAGGGGAATGAGTGAAGGTCAGCCTTCTGAGATCACTGATGGATATCATTGGAAGTAAATCCTTATAGAAGATTCTGGAGTATCGGATTTGGTTGGGTCAATAAACGTCATATCCAGTTTGGATCCATGAATATTTTATTGGATGTTAGTCACCAGAGGTTGCCTGTGCGATTGCAATCAGTTTGGTTATAATGGATTAAGTCCTTGAGTTCAAGGAGATATCACATTTTTAGGGTGGACTGGACTAGCTTAGGGGTTTCTCAAGTGAACCAGGATATATCGGGTGTTCTTTACTTTTGCTTATGCTTTAGAGTTTATGTCTTCTCAACTTTAATTAGAAGCACTACTCAGAAGTAGCACTCATAAGCATTTTTAAATGAACAACGCTTAGAAGAGAAAGTTATTCAAGAAAGTAAAACCCAATTCAACCCCCCCCCCTTTCTTTCATTTTCTTCACACCTTCAAGAACTGGATGGCTATTTTGTAAATCTTAAAATGATCATAACTTTAGTTTTAGAATTATGTTTAATGTGTCCTTCGAAGCGTTGGATAGTTAATGCGATGACCTTTAATTATATGGAATAAAATGAAGGATAAAAAGGATAATTATAAATATAAGTTAGGATAGAATTAGTTTCCTCTGTGTTGAATCATTGTGATGTCTTGTGACAATGAAGTATGATGATGATGTCACGATCTTGTGATAGTACTTGGTTCATCATGATGAGTATGGGATATATATGATTATGAGTTGATTTATATGATGTTGATATGATGTTGTTTTGATTCCTTTGATGTTATGATGATGCTTGTGATGATTCATGAATGGTGATGCATGTTGACTAGTCGTGGTCATATTATTTATGATGTTGTGTATCATTGCATTCATGGTATGGTTTAGGGATTCGGTCCAGTAATGGTGATTAGGACTTTGGTCCAGTGATGATGGTAGGAAAATTTTTCAGTGAAGGAAACAATCCCATAGTATGGATTGGGTGAAACAGTGAAATGCTCTGGTTTTAAGTGGGAATCAATCCTGTTGGTAGGGATATTTGGAGATTAAAGATGACGTAGTCATCAATGACGTTTTGGTAACACATGCATGAGTCTAGGATGATGCATTAACAATACGGCATGGAATTCGATGTGTTTATTGATGAATGATGATACTTTGTATGTGCTGAGATATGTGTCCTTAATTGATGAATTGGCGAAGGTGTGAGTTTTACATGAAGGTGAGATAAAGCATGATACCTTACTTATGTGCATATTTTGCTATTGTCTATACCTTATGTCTTATATAATGATTATGATTTACTCACCCTTTATGTTTCAATGTGTTGTACCCCAAAATTTTCTCTCTCATTTTATCAAGATTCTCCTCACAAGACTTCTTGGACTCCAGACAGGATTAGGGTTTGCTAAGCTCAAGACATCTCCTTGCACTGATGACTTGAAATTAGGGTTTGAGTTTGCACATGGATTTTTGTACTTCCAATGCCTCATGTGACCTTCACACTTCATGTTGGACCCCTAAGATTGCTCATACCAAGTTTTAAGCCTTAAATCACTTTTTTGCCCAATCAATTGGACAGTTGACCTAAAAATCAATTGTATTAGGGAAAAAGTCAATTGTGGTCAATTTACAGTCAAATCTCATAATTTTTGATCCACATCAACATTATAGACTCATATGAACCATTTGATCAAGTTTGGACCACAACTCCTCAAGAAATTTGATCAGATCATCAAAAGGGCAAAATGGTCATTTTTAGGGTTTTGACTGTAGAAGGGCAATTTCTGATTTTTAACCTAGCCAATGGAAAATTGGGTTCAAGCATGGTTTCAAGGACTCAATGGCATCATCTTGACCTAATCACAAGGTTCAAAATATCTCAAAAGCATTGGATTGACAAATGAGTTTTCCAGTCAACTGATCAAAAATCAACTGTACACTGAAAAGTCAAACTTTGACTTTTTGGTTAAAATCAAGTGCCAATGATCATTTTTCATCAAAATGTGTCAAAACATGAAACTTATTCACCAAGAAACCTAATTTTGAAAATTAGGGTTTAAGTTTGAAAATTTTCATAACTTAGAATTTTTCTAAGTTATGAAAATTTCTTATTTTTTCCCAACTTTTCCCAACATTTTCACCATGATGCAATTGGATTCAAACAAAACTTCCAACATGAAAGTTGGAGTACTAAAAACAATCTACAACTTTGAGTCACAAAGTTTTCCCAAAGGATGCTTGGATCTCAAGTTATGATTTTGTGAATAAGGGTCCATGAAACTTTTAACTTAGTGAAATTTTGCCCTAGTTTAGCAGATTTTTGACCTAAATTCATTGCAACTTTTCACCTAGTTCCAATTGGAATCTCAAAATGCATTTCAAAGATGGATTGTAGATCATTTTACAAGATTTCCAAAATGTCACAGAACTCTCCAAGATCATTTATTGTTAGGGAGAATCTAAGGAATGAAAATGGCAATTTCTCACTTTTGTCCAAGGCATTTTGCACCATGTTACAACTTGCAAATCAGTTTGGATCATGCTTGTACTTGTTTTACAGGTCTTAATCCTTTACACACTCCTTAATTTAATGCAAATACATTGGATAATGACATTATTCTGAGCTTTGGAGCATTATACATTGATTTATTCCAAAAATGGCATAAAGGTAGCAATACCATTTCCATAAAGCATACTTTTTGCAATTTTGTTTATCTTGAGCATTGGACTTGATCTCTTGATACAAACAACATCCAAAAACTTCAGGAAAAGTGTACCAACTCTCCTCAGGCCTTGAGCTAGCCTGTACAGGCTTTGGCTTTGTCAACTTAACTTTTGCTTCAAAACCAAGTAAGCTTGCAAAAAGTCCATAACTTGAACATATGATAAAACCAAGTCTTGGCATCATTTCAAACAGGTTCAGCATATTATAACAAGCCTAATACACGAGTTTATAGCATTGCAAACACCCTTAAACACAGAAATGACAAGTTCTTGCCCAAACATGGCATCATCTGCAGAACCACTTCCAAAATAAAATTGGCTCGTGCGTTTTGCCTTAAACCACTTCAAACACATTCCCTACAACCCACTTGAACTATCCAAGTCCCTGTCCAGCAACTGTAACCTCATTTTCACACTTTACCATTTTCATTTTGAAGCTTTGCAGGTTGAGTTCTACAAGGAGATTCAGGCAAGTTCAAAGCAAGTTGAGCATTGGGAAAGGTTGAGGGAACTTCAAGCAATCTCACAAGTCCTTCAGGCCTCATTCAAAGTTGCTACATTGCCATATTCGAACTTGATTGAACAAGGTAATTTTCAACTTTCTATCTCCTTATTTAGACATCCTTAGGCTTAGGTTTGTGAAGCAAAAATGTAGTCTTTAATGTGCTTGAGCTGTACATATGCATAGATTCCATTTATATTGACTGAGCTAGGAGTATTTGATAGTTGAAGTTGCTGAAAATTTTAGGTCATAAATTAGGGGAACTGAAATTCTCCCTTGTTTCTTAGAGTTAGGTAAAGTTCTTTATATGGTTGAAATCGTGATTGAAAATGCTATAACTTTCATGTTGTAAATTATTGATTTCATGCAAGCATGAGCAAGAACAGGTTTGAGTTGCAGAACACGCGTTTTTCTGTTCAGAGGACATGGATGAAGTGAACATTGGGCTTGGGCTTGGGCTTGTTGTTTCTTCTATTCACACCACTCTTTTGCTTTTTACACCCCCTTGGCCCATTTCTTTTATTTTTCATATTTTCTTGCATATTTCACATTTATGACTTTTATTTATTTTTTTCTAAACTTTAAAAATCACAAAAATATTTTCTTTATTTTTTTGCATTTTTTTCATATTTTTTATTTTATTTTTTTGCATAATGTTTAGTTTATTAGGTTTAATACTTTTATTTTCTTAAAAAAATTTGTAAATAATATCAAAAATATCATTTATTTTTATTTTTATTATTTATACACTTAATATAATATTTTCGTACAATATTTAATTTTTTTAACATTTTGTATATATTATTATTATTTTTCTTAAACAAAAAATGAATAAATAAATAATATAAAGCTATTTTCTTTTAATCAAAAAAATTAGGGTTTTCACCCTTTTCAAAATAATCATTTTTTTTTATTTTCTTATTTTTAAGATATAAATAAACTTATTTTTTACATACATAAATTAATACAAAACATTTGTGCATATTTACATTTTATTGTATATTTAAATACTTGTTTATTTATTTATTGTATATAAATTCAATTGAGTTGTAATAATAAATTAGGGCTTTATTTTGTGCAAATACCCCTAGTCAAACTTGTACCCCCCTCCCCATAATAATGTTGTAATAGTCTAGATTTACATTACGCAATTTATCGTATTATATGCATGATAGTGAGATTAGGGTTTTGTATGCTAAGACCAAAATCAAACAAATAGCATGACCTAACACAAGATAAAAATGCATGAAAAATGACAACACACTGCACATAAGCACCCCTAGGGTTTCATCCACTTTGTTGCCTTAAAATGGCCATGGTATGCATGCTAGGTATCTTGGCAAAACAAAACAAAAGAAAAAGATCATAGTCTCTCGATGATGTTATCTTGGTTGCCTAAACAAAAATGATCTAGTCCCTCAAAAACTTGCTAAGATACTTGGCACCATTGCTATCATGGTCATACGATGACCCACGCCCGTCCTGTTTAACATCCGAAGATAGGGTTGTTTACCAAATACAATGGTAAAACAACAATGTCAAAGGAATAAAAATGTGTAGGAAAGACTTTTGATTTGGTATACAACTCCTAGTTACTTGATCAATTTGCAAACCATCCTTGCTATTTTCAAAAAAACACACACAATTTCAAAACATTTTCCCAACAAACTTTCAAACATGGAAACATTTTTTTAAAAAGACAAACACCTTTGTATACATTCAAACAAGAATAATTACAAAGTTTGCCTAGACAAAGGCCTCTTTTCAAAATACTTTCAAAAGCACACACAAAATCACCATTTCAATCAATTGAAAAGCAAAAGCAAGTGATCTAAAACAAGTAACTAAGAGCCCATGGAAAACCATGATTGAAAAGGGTGCTAGCACCTTCCCTTTTCATAATCTACCCCCCGAACCCAAAAACAATCTCAAAGGTCTTTCCTGTGCTTTTTTACCTTTCCTTTTGGATAAAATAAAAGTCAGTGGCTACTCTTGCTAAACCACAACATTTACGAACACAAACGCAAAACCTCAAGTCAGTTCTCCCACCACATCACAGAACTGGCGACTCTGCTGGGGAGAAATATAAAAGTGGGGTTACCTTAGGGTTTTAGATCACCTTTACATTCATAGGTAAATAACAATACATTATGGAAATTATGCGGGGTATACTAACATGGTTGAAGCAATAGCTATATTAGTGCGACATATTTGTGGGTACCGGTAGCCTTTGAGTCAATCAAAGAGAATACGGGGCCGCTGAGTGATGTCATGAAGCACTAATGGACTTTTAGAACCTTTACATGACCAACTTGGCCTTTTAGGATGTAGTGAGATGACCGGCTTTGGTGCAGTCCGAAGTTGGTAGATACTCGATACTACACTCATTAAGGGTTGTTTTATTGGAATATTTCGGTCTCCAGTAAAGTAGCTAAACTGAAACAATGAACACAAAAAACAATCCAGTGATATTGAGCTCCTTAGAACCCGATTACTATTTATAGGACAGGTTGAGCCAACTAAACTTCAAGAGGGTATTTACCTATGAAACCCCATGCAAGCCTAAACTAGGAACTTCTGTGATTTGTCTGTACATATATACTTGTGCATAACATCATAACATCATGAAGCATCATATGCATCCACTAACCATTTCAAGTATTTGGATTTTCATCTTTGTTCCTGTTTTGTAGGTAATGGATTCACTTCGCAGGAAAACTATCCAAGTCAACCTTGTAAGAATTCCTCCTCAACTCAAGGAGCTAGCTTCAAGGATTCCTGAGAATTCTCCATTCACCGAGAGGCATGGTCGTCTTCTCAACTTAGTCACTGCCAACACTGAGGAGGATATGCTAAAAGTTCTCTTCCAGTTCTTTGACCCTTTGCATCATTGCTTCATATTTCTTGACTACCAACTTGTGCCTACTTTGGAGGAATTTTCTCAACTCTTGAGGATTCCTATTCTCAATCAACTACCCTTCAACGGTACAGAAAGAGATCCAAAGCCTGAAGATGTTGCTCAAGCCCTACACTTGCAACCATCTGATATCATAGGCCACTGGGAAACTAGAAGTGATGTCAAAGGTTTCTTGTCAAAGTTCTTGTTTGAGAAGGCCCAAAGCTACTGGAATTCATTGGACTTACAAGATTCTGAGGAGATTGTAGCTTTTCTCATCTATGGGATAGTTTTGTTCCCTAACCCTGACCAACTTATAAATATAAGTGCTGTCAAAATTTTCATGGCTCGCAACCCGGTGCTTACATTGCTTGGGGATATCCTCCACTCTTTTCACACTCGTACAATGAGGAAAAGAGGTGTTCTCATGTGTTGCACTCCTCTACTGGAAAGATGGTTTATTTCTCATCTTCCCCAATCAGTTTTGAAGAATGAGCAAGGTTTGAGGTGGTCACAACGGTTGATGACCCTTACACATTCAGATGTTCATTGGTGTTCTCGATCCAGAGAAAATGTTATCATCATTGATTGTTGTGGGGAATTCCCTAATGTCCCTCTACTTGGCATTAGGGGAGGCATTACCTACAACCCCTGCTTGGCTCTGAGACAGTTTGGGTATGCCCGAAGGGATGGCCCACATGACATGCTGATTCAAGGTTTGGTTTTCGACTTCGACAACGACGATCAAAGACTCTGACAAAGGTTCATCCGAGCTTGGAGGATGCCCAACAAGGTGGACAGTAAGACCTTGGGACACAAGAATTCCATCCCTCTTGAGCCTTACCTCAAGTGGGTACGAACCCGCGCCCAAAGTCTTATGATGCCTTACCCATACATGCTTCCTGTGATTATGCAGCCTGTTATGGAAGGAGAGGTTCCATACACCCTCCTACATCCTGACATGCCAACATCACTTAAAGATCTGCAAAGGAGTTGGATACAGCTCAAGGGAGAATGCAATACTTTCGAAGCCCAATTATACGCAAACGAGAAGAAGGTTTTGGAACTCACTCGTCAACTTCATGAAGAGCAGACTCTCAACACCTACATTGCACCAAAGAGGATGCGCAACGTCTTTTTACCTTACAATTTTGTGTTATTTTTCCCATGGGGAATTGATGTACTAACAAATTCTATCTTATTAATATGACGTGTGTTCCTTTTTGTTTAAAACAAATTTGAATTTCTGAATCCTTAAAAGCATTACATGAATACATATCATTCATCATATGCATAAACAGGTCTTCACACCAAGTTTCCTCATCTCTCTGTTGTTTATTTCAGCAAGATGGATATTGAACAGACGGTCAAAGACTTACAAGCGCAGAATTCACAGTTCCAACAGTTACTTCTGACCTTGGCCAAGGGGCAGGAGGAGCTCAAGACTCAATTGGAAAAGGAAAAAGAGAAAAAGAAAAAGGAGAGGGCTGGTGTGGCTACCATGGGTAGAAGATTTAGAGGTCAAGCTAGAAGGGTCTTGGATTTCCCCTCAACATCTGATGAAGGGGTGAGAAAGGGTAAAGAGACTGCAGTGCCATCTGAATCTGAGGAAGAAGAAGAAGAGGATGAAGACTATTCTGAACAGTAGTACCCTCCTGCAGATGACAAATACAAGAACTTGGAAGAGCGTCTAGCTGCCATGGAGATACAGAGGGTGCCTAGACTGGACTTTGAAGAGTTAGGGCTGGTTTCTGGCATTATAATTCCCCCCAAGTTTAAGGTGCCTATATTTGCTAAGTATGATGGTTTGTCTTGTCCCAAGATGCACCTGCGATCTTACGTCAGGAAAATCCAACCACATTCTTCTGACAAAGACATGTGGGTACATTTCTTCCAGGACAGTTTATCGGGGACGCAGCTGGATTGGTTTTACTAGTTGGAGAGGTCTGATGTGCATAATTGGGAAGATTTGGCGGCCGCCTTCTACAAACAGTATCAATATAATACGGACTTAGCACCAACCCGTACTCAATTACAGAGTATGGGCATGGTCTCAAATGAAGGTTTCAAAGAGTATGCCCAGAAATAGAGAGACTTGGCGGGACAAGTACAACCACCTCTATCTGAGAGGGAGCTAGTAGATATGTTCTTGGGTACACTGTCATGCCCCTTTTTCAATCACCTGATTGGAAGTTCGTCTACGGGGTTCACCGAGTTGATTCTAACTGGCGAGAGAGTTGAAGTCGGCATAAAGAGCGAGAAAATTCAAAAGGATGCATCTGCTTCCGCTGCCATCAAAAAGACTTTTCCAGCAAAGAAGGAAGTATCAGTTGTCTACTCCCAAAGGGGTCAAGGAAGAGTTAAGAGCCGACCAGCGGTGGAGGCCGTAATGATTCAGAAGTTTGCAGCTGATCAGCATAGAAACAATCAACCCATAACCAACCAAACAAGGGTGGAAAGGCCTGCACGACAACTCACCCAGATCAACATGACTCCTGCTCAGGTTCTACCCCATCTCTTGAAGTTAAATCTTGCAAGTTTGAAAGAGGCCCCGAAGAATCCGAATACTACTTCTCCGTTCTACCATGCAAATGCCAAGTGTGCTTATCATTCAGACAACCTGGGGCACAACACCAACAATTGTTGGGCCCTCAAAAATAAGATTCGGGGTTTTATAGATGCTAAAGAAGTTGAATTCGACGCCCTTGAAAAGCCGAATGTAATCTCTGCTCCAATGCCAAAGCATGGCCACAATGCCCATGCTGTTGAAGAGGATCTTTTTGTTGCTACTGTTGATGATTTGATGACTCCGCTACCAATAATCAAGTTAAATTTGCTGAGGGTTGGGATTTTCCCAGGTTGTGAAGAATATTGTTTCCTTTGTTCATCCTTACCGACCGACTGTCCATTGTTGAGGTTAGGCATCCAGCGCCTATTGGATAACCAAGAAATCCTTTTTGAAAAGACTTCTGTTACACCGACTCATGTCAATGATGTTTCGATAATAACCATATCCACCAATCTTTCCAAGGTCTTCAAAAGACCTGTTAAGATTACATCCGCTCCGAAGACTGTACCTTTGAAGATAACCATGCCCGGGCCCGTCCCGTACAAGTCTGACAAATCAATACCGTGGAACTATGGTGGAGAAATCTACTACCACGGTATTAAGAAAATTGAATCAACTGAAGAGAGTTCTGATGAAGAGACTTCCGACATTGGAAACATCACCGGAACGAGCAAAATCACCCGCAGTGGAAGAATTTTCTCTCCAGAGATTGCCCCTCCAAAGGTAATCTTTGGACCCTCAGCTGCTCCTAAGGTTACCTCTGCACCGGTCAATATATCTACGAGAACTCCAATTATTGAAGAAGTTGTAACTCCTGTGGTTGTCCCCTCTGCTGTTACTAATGATAGATGGAAAGGGATCCAAGAAGAGCCCGTCAGGACGAGGGCTCAGCTGTTTATCATCCCTGAAACCTCTCAAAAAGAAATGGAAGATATTTTGAAATAATCAAGAAAAGCAATTATGATGTTGTGGAGCAACTTGGGCAAACCCCCTCAAAAATCTCGATGTTGGCCCTGCTGCTTTGTTCAGAAGCTCATGCTAAAGCTCTGATCAGATTTTTGAAGACGACCCATGTGCCACAGGAAACCTCCGCAGATCAGTTCCAAGAGTGTGTAGCTAGCCTAACAGCTGACAATGGTCTAGGATTCTCAGATGCTGGTCTAACAATCAAAGGGAGAAAACATAATGACGCTTTACATGTCTCGGTGGAATGCAGAGGGACTACTCTAGAACACGTCCTGGTAGACACTGGTTCTTCACTGAACATCTTTCCAAAGAAGGCATTGGATAGGTTGGATTGTAAAGGCCTAACCTTGAAGCCCAGCAATATCATTGTTAGAGCCTTTGATGGTTCTAAAAGGATGGTCCACGGGGAGGTGGACATCCCGATTAAAGTGGAAACTGAAACCTTCAACTCCACATTTTATGTGATGGACATTCGTCCTTACTATTCTTGCTTGTTGGGAAGACCTTGGACTCACCATGCTGGAGTCGTCACTTCTACTCTGCATTAAATGCTCAAGTACCCCGTCCAGGGGAAAATCATAACTATTCACGGCGAAGAGGAGTACATGATAAGCACTTTGTAGAATTGGATGGTGAATTCATCGAAACCCCTTTTCAGCATTTTGAAGAGGTAACTCAAGAGATTGCGGAAACCAAGACAGTGTCTTCTATGCCCATGATTACCAGACCTCCACCTTGGATGTCGTATCTCAAAGATGCAAAGGCTGTGATTGAGGAAGGCGGATCCATAATCTGGGGGCAGCTTCCCGACTTTCCCTTTAAATCAGATAAATTCGGCTTGGGTTTCACTTCGGCTAGTCAGAAGGTTGTGCGTCACTCCCGTGCTGGAGGGCCACCAGTGAAGATCACCCATCATGGAGTCAATGCTTTGAAGGATAGTGAATAGGAGAGTAACTTGGAAGACTGGATTTTCCCTACTGTTGACGGAGGATTGTGCAATTGGGAGGCAAAAGACTTTATTCTGATTACTTTCATACTGCAGTAATTTATCTTTCAAACATTTCTGTTGGTTTGTAATAATTCTTAAACAATTCGTACACTTTTAACCTTGTGCCTTACCCGAGGCACATAGGTCCATTTGTAAGGGTTTGATTTTTCATCTTCATATGCCATTTTAATGAATCATGGACGTTTTCACATGTAAACTTTTGTGTTCATTGTCTTTCTTTTTACATTTTATTTGTTTAAAGTTGGATATCCCTTACACACACCCACACTCAGAAATACAGGTACCCTTCCATTCTGGATTCCATGGGTAACAATTCTGCTATGGCCTTTAGTGACTCTGAAGATCTGGTCTACCATGCCGAATACGAAGGTGAGGAAGATTGTGAGGTGCCGGGAGAATTGGCTAGGGTGCTACAACAGGAAGAAAGGGTTACTCTACCCCACGAGGAGCTGTTAGAGACAATCAACTTGGGTACTAAGGAAGACAAAAAAGAAGTTAGAGTGGGTGCCAACCTAGAGCCGAGTGTCAAGGAGCGCTTAAGTCAGTTGTTGCATGAATATGTTGAGATCTTTGCCTGGTCATACGAAGACATGTCGGGGCTTGATACAGACATTATGGTACACCGTCTACCCACAAGAGAAGACTGTCCACCAGTTAAACAGAAAGTCCTCCGCATGAGGCCCGACATGTCAGAAAAGATCAAAGCAGAAGTTATGAAGGAGTTTAATGCTGGATTTCTTATTGTTACTTCCTATCCACAATGGGTTGCTAACATTGTTCCCGTGCCTAAGAAGGACGACAAAGTGAGAATGTGCATGTATTACAGAGACTTAAACAAGGCCAGCCCTAAAGATGACTTTCCACTACCGCACGTTGACATATTGGTTGACATCACAGCTCAGCACAAGGTATTTTCTTTCATGGACGGATTTTCAAGTTACAACCAGATCAAAATGGCACCTGAAGACATGGAGAAAAATACTTTTGTTACATAGTGGGGTACATTCTGCTACAAAGTTATGCCATTCGGACTGAAGAATGTTGGGGCAACCTATAAACGCGCCATGGTAGCTTTGTTTCATGATATGATACATCATGAGATAGAGGTCTACGTAGATGACATGATAGCCCGATCACAAATTGAAGAAGAAAACCTCGACCACTTGCAAAAGTTGTTTGTCAGGTTGAAGGAGTACAAGCTTAGACTGAACCCGAACAAGTGTACATTTGGAGTCCGATCTGGTAAACTCTCGGGTTTCATTGTCAGCAACAAAGGCATCGAGGTTGATCCTGCCAAAATCAAAGCTATACAAGAAATGCATGATCCTCACAATGAGAAGGAGGTCAGAGGTTTCTTGGGACGCCTAAACTACATTGCAAGGTTCATTTCTCACCTAACATCTACATGTGAACCAATCTTAAAGCTGTTGAAGAAAGATCAAGTGGTTAAATGGAATGATGATTGTCAATTTGCTCTCGATAAAATCAAGGAGTATTTGTTAGAACCTCCTATCTTGATGCCTCTCGTCGAAGGAAGACCGCTAATCATGTATCTGACCATCCTAGAAAATTCAATGGGGTGCGCTCTGGGCCAACATGACGAGTCTGGCCGAAAATAGCATGCCATTTATTACCTTAACAAAAAGTTTACCGACTGTGAAACCCGATACTCACTGCTCGAGAAAACTTGATGCGCTTTGGTATGGGCTGCTCGCCGGCTAGGGCAGTATATGTTGACTCATACCACTTTGCTGATATCTAAGATGGATCCGATCAAGTACATCTTTGAGAAGCTTGCTTTATCTGTAAGAATCGCTAGATGGCAGATGATCCTAACGGAATACGATATATAGTACACGACCCAAAAAGCTATAAAGGGGAGTGTGCTAGCCGATCATCTGGCCCATCAAGGTGTCGAAGATTACCAATCCATGAGGTTCGACTTCCCCGACGAGGATATCATGACATTGGACAATGTTGAAGATTTCAGACCATATGACGGACCTGAACAAGGATCCCGATGGACCCTGTACTTTTATGGTTCCTCTAATGCACTTGGAAATAGTATCGGCGCGGTACTCATCTCTCCAGAAGGTTGCCATACACCTTTCACCGCCAGACTTTGCTTTAATTGCACCAATAACATGGCTGATTATGTAGCTTGTATCTTTGGTCTCAAGGCTGCAATAGACCTGGGAATCAAATCCTTGATTGTGTTTGGGGACTCAGCTTTGGTCATCAGTCAAATCAAATGAGAGTGGGATACTAAACATCTAAACCTCATCCCTTACAAAGAACATGTCTTGACATTGTTACCACATTTCGAGCAGATTACCTTCGAGCACTTTCCGCGAGAAGAAAATCAGCTAGCAGATGCTCTAGCTACAATGTCATCCATGTTTAAACTTAACTGGGATAATGAGGCTCCCCAAATCACCATTGAACGGATGGACGAACCTGTACATTGTCACGAGATTAATACCAAAGAAGTAGTTAACCGACCTCGGTTTCATGAAGTCAAAAGGTATCTCGAGGCGCGGGAATACCCTGAAGGAGCTTCAGTCAACGACAAAAAGTTCTTAAGGATATTCTCAGCCAAGTTCTTCCTGAGCAATGGTATCCTATACAAGCGCAACCATGATTGCATTTTGCTCCATTGTGTGGACAAGGTTGAAGCTGAGCAGATCATGGTTGAACTGCATAATGGTACCTTTGGCACTCACTCTAGCGGACATACGATGGCTAAGAAGATTCTACGGGAAGGCTATTACTGGTCTACCATAGAAGCTGACTGCTATCAACATTCCCGGACTTGTCACAAATGTCAAATCTATGCAGACAAGGTACATATACCTCCAGTTCCTATCAATTTCTTAACAGCTCCTTGGCCATTCGCTATGTGGGGAATCGACATGATTGGAGAGATCAAGCCTACAACATCCAATGGACACCGTTTCATCCTGGTGGCCATTGACTACTTCACCAAGTGGGCCGAAGCAGCTTCCTTCGCATCCGTCACAAAGAATGTTGTTGCCCGCTTCATCAAGCAGAACCTCATTTGTCGGTACGACATCCCCGGAAGGATCATCACTGACAATGGTACAAACCTTAACAACATTATGATCACCGCCTTGTGCGAGCAATTCCAGATTCAATATCATAATTTATCTCCCTATCGGCCAAAGATGAACGGTGATGTCGAAGCTGCAAACAAAAATATCAAGAAGATCATACAAAAGATGACAGTCACCTACAAGAACTGGCATGAGATGTTACCATTTTCTCTTCACGGGTACCGTACCACGGCACGCACATCAACTGGGGCAACACCCTATTCCTTGGTATATGGCATGGAGGCTGTTTTACCTATCGAAGTTCAGATTCCCTCCTTGAGAATCATGAAGGATGCTGGTTTGAGTAAAGACGATTGGATTCAGACCCGATTTGATCAACTTAACTTGATTGATGAAAAGAGACTTACTGCTGTTTTCCATGGTCAGACGTATCAAAAACGGATGATCAAGGCTTTCAACAAGAAAGTCAGATGACAAGTATATCAAGTCGGGGATCTTGTAATCAAGTGGATCATCTTGCCGCAAAGTGATCCCAGGGGAAAATGGACTCCTACCTACGAAGGACCATTTGTGATCAAAAACATCTTTTCTGGTGGGGCAATGATCTTAACCACCATGGACGGCGACGACCTGCCGCACCCTGCAAACGTAGACATAGTCAAAAGATACTACGCATAAGTGACCCCCTAGGTTGACACACCTAGGAAAAAAAGGGCATCCCGGTGAATCGAAAACCCGAAAGGGCGGTTTAAGTAAAAGTTAGGGATAAAAAAAAATCTGTACACCCGGCAAGTTGAAAACCCGAAAGGGCGACTTGGGCAAAAAAGGGTTTCCCGGTGGATCGAAAACCCGAAAGGGCGGTCCAGGCAAAAATTAGGGAATTAAATTGTATGACTATGTCTCGTCGGATCACTTTAAGGACAATCTCTTCACAGACAAACTCCAGACTTCTGATTAACTCAATCATCTTCGGACGAAGCAATGAATGGACAAGATATTCAGAGTTACGAAGGCTATAGCAGAATGGGAACCCCATGGAATTTTCACACGTAGCCATCTTTCTTTGTATAAATTTTTCTCATTTTTATGAAAGCATCATCTTACTAGGATGTTTGTCTCCTTTGTACAAAATACTTACACAAAGTTAATACAAAGATACTTCAAAGTGCAGAAAACTATTTGCCTTTTCTTCTTTTTTACACTTGTGTTTTATTTGAAAACGTCCAATGATTTATTAATGAGAATATGCATTTGAATATAATCACTGTTTACAAATAAACGAAATGGGAAATAATAATTACTGACAGGTTGAAAGTATAAGAAAACTTCTTTAGGTTATTCCAAGAGAAATCCCCTACAGTACATCATCTAGATCCCTTGCGGAGCTAAAACATTGAAATACATATCCCCAGCAGAATTATAATTTCAAACCCTTAATTCCCATCAGAGTTAAGTCTTCAAACTCCCAATCCCCGACGGAGTAAAAACTTTGAACTACAGACCCCCAACGGAGATGAAACCTTCTTCCCCAGTCAAGTCAAATTTCCAACTATCAGCCCCCAGCGGGAACCATTCAGTTTTCTCTGAATTTCCCAGCAAGTTGTCTTAAAGTCTGAGAATCAACCAGATAACAGTTAAATTTTTATTCCCAACCTAGGATAATTCCCCAGTAGAGTGGCATACGACCCAAACTCCTGAACTTTTTCCAAACAGGAATAAGCTTTTTCCCCTGAAGTCCTGAGCTTAATCTTCAGCAGTAAGCCTTCTTCCCCACAGAGTTTTTACTCCCTAACATAATGAAGATTCTCATTCTTTATTCCCCAGTGAAGTTGCCAGAGTTTTCATTACTCTCCAGCATGAGTTTGTCAGAATTTTTAATCCCCTACAGATCGAAGATTATCATTCTTGATTCCCCAGTATGAAGTCCCCAAGGATTCAAATTCCCCAGGAAATTGAAGATTCTCATTCTTAGTTCCTCGCAGAGGCCATCAAAGTCTTCCTTATTCTCCAGAAGATCAAGGTTTTCCTTTGTATGATCCCCAGTAGAGATCGTCAGAGTTTTCCCTATTCCCCAGCCTAGTAAGGATGCCCATTATTTGATCCCCAGTAGAAGTCTTCAAGGTTCTCTGGATTTCCCAAGCAGATTTCTCAAGCAGTTTGACATTACTCTCACAACAGATTTTGTCAACACTCCAACTTCAAGACATGAAGGATTCTCACATCCCCATAGAAGTTATCAAAGATTTTAATCACCAGCAGCAGTCAAGGATTTATTTTCCCCGGCAGCAGTCAAAGATTTCATCATCCCCAGCTATCAAGGATTTATTTTCCTCAGCAATACAGAAAATCAGCTTACATGTGCATACATTACATTCATATATCATAAACATTGATAAAACACATTTATTGCATCATACATTTCATGCAAAATAACTTTGTGTTTCAGCTAACATTTTACGCTTTTCAGGATAATATTAACAGCTATCTTTAACAGATATTCAAAGATTTCAGATATAGTACGGATACACTCCAGACACGGAAGTCGTTCTGTTACTCATTCAGATCTCTTATTCAGATATAGTACATATACACTCCAGACACGGAAGTCACTCTGTTACTCATTCAGAATTCAAAGTCAAGATACAATACATATACACTCCAGACACGGAAGTCATTCTATTACTCATTCAGACCTCAACATCAGATAAAGATTAGATACGCTGACACGGAAGCCATTATATTTCTCATTCAGATTCAACTATCAATTTCAAGTTCAGACTTCAGACACAGAAGTCATTTTGTCACTTATTCAGATCCCAGTTACAGATCAGATACGCTCCAGACACGGACGCCATTCCATTGCTCATACAGATCTCAAACTTCAGATACAGTCCAGATATGCTCCAGACACGGTTGCCATTCTGTCACTTATTCTGACTTTTTTCCCCAGTACGGATACACTCCAGACACGGATGCCATTCTGTCGCTTATTCAAATTTCAAATTCAGATACAATACAGATGCACTCCAGACACGGAAGTCATTATGTCATTCATTCAAGAATCAAATACAGTTACAGCTCGGATATGATCCAGACATGGACGCCATTCCATTGCTCATACAAACTCAGTCTCCAGATATAATTCAGATACGTTCCAAGTACGGACACCATTCTGATACTCATTATTTTGATTTACAACTTGCAGTTCAACAAACATTCTTGGATGGCATATTTAAGCCCATATCCAACAATATTCT
This sequence comes from Vicia faba, assembly GCA_948472305.1. Classification (NCBI taxonomy): domain Eukaryota; kingdom Viridiplantae; phylum Streptophyta; class Magnoliopsida; order Fabales; family Fabaceae; genus Vicia; species Vicia faba. The sequence goes on from OX451740.1 coordinate 969,427,873, forward strand.
ACCATCTCCAAATGGCATCTTTAAGCCCATTTCCTCAACTACATTTTGATGAGTGCAAATTTACGGGCACTCTAGTGTCCAATCATCTTTTACCTTCGACTCACGAACGGCAAACTCGCCAATATAACTCTTCAGGTTCAAGAAGATTGAACAGGGGCAGTTGTTGTACCCCAAAATTTTCCCTCTCATTTTATCAATATTCTCCTCACCAGACTTCTTGGACTCCAGACAGGATTAAGGTTTGCTCAGCTCAAGACATCTCCTTGCACTAATGACCTGAAATTAGGGTTTGAGTTTGCACACGAAATTTTGGACTTCCAATGCCTCATGTGACCTTCATACTTCATGTTGGACCCCTAATATTGCTCATACCAAGTTTCAAGCCTTAAATCACTTTTTTGCCCAGTCAATTGGGCAGTTGACCTAGAACTCAATTGTATTGGGGAAAAAGTCAATTATGGCCAATTTACAGTCAAATCTCATAATTTTTTATCCACATCAACATTATAGGCTCGTATGAACCATTTGATCAAGTTTAGACCACAATTCCTCAAGAAATTTGATCAGATCATCAAAAGGGCAAAATGGTCATTTTTAAGGTTTTAACTGTAGAAGGGCAATTTCTTATTTTTAACCTAGCCAATGGAAAATTGGGTTCAAGCATGGTTTCAAGGACTCAATGGCATTATCTTGACCTAATCACAAGGTTCAAAAGATCTCAAAAGCATTGGATTGACAGATGAATTTTCCAGTCAACTGATCAAAAATCAACTGTACACTGAAAAGTCAAACTTTGACTTTTTGGTCAAAATCAAGTGCCAAGGGTCATTTTTCATCAAATGTGTCAAAACATGAAACTTGTTCACCAAGAAACCTAATTTTGAAAATTAGGGTTTAAGTTTGAAATTTTTCATAACTTAGAATTTTTCTAAGTTATGAAAATTTCTTATTTTTTCCCAACTTTTCCCAACTTTTTCACCATGATGCAATTGGATTCAGACAAAACTTCCAACATGAAAGTTGGAGTACTCAACAAAATGTACAACTTTTATTCACAAAGTTTTCCCAAAGGATGCTTGGATCTCAAGTTATGATTTTGTGAATAAAGGTCCATGAAACGTTTAACTTAGTGAAATTTTGCCCTAGTTTAGGCAGATTTTTGACCTAACTTCATTGAAACTTTTCACCTAGTTCCAATTGGAATCTCAAAATTCATTTCAAAGATGGATTATATAGCATGTTACAAGATTTCCAAAATGTCCAAGAACTCTCCAAGATCATTTATGGTTAGGGAGAATCGAAGGAATGAAAATGGCAATTTCTCACTTTTGTCCAAGGCATTTTGCACCATGTTACAACTTGCAAATCAGTTTGGATCATGCTTGTACTTGTTTTACAGGTCTTAATCCTTTCCACACTCCTTAATTTAATTCAAATACATTGGACAATGGCATTATTCTGAGCTTTGGATCATTATACATTGATTTATTCCAAAAATGGCATAAAGGTAGCAATACCATTTCCATAAAGCATACTTTTTGCAATTTTGTTTATCTTAGGCATTGGACCTGATATCTTGATACAAACAACATCCACAAACTTCAGGAAAAGTGTACCAACTCTCCTCAGGCCTTGAGCTAGGCTGTACAGGCTTTGGCTTTGTCAACTCAACTTTTGCTTCAAAAGCAAGTAAGCTTGTAAAAAGTCCATAACTTGAATATCTGATAAAACCAAGTCTTGGCATCATTTCAAACAGGTTCAGCATATTATAACAAGCCTAATACACGAGTTCATAGAATTGCAAACACCCTTAAACACAGAAATCACAAGTTCTTGCCCAAACAGGGCATCATCTGTAGAACCACTTCCAAAATAAAATTGGCTCGTGCGTTTTGCCTTTAACCACTTCAAACACATTCCCTACAACCCACCTGAACTATCCAAGTCCCTGTCCAGCAACTGTAACCTCATTTTCACACTTCAACATTTTCATTTTGAAGCTTTGCAGGTTGAGTTCTACAAGGAGATTCAGGCAAGTTCAAAGCAAGTTGAGCATTGGGAAAGGTTGAGGGAACTTCAAGCAAGCTCACAAGTCCTTCAGGCCTCATTCAAAGTTGCTACATTGCCATATTCGAACTTGACTGAACAAGGTAATTTTCAACTTTATATCTCCTTATTTAGACATCCTTAGGCTTAGGTTTGTGAAGCAAAAATGTAGTCTTTAATGTGCTTGAGTTGTACATATGCATAGATTCCATTTATATTGACTGAGCTAGGAGTATTTGATAGTTGAAGTTGCTGAAAATTTTAGGTCATAAATTAGGGGCACTGAAATTATCCCCTGTTTCTTAGAGTTAGGTCAAGTTCTTTATATGGTTGGAATCGTGATTGAAAATGCTATAACTTTCATGTTGTAAATTTTTGATTTCATGCAAGCATGAGCAAGAACAGGTATGAGTTGCAGAACGCGCATTTTTCTGTTCAGAGGACAGGGATGAAGTGAACATTGGGCTTGGGCTTGCTGTTTCTTCTACTCACACCACTCTTTTGCTTTTTGCACCCCCTTGGCCCATTTATTTTATTTTTCATATTTTCTTGCATATTTTATATTTCTGACTTTTGTTTATTTTTTTCTAAACTTTAAAAATCACAAAAATATTTTCTTTATTTTTTTGCATTTTTTTCATATTTTTTATTTTATTTTTTGCATAATATTTAGTTTATTAGGTTTAATACTTTTATTTTCTTAAAAAAATTTGTAAATAATATCAAAAATATCATTTAGTTTTATTTTTATTATTTATACACTTAATATAATATTTTCGTACAATATTTAATTTTTTAAACATTTTTGTATATATTATTATTATTTTTCTTAAACAAAAAATGAATAAATAAATAATATAAATCTATTTTCTTTTAATCAAAAAAATTAGGGTTTTCACCCTTTTCAAAATAATCATTTTTTTTATTTTCTTATTTTTAAGATATAAATAAACTTATTTTTTACATACATAAATTAATACAAAACATTTGTGCATATTTACATTTTATTGTATATTTAAATACTTGTTTATTTATTTATTGTATATAAATTCAATTGGGTTGTAATACTAAATTAGGGCTTTATTTTGTGCAAATACCCCCTATTCAAACTTGTACCCCCTCCCCATAATAATGTTGTAATAGTCAAGATTTACATTACGCAATTTATCGTATTATATGCATGATAGTAAGATTAGGGTTTTGTATGCTAAGACCAAAATCAAACAAATAGCATGACCTAACACAAGACAAAAATGCATGAAAAATGACAACACATTGCACATAAGCACCCCTAGGGTTTCATCCACTTTGTTGCCTTAAAATGGCCATGGTATGCATGCTAGGTATCTTGGAAAAACAAAACAAAACAAAAAGATCATAGTCCCTCGATGATGCTATCTTGGTTGCCTAAACAAAAATGATCTAGTCCCTCAAAAACTTGCTAAGATACTTGGAACCATTGCTATCATGGTCATACGATGACCCACACCCGTCCCGTTTAACATCTGAAGATAGGGTTGTTTACCAAATACAATGGTAAAACAACAATGTCAAAGGAATAAAAATGTGTAGGAAAGACTTTTGATTAGGGTAGACAACTCCTAGTTACTTGATAAATTTGCAAACCATCCTTGCTATTTTCAAACAAACACACACAATTTCAAAACATTTTCCCAACAAACTTTCAAACATTGAAACATTTTTTTTAAAAGACAAACACCTTTATATACATTCAAACAAGAATCATTACAAAGGTTGCCTAGACAAAGGCCTCTTTTCAAAATACTTTCAAAACCTCACACAAAAGTACCATTTCAAACAATTGTAAAGCAAAAGCAAGTGATCTAAAACAAGTAACTAAGAGCCCATGGAAAACCATGGATGAAAAGGGTGCTAGCACCTTCCCTTTTCATAATCTACCCCCCGAACCCAAAAATAATCTTAAAGGTCTTTCTTGTGCTTTTTTACCTTTCCTTTTGGATAAAATAAAAGACGGTGGCGACTCTTGCTAAACCGCAACATTTGCGAACACAAACGCAAAACCTCAAGTAAGTTCTCCCACTGCATCACACAATGTTACCTCCATGTGGCTAATGCGCAGGTGATAAAGAGTAGTCCGTAGGAGCTTAGAGGATAGCTTCAGGATGCGTTTTATTTGCTTTCAGTAGAATAAGGGAATCTTGCTCTAATATATAACATCGAGGTTGGGATCGTTTTTTGAGAACTATATGTCTCCTTTTACTAAGATGTTTTCTAAATTGCCTTGTTATGGTATTGATATCAAAATTGGATCATGATGTTTAACTTGATGAATTATATGAGGTATCCGGATTATAGATGTTTTAAGATTTATGATTTTCGCTACAATAATTTGAAGATGCTAAATGCATATTATTTGGTTTTTAGTTTTGCAACCTGTGTTATGGAGCAGGATGCATTATTAAGATGTTTTTGTGAAGATGTGACACCCATGTTCGGATATTACTCTGATTTATTTATTTAAATAATTGCAAAAATTCCTTGGGTTTAGAAGGGTGTTACATTAGTGGTATCAGAGCAGGTCAGTCTATTCATCCAGGTTATTGAGTGTTTAGTGTATGATAGTGGTATATTGTTGAATTAGTTTCTAACCTTAGTGTTTTTTGTTGACATGAAACAGAGAAATGGCTGGAAGGAACGATGTTGCACTTGTTGCTGCCTTGCAGGCTGTTGCTCAAGTTGTGCAACATCAGCCTAGTGATGAATCTTGTGTTTTGAAGACGTTCTAGAGGAATCATACGCCTGTCTTCAAAGGTAGGTTCGACCCTGATGGATCGCAAATCTAGCTCAAGGAAATCGAGAGGATCTTTTGGGTCATGGATTGTAACGAGGCACAGAAGGTGCAGTTTGGTACGCATAAACTGGCCAAGGAAGCTAATGACTAGTGGGTCGGTACATGTCAAAGACTGACAGCACTAGGCAAAGTGATTACTTGGGTTGTGTCCAGCAGGGAATTCTTGAGGAAGTACTTTCCATAGCATGTGCGTAGAAAGAATGAGATTGAGTTCCTAGAGTTGAAGCAAGGAAACTTGACTATGACTGAGTATACTTCGAAGTTTGTGAAGCTGGAAAAGTTCTCTAGGTGTATCAAGTTCAAGAATGGTTTGCATCCTGAGATCAAGCGGACAATCAGATATCATCAGACTTGTGTGTTATCTTAGCTGGTGGACAACTGTAGAATCTATGAAGAAGATAGTAAAGCTCATTCAGCTCACTACAAGAGTCTGAACGAGAGAAAAGGGAAACCACGTCAAGATCGTAAGAACCTTATGATGCCCCAGCTCACAAAGGGAAACAAAATGCTTAGATGGGAAACAGACAAGTGGATAAGGAGCTCTCGCTTCTGCCGGGTGTTATAGGTGTGGTAAGCAATATCACTGAGCTAATGAATGTGAGAATAAGGTGTTCAGATGCTACAAGTGTGGTAAGTTCGGTCATCGTGCTCCTGAATGTAAAAATGACGGCCCTACTTGTTTCAATTGTGGAGACCAGGGTCATATAAGTACCCAGTGTCAGAAGCCGAAGATAGACGTTGCTGCTAAGGAAAATGGTAGAGTATTCGCTTTGAGCAGAACCGAGGAACATAAGAAGGACAACTTGATTCAAGGTACTTGATTTATTAACGATGTTAAATTGGTTGCTATTATTGATATTGGGGCTACTCATTTATTTATTTCACTTGAATGTGCTACTAAGTTGGAATTGAAATTGTGTGATATAAATGGTAGTATGGTAATAGATACTCCTGCTAGTGGTTATGTTACTAATACTTACGTTTGTTTGAAGTGTCCCTTGACTATTTATGGCAAAAGTTTTCTGATGGACTTGGTGTGTCTTCCATTACACCAAATCAATGTGATTCTTAGAATGAACTAGTTAGATTTTAACTATGTTCATATCAATTGTTATAATAAGACTTTGAGGTTTCCTAAGTTTGGTGATAATGGAGAATTGATGTTGTTGACCGCTAAGCAATTGAATGAAGTTTTGAAAGATGAATCCTTGATGTTTGCAATGTTTGCATAGTTGCAAGTTGAAGATAAAGGGGTGATTGTAGAATTACCAGTTATTTGTGATTTTCAAGAGGTGTTTCTAGATGACTTCAATGAATTACCTCATGAGCGAGAAGTCGAATTTTCTATTGATTTAGTGCCAGGCACGGGTCCGGCGTTGATGACTCCTTATCAAATGTGGGTTATCGAGCTGAGTGAATTTAAGAAGAAACTAGAAGAGATGCTTGAGAAGAAGTTTGTGTGACCGAGTGTTTCGTTATGGGGTGATCTGGTGTTGTTAGTCAAGAAGAAAGATGGAAGTATGAGACTGTGTATAGATTACAGACAATTAAATAAAGTAACGGTCAAGAATAAGTATCTACTACCAAGAATTGACAATTTGATGGACCAATTGGTGGGTGCTTGTATTTTCAGCAAGATTGATTTGAGGCCGAATTATCATCAGATTAGGATTAAACTAGATGATATTCCGAAGATAGTTTTCCGAATGAGGTATGGTCACTATGAGTATATTGTGATGTTGTTTGGTATATCTAACGCGCCATATGTTTTCATGGAGTATATGAACAAAAATTTTCATTCTTACTTGGATAAGTTTGTAGTAATTTTCATTGATGATATTATGATTTACTCTAAGGAAAAAAAAAAGAGCATGCTGAGCATTTAAGATTGGTATTGCAAGTGTTGACGGAAAATAAATTATATGAAGATTTGTCAAAGTGTGAGTTTTGGATGAAGGAAGTTAGTTTTCTTGGTCATGTAATTTCGAGTGGTGGAATTGTTGTGGATCCTTCTAAATTGGATGAAGTGTTGCAATGGGGGGCTTCGAAGTCTAGAATTGAGATTCAAAGTTTTCTTAGTTTGACAAGTTATTATTGAAGATTCATTGAGGGGTTTTCTAAGGTGGCATTACCGTTGATGCAATTAACTCGAAAGGGACAAGCTTATGTGTGGGATGTTGCATGTGAAGAAAGCATTGTGGAACTAAAGAAGAGGTTGACAACTGCTCCGGTATTGGTTTACCTAATCTAAATGATTTACTTGTGGTGTATTGTAATGTGTCTAAGATGGGACTTGGTGGTGTGCTAATGCATAATAGACAAGTTCTTGCTTATGCTTCTATACAACTCAGAGTTCATGAAAGGAATTATCATACGCATGACTTAGAGTTAGTAGAAGTGGTGTTTGTATTAAATATTTGGAGACATTATCTCTTTGCTTCTAAATTCGAAGTTTTTAGTGATCACAAGAGTTTGAAGTACTTATTTGATAAGAAAGAATTGAATATGAGACAAATAAGGTGGCTTGAATTACTGAAGCATTATGACTTTGATTTGAGTTACCATCCTGGTAAAGAAAATGTAGTTGAGTATGTATTGAGTATGAAGTTGCTACATATGTAGATGCTTATGGTTCGAGAGTTAGAGATGATCAAACAATTCTGAGATATGAGCTCGGTGTGTGTAGAAACTCCTGACATTGTGAAATTGGGAAGTTGAAGCTGACTAATGGTATAATAGAGGAAATTTGTGATGGTCAGAATTTTGATTTGAGGTTAGTTTATCAATTGACTTTAATTAAACAAGGTAAAGGAGATAAGTTCATAATTAATGAGAATGGTGTGATGAAGTTTGGTGATAGAGTGTGCGTTCCAGATGTTCCAGAACTTAAGAAGAGTATTCTTGAGGAAGGACATAGAAGTGGATTGAGTATTCATCCAGATGCTACCAATATGTATCAAGACTTGAAGAAGTTATTTTGGTGATCGGGTATGATAAAGGAAATTGCGAAATTTGTTTATGCTTGCTTGACTTGTTAGAAGTCGAAAATTGAGCATCAGAAGATGATGGGTCTTATGCAACCATTGAGTGTTCCTGAGTGGAAGTTTGACAGTGTTTGCATGGACTTTGTGATAGGTTTTCCAAGGATTACTAAAGGCAACGGTTTGATTTGGGTAATTGTTGACAGGTTGACCAAGTCTGCTCATTTCTTGCCGATAAAGATCGAGCATTCAATGGAAAAGTTAGTTGAGATGTATATTGAGGAAATTGTGAGATTGCATGGGATACCTTCAAGTATTATGTCGGATATAGATTTGAGGTTTACTTCAAAATTTTGGACGGGTTTGCAGAATGCTTTTGGTACTAAGTTTAGATTAAGTTCTACATATCATCCGCAGACAGACGGTCATACAGAGAGGACTATCCAATCTTTGGAAGACTTGCAAAGGGATTGTGTTTTGGAACAAAGAGGTGATTTTAACAACCACTTGTTGTTGATTGAGTTTACTTCTGATAAAAGTTTCAATTCTAGTATTGAGATGGCTCTGTATGAAGCCTTGTATGGTAGCAGGTGTATGGCTCTATTGTGTTGGTATGAATCAGGCGAGAGTGTTGTGCTTGGACCTAATGTTGTACAAGAGACAACTAAGAAGATAAAGATGATCCAAGAGAAGATGAAGGCTTCTCAAATTCGTCATAAGAGTTACCATGATAAGAGAAGAAAGGACCTTGATTTCAATAAAGATGATCATGTGTTTTTGAGAGTTACTCCGGTAACCGGTGTTGGTGGAGCTTTGAAGTCGAGGGATCCTACGTCGTGTTTTGTTGGACCGTACAAATATCAGAGAAGGTAGGTGAGGTGGCTTACCCAGTTGCTTTACCGCCGTCACTCATGAATTTGCGTGATGTGTTTCATGTGTCCCAGTTGAGGAAGTATGTCCCAGATTCTTCTCATGTGATTCAGATGGATGATGTACACGTGAGAGATAACCTGACTATTGAGACGCTACCAATGTGAATAGAAGGTCGGGAAGTGAAACAATCACGAGGAAAAGAGATTTCCTTGGTGAAGCTATTATGGGGAGGACCAGCTGGTGAAAGTTGGACTTGGGAACGAGAGGGCCAGATGTAAGAGTCTTATCCGAGCTTGTTTTCTTCAGGTAATTTTCAAGGGCGAAAATTCTTTTAAGTGGGGGAGAATTGTAACACCATGAATTTTTTATTAATTATTTAAATTAATTAACTTATGTGATTATATGTGTCGTTGTGATTATATGATGTTTGGCGTTTCATGAGAGTCATTATGGTGACATTGATTTTTGATGTATTGATGAAGATGATGGCCTATGTGATGTTTTAAATGATTCATGTGATGTTATGGTGATTCATGTGATGCTTAGGTTTATTGAGGGATTTTCAAGTAATTTAGAATAATATATAATAATTACGATAATTGTTTAAAATTATTTCAATTGAGTAAATAGAATAATTATTGATTAGAAGAAATGAGGGCAAGATGGTAAATAGTGAAGTGTAAGTGAGGGCAAGATAAGAAGTTTGGTATTAGGGACCCAAAGGTTAAACTAGGGAAGAGAGTTTAGTTATTCCATTCGTGCAATCATAGAATTGGGAGAAAACTGATGTTGTGGAAAAAAGAGACTAGGGCACAAAAATACCAAGAGATTTCAGTAGAACATGAAGAAGAATCAGATTCAACCATGAATTAAAGTAAGGGGAGTTTTATAATATATATTATGATTGATTTTAAGGTTTGGATTATGCTAGAATTGCCTTAGGTTTTGGGGAATGATGAATTGATGATGTTGGATGAGGATTTGATGAATTAGAGATGAATAATGATGCCCAAATGATGTATAATCGATGTAGTAACACAAGATGTTAATGGACAATGAATATCTATGATTAGATGTATTTTTAGGACCTATAATATGGTAAAATTGCATAAAGATTGGATTGGTTTGTGCAAGAATCGCAACAGGAAACCCCTGTTTGTGTTGTGACATCAGGTGACAAAGGTTGTGTCGTCAGGCAAAAGTTGTATCGCCAGGAGAAAGTGGGGGTGAAAGGGGGTAGAGAAGAGGATGCTTCTGAAATGCATCACTCCTAGTGTCACCTAGAGAATTGGTACGCGAAGGTTGCGTCTCCAGGAGATGGGGGTGTGTTTCCAAGCGACGGATGGCGGAACTTGATGGCTATTTTGTAAATATTAAAATGATCATAACTTTAGTTCTAGAATTCTGTTTGATGTGTTGTTCGAAGTATTGGATAGTTAATATGATGAACTATAACTATATGGAATAAAATGAAGCATAAAAAGGATATTTCTAATATCCAAGTTAGGATATAGTTAGTTTCCCCTGGGTTGAATCGCTATGATGTGTTGTGATAATGAAGTATGATGATGATGTCATGATCTTATGATAATGCTTGGTTCATAATGATGAGTATGTGATGTATATAATGAAGTGTTTATTTATATGAAGGTTCTATGGTGTTGTTTTGATTCCTTTGATGCTATGATGATGCTTTTGATGATTCATGAATGGTGATGCGTGTTGACTAGTCGTGGTCGTATTATTTATGATGTTGCGTATCATTGCATTCATCGCATGGTTTAGGACTTCAGTCCACTGATGGTGATTAGGACTTTGGTCCAGTGATGATGGTAGGAAAATTGTCCAGTGAAGGCAACAATCCCATTGTGTGGATTGGGTGCAACAGTGTAGTTCTCTGGTTCCAAGTGAGAATCGATCATATTGGTAGGGATCTTTGGAGATTTAACATGACTCAGTCATCAGTGACATTTTGGTACCACATGCATGAGTATATGATGATGCATTAAATTCTATGTTACATTGCATTCGATGTGTTTCATTGATTAATGATGATACTTTGTATGTGTTGATATATGTGTCCTTAATTGAAGAATTGGCGAAGGTGTGAGTATTACATGAATATGTGATGAAGCATGATATCTTACGTATGTGCATATTTTTCTATTGTCTATACCTTATGTTTTATATAATGATTATGATTTACTCACCCTTTATGTTTGAATGTTACCTCCACCTGGGTAACACACAGGTGATCAAGAGTAGTCCGTAGGAGCTTAGAGGATAGCTTCAGGATGCGTTTTATTTGCTTTTAGTAGAATAAGGGAATTTTTCTCTAATATACAACATCGGGGTTGGGATAGTTTGTTGAGAACTATATGTCTCTGTTTACTTTGATGTTTTCTAAATTTCCTTTTTATGGTATTGATATCCGAATTGGATCATGATGTTTAACTTGATGAATTATATGAGGTATCCTAATTATAGATGTTTTAAGATTTATGATTTCTGCTACAATAATTTGAAGATGCTAAATGCATATTATTTAGTTTATAGTTTTCCAACCCGTGTTACGGAGTAGGATGCATTATTAAGATGTTTTAGTGAAGATGTGACACCCTTGTTGGCGTTATTACTCTGATTTATTTATTTAAATAATTGCGAAAATTCTTTGGGTTTAGAAGGGTGTTACACTCCCTAATCCACCCTTCCACCACTAATTAAGTGAAAGGGTGTTCAAAGGAACGAGGATGCTATTCCTGGCTAGAGCCTTCACTCGGCAGCCAAAAGCAGGCACCACGACCCTCTTTCTCATCAGGCGTGTATACATCAAGCAGGATCATATTCCATGTGGGAAGCTCCCCAATGCTTATGGGTTGGGCCACTCACAGAGATTCGTCATTTCTTATGAGGATAATAGCAGAACCCCAAAAATGTCGCTAACTCCACTGGAAATTTTATCACGAACCACCGTCATTAGCCCTATGTCCGAAACATATCTAACAAGCTCACGGAGGAGCCATTATTCTCAAGCGACGAAATCGTCGTCAGACATCAGCCAAACATCTAGAATCTCTGCACTATTCTACTCTAAACCCTAGCCACATGCATTTCTAGGAAATAAAAAAAAAATCTAACATAGAACAGATGCAAATTCCATTGAAATAGTGAAAACTCGAAAAACTTATCGGGTTGGTGAAGATTAATGGTTGATCAAGCAAGAGCTTCGGCGGAGAACAACAGTGTCAGGAAGAAATAAAAACAACGAGTAGAAAAAAGAACAAACAAAAAGTACAAATAAAGCTCCCTCTCCACCTTTTATAAAGCAGCTCATTGTGACTTGAGCTGGCACGCGCCTAGGGAATCCTAAGAGGCGTCATCATTGAGCCCTAGTTTCTAGACTAACCATTATTACACCTTTATAACACCATGTGGCTTGATGCAAGTGTAGCACTCTAAACCTTCAAGATCCAATCAACGCTCTTCTCCTTGATAGACAGGTATACCAAGCATCGCTCAAACTACTCGCGTATAGTTTCCCGCGAGACGTGCCCTGTCACGAGCATATCTTAAGTCATCACTCCTCTGACCAAAAGCAACAACTTGGGGGGCTCTTGTTCTGGACTAGCCCAATGACTATAATTGGCCAAATCTGCTTCCACCTCCAACATGGCCCAATAAATCTGGCCCATCAGCTGCAACCCTCCGTCAGGCACGCTTGGTTGATCACTCCCTAGGTGCAGCAACACCAGCTCACCCCAAGTCTTACACCTGCCCGTAATGATAACTTCTTCCCTGAACTGCTCATTGAAAACCAAACAGGAAATAAGACTAGCGCTCATAACGCGTCTTCCCGTCATCTCATCCTTTCTCAGAGCAACTTCTAGTTACAGCCACGGCTTCCTGTTTTGACCAGGTCTTGGAAGTAACCTATTTTTGCAAACACGAATATCTAGGCCCAAAAATAGGGAGCAATGGTTATGCGTTGGGGGCATGATTTAAACCCTCACACCTGTGAGGGCCAGGTATCCAATATTCGTACTAAAACACCCTAATATCTTTTTTGCATTTTTTTGCACTCATTCTTACTTGATCGTCGGAGTGCCTTGCATGTACACCCCTCCTCCTCTCCCCAACATTCCACATAAGAAGATTTCATCATCAAGGCCCACCTTCAGGTTCTGGTCAACTAGTAAGATTAGTTGTCATAACATCTTCATTTCTTTCAGCGGGGAGTCCTAAAGGTGCCGGTGAAAGTAACGATAATTTTGTCTCTAATTCCTTATTTCTAGTCACTAGAGATTTGACTACAATGTTTAATTTCCCAAGGGTTACCTTGAAATGAAGAATTTGGTTTTTAAATTCCTTATTTTGGATAGTTTGTGTTTCCACAAACCTCCGCATCATAAATTCTAGCCTGGATAAGGTTTGCATGTTAACAAAGTTCTTTACTAATATTCTGAGGTTTGATTTATAAAGATATTGAGGTCCCTCAAAATACTTATAGTGACAATTGTAGGAAAATTATGGGTACTCCATAGAAGTGTGCCTTAGTCTAGACGTTGTAACAACGAATTTATGATATTTGATGTAATTGGTCCCTGGCAACGACGCCAGAAACATGATGGGGGTGTTTCACCGATAACGAAATTATCAGAGTAATATAAAAGATTGTCAAACCCACAGAGACTAAATTGTCAATCTATCGTTACGAATTTCTACAATGTTTATCTATGGCCAATAAAATAAGAATTTGAGTTGTGCAAATAAAGTAAATAAAAAGGATTAAATTAATATCAGAAAAGCATTGTTGGAATATGGATCTCATCAATTCGTTGGTACTCTTGTTGTTTATAATTTGAATCTCTATGGGAAAGTAATTTCCATCTTGAAAAGAACTAATTGAACAAGAATTGTCGCTTTCGTGTATTCATAACCAAATTTTACCCTCTAAATTATACACTCAACTATCATGGTGGTGGCGTGTATTGCGTTATAGAAATAAAACATATTTTAAGAAATTAGAATCTTAACTTAATAGAAAAGTGATTTTGGTTGAAAAATAAAACCTTAAAGGGTTTCTGGCGTTCGCATCCACAAACCATACCTTTAAAATTACAAACGCGTCTGAAAATAGGTTATAAGTACTTTATTAAAATATGAATCTTCCTAATTAATTAACAAATAGCTTTCGTGGTATTTATCATTTAAAAACTAAACAACCTTAACCTTTTATACCAGACGATTTTTGAACTTACCTGACATATAAATGGTTTTACTTTCGTAGTAACTGACAAAGTTAAGTTTTAGAAAGGTTGTGATTAAAACCAAAACAGTACCGATAGAATTCCTCAAAGAACAATCATTTAGAGTACCATCAAATCGACGATCCATATATTTCAACAAATATAAATTTAGCTAGACATAATTATAATGTAAATCAAAACAACTGAATCGATTGTCTGCATGAAAACAATAAACATAGCAAAGTAAACTTTAAATACGCAATTAAAAGAAAGGTAGAAGAAGATTGTGCGAATAAAAAAAAGGGTGATTAAATAAATAATGTGGTAAATAAACCTGCTCCGAAGAGACTTTAATCTGGTACAGGAAGGAAAATGCTGAAACTTGAATGCAAAAGATAAATGACAACAAGATTAATGCTTCAAAATAAAGGTTTCTCCAAACTCGATTACAGACTCAATCAACAGTTCAATAACCCTCTGGTGTGAAGAGTTAATCGCTTACAAAATTGAAAATATAATGGCTTTAGTTTGTAACGAAGCTTGGATGATCAAAATTAAAACAATAAGGCCTATTTATAATAAACCAAAACCCTAAAAATCATGTTGGCAATTTCATAAAGTGTGGGTGAAAATATTGGAGAGGAAAGTGGAGTCATGGAGACCAAGCGAAACCTATTTCAAACTGCTTCTTATCAACAATGTGTGGCGGTCGCCACAGACCTCATGGTGAATGCCATGCTTCATAGTGGGCTTTGACTTGATATTTTTGACCCAGAAACATGGACCACTCATGGCCACCTGCATGGTGAATGCCATGGTGGTCTCCATGAGTACATAATGCTCCATTTTCTCTGTTTTTTGTCTGTTTTGTTCATTTCTCCGCATATGGCTATGAATTAGAAAAATATCTGAAACATACACAAATACAAGCATAAAAGAGGAAATGCAACATAAAATGATAACAAATCATGCACAAATCGAGTTAAATAATCAGTGTAATTTAATGTCCTCGGGTAGATATAGAAAGGACATTATACAGCTACCACACAAAGAATATTTCAATGATGTGTATATTGATTGTGAGTTAGTGGATAACGACCTGCATCAGATAATTCATTTCAATCATCCAAAGTTTTTTATCATTGTCAATTGTTGCAAGGATTCAAATATGTGCATTCAGTATTTGTCAATCCCCCAAGATAAGCATTCAATATTTCTTCGTCCTTCACAATATGTGAAAAATATGTCCTGGTTGTCTTTTATGATATCCAAAGCCTCTTTTAGGAGGAAAATCAATACATCAATAAGTTATACTCCTCTTTACTTGTTGTATCCAAAAATAGTACCCTACTTTTGCAGTTGGAGACGAAGGAGAAGCGTTAAGCATTGAAATCGTAGTTAGGCCAAGATATAAATTCCAGACATATCTGCTACAACAGAAAATCATGATAACATGTTGTTTAAATGTGAAACTACTATCATTATCTGGTAGAGATTATTTAATAGTTAAATACATTAATATAAGTTTGATTCTAAAGATTAATTTTGGAATCAAAAGCTTAAAAATAAAATACAAAGATATAATCAAATTATACCCGAGATAAGAAACCGAAGAGGGTATATACAATGCAGGCTTACCAAATAATGCAATAGCTATCACCGTTTAGGGTATAAACCCTACAAAATAGAAAAGCAGATAACTTGTAAAAGGAGATTTTGTTCTTATATGATAAAATCAATCACATAATTGTGGTACATATTTTTTATCCTAAAATTCTTCCAGTGTACCATATCAACCCTACCTGAACTGATATCTTGTGATTGTTGCATAATTGGAGCAGAATTCCAGTTTGTGAGCAGCTCGATTACACACCTAATTACTTGCTGGTTCATTTCTGTTTGGTCCTACCAGATACGCAAATTTCACTTCCATATGCTTGATATCATAGCTGCGTTTGCTTCCATTTCAATCACTGCAAAACAAATATTGGTACGACACTAACACGTCGATACGTCACTAACACCCTCGAGAAAACCGGCCTCCAATGCCAATTCAACAAGCATCATAGAACCACCAAGCAAACACAACTCCTCTTGAACTGTGAAAACCACGACATCTTGATTTAGCTCAACTTCATAATGTCAAAAAAGATAAACCCAAAGCCCTAACCTAAATTTTACTATAAAATAGTTAACTACCATCAATATAATTCTAAACAATTGAATTATAAATTAGAAAGATAACAATTGAATTATAAAATTACCTATACAGTAGGAGAAGTACAAGGGTTGTAGGGAGAGTGCTTGGGGCTCTTGAATTGTCAAAAGGAGGAAAATCTCTAGGTTGCTCAAGTTCAGCAACTGAATATTGTTATTCTTTTACTCTTTAATTAAAGATAATTTTTCTCTATTGAAAAAATGTACAACCTAATTATGTGTGTGAGAAGACTATTTCAGTGGCTAAAGTATACAAAAAAATAGCTCATATTCAGCTTAACATTTATGCCTGAAATATCTGACTAAAACTTTATAATTGACCTATTTTAACATGCCAACTTGCATACAGACTAATTTTTAAACTTTACTAATAAGAAATAAAACAAATTGTTTGTCGAACTGTTTGGCTAGGATTTTCAAAAAGATATAAATCCAAACCAAAAGTTAAAAAGGTTCTTTTGAGATCATTAAAGAGCATTAAATTATGAGGAGTCGACTATATAAGCATGTCGACAATGGATGATCTCACAGGTAGTCGACCAAGGTTTTGTAAGTGCAGTGGATCAGAGAAGGGTTCATGGTGAATGGATTGTGCCCAAGAGAGGTAAGAAGCCCAAAAGGGTTAAAATCCCATAAGCGCCTAAATTTCAAAGGCGAAGCATTATGGAGGGAAAACGTGGGTTTGATATCAGGATTGATGAACGTGGGATCATGGAGGGAAGTTATGAAGAACATGTGACATGCAACGAAATGAAACCCACTTAAAATGTAGTTATTTTTGTGTATTATAAATAAAGCACTTAGTGCACTTTATAAAAGGTCAAACTTTCACATTACTGCATACTAGTCACTCAGAGTAACCAAGTGAACAAGCAAAATGAGTCAGGCAAAGGCAATGTATGTTTAAACCAACAGTTGCAACTAGTTTTTAAATAGAGTCGCCACCCTTAATTTGTATCCTAATGGAAGGGAGTATAAAAGAATAACCCTAAAATAAATTCAGAGATTCTAGGTTTAGACTCGGTTCTAGACGAGGGGAAGGTGTTAGACACCCTTTATCTACCTTGTTTGCAAGGATACTAGGTTTAGAAGTGCGATGTTTAGGAAATAGGGTTTTTATTGTTTCATTAGGGAAAAGGGTTTGAATTTTAGTTAGCAGGACTCACCATGATTTTAATCGTATGCCTACGTATCCTCTTAGGAGGAATCAGAGTCCCATTTCGTGGTTCGTGGTTGGTTTGTGTTTTTTATAGATTGCGAAATATATTTTGAATTTCCCGCATACGTGGTCTAAGAGTATGAATAGCGGAGTTTGTTAGACCAATTATGCAGTTAATTTAAATATATTCGTATTCCTTTTCGAAAATTAATTGTTCGAATTAATTTAATTTGGGAAAAAAGATTGGTGTTCGCTTGAGTATTTTTTATACGTAGAGTAAATGAGTTTGATATAGTCTCCCCGTCACGTGGCCAGATATTGGCCACGTGTCGCTCACAGATGTAATAATTTGGTGAATCGTGCGGGTTTTAATATTTTAATATAAAATATTAAATTAAATTATGTTGCGAAAATTATTTTTAAGCGTATGATTAAAAGATATAATTTAATATAAATAAGCAATATTATATTTTAACTAAGTCTAAAATGGTCAATTGTTTATAATAATAAATAATATATATTATTATAATTATTAAAATATAAATATATATAAATACAGAAAAATAAATACAGAAAAATAAATAAATAAATAAATATACAAATAAATTTATAAAATAAAGTAGTAAATAAAAATAAATTAGGGGGGGTGCAAATTATACTATAGTAGCAAAACTAGGGGGTGCTATTAGGAACGGCCCGAATTCAGATTTTGAATTCAGGCCCAGAAGGCCAGGGGTGTGCATTGTGTTAAGTCAGCAGAAAAGGGGAATATGTTAAGTATGGGCCCTAGTCCATATTTTTAGACTAGGCCCAAATGAAACAGTGGGGTGCGCTTTGTGTGCTATTAGTAAAAGCAAAAAAGAAATGGGGTGTAAATAATTATTAGTCCTGACCCATCATAACTGGATCCATTTGAGATATAAAAATATACAATTTTCATTTGTTTCAACCACTACTTCCCTTGTCTCTCTCGTTCTCTTCCTTACCACCCAGAAACCCTAGTTTTCTTTTTCCCCAAACACCAAACCCAACCAGCGGCAGCGTAACCCGAATTAACCGTTCCTCACAGAAAAACAAATCCCTCTCACACCCCATATCAACGTGACAAGAAACGGGTTCAAATCAAAAAAGCTAAGCATCCGTAGAATTTTACCTCTACTGTGCGTTTCCTCGCGTCTCTGAGTTCTGATCTTCTTTGGCTAATCCCTACTCTTCCAGTTTGCAGATGTGATGATGGGGATGGTGTAGCGGAGGTGATTGAATAGATATTCTGTGAGGCGAAGCAGCGGTTCGAATGGTTACCCACAAGAATATTCTTCTTTGTATTCAATTTCCTCGTCTCTGAAATTTCTTCCCCCAAATTTTCTTACTTCTTTTTTCTTCCCCTTTTCGTCTTGTAGTTGCTTTAATTTATAGTAAATTAGGATTACCAAATTAGGAATTTTAGTTAATTTGTTATTATTGATTTAGGAATTTTTCATTTGTAATTGATTAGGGTTTTCAAATTAGGAATTAATTTGAATTTGTGTTTGTATTTTAAGAAGAACGCTATTGATTTCTGTATTGCATAATTGAATTTGTTTTCAGATTTAGTGAAATTCGTCTTCTGTAATTACTGCTTGATTCATGTTGAAAATGTTTCTGCATTAGTTCATTTTGTATTAATTGACACGGTACGTGTTCGTGACTGAAGTAGAAAACACGCATTAAACTTCAATCGTTACGGTAAATGTTTTTTTGAAAACAAATATTTTAGGGCTGCATGTGCTATTGGGTTTGAAAAAAAGTGTTTCTCTTTTAACTGAATTGGGCCTAGTTTTGGGCCATGCCAGGAGAGAAAAAAACTTTTTCAACCAATGTTTCCAATTTTCACTTATCATTCAGTGTTCTGATTAATAAAATAAACAAGAAGTTTTTTTAATTTAAGTTTATAAAATAACGACCTTAATAATAATCAGTAAAAAAACTTATGTAATGATTTTGTGCAAATTAAAACAGAAAAATGGGCCAAACACTTATTTTATTGGGCCTTTAAAAAAAATTACTTACAGTCCTTCTAGTTAGAACACCCCCCCCCCCCCCCCCCCCCTTTCCAAAACTTATTCTAAATGGACCAAAACTCTGTATGGGCTTTTCTGATCTAATTAGATTTAAGAACTTTTGATAAGGTAAAATCCCTTCAAATTAAATTGGGCTGGAACCACAAAAACAGAAATAAAGTGGCCCATACCAATTCTATATGGGCCTTTAAACAAAAAAGAATTTCTTTATAAACCTCTCTACCTAAATGGGCCCAAAAACTTAACTAACAAACCCCCCTCTTTGTAAGAGAAACCTAGTGAGCCTTCAATTCCATATGGACCCTTCTGATTTAGAAAAATCCAAGAGCTCTTAATAAAATGAATCCTTCAAGACTTGAAATTTTACATGGATTTCTTTGATTGAGAAAGGCCCACGATATCTTTGTAGAATGAGACTATTTTTAGACTTTAAACCCCCCCCCCCCCCCCCATAACTATATAGATAATATTTTATAAAAAGGAATTTTTAGAAGCAGAAATAAATAAATAAATAAATAAATAAAAGAGACTAGTAGGGTAAATTTGGGGTATGACAGTTGCCCCTATTTAATCACCTTTTGATTGAATAGTGCAAGAGTACGTAGGTCTTGCACGTTTAATCAAAATTTTATTAAATATTGGAAAACCCCAAGAGTTGTTTGAGCCAGTATAAGAATACATTGTACAACGTTCCTATGAGTGTGAATAATAGGTATAGATGACGATGTATCATCCACCAACGTTTGGACCAAAGTTGATTAAAACCAAGACTCGACAACGCGGATAACTCTTCGGTATCTGAGAGATTGTAAGATTTTGCTTATTTACTGTAACCTAGGAGGTAAATGATACAAGTTTTGAAAAGTTGGCCTACTAATGCTAGGAGACTAATATAGTATGTTTGTGACGCAAATTTCATATATTCATCGCAACCTAGGGGACGAATAAAACAAAGTTTGTTAATACATTGTTGCATGGAGACTGATGCAATGGATTACACAAATTTTGTTATGTTTACTACAACCTAGGGAGTATATAGTACGATGATGAACCTATGCATTTATCATTACCTAGGGGTGAAAAGACAACAAGGGTGGGCTTATGTTCACCATCGCAACCTAGGGGATGAATAATATAACCATGAAGATTATCATATCTATCGCAACCTAGGGGATAGATAATTGAAAAAAGCTTGAAACCAGATATTTGGAACATGGAATGATGATGCTGGTTGTGTCAACCCTCAACCAAGATTCGATAACCAAACAAAATATTCTAGATTTAAAGCGATGGAACCCAAAATTCACTCATGAAGTCAATTGTGTCGTCCTCAACTATGACTATCAACAGGAAGAAAAAACCCCAAACTCACGATGATGTTGGTTGTGCCGTCTCAACCATAACCATCAACATGAAGAAAAATACACCGAACTCATGATGATGTTGGTCAAAGTTTATGTAATCCATTAATTATGGGTAGATACACAATTCAGAAGGCCTGAAAAGCAAGATTATGCAGCATAGCATTGAGATTGGATTATGTGTTCATCAAGAAAATGACTTGTAATTCAAGAATGGATGCCCAACTTCATCTCTTCGAATCTCCTAGCTTAAAAATTATCTCTTCAATTTCTTTGACATTTTAGAAAGCTTGAAACATTGTCTACAACCTTCATGTTGACCACTTTGGCTAAATCATCTTGGAACTAGGTTAAAATTGGTCAAGTTAGGTCAAAAATCTGCCTAAACTTGTTGAAAATTTCATTAAGTGTTTTATGAAAAATGTCATGACTTCATGAGCCTATATCTTCAAATCTAAGAATTTTTTGGAAATCAACCATAAGGGACAAAATCAAGATCTACAACTTTCATGTTGAAAGTTTTCCTTGAATCATCTTGCATTTTGGTGAAAAATTGTCATGATATATTGAAATTATCAAGGTTAAAAACACTTAGAATTTTTCTAAGTCTTTGAAATCTTGACTTTTTTGTTGACTTTTTGACTTTCTTTATTATTGATGATCAATTTTTATATTTTTGAATGTCTTGATGAATTTGATCTTTGAAATTTAATATTGACCAAAAAAGTCAAAGTTTGACTTTTTATGTATTAGTTAACTTTTTATTAGTTGATCAAATTTCAACTATCAATCCATTGATCTTGAGAAATGATTTGAGCCATGAAATTAGGTCAACATGTTGTGTTTGAGTCCTTGAGATCATGTTTCAAGCCATTAGGTCATGTACTAGGTCAAAAGTCACTAATCAGTCATTCTCAGTTAAAACCTTAATTTTGACAAATTTGCCCCTTTGATGATTTGAGTGCTTTTCCTGAGGAATTTTGATCAACCCTTGGCCAATTATCCTTGAGAAAATCAAAACCCTAATTTGGAGGCTCAGTGCTTAGGAGATGAGCTTATCTGATTAAACTCTTGAGAACCCTTGAGCATTTGAGATCTTTGGTGAGAAATGTCTTGAGAAAAGAGAGGGAAAATTTTGGGGTACAACACCATCTTTATCTGATTGTAATTAGAGAAGTCATCCATGAAGGAAAACACTTTTGATTGAGCAGTATTTTCCACCAAAATATCAATATGGGGAAGTGGGAAATCATATTTAGGGCTTGTTGTGTTCAAGTCCCTATAATCAACACACATCCTGACTTTTCCGTCTTTCTTTGGTATTGACACAATATTTGTAATCCATAGTGGATAAGAGATAACTTTCAATAAACCTGCATCGAACTGCTTTCTAACCTCTTCTTTGATCTTCTTAGACATCTTGGGATGAGTTATTCGAAGCTTCTGTTTGATAGGAGGACAGTCTTCTCGGAGAGGTAACTTGTGCACCATAATATTTGTATTCAGACCAGGCATGTCTTTATAGGACTAGGAAAATATATCAACATACTATCGAAGAATTTCGATTAGTCTTGCCTTTACATTTTCCTCTAAATCAGCCCCTATCTTGACCTCTTTCTTTATACCTTCGGTGCCCAAATCAATCACCTCTATAGATTCCTGGTGTGGCTGGATGACCTTTTCCTCTTGCTTTAATAACCTTGCCAACTCTTCAGGGAGTTTACAATCTTCCTCACCTTCTTCTTCGAATTGGTAGATCAGATTATCAAAGTCATAATGAGCGATAGCAGAATTGTTATTAATGGAATCTAGGGTGGATCTGCACCTGCATGAGTAATATTTTTTATGCTTTAGTGATAGTGTGTGAAAAATAAAACATTTCCATTTAGAGGAAAAATAAAAACAGAAAGAAAGGGAACACAATATTTGAATTCAAAAACTTTCTTTATTTAATGATAAACTTTTGAAAAAACAAACATGGTGGCCTTACACAAAGATTCACTACGCCTTGGGCAAAGCGTATCAATTATGACATGATAGAAGGAAACAAGAAAATTAATCATGAGCATTGTAACTTGGATGACGTCTGCAGAAGTCTAGTTATTTAGCTCTTGACCTTGAACACTAGGGCGGATCCAATTATCAATGTTGTAGTCTTTGTATCCATCATCACCAATTGCATTGGTGCAACCATGTTGGACAATTCCAGAACTGGAGAACTTCACTGGAGTTGACAAATTTGGAGCTCTGAGAGCTTCACTCTGCTTTTCGGGATTGAAACCCAAGCTGAACTTGTTGAATTTGGGACTAACATCCATAACCTGATCCCATCATTCAGGGTAACCAGCCTCGGCCACTGCTCTAGCATCCTTGAAAGAAGACATAAAAGTCTCAAGTTTCTTCTTCTTCTTAGATGGTAGAATATTGTCCTTATGTACTATTTCGGAAGCCTAAAAAAGAGTTTCATGTACTTCTCCTTCAACTTCTATGTAACAATGAAATCAGATGACTCACAATGTACTCTTCTTCACCACAAACAATGATTGTCTTACCATCCAGAGGATACTTGAGCTTCTGATGAAGGGTAGAAGTGACTGCCCCTACTTTGTGAATCCATCGACGTCCTACCAAGCAACAATATGCTGGTTGAATGTCCATTACATAAAATGTAGTAGTAAAAATATGAGGGTCAACCTTGATAGGTAGGTCCACTTCACCAAATACTGATCGTCTGGATCCCTCAAAAGCTTTCACCACCAAATCAATAAGACACAATTCAAGACTGGAGTATTCAATCTTCATAAGTACAAACTTCGGAAATACATTCAACAAAAACCATGTTTCCCCAACACACATGATAAAGTTGTACCCTTTCACTCCATGGAAATGTGAATTTCTTTGTTAAGGTTACGTCCCTCAGGAGATAGATCAAAGTCAGTAAAGCCCGAACCATTCCCGATAGATATATTCACACAAGCTATTTCAAATTGTCCAATCATTATTTCTTGTGGAAGGAAAGAATTCTTTAACAACTTTATTAAAGAACTCTTGTGAGCCTCGGACTATATCAGCAAAGATAAGATAAACATATTAGAATGCGTCTGATGCAACTGGTCTATGATGTTGTAATCCTTCTTTCTAATTATCCTCATTAACTCTGCAACTTTGTAGGGAGCTGAAGAAGTCTCAAGCACAACAATTGGTTTAGGCATACTGGCCTGTGCAAATATTCGATTATCAATGATCCCTTGTTTGCCCTTGGTTCTGGTTGAGGTATCGGCAGCATCTTGTACATTTTGAGGACCAAACACTATTCCACTTCTTGTCATACGACCAATACTAGAGAAGTTATCAACATTCTCACTTCCATTCTCGATAGGCTCTTCTTCTGAAGGACTTTCCACCTTTCTTACCCCATGATAATATACATCAACACCATAATGCCAAGGAACTACTTTTCACTAGTATAAGGTATCGGACCAGGTAAAGTAATCATTAGAGGAACTGTTTTGGAAGGAGCAGGAATTCTCCTTGGAGTATACTGGATAGAAATTATTGTAATGTCCTTCTCGGTAACCCTTCTGTACCTCGGAATTTTATCAAAATGTGAAGACCCATCATTGATCAAACTTTGAATACGTGCTCTCAAATCAATTCAACCCTCTGGCTGCTCTTTACACTTGCAACAATAAGGAATACGGTCTGGAAAAATACCATTGTCAAACAAATATATTTTAACAAACGGCAAAGGGATACTCAACAAGTCCACATCCATGACCAAGTTTAAAACATCACCCTCGTCAACAATAGCATTAACAGTTGGGCCTCCACGAGGCAGCATAGTACGTTGGATAACATTAGGACTATTGTTGAGCTTGAATTGAATAGCTTTGGCATCCAACAAATCTTGTATCTTACACTTTAATGCATAGTATTTCTCTACATGGTGGCCTATCCCACCAGATCGGAATTCGCATCTAGCATTGGCATCATAGTTGTCTTGGAGCCTCCCTAGAGTAGTTGGCATATTTCTCAAGTTGACCAACTTTAAATCAAGCAAATGTTAAAGCGCTTCATAATAGTTCATGGGCAAAGGATCAAATCTTCTAGGAGGCCTTTGTTGCTGATTATTGTTGTTCTGACGAGGAATGTTTTGCTGCCTTTATTGTTGTAGACGTTGTTGTTAAGGAGCATTCACTAAAATAGATACAACATTGACTTGTTGATGCTGGTGGTTCCTTCCTATTTCCCTATAGGCATGAACGATTCTAGTTTTACCCTCTTTATTCCTAGGTGTAATACCTCAAATTTGTCCTACCCTTTTACTTTTATCTGGCTTCTTTATCTCGCACTTTTCACATGTACATAACTTTCATTAGGTCACCTAACGCATCATGCTTCATTAATCAATAAAATTGGCATTAGGATCCATAAGCTTGGTAATTATGGTTTCTCCTTAGTTTTGAGGTTCTCATATACATTCAAGAGAAATTCAAGTTGTTCCTTTAATAATCATGGTATGAATTAGGGTTTATTTCCCTAGTCATAGGGTATTTAAGAGGGGGTCCCTTATAAAGTTCATCCTTAGTGAATCCCATCATTCAATGGGATTATGTCCTTACATAAGGTGCAAGTTGTTGAATTAATGTTGGTGTTCATGGATGTTAGGGTTTGCTTCGAGAAGATTCATTATACAATGCAAGAAAATATCATCCAAAAGATCTCATCCTTAAATATCTCATCCTTGGAGGTAGGGTCCCAACTGATCTATTTTGGTCAAATGAAGTGGTGTTCATTGCTTGGGTCATAAGGCATATGGAGATGGTTTCATAAGAAAAATACACTTGGGTTTCGTCAAGTAAAGTTTGTGGATATCTTAAGGCATAATGTTTCACCTGATCATTTGGATTTCTTTAGAGACAAAGTTCTTTTAATTATTTGAAGGACTTTGAAACATGGTGATAAATTCAAACTTAAAGAAGATGTTAGTTGTTCAAGGTGAGGCAAAGGAACAATGGCCATAGTTCATTCAAGAGTAAAAAGCATTAGTAAAAATATTGAGATTTAAAAATCTACTCACCATTTCATCAAGAGTTTCCTACAAAGAGTCATCTAAGGGTTTTTAAACAAAAAGAGTTTCCAAGCATTCAAGATATCATTTACATGTTCAAATAAATCATTACGAAATTCATTACACAAACTTTTGTTTTAAGCCTAAATCCTAATATCCTAAACATCTTCATGCTTCTATATCCGTGCCAAGTATCCATCTTAAAATTCTCCTCCACTTAGCTAAAACTACAAGTTGCTTTGCTTTGGTATTTCTTCATGTCATACTCAGCCCTGTACCGCCATATCAAAAACAGACAGAAGAAAAAAAAGTTAACTGCAACACAAAATGGGCCAGCTCATAAAATCCAAAGTAAACAATTAACTAACATTCATCAATTGAACATCCAGCCTTACATTCAACAATAAACCAAGCCCCTGCAAAATCAGTTCACAAAACCTGCAATATTAATACATATCAGGTCAGAATTGTCATCCTAATACCGACTCAATTTGTACCACCTCCATACAATCAGCCCTGCAGTTGTTCAAGTCTGTTGTACCCCAAAATTTCCCTCCCATATTTCTTAACAAATTTCATGTGAGGTCCCCAAATTGCTCAAGGAAGTTCAAGAGTTGACCAGACAAACTCTCTCTTAAGGCAGTCTACCTCAAATTAGGGTTTCATTTTTCATCAGGATATATGAACCACAAAAGGACTCAAATGCAAACCATTGTCCTAATATGTTCTCAAGATCATCCATGTCAAGTTTCAAGCCTTGCAGAAGAATATTACTCAGTCAATTGCTCAAATGCCTGAAAATCGATTGTGCTAGGTCAAAAGTCAACAGTGGCCTACATACAGTCAAACTTCATGATTTTTGGTCAACATCCTCATTTTGAAGTATTATTCATCATTTGATCATGGTTTGATCATGATTCCTCAAGGATTGCTCACAATTCATCAAAACTCAAAAGTTGCTAAATTAGGGTTTTGTAGGAAAAGTCAACTTAAATTTGACCAAGCATCAACATGACTTTTGCTGAAGTTCTGCCTCTTCTGTTAAAATCTAACTTGGCGACCTTGAGAGAGGCTCCCAAGAATCCAAACACTACCTCTCCCAGATACAATCCCAACACGCAGTGTGCCTACCATTATGAGAGTCTTGGCCACGATACAAATGATTGTTGGGCTCTGAGAAACAAAGTACAAGATTTGCTCGAAGCCAAGGAGATAGAGTTTGATGCTCCAGAAAAGTCGAATGTTATAACTACTCCCATGCCCAAACACGTTCGTGGAGTCAATGTTGTTGACACTGATTTGTTTGTGACCTCTGTCGAAGAAATTTCTACTCCTCTTATAACTGTTAAGAAGAATTTGTTGTTGGCCGGTTTATTTCTGGGCTGTGGTGAAGGTTGCCACATGTGTTCAATTATGCCTACTAGTTTCCGTTTGTTGAAGTCAGGTGTTCAGCGCCTGATGGATAATAAAGAAATTTCGTTCGAGAAGACTATGACTCATGTTGTTCCAAATGAAGATGTTGCCATTATAACCATTTCCTCCAATCCTTCCAAGGTTTCCTCGAGAAGACCTGTTAGGATTACACATGTTTAAAGAATTGCTCCACTAATAATCATTGTTCCTGGTCCCATCCCGTACACCTCAGATAAGGCTGTCCCTTGGCATTACGGTGCTGACGTGTATGATCATGGTATAAAGCAAGATCTGAAGAATGAAGAATTTGATACTGATGTCAGTAATATTGTCGGGACTAGTAAAGTTACCCTAAGTGGAAGGGTATTCTCTCCCGATATTTCCCCAAAGACTATCATCAAGCCTACTGTTATTCCAACTGCTTCTCCAACCAGCACTCCGGACATTTCTCCTGTTCCTACTCAAGTTATTACACCTGCTACTATTCCTATTCTTACTCTATTTATCACCCCTGTTGCTGAGCCATCTGGGACTCGGGGAAAGGAAATTATAAGTGAGCCTGCCCGGATGAAGGCACCTAAGAAGATCGTTATGGAAGCTTCTAAACAAGAAATAGAGGAAATACTGAAAATTATCAAGAAAAGCGACTACAATGTGGTCGAACAGCTGGGGTAGACCCCGTCAAAGATCTCCATGTTGTCTCTGCTGTTATGTTCTGAAGCCCATGTGAAGGCTTTTATTGCATTTCTCAAGACTGCGCATGTGCTGCAGGAAACTTCAGTAGATCAGTTCAAAGATTGTGTGGCCACCCTGACTGCTGACAATGGGATGGGTTTCTCAGACACGGATCTGACACCGAAAGGAAGAAATCATAATTATGCTTTGCATGTCTCGATTGAGTGCAGGGGCACCAATATGGCTCATGTGCTAGAAGATACCGGGTCTTCGCTGAATGTTCTGCCAAAGAAAGCGTTGGACCGTTTGGATTGTGAAGGTTTGACCTTAAAGCCTAGTAACATTTTGGTAAGGGCTTTTGACGGATCAAAGAGAATGGTGCACGGGTAGGTGGACATCCCTGTCAAGGTGGGTTCTCAGACTTTTGGGTCCACCTTCTACGTAATGAACATCAAGCCATCGTATTCTTGCTTGTTGGGTCGTCCTTGGATCCATAGGGCTAAGGCAGTTACTTCCACACTCCATCAAATGCTGAAGTATCTGGTGAAGGGGAAGATTGTCACAGTGCGAGGTAAAGAATAGTATATGGTGAGTCATCTCAATTCCATCTGCTATGTGGAGATGGACGGGGAATTCATAGAAACTCCTTGTCAGAACTTCAAAGAGGTCCCTCCGACTTTGGCTTCAACTGAAGTTACTACCAACAAACCTCTGCTGAAGATGGCATCTCTCAAGGATGCCAGGGCTGTAATTGAAGAAGGTGGGTGTACCAATTGGGGTCAGCTCCCTGATTTCACTCATAAAACTGACAAATTTGGTTTGGGCTTTACTACAGGGGCTCAAAGGGTTGTTAAGCACGTGCGGGCTGGAAGACCTCCTCTACACATCAGCAATCGGGGAGTTAATGCAATTGAGGACAATGAAGAAGATTCAGACATCGACAGCTGGATTTACCCAACAACCAACGGTGGACTGATTAAACTGGACGACGAAGGACTTCATACCTGTTTCTTTTATTCTGCAGTAATTGTCTTTTGTTTTAGGATTTTTAATAAACAATTTGAAACTTTACGGCCCGGTGCCTTGCCCGAGGCACCTTGGTTTTGCTTGTGAGGGCTATTATTTGTCATTTCATATATCATTAATAAAGCATAGGACGTTTCTTGCATTACAAATTTTGCGCTCCTTGTTTTTCTTTTCTGTCTCTCACTTTATCAAAACAACTATTCTCTTACACACACACACATATCATACTGCAGATCCATATCCACTCTAGATCCCATTGATAACAGCTCTGTTACTGCCAGTTATAACTTCAAAAATCCGATCAACCAAGCCGAGGACGAAGGTGGGGATGATTGTGAGGTGCCTGGAGAACTTGCTAGACTGTTACAATAGGAAGAAAGGGCCATACAGCCTCCTGAAGAGCCAGTTGAGTGAGTGAATTTGGGTACAAAGGAAGACAGGAAAGAAGTTAAGATAGGTGCGAATCTGGAGCCTAGTGTCAAACAACGGTTAATACAGATGCTACACGACTATGTTGAGATCTTTTCCTGGTCTTATGAAGATATGCCTGGGTTGGACACTGATATTATGGTACATCGCCTGCCAACTAAAGAAAACTGCCCTCCGGTAAAGCAGAAGGTTCGTTGTATACGCCTCGAAATGTCAGAGAAAATCAAAGCAGAGGTTATGAAACTGTTCGACGCAGGATTCTTAGCTGTCACTTCTTATCCGCAGTGGGTTGCTAACGTCTTTTCGGTACCTAAGAAGGATGGTAAAGTACGGATGTGTGTAGACTACAGAGATATGAGCAGGGCCAGCCCCAAGGATGACTTCCCACTTCCTCACATTGATGTTCTAGTCGACAACACCGTGCATCACAAGATCTTCTCCTTTATGGATGGTTTTTATGGCTACAACCAGATCAAGATGGCTCCTAAGGAGATGGAGAAGACAACCTTCGTTACACAGTGGGGCACCTTCTGTTACAAGGTAATGCCTTTTGGGTTGAAAAATGCTGGGGCAACTTATCAGCGCGCCATGGTCTCTTTGTTCCATGATATGATTCATCACGAGATCGAGGTTTATGTTGATGAAATGATAGCCAGGTCCCATACTGAGGAAGAGCACGTTGATCATCTCCAGAAATTGTTTGACAGGTTGAAGACATACAAGCTGAGGTTGAATCCGAACAAGTGTACCTTCGGGGTAAAGTCTGGTAAGCTTATGGAGTTTGTTGTCAGTGATAAGGGTATTCAGGTGGATCCTGCAAAGGTATAATCCATACAAGAGATGCCGGTTCCCCGTACAGAGAAGGAAGTTAGAGGTTTCTTGGGACGTCTGAATTACATCACCCGATTCATTTCACATCTGACTGCTACTTGTGAGCCAATCTTCAAGCTTCTGAAGAAAGATCAAGTGGTAAGGTGGAATGATGAATGCCATACCGTTTTCGAAAGAATCAAGGAATACCTTCAAGAACCACCAATTTTGATGCCTCTAGTTGAAGGAAGACCTTTGATATTATACTTGACAGTGCTAGACAATTCAATGGGGTGTGTGTTGGGGCAGCATGACGAGCCTGGTCGAAAAGAGCATGTTATTTATTACCTTAGCAAAAAGTTTACCGACTGTGAGACCCGATAGTCATTGCTCCAGAAAACTTGCTGCGCTTTAGCATGGGCTGCTCGCCGACTGAGACAGTATATGTTGACTCACACTACCTTGTTGATATCAAAGATGGATCCGATCAAGTATATTTTTGAGAAGCCCGCTCTCTTCGGAAGGATAGCAAGATGGAAGATGATATTAACCGAGTACGACATCCAATACACAACCCAAAAAGAAATCAAGGGGAGTGTATTGGCGGATCATTTGGCGCATCAGGCCGTGGATGACTACCAATCCATGAAGTTCGAGTTCCCGGATGAGAATATCATATTGGTAACCAACTGCGAAGAACCTGGACCGAATGAAGGACCCGAGGAGGGATCCCGGTGGTCTATGTATTTTGATGGAGCCTCGAACTCCTTAGGTAATGGCATTTGTGTTGTAATTATATATCCTGAGGGCTGTCATACTCCGTTCACCGTGCGATTATGTTTCAACTGCACCAATAATATGGCGGAGTATGAAGCGTGTATCATGGGTCTTCGAGCTGCTATTGACCTGAGGATTAATTTCTTGAGTGTATTCGAAGATTCTTCTCTGGTGATAAGTCAGATCAAAGGCGAGTGGGATACGAAGCACCTGAATCTCATTCCTTACAAATAGTATGTACTGACATTGCTCCCACACTTTGAGGAGATAACCTTTGAACATTTACCACGAGAAGAGAACCAGTTGGCGGACGCGCTAGCTACCATGTCTTCTATGTTCAAAGTTAGGTGGGACAATGAAGCTCCCCAGATTACCATGGAGAGGTTGGATGAACCCGCACACTGTTGTGAGATTGACACCGAAGAAGTGGCAGACAAACCCCGGTTTCATGAGGTAAAGAGGTATCTTGATGCTCAAGAATACCCCGAGGGGGAATCTGTTAACGATAAGAAGTTTCTGAGAAGGTTCGTTGTGAAGTTCTTCATCAGTAATGCAATCCTCTATAAGCATAACCATGATTCAACCTTACTGCGGTGCATAGACAAGAGTGAGGTAGAAAGGATCATGGCAGAGTTACATGAAGGTACCTTCAAAACTCATTCTAGTGGACACACCATGGCAAAGAAAATCCTACGAGCAGGATACTACTGGTCCACTATGGAAGCCGATTTTTATCAGTATTCTCGAACCTGACAAAAGTGTTAAGTCTATGCTGATAAGGTGCATGTACCTCCGGTTCCCATGAATGTTTTGACAGCTCCTTGGCCCATTGCAATGTGGGGCATCGACATGATTGGCGAGATCAGACCTACTGCGTCTAACGGGCATCATTTCGTTCTGGTAGCAATTGATTATTTTACAAAATGGGTTGAAGCAGCTTCCTTTGCTACGGTAACCAAGAACGTCGTGGCGCAGTTTATCCGACACAATATGATCTGTCGATATGGTGTACCAGAGAGGATTATTATTGATAATGGTACAAATCTCAATAATACGATGATCACCGAGCTCTGCAGACAGTTCAAGATTCAGCATCATAACTCTTCTCCCTATCGGCCGAAGAAGATTGGGGTTGTTGGAGCGACTAACAAGAACATCAAGAAGATTATGTAGAAGATGACAGTGACATACAAAGACTGGCATGAGATGTTACTATTCGCTCTTCATGGGTACCGTACCTCAGCACGGACGTCGACAGGGGCAACACCTTACTCTTTGGTGTATGGGATAGAGGAAGTCCTACCCATCGAGGTCCAAATACCCTCTGTTGTACCCCAAAATTTTCCCTCTCATATCTCTCAATACATGTTAAGTGAGGTCCTTAAATTGCTCAAGGAGGTCCAAGAGTTGACCAAACAAACTCTCTCCTAAGGCAGCATACCTCATATTAGGGTTTCTATTTTCATCAAGATGTGTGAATCACAAAGGACTCAAATGCTCACCATTGTCCTAAAATGTTCTCAAGATCATCCATGTCAAGTTTCAAGCCTTGCAGAGGAAGTTTGCTCAGTCAATTGCTCAAAGGCCTAAAAATCGATTGTGCTAGGTCAAAAGTCAATTGTGGCCCACATACAGTCAAACTTCAAGATTTTTGGTCAACATTCTAATTTTGAATTATCATTCATCATTTGATCAAGGGCTGATCATGATTCATCCAGGATTGCTCACAATTCATCAAAGCCCAAAAGTTGCTAAATTAGGGTTTTATTGGAAAAGTCAACTCAACTTTGACCAAGTATAACTTTCTCATACTTTATCAAAAATGACCCATCCAAAGCTCATTTTGAAGAGGATGCAATTCCCTACAATTCATCTTCAGTTCCCCAGTTAAAAATGTTCACTCACAAGAAGATATGGATTTTGACATTATAGGTCATTTTGGAAAGTCAACAAAAACACCTTTTGGGTCAAAGCTTCATACATGAACATGGAAGACTCAATTGAGATGAGACCAAAAGGGTTGCTTAGGGGACATCTCAAGCTTTCTAAATAGTCCAAGAACACTCTCATATGATCAAAAGTTAGAGAATTGTGCATTGGAGAAGTTGGTGGATTTTGAGAAAGTTTATGAAACAAGTATAGACCATTTTGCAATTTTTTTCAAATGAGCTTTGGTTTTCTTGAGTCAAAACTATTCTTAAGCCCATCAAGGACCCCTAATTAATCTATTTCATTTTCTACATTTTTACTCTATTTTATCATAATTTAATTCATTTAAAGTTATTTTAAATAAAATAAGGAATAAATGAATAAATGAGTGTGAGCTGGTTTGTTGACTCCCTTGCACCCCCATGAGCCCAATGCCGCGACCAAGGCATCAAAACATGCACAAAATAGATCTTTCATCACTTTTGGAAACTTTGGCTTTTTAAGAAACAAGATTATTCTCTTCTTAATGGTGAGATATTGGTTGGTTATTATGACCCTAATTCGCCCTCCATATATAAAGAAAGACATCCCAAAACCCTGGCACGGTTCAGCAGCAGCCTCCCAAGGGTAAATTTCATTCAAAATTTCAAACTAGTAGATCAAAATCAAATTCAAAGTTTCAGCCGTCTACGAGGCCTTTCATCCACTCTGTTGTGATCCACAGGTAAGACAAGGTATAAACGCACTTTTTTTACATAGCCATGCATGTTGAGACTATGCATACATGAACATATACCTTGCAAAATTTCTATTGATCGTACTTTCATGTACAGCTTGATTCAATTCATACTAACCGTGTCATTGAGTTCAAGTGAATGTTTAGAACAGGAATGGACCATCGTTTGAGGTTTCTAGTGGCCAAAACATAAATCAACATTGTTAGGGCTTATATTGGTTGAAGCTTCGTTTTGATGAAAGCAGGCAGTGTTGAACCACGAAAATACCATCATGATGATCGCCATACCCTAATTAATGGATCTGGTTATTTTGTATGGCCTGTTTTCGTTGTTTTCGCAGGATTCAGGGATCGTCCCTACTGGAGAAGACGACCGGAGCACAGCTCCGGCGTCGTTGACCCCGACTGACTCCGGTATACGCGTGCGTGGCCTTTTACCGTGTTTTAATTGGTCCTTTAAGTTGCTGACTCAATTAATTTTGCTGAATGGACTTAATAGATTTGTTTTCTATATCTTTTATTTATGTAATTATACTCATAATTCAATAGCCAGCGCAGATGGTCCAGATGGAGGTATGTGAGAGGAAGGACCTGGATTCGATCCCAGGTCCAAACGTTTTCATGTTTTCTGATTTATCTCACGTAGATTCCATGCATCTCATGCCCAGGCCTATACTATGTGCTCATGAGATCCAGCCAGTAAATCGTCCCTGATTCAGATCCAACATCCCATACACGCGGGTGTACCATGGACCATCAGAAGATCAGTGCATAGGATTCAATGTAAGGTTTGGGCCATCAGCATTTTGGGCCAAGGAATTCAGATACTCACCCCCAAAAATTGCTAGCACAGGCCCATCTCATCTCTTCCTTTTTTCTTTTTTCTTAAATTATTTTTATACTTCCTTTAATTATTTATAATTGACAAATTAATTGATTTTC
Organism: Vicia faba; assembly: GCA_948472305.1. Taxonomy (NCBI): domain Eukaryota; kingdom Viridiplantae; phylum Streptophyta; class Magnoliopsida; order Fabales; family Fabaceae; genus Vicia; species Vicia faba. Next base: position 969,462,457 of record OX451740.1, read on the forward strand.
ATAAAATCATAAAATCAAATTCACCCAAAATTAGAATTAGTTTTTTTTATATATTATCAAATTAATTTAATTTAGTGTTAACTTAGTGAAATTTTAATTTATTTCCATAAATAAAAATCAAAATAGAAATTAGGTCAAAACTTTTGATTTTATTTTGTTCTTTTTCTCAAATAAAAAATATATACAAAAAATAGGTTTTAGGGAAAATTAATTTATTTTTAATTTAAAATTAATTAGGATTCGAATTTTCTTTTTAATTTAATAAGTTCTCTATTTTCTTAAATAACAAAACATGACAAAAAAGCATTTTCTTAATTAATCTCAATTAGATTTAGGCAAGGGTCAAAACCCTAATTATTTCGTATTTGATTCTCCCCGCGCATATTATTTATTTTTTGTCAATATTGTTGTAATGTGCATGGTTTGTAATAGTTTAATCTAGGGTTTTTATTCATCGCTTTTCCCCGGGTTTTTGGATATGCAATTAATTCCCCTCCCTGAAGCCTTGTAATAGCGTAGATTTACTTTCTCGCATCTTAATTTCTGCAAATATTTAACTATCTAGATGTATGCTAATAGGATTGTATGACAAGAATGCATGACAAATTTAATACAGTTAGAAGACCCTAATGTAAAAAGATAAAATAACTGAAAACAGATCACTCGCACATATCACTCTTAGGATATACTCTCACTTCGGTTGCCTTCGGTAAACAGTCATTAAGTATAGGGTGTCTTAGTGGTTGCTCTCTTGTCTAAAAAGATCAAGCGTTGCCTCGGAAATGTTGCCTCGGAAATGTTGCCTCGGAAATGTTGCCTCGGAAATGTTGCCTCGAAAGATCTTAAGACTCTAAGGTTACTACTAAGGTGTCCTAATATTGCTTTAGTGATCGTACGTCCCTTTCGAATTGACCCTTACAAACTCCAACGACGGTGCTACTTATTTCTCAATAGTGGGATAGCGCTGTCTAAGGAAACAAGAATAGAAACGATCTTTTTTCGAGTAAGTAGATGCTAGTAGGTACTTGCTCAAATCAAAAACTTTTCACACTTACACATTTCAAAACAATTTTCAAAACAACTTTGTCACACCCTTGAGGACTGATACACGGGTTATCACAAAGATAAAACTCTTTTAAAAAACAAAGCACATACACAAGCAATTTTAAAAGATGAGCAAGTACCTAAGAGCCCATGGAAAACCATGGATAGAAAGGGTGCTAACACCTTCCCTTTCTATAATCTACCCCCCGTACTCAGAATATCTCGAAAAAGTATTTTTTTCTGTACTTTTTTCTTTTCCGATTGGATGAAATAAAAGTCGGTGGCGACTCTTGCTTACCGCAACATTTTGCGAATACAAAACACAAACCAACATTTCAAAACAGTCGGTTCTGCCACCGTATCACAGAACTGGCGACTTTGTTGGGGATTTAATAAGTGGGGTATACCTTAGGATCTAGTTCATCATAATTGCTTCTCTTGATTGCTTTGATTGCTTTACTTTTAAGGGTTTTGTTTGGGAGTTGCTATAGATCCTAACACGAATCTAGGTACACCTTTTAGGTAAGTAGCAATAAACTATGAGGGAACTGTACGGTGTAGACCGATACGGTTGAAGCAGTAGCTACGTTGATGTGGCACATTGGTTGGTACCGATATCCCTTGTGGAGAAACGAGGAGAATATGGGGCCGCTACATGGTGTCGTTAAGCATCAACTGACCTTAGAACCTTTAATCGACCAACTTGGCCATTAGAAAGTAGTGAGATAGCCGACCTCGGTTTAAAGCTGGGAAATGGTTGATACTCGATGCTACACTCATGGAGACCATACTCTCGAGATAGTTCCAGCTGTAAGAAAAGATTGCGTGAGCTGAAACCATGACCGATGGAGGATGGTCAGTGATATTGAGATCCTCTAGAACTCGGTTACTTTTTCTAGGACAGGTTGAAACTCACTTAACTTCAAGAGGGTACTACCTTTGACCTCATGCAAGTCTTAAAGCTAAGGACTTTGTGTGGTTTGACTGTGTTTGCAATATCTATGTTTGCTATACCTGTGGTTTACCATGACATCATGCATCATAACATGGCATTCATACTTCATTATACTAACCATTTCAAAGACCAAGGGAATTTATCTTTGTTCTGTTTTGCTGATTATGGCTTCCAGGCGCAAAAATACCATCTGATTCAACTTTGTGTAGATACCTGCCCAACTTAAAGAGCTAGTCTCAAGAGTTTCCGAGACTTCTATGTTCATTAAGAGACATGGTAAGCTTCTCATCCTGGTCACTTCAAATCTTGATGAGCAGATGATGAGTGTACTTTTCCAATTCTTCGATCCTGTGCATCATTACTTCACCTTTCCAGATTACCAGTTGGTTCCCACCTTGGAAGAGTTCTCTCATCTATTGGGCATATCCATTCTTGAACAGGTACCCTTCACAGGTATGGAAGATGTTCCTAGACCAGAAGATATTGCCTCATCTCTGCATTTGAAACGGGCTGATGTAGTATCCAATTGGGAAACACGAAGCGGGGTCGAAGGTTTTCTAGCCAAATTTCTGATAAACCAGGCTCAGCTATTCTGGGATAATTTGGATTTTCAGGCTTTTGAAGATGTCTTGGCTCTCCTTATATATGGTTTGGTTCTCTTCCCAAATCCAGATTCCTTTGTAGATGTGAATGCTATCAAGATTTTCCTTTCTCGCAATCATGTGCCTACCCTGCTGGGTGATATCTTGCATGCCCTCTATACTCGTACCATGAGGAGAAGAGGGACTCTTATGTGTTGCATGCCGCTGCTGTCGAGGTGGTTTATTTCTCACCTCCCTAAGTTTATGCTGAAGACTGAAGAAGGTTTGGGTTGGTCCTACAGGATAATGTCACATGCCCATAGAGATATTCTTTGGAGTTCCCGGGCTATGAAAGACACTGTTGTTATTGACCGTTGTGGGGGATACCCTAATGTCCCATTGCTTGGAATCAGATGGGGTATAACTTACAATCCTTGTCTAGCTATGCGACAATTTGGTCGTGCTCGGAGAGATGGTCCCCATGAATTACTTCTTGAGGACATTGAATTTGACTACAAGGAAGACATTAAGGTGCACCGCCGGAGGTTTATACGAGCTTGGGGCATGGTGAACAGATCTGACCCCCAAGAGTTGGGACCAAAGACTTCCCTTCCTATGCAGCCTTACCTCCAATGGGTCCGAGCTCGTTCCCAGAAGCTTGGGATGCCCTATGAAGCCGTATTACCGGTGATTGTGGAGCCCACTAATTAAGAGGGTGTTCCTTACACGATTCTCTATCCTTACATGCCCACCGATCCGGGAGAGTTGCAGAGGTCTTGGATGCAGTTGAGGAATGAGCGGGACACTTACCGGGAAAAGTACCAAGAACAAGAAAGGAAGATTTTGAAGCTCACCAGGCAGCTCAAGGAAGAAAGAGTGATCAATGACTACATCGGCACCAAGAGGAAGCGTCCATGGGACTTTTGATTTTACTTTTCTAGTTTTAGATTTGTTTTCTATTTACTTCTTTGTAACTCCTTAAAGGCATTGTTGAACCTTTCAAAGTTTAAAGCTAATAAAGTTTGGTCTATTTTTTGGTTTTCAAATTTAAATCTCCCAAAGCCTTTGAAATCATTACATGCACATCCCATTATCATGAACACCATTACAGGTACCCTTACAGGTTTCTCATCTTCTTCGCTGTTTATCTGAGCAGAAATGGCTTCTGATCAAGCCATCAAAGATCTTCAGGCACAGAACGCCCAATTCCAACAGATGTTCTTAAGTCTGGCTAAAGGGCAAGAGGATCTGAAGACCCTTATTCTGAAAGAGAAGAAGAAGAAGAAGAAGGTCGGTATTCTTAACATGGGTAGAAGATTCGGAGAAAGGTTGAGACAACCAACTGATCTGACCTCCTCATCCAAGGACGGGGAGAACCAAGAGAGGGTAAAGGACCCTAGTCCAGCAGTTTCTGATAACGACATGGATTACGACGACGAGCAATATCCTCCTACTGAGGATATATATACAAGCAGCTAGAAGACCATCTGAGTGCTATGGAGATTCAGAAGATCCATCGTTTGGATTTCGGAGAACTAGGACTTGTATCGGGAGTGGTGATCCCTCATAAGTTCAAAGCCCCGGTTTTTGCCAAGTACGATGGAGTATCCTGTCCAAAACTCCGTCTCCGCTCTTACGTAAGAAAAATCCAACCCCACACTGCTGATAGAAATTTTTGGGTACACTTCTTTCAAGATAGTCTGTCAGGGACTCAACTTGAATGGTTTTATCAGTTGGAAGGAGCCAGTGTCTGAAACTGGGAAGACCTTGTTGCTGCTTTTTACAGGAAGTATCAGTATAACGCTGACCTTGCTCCCACTCGTTCTCAGCTCCAGGGTATGTCTATGGGTGCAAGTGAAGGTTTTAAGGACTATGCTCAAAAGTGGAGAGTCTTGGCTGGAAGAGTCCAACCCCCTTTTTCTGATAGGGAGTTAGTTGACATGTTTCTAGGGATGCTATCTGGTCCATTTTTCAATCATCTGATCGTCAGTTTGTCGTCTGGGTTTACTGAGTTGATTATAACTGGAGAGAGAGTAGAAGCTGGGATTCGAAGTGGTAAAATACAGAAGGATGCTTCATCAAGTGCAGTAAAGAAGCCTTTCACCGGTAAGAAGGAAGCTAATGCAGTCTATCACCCGAGGGGCCAAAGCAGACCTGAACACCGTCAAGAGGTAAATGTTGTAGTGATACCAAGACCCGCGGTTGCTACCTAAAGCAATAATCAACAAAGGGTAGAAAGACCACAACGACAGTTTACCCGCATCAACATGACTTTAGCTGAAGTTCTGCCTCATCTGTTAAAATCCAACTTGGCAACCTTGAAAGAGGCTCCCAAGAATCCAAACACTGCTTCTCTCAGATAAAATCCCAACGCGCGGTGCGCCTACCATTCAGAGAGTCCTGGCCACGATACAAACAATTTTTGGGCTCTGAGGAATAAAGTGCAAGATTTACTGGAAGCTAAAGAGATTGAGTTTGATGCTCCGGAAAAGCCAAATGTTATAACTGCTCCTATGCCCAAACATGGTCGTGGAGTCAATGCTGTGGACACCGATTCGTTTGTGACCTCTGGAAGAAATTTCTACTCCTTTGATGACGGTTAAGTAGAATTTGTTGTTGGCCGGTTTATTTCTGGGCTGTGGTGAAGGTTGCCACATGTGTTCAATTCTGCCTTCCAGTTGCTGTTTATTGAAGTCAGGTGTTCAGTTCCTGATGGATAATAAAGAAATTTTGTTTGAGAAGACTATGATTCTGTTTGAAGATGTTGCCATTATCACCATTTCCGCCAATTCTTCCAAGGTTTCCTCGAGAAAACCTGTTAGGGTTACACCCGTTCCAAGAATTGCTCCATTAATAATCACCGCTCCTGGTCCCATCCCATATATCTCAGATAAGGCTATCCCATGGCACTACGGTGCTGATGTATATTACCATGGTGTTAAACAAGATCTGAGGGCTGAAGAAGCCGATATGGATATCGGTAATATTTTGGGGAAAGCAAGGTCACCAGAAGTGGAAGACTTTTTTCTCCCGAGATTTCCCCTCCGACTATCCACAAACATGTTGTTATTCTGTCTGCTAGTACATCAACTACTATCCCAGTTCCTACTCCAGTTATCACCCCTGTCGCTGAGCCATCCGGGACTCAGGGTAAAGAAATCATAGGTGAGCCTGCCCGGACAGAGACACCTAAGAAGATCATTGTAGAAACCTCGAAACAAGAGATAAAGGAAATATTAAAGATTATCAAGAAGAGTGACTACAATGTGGTCGAGAAATTGGGGAAGACCCCGTCAAAAATCTCCATGTTGTCCCTGTTATTGTGTTCTGAAGCCCATGCGAAGCCTTTGATTGCGTTTTTCAAGATTGCGCATGTGCCGCAGGAAACTTCTGCAGATCAGTTCAAAGATTGTGTGGCTAGCCTAACTGCTGACAATGGGTTAGGGTTTTTAGATGCGGATCTGACTACTAAGGGGAGAAATCATAATGATGCTCTGCATGTCTCGATCGAGTGCAGGGGCACCACTATGGCCCATGTGCTAGTAGATATTGGGTCCTCACTGAATGTTCAACCGAAGAAAGCGCTAGACCGTCTGGATTTTGAAGGTTTGATTCTAAAGCCGAGTAATATTTTGGTAAGGGCTTTTGATGGGTCAAAAAGAATGGTGCACGGGGAGGTGGACATCCCTGTCAAGGTGGGTTCTCAGACCTTTGGGTCCACCTTCTATGTAATGGATATCAAGCCATCGTATTCTTGCTTGCTGGGTCGTCCTTGGATTCATAAGGCTGGGGAAGTGACTTCCACATTTCATCAAATGCTGAAATATCCGCTGAAGGGGAAGATTGTCACGGTACGAGGTGAATATGAGTATATGGTGAGTCATCTCAATTCCTTCCGCTACGTGGAGATGGACGGGGAATTCATAGAAACGCCTTGTCAAAATTTCGAAGAGGTCCCTCAGTTCTCGGCATCAACTGAAGTTGCTACCAACAAACCTCCGCTGAAGATGGATTCTCTCAAAGACGCCAGGGCTGTAATTGAAGAAGGTGGGTGTACCAATTGGGGTCAGCTCCCTGATTTCACTCACAAAACTGACAAATTTGGTTTGGGCTTTACTATAGGGGATCAAAGGGCTGTTAGGCACACACGGATCGGAAGACCTCCTCTACACATCAGCAATCGGGGAGTTAATGCAATTGAAGACAGTGGAGCAGATTCAGACATCGACAGTTGGATCTACCCTACAACCAATGGTGGACTGAACAACTGGACGGCGAAGGACTTCATACCTGTTTCTTTTATTCCGCAATAATTGACTCTTTTTTTTAAGATTTATAATAAATAGTTTGAAACTTTACAGCCCGGTGCCTTGCCCAAGGCACCTTGGCTTTGCTTGTGAGGGCTTATTATTTGTCATTTCATATATCATCAATAAAGCATTGGACGTTTATTGCAGTACAAATCTTGCGCTCCTTGTTTTTTTTACTGTCTCTCACTTTATAAAAACAACTATTTTCTTACACACACTCACATGTCATAATGCAGATCCATATCCACTCTGGATCCCATTGATAACGACTCTGATATTTCCAGTTATGACTTCGAAAATACGATCAACCAAGCCGAGGACGAAGATGAGGATGATTGTGAGGTTCCTGGAGAACTTGCTAGACTATTGCAGCAGGAAGAGAGGGCCATACAGCCTCATGAAGAGCCAGTTGAATCAGTGAATTTGGGTACAGAGGAAGACAGGAAAGAGGTCGAGATAGGTGCGAATCTAGAGCCTAGTGTCAAACAAAGGTTAATACAGATGCTACACCACTATGTTGAGATCTTCGTCTGGTCCTATGAGGACATGCCTGGTTTGGACACTGATATTGTGGTTCATCTCTTGCCGACTAAAGAAGACTGCCCTCCGATAAAGCAGAAGGTTTGCCGTATGCGCCCTGAAATGTTAGAGAAAATCAAAGCAGAGGTCATGAAATAGTTCGACGCAGGGTTCTTAGTTGTCACTTCTTATCCACAGTGGATTGCCAATGTTGTTCTGGTACCTAAGAAGGACGATAAGGTACGGATGTGTGTGGATTATAGATATCTGAACAGGGCAAGCCCCAAGGATGACTTCCCGCTTCCTCACATTGATGTTCTAGTCGACAACACCGCACATCACAAGATCTTCCCTTTCATGGATGGTTTTTCTGGCTATAACCAGATCAAGATGGCTCCGGAGGACATGGAAAAGACAACCTTCATTACATAGTGGGGAACCTTCTGTTACAAGGTAATGCCTTTCGGGTTAAAGAATGCTGGGGCAACTTATCAATGCGCCATGGTCGCTTTGTTCCACAACATGATTCACCACAAGATCGAGGTCTATGTTGACGATATGATAGCCAGGTCCCAGACTGAGGGAGAGCACCTTGATCATATCCAGAAACATTTTGACAGGTTGAAGACGTACAAGCTGAGATTAAATCCGAACAAGTGTACCTTCGGGGTAAGGTCTGGTAAGCTCCTAGGCTTCGTCGTTAGTGATAAAGGTATTCAGGTGGACCCTGCAAAGGTAAAATCCATACAAGATATGCCGGCTCCCCGCACAGAAAAAGAAGTTATAGGTTTCTTGGGACGTTTGAATTACATCGCCAGGTTCATTTCACATCTGACTGCTACTTGCGAGCCAATCTTCAAGCTGCTGAAGAAGGATCAAGTGGTAAAATGGAATGATGAATGCTAGACCGCTTTCAAAAGAATCAAGGAATACCATCAACAAACGCCAATTTTGATTCCCCCAGTTGAAGGAAGACCTTTGATTTTATACTTGATAGTGCTAGACAGTTCAATGGGGTGTATGCTGGGGCAGCATGACGAGTCTGGTCGAAAAGAGCATGCCATTTACTACCTTAGCAAAAAGTTTACCGACTATGAGACCCGATACTCATTGCTCGAGAAAACTTGTTGCGCTTTGGCATGGGCTGCTCGCTGGCTGAGACAGTATATGCTGACTCAAACTACCTTGTTGATATCAAAGATGGATCCAATCAAGTATATTTTCGAGAAGCCCGCTCTCTCCGGAAGGGTAGCAAGATGGCAAATGATCTTGACTGAATACGACATCCAATACACAACTCAAAAAGAAATCAAGGGGAGTGTATTGGCGGATCATCTGGCACATCAGGCCGTGGATGACTACCAGTCCATGAATTTCGAGTTCCCGGATGAGAATATCATGTTGGTAACCAACTGTGAAGAACCTGGACCGGATGAAGGACCCGAGAAGGGATCCCGATGGTCTATGTATTTTGATGGAGCCTCGAACGCATTGGGTAACGACATTGGTGCTGTAATTATATCTCCTGAGGGTTGTCATACTCCGTTTACCGCCGGATTATGTTTTAACTGCACCAACAATATGGCGGAGTATGAAGCATGTATCATGGGTCTTCGAGCTTCTATTGACCTAAGGATTAAGTTCTTAAGTGTATTCAGAGATTCCGCTCTGGTGACAAGTCATATCAAAGGCAAGTGGGATACAAAGCACCCAAACCTTATTCCTTACAAAGAGTATGTACTGACGTTGCTCCCACACTTTGAGGAGATAACCTTTGAACATTTCCCAAGAGAAGAGAACCAGTTAGAAAACGCGCTAGCTACCATGTCTTATATGTTTAAAGTCAGGTGGGATAATGAGGCTCCCCAGGTTACCATTGAGAGGTTGGACGAACCCGCACACTGCTGTGACATTGAGGCTGAAGAGGTAGAGGATAAACCCTGGTTTCACGAGGTAAAGAGGTATCTTGAGGCTCAAGAATACCCCAAGGGGGCATCTGTTAATGATAAGAAGTTTTTGAGAAGATTCACTGCGAAGTTCTTCATCTGTAATGGTATCCTCTATAAGCGTAACCATGATTCAACCTTACTGCGGTGCGTGGACAAATGCGAGGCGGAAAGAATCATGGCAGAATTACATGAAGGTACCTTAGGAACCCATTCTAGTGGACATACTATGGCGAAGAAAATCTTATGGGCAGGATATTATTGGTCCACTATGGAAGCCGATTGTTATCAACACTCTCGAACCTGTCATAAATGCCAAGTCTATGTTGATAAGGTGCATGTAACTCCGGTTCCCCTGAATGTTTTGATGGCTCCATGGCCTTTTGCAATGTGGGGTATCGACATGATTGGCGAGATCAGACCTACTGCGTCTAATGGGCATCGCTTTATTCTGGTAGTAATTGATTATTTCACAAAGTGGGTTGAGGCAGCTTCCTTTGCTACAGTAACCAAGAACGTCGTGGCGCGGTTTATCTGACACAATCTGATCTACCGATATGGGGTACCCGAGAGGATTATTACTGACAATGGTACAAATCTCAACAACATAATGATCACCGAGCTTTGTAAACAATTCAAGATACATCATCATAATTCTTCTCCCTACCGGTCAAAGATGAATGGCGCTGTTGAAGCAGCTAATAAGAACATCAAGAAAATTGTACAGAAGATGATTGTGACATATAAAGACTGGCATGAGATGTTACCATTCGCTCTTCATGGATACCGTACCTCGGCAAGGACATCAACAGGGGCAACACCCTACTCTTTGGTGTATGGCATGGAGGCAATCCTACCCATTGAAGTCCAGATACCCTCTCTCAGGATCATGAAGGATGCGGGTTTGAACAAAGACGACTGGATCCAAACCTGACTTGATCAGCTGAATCTAATCGATGAAAAAATACTTACTGCTATCTATCATGGTCAGACGTATCAAAAACGAATGATCAAGGCTTTTAACAAGAAAGTCAGACGTCAAGAATATCAAGTCAGGGATCTAGTGATCAAACGCAACATACTACCGCAAGGTGATCCCAGGGGAAAATGGACCCCCACATACGAAGGGTCATTTGTGGTTAAGAACATTTTCTCGGGAGGAGCTATGATTCTAACCACCATGGATGGTGACGAACTTCCTAACCCCGTCAATGCAGACATAGTGAAAAGATACTACGCCTAATCAAAGACCCGCTAGGTTGACTGGCCTAGGCAAAAATAAGGGCTTCCCAACGAACCAAAAGGGTTCGGGCAAAAATAAGGGATGAAAATGAAAAAAACTGTACACCCGGCAAGTCGAAAACATGAAAGGGTGACTTGGGAAAAAAGGGTATCCCGGTGGACTGAAAACCCAAAAGGGCAGTCCAGGCAAAAATTAGGGATCAAAGCGTAACACTATGTCTCATTGGATCACCTCGCAGCCAGATTTCAGTATCGATTATCAAGCTCAGACGACATCAATCAATCTGATCCACCTTCGACCAAGTAGAAAAGTGATAAGACGCTTGAAGATATAAAGACAATAGCAGAGTTGGAAATCAATGGGATTGTTTCACATAGCTGTTTTTCTTTCTTCTACACCAATTGTAATTTCTATCTTTCGGCGGCGTTCTCTTACTAGGACGTCAGCCCCCTTGTACAAAACGCCTATTACAGGCCAATTTCATAATCAATACAATTCATTTTCATAAGAAATTCCAATTTATTGTTCTTTTTATGTTTTGTTTTGCAAGAACGTCCAATGATTCATTTTTGATATATGCATTTGAAATTAATTGCTGCTCATGAATATTTACATGAGAAACAAAAGACGATTACTCGTAATTCCAGGAACAGGGACAAACAAGAAGTGCCTAAACCCTGTAGTTACTCTGCCCATCAGGTACTAGGATAGAGCCAGCTTGAGAATATGAGCAGTGGTACCTTTATTCCCTACAGAATAAAACGTATCCAAAGACAGCGATGTTGGCTTCCCCAAACAGGACATAACTCTCCCCAGCTGAGGTTCACGATCGCGAATGAGTCAATAAATTCTCCCAAAGCAGAGTTTATTTCTCTCACAAGATTCGTTATCACCAACAATGGAAATTCAACCCCAGCTGAGTTGTTTCTCCAAATCAGTAGATCTATCAACATAATATCTCCTCTCCAACAGGGTTATTCCCCGCAGAGTTATCCTTGGACAAAATCTAGTCCGGCAGAACATTTACCAGCTAAGGGCCAAATCCCCAGTACGGTCATCTTTGTTCACCATCCCTCACAGAGGTGGAGGAACTATGGTTTTCATAGCAATCAGGGATTTATTTTCCCAGATTCAGATTATCACGTCAGCACTTCATGTTCATACATCATGACATATGCATACATCACAATAACATAGTCTCATTTATTTTGAGCACGTCAGCATACAATGTATCTCATACATCACATATAACTAACCCTGTATTTCTTTCAGGAAAGACATTATTATCAACAATTGCCAGTAAGTCCATGATCAACACTCAAAGCTAAACAGAGTAATCATCGGCAACAGATGCAACCGTACCCAGGTTCCTTCTCGGCTCAGATGCAGTTTTACCCAAACTCATCACGGAGTAACCCTACTATCCAGGTTCCTTCTCACATCCCTACTATCCCGGATTTCATCTCGAAGTAACCCTACTATCCAGGTTCCTTCTCACAGCCCTACTATCCCAGCTTTCATCTCGAAGTAACCCTACTATCCAGGTTCCTTCTCACAGCCCTACTATCCCGGCTTTCATCTCGAAGTAACCCTACTATCCAGGTTCCTTCTCACATCCCTACTATCCAGGCTTTCATATCAAAGTAACCCTACTATCTAGGTTCCTTCTCACAACCCTATTATCCCAGCTTTCATCTCGAAGTAACCCTATTATCCAGGTTCCTTCTCACTGCCCTACTATCTAGGCTTTCATATCGAAGTAGCCCTACTATCCAGGTTCTTTCTCACAACCCTACTACCCAGGCTTTCATATAGAAGTAACCCTACTATCCAGGTTCCTTCTCACAGTCCTACTATCCAGGCTTTCATATCGAAGTAACCCTACTATCCAGGTTCCTTCTCACGGCCCTACTATCCAGGCTTTCATATCGAAGTAACCCTACTATCCAGGTTCCTTCTCACAACCCTACTATCCAGGCTTTCATATCGAAGTAACCCTACTATCCAAGTTCTTTCTCCCACCCTTACTATCCGGGTTCGGCCTACCTTATCCCCAGACAACAGTCCACAACACTGTAAGATCGGGACCCAATCAAACACAAATGATTTCACATTTCCCCAGAAAGTCACGATGTAGCATATACCCCGACCAAGCATGCAGTTCACCTCCGCTTCCCAAACCTGGATTATTCCCCAGTAGAGTAACGAACAACTGAAGCTCCTAAAACTCTATTTCTCTCAAGACAGAGACCAACATTCCCCCACGAAGTCCTCCTCAACAACAGGTATACAGATTCTCACAAAGGAATCTCTTGTGTGATCGACACCTCTTCGGATGGCATCTTTAAGCCCATCTTCCGTCATTGACATCCAAATGGAATCTATAAGCCTATTCCCGATATCGCAAGATAAGTATCACTTCATGCGAGTGAAAATTTCTGGGCACTCTAGTGTTCAATCATCTTCCACCTTCAGATCACGAAAGGCAGACAAGCCAATCTACATCCTCAGGTTTAAGAAGACTGAACAGGGGTGTTGTACCCCAAAATTTTCCCTCTCATATCTCTTAATACATGTCAAGTGAGGTCCTCAAATTGCTCAAGGAGGTCCAAGAGTTGACCAAACAAACTCTCTCATAAGGCAGCATACCTCAAATTAGGGTTTCTATTTTCATCATGATGTGTGAATCACAAAGGACTCAAATGCTCACCATTTTCCTAAAATGTTCCCAAGATCATCCATGTCAAGTTTTAATCCTTGCAGAGGAAGTTTGCTCATTCAATTGCTCAAAGGCCTAAAAATCGACTGTGCTAGGTCAAAAGTCAATTGTGGCCCATATACAGTCAAACTTCAAGATTTTTGGTCAAAATTCTCATTTTGAAGTATAATTCATCATTTGATCAAGGGTTGATCATGATTCATCCAGACTTGCTCACTATTCATCAAAGCCCAAAAGTTGCTAAATTAGGGTTTTGTAGGAAAAGTCAACTCAACTTTGACCAAGCATAACTTTCTCATACTTTATCAAAAATGACCCATCCAAAGCTCATTTTGAAGAGGATGAAATTCCCTACAATTAAAATTCATCTCCAAAGTTTAAAATGTTCACTCACAAGAAGATATGGATTTTGACATTATAGGTCATTTTGGAAAGTCAACAAAAACACCTTTTGGGTCCAAGCTTCATACATGAACATGGAAGACTCAATTGAGATGAGACCAAAAGGGTTGTTTAGGGGACATCTCAAGCTTTCTTAAGAGTCCAAGAACACTCTCATATGATCAAAAGTGAGAGAATTGTGCATTGGAGAAGTTGGTGGATTCTTAGAAAGTTTATGAAACAAGTATAGACCATTTTGCAATTTATTTCAAATGAGCTTTGGTCTTCTTGAGTCAAACCTATTCTTAAGCCCATCAAGGACCCCTAATTCATCTATTTCATTTTCTACATTTTTATTCTATTTTATCATAATTTTATTCATTTAAATTTATTTTAAATAAAATAAGGAATAAATGAATAAATGAGTGTGGTCTGGTTTGTTGACTCCCTTGCACCCCCATGATCCCAATGCCGCAACCAAGGCATCAAAACATGCACAAAATAGATCTTTCAACACTTTTGGAAACTTTGGCTTTTAAAGAAACAAGATTATTCTCTTCTTAATGGTGAGATATTGGTTGGTTATTATGAACCTAATTCGCCCTCCATATATAAGGAAAGCCATCCCAAAACCCTGGCACGGTTCAGCAGCAGCCTCCCAAGGGTAAATTTCATTCAAAACTTCAAAGAAGTAGATCAAAATAGAATTCAAAGTTTCAGCCAACTATGAGACCTTTCATCCACTCGTTGTGATCCAAAGGTAAGACAAGGTATAAACGCACTCTTTTTACATAGCCATGCATACTGAGACTATGCATACATGAACATATACCTTGCAAAATTTCTATTGATCGTACTTTCGTGTACAGCTTGATTCAATTCATACTAACCATGCCATTGAGTTCAAGTGAATGTTTAGAACAGGAATGGACCATCGTTTGAGGTTTCTAGTGGCCAAAACATAAATCACCATTGTTAGGGATTATATTGGTTGAAGCTTCGTTTTGATGAAAGAAGGCAGTGTTGAACCGCAAAAATACCATCATGATGATCGCCATACCCTAATTAATGGATCTGGTTATTTTGTATGGCATGTTTTCATTGTTTTCGCAGGATTCAGGGATCGTCCCTACCGAAGAAGACGACCGGAGCACAGCTCCGGCATCGTTGACCCCGGCTGACTCCAGTATACGCATGTGTGGCCTTTTCCCGTGTTTTAACTGGTCCTTTAAGTTTCTGACTCAATTAATTTTGTTGACTGAACTTAGTAGCTTTATTTTATATATCTTTTATTTATGTAAATATACTCATAATTCGATAGCCAGCGCAGATGGTCCAGATGGAGGTATGTGAGAGGAAGGACCTGGGTTTGATCCCAGGTCCAAACGTTTTCATGTTTTCTGATTTATATCACATAGATTCCATGCATCTCACTCCCAGGCCTATACTATGCGCTCACGAGATCCAGCCAGTAAATCGTCCCTGATTCAGATCTAACGTCCCATACACGTAGGTGTACCATGGACCATCAGAAGATCAATGCATAGGATTCAGCGTAAGGTTTGGGCCATCAACATTTTGGGCCAAGGAATTCAGATACACCCCCCCCCCCCCCCAAAAATTGCTAGCACAGGCCCATCTCATCTCTTTCTTTTTTCTTTTTTCTTAAATTCTTTTTATACTTCCTTTAATTATTTATAATTTACAAATTAATTGTTTTTCATAAAATCATAAAATCAAATTCACCCAAAATTAGAATTAGTTTTTTTTATATATTATCAAATTAATTTAATTTAGTGTTAACTTAGTGAAATTATAATTTATTTCCATAAATAAAAATCAAAATAGAAATTAGGTCAAAACTTTGTATTTTATTTTGTTCTTTTTCTCAAATAAATAAAAATACAAAAAAAATAGGTTTTAGGGAAAATTAATTTATTTTTAATTTAAAATTAATTAGGATTAGGATTTTATTTTTAATTTAATAAGTTCTCTATTTTCTTAAATAACAAAACATGAAAAAAAAGAATTTTCTTAATTAATCGCGATTAGATTTAGGCAAGGGTCAAAACCCTAATTATTTCGTATTCGATTCTCCCCGCACATATTATTTATTTTTTGTCAATATTGTTGTAACGTGCATGGTTTGTAATAGTTTAATCTAGGGTTTTTATTCATCGCTTTTCCCCGGGTTTTTGGCTATGTAATTAATTCCCCTCCCGAAGCCTTGTAATAGCGTAGATTTACTTTCTCGCATCTTAATTTCTGCAAATATTTAACTATCTAGATGTACGCTAATAGGATTGTATGACAAGAATGCATGACAAATTTAATATAGTTAGAAGACCCTAATATGAAAAGATAAAATAACTGAAAACAGATCACTCGCACATATCACTCTTAGGGTATACTCTCACTTCGGTTGCCTTCGGTAAACGGTCATTAAGTATAGGGTGTCTTAGTGGTTTCTCTCTTGTCTAAAAAGATCAAACGTTGGCTCGGAAATGTTGCCTCGGATATGTTTCCTCGAAAGATCTTAAGACTCTAAGGTTACTACTAAGGTGTCCTAATATTGCTTTAGTGATCGTACGTCCCTTTCGAATTGACCCTTACAAACTCCAACGACGGTGCTACCTATTTCTCAATAGTGGGATAGCGCTGTCTAAGGAAACAAGAATAGAAACAATCTTTTTTCGAGTAAGTAGATGCTAGTAGGTACTTGCTCAAATCAAAAACTTTTCACACTTACACATTTCAAAACAATTTTCAAAACAACTTCGTCACACCCTTGAGGACTGATACAAGGGTTATCACGAAGATAAAACTCTTTTCAAAAATAAAGCACATACACAAGCAATTTTAAAAGATGAGCAAGTACCTAAGAGCCCATGGAAAACCATGGATAGAAAGGGTGCTAACACCTTCCCTTTCTATAATCTACCCCCCGTACTCAGAATGTCTCGAAAAAGGATTTTTTCTGTACTTTTTTCCTTTCCGATTGGATGAAATAAAAGTCAGTGGCGACTCTTGCTTACCGCGACATTTTGCGAATACAAAACGCAAACAAGCATTTCAAAACAGTCGGTTCTGCCAGCGTATCACACCCTCTCTCAGGATTATATAGGATGCGGGTTTGAAAAAGGACGACTGGATCCAGACCCGACTTGATCAGCTGAATCTAATCGATGAAAATAGACTTACTGCTATCTGTCATGGTCAGACGTATCAAAAGCGAATGATTAAGGCCTTTAACAAGAAAGTCGGACGTCAAGAATATCGAGTCGGGGATATAGTGATCAAACGCATCATACTATCGGAAGGTGATCCTAGGGGAAAATGGACCCCCACGTACGAAGGGTCATTTGTGGTTAAGAACATTTTCTCATGAGGAGCCATGATTCTAACCACCATGGATGGTGACGACCTTCCTTACCCCGTCAATGCAGACATAGTGAAAAGATACTACACATAATCAAAGACCCGCTAAGTTGACTTCCCTAGGCAAAAATAAGGGCTTCCCGACAAACCAAAAGGGTTCGGGCAAAAGTAAGGGATGAAAATGAAAAAAAATTGTACACCCGGCAAGTCGAAAACCTGAAAAGGAGACTTGGGCAAAAAAGGGTATCCCGGTGGACTGAAAACCCGAAAGGGCAGTCCAGTAAAAAATTAGGGATCAAAGCGTAACACTATGTCTCATTGGATCATCTTACAACAAGGCTTCGGTATAGACTATCAAGCTCAGACGGCGCCAATCAATCTGATCCACCTTCGACCAAGTAGCAAAGTGATGAGACGCTTGAAGATATAAAGGCAATAGCAGAGTTGGAACCCAATAGGATTGTTTCACATAGTTGTTTTTCTTTCTGTAACACAAATTGTAATTTCTATCTTTCGGCGGCATTCTCTTACTAGGATATCAGCCTCCTTGTACAAAACGCCTATTACAGGCAAACTTCAAAAATCAATACAATTCATTTTCACAAGAAATTTCAACTTGTTTTTTCTTTTTCTGCTTTGTTTTGAAAGAACGTCCAATGATTCATTTTTGATATATGCATTTGAAAATGATTGCTGCTCATAAATATTTACACAAGAAACGAAAGACGATTACTTGTAATTCCAGGAACAGGGAAAATAAGAAGTGCCCAAACCTTACAGTTACTCTGCCCATCAGGTACCGGGATGGAGCCAGCTTGAGAACATGAGCAGTGGTACATACACTCCCCATAGAGTAAAAATTATCCAAAGACAATAATGTTAGCTTTCCCAAACAGGACATAACTCTCCCCAGCTAGGGTTCGCAATCGCGAGTGAGTTGGTAAATTTTTCCCCAAGCAGAGTTTATTTCTCTCAGCAGAAATTCAATCTTCAACAGAATTCATTATCATCAACAACAGAAATTCATCCCCAGCTGCATTTATTTCTCCAAATCGGCAGATCTATCAATTGAGTATCTCCTCTCCAACAGAGTATCTCCTCTCCAACAGAGTCATTCTCCCGCAGATTTGTTCTCAAATAGGGTCTCTCCTCGGAAGAATATCCGTAAACAAGGGGCAAATCCCCAACATAGTCATCTTTGTTCACCATCCCCAACATAAGTAGAGGAACTATTGTTTTTTACAGCGGTCAGGAATGCCATTCCTCATGCTCTCCAAACAGCAGTCAGGGATTTATTTTCCCAAGCTCAGATTATTACGTCAGCATTTCATGTTCATACATCATGATATGTGCATACATTACATATAACATAGTCTCATTTCTTTTGAGAACATCATCATACAATGCATCTCATGCATCACACATAACTAACTCTGTATTTCTTTCAGGAAAGACAGTTATTATCAATAATTTCCAGCAGGCCCATGATCAAAACTCGAAGCTAAACAGAGTAATCATCGGCGAGACAAGAACAACCCTATTCAGGTTCCTTTTCACAGCCCTACTATCCTGGCTTTCATATCGAAGTAACCCTACTATCCAGGTTCCTTCTCACAGCCCCACTACCCAGGCTTTCATATTGAAGTAACCCTACTATCCATGTTCCTTCTCACAGCCCCACTACCCAGGCTTTCATCTCGAAGTAACCCTACTATCCAGGTTCCTTCTCACAGCCCTACTATCCAGGCTCTCATATAAAAGTAACCCTACTATCCAGGTTCCTTCTCAAGCCCTACTATCCAGGCTTTCATATCGAAGTAACCCTACCATCCAGGTTCCTTCTCACAGCCCTACTATCCAGGCTTTCATATCGAAGTAACCCTACCATCCAGGTTCCTTCTCACAGCCCTACTATCCAGGCTCTCATATCGAAGTAACCCTACTATCCAGGTTTCTTCTCACAGCCCTACTATCCCGGCTTTAATATCGAAGTAACCTTGCTATCCAGGTTCCTTCTCACAGCCCCAATATCCAGGCTCTCATATCGAAGTAACCCTACCATCCAGGTTCCTTCTTACAGCCCTACTATCCAGGCTTTCATATTGAAGTAACCCTACTAACCAGGTTCCTTCTCACAACCCTACTATCCAGGCTCTCATATCGAAGTAACCCTACTATCCAGGTTCCTTCTCACAACCCTACTATCCCGGCTTTCATATCGAAGTAACCCTGCTATCCAGGTTCCTTCTCACAGCCCCAATATCCAGGCTCTCATATCGAAGTAACCCTGCTATCCAAGTTCCTTGTTACAGCCCTATTATCCAGGCTTTCATATTGAAGTAACCCTACTAACCAGGTTCCTTCTCACAGCCCTACTATCCAGGCTCTCATATGGAAGTAACCCTACTATCCAGGTTCCTTCTTACAGCCCTACTATCCAGGCTTTCATATCGAAGTAACCCTACCATCCAGGTTCCTTCTCACAGCCCTACTATCCAGGCTTTCATATCAAAGTAACCCTACCATCCAGGTTCCTTCTCACAGCCCTACTATCCAGGCTTTCATCTCGAAGTAACCCTACTATCCAAGTTCCTTCTCATAACCTTATTATCCGGGTTCTTCCTCTCTTATCCCCAGACAGCAGTCCACAGCACTGTAAGACCGGGACCCGATCAAACACAACCGATTTCCTATTTCCCCAGAAAGTCGCGGTGTAGCATATACCCTGACCAAACACACAGTTCACTTCTGCTTCCCAAACCAGAATTATTCCCCAGTAGAGTAACGGACAACTAAATCTCCTAAAACTCTATTTCTCTCAAGACAGAGACCAACATTTCCCAGCGAAGTCCTCCTCAACAACAGGTTTACGGGTTCTCGCAAATGATTCTCTTTTGCAATCGACACCTCTTTGGATGACATCTTTAAGCCCATATTCCGCCATCTACTTCCAAATGGTATCTATAAGCCAATTCCCAATATCGCAAGTCAAGTATCACTTCATGTGAGTGCAAATTTCTGGGCACTCTAGTGTTCAATCATCTTCCACCTTCAGATCACGAAAGGTAGACGAGCCAATCTACATCCTCAGGTTTAAGAAGATTGAACAGGGGCAGTTGTTGTACCCCAAAATTTTCCCTCCCATATTTCTTAACAAATGTCATGTGAGGTCCCCAAATTGCTCAAGGAAGTTCAAGAGTTGACCAGACAAACTCTCTCCTAAGGCAGTCTACCTCAAATTAGGGTTTCATTTTTCATCAGGATATATGAACCACAAAAGGACTCAAATGCTCACCATTGTCCTAATATGTTCTCAAGATCATCCATGTTAAGTTTCAAGCCTTGCAGAAGAAGTTTGCTCAGTCAATTGCTCAAATGCCTGAAAATCGACTGTGCTAGGTCAAAAGTCAATTGTGGCCTACATACAGTCAAACTTCAAGATTTTTGGTCATCATCCTCATTTTGAAGTATTATTCATCATTTGATCAAGGGTTGATCATGATTCCTCAAGGATTTCTCACAATTCATCAAAACTCAAAAGTTGCTAAATTAGGGTTTTGTAGGAAAAGTCAACTAAACTTTGACCAAGCATAACTTTCTCATACTTTATCATAAATGACCCATCCAAAGCTCATTTTTAATAGGATGAAATTCCCTATAATTCATCTTCATATCAAAAGTTCAAAATATGTACTCACAAGAAGATATGAATTTTTACATTATAGGTCATTTTGAAAAGTCAACAAAAACACCTTTTGGGTCAAAGCTTCATAAATGAACATGGAAGGCTCAATTGAGATGATACCAAAAGGGTTGCTTATAGGACATCGTAAGCTTTCTAAAAAGTCCAAGAACACCTCTCTAGGGTCAAAATTGAGAAAGTTATGCATTGGCCAAGTTGAGCATTTTTGCAAAATTGCCGAAAGACAAATGTGCTCAAATTTGCATTTTTTGTCAAATGGGCCTAGTTTTTCATGATTGAATATTGTTTATGACATGGTCCACGATCTAAATCAGCACCCACACACCTTTTGCTTTATTTATTTATTTTATTTTGATTTTTATCATTTAAAAGTCAAATTAAATCAAATAAATAGCAAAAAATATCAAAGATTTGTTTTGTGATAAGATTTTGGGTGGAATCAAATCCAATTATGCTGGAAAATCATATCCAAAACGTGCAAAACAAATTGAACCAAAATTGGCATGATTTGGCTTGATATAGAAAGATATCATACAAGGATAAAGACCAAATCAAATCTTCATAATGGACCAAGATTCAATTCGTTTTTGTTGACCTAATGTGTTGCATTACATATACATAACATAGCCAAGGCAAGAGAAAGAGGTTAACAGTCGTGCAGAACAAGAACAAAACTGAAAAATTCAAGAGAAAGTGGTGATCCAATTTCCATCCTAGAGGCCAATCCAAGCCATTCTAACATTGCCAACAGATTGCTGGACATCCCAGGAACATATCCCAATCAATTGCAAGCCTTTTTATGCCTGGAATTGTAAGTTACAGGTACCACGGTTTGCCTACAAACTCAATTTCGATTTCATTGATTTACTCATCCTACGCATGTTTTGATTATATATTCTTGTTCATCATTGAGTTTGTAAACTATTGGTACCACTTAATTGCATTTTTGACGCCTGTACATGATATTGCCATAGCTAGGGTTTTGTGTTCTTGTTTAGGGCTTTGCAGTATAGGCTAAATTGGGCTTGGATTCTGGTACCATGATACTCGTGAGGATGAGACGAGTTGAATTGTACCTTTGAATTTCATTTATATTGCTTGTAGAGAATTTTTGAGATGAATAGGTCTGTAGCTACAGCGAGGCTACCGTAGGTAAAAGTTCTGTTACCTAAAACGATGGTTTGGGGAAGAAGATGAGGCGTGGCACTCTTCGATTGGTTGGTTTGAATTTTAGTGTTTTTTCTGAATATGTCCCATGATTTGCTTATATTAATTGTTTCCATTATATTAACAAACAAGAAAAGCAGCCTAGTTGGCAAGTGTGTATTGGAAACGTGCATAAGGACCGGGGTTCGATCCCCAGGTCCCATATTTGTTTCATATAATTTTGTTTCACATAATCAGGTACACCACAGATCCTAACTTCCACCATGTGCCACCAATATCTGGCTATCAAACTCATCAGCAATCCATATCCAATGCCTTTCCATTAAAGGTCCATCATGCACCTCAAGTCAACATGTGCATCAGATCCAACAAAGTCAAACGGGCTTGAATTATTTGGGCTCAGAATTTCAACAATATACCCCCATAATTGCTAGCACAGGCCCATCTCATCTTTCTTTATTTATTTATTTTAATTCTTTTAATACTTTCTCTAATTTTTTAGTTCACTAATTAATCTTTTTTTCATAAAATCATAAAAAATCAAGAAATCAAAAAATTAGAATTAAACTTTTTTTTATTTTTATCAAAATTAATTTTGTTAATTTAATTTGATTTAGTTTAACTTAAGGAAATTGTGATTTATTTTCATAAATAAAATCAAATAGAAATTAGGTTAAAACTCTTGATTTAATTTTATTTTCTCTTTTTCTCAAATAAATAAAAAACACAAAATAGGTTTTTAGAATAAATTAATTTATTTTTCTTAATTTAGAATTAACTAGAATTAGGATTTCTTTTTTTATTTTAATTATTTCTTTGTTTCCTTAAATAACAAAACATTTTTTTAACCAATCGTCAATAGGTCTAGTCAAGGTTCAAAATCCTAATCACCCCGTGTTTAATTTTCCGCGCGTTTATTATTTTTGACAATATTTTTGTAACTGTTCATGGTTTGTAATAGTTTAATTTAGGACTTTTACTTATCTCTTTTTTCCCCGGGGTTTTGGCTATATAATTAATCCCCTCCCCGAAGACTTGTAATAGCGTAGATTTACTTTCTCGCATTTTCAATTCCCGCAAATATTTAACTGTTTAGATGTATGCTAATAGGATTGTATGACAAGAATGCATGACATATTAATACGGTTAGAAAACCCTAATGTGCAAAGATTAAATAACAGAAAACAGATCACTCGCACATATCACTCTTAGGGTATACTCTCACTTTGGTTGCCTTTGGTAAACAATCATTAAGTATAGGGTGTCTTAGTGGTTTCCCTCATGTCTAAAAAAGATCAAACGTCCCGTTCGAATGTTGCCTCAGAAATGTTGCCTCGAATATGATCTTAAGACGCTAGGGTTACTACTAAGATGTCCTAATATTGCTTTAGTGACCGTACGTCCCTTTCGAATTGACCCTTACAATTCCAACGACGGTGCTACCTATTTCTTAATAGTAGGATAGCACTGTCTAAAAGAAACAAGAATAGAAACGATCTTTTTTCGAGTATGTAGATGCTAGTAGGTACTTGCTCAAATCAAAACTTTTCACACTTACACTTTTCCAACAAATTTTCAAAAAAACAACTTTGTCACACCTTTGAGGACTGATACAAGGGTTATCAAGAAGTCAAACTGTTTCAAAACAAAGCACATACACAAGCAATTTTAAAAAGATGAGCAAGTACCTAAGAGCCCGTAGATAACTACGGATAGAAAGGGTGCTAATACCTTCCCTTTCTATAATCTACCCCCCGTACTCAGAATATCTCGATAAAGGATTTTTTCTGTACTTTTTTCCTTTCCGGTTGGATGAAATAAAAGTAGGTGGCGACTCTTGCTTACCGCGACATTTTGCGAACAGAAAACGCAAAATGCAAACCAGCGTCAAACAGTCGGTTCTGCCACCATATCACAAAGTCAAACAGTTAATCAGAAATACCTACACAGTCAGTTCACAATAACATCCCAAGTTCAATATAGAAAACCAGTTGAAAAGTACATATTGATAAATAAAAACAGATCCAACATCCAACTCATTTTCTAGCAAGTTTTACTGGCCCTTAACTCACAACAGTAGATGTCATTTGAGATCTTTTCCTCCTAAAAATTAGCTTTCAACTAACTTTCCTAAATAACGTTCTAATAGTTACAGTTCAGCCAATAACTGAAAAATCGTTAACTAACTGCCCTTAACCCCTAAATAATCTTCTAACAGCTCTTAACAGAAATTACAAACATCTAACAAACTATCCAAATAGAAAATATCTCTTAACTGACTTTCTAACCCCTGGCAGTTTCTAACAAAACACTAACTAACTTTGTAATAGAAACCTAACTGTTAACTAACTGTCGATAACGGAATTTCCTAACCGCTTCTAACCATTTTCCTAACAAACTCCAACTAACCTTTAACAGTTTTCTAACTAACTGTAACCAATGCTAATAGATTTTGATAACTTCCTAACAACTCTAAACAACATTTCTAACAGAAAAACCAGAAACAGAACTCCATCCACAACCTAACTAACTCCTAGCAGTCCAACTCACTCCTAACTATCAAAACAAAACTCTAACAGAAATTCTCGGGAGATGAAGAGATGACAGAAGCATATAACGGAAGAGAACAGAAAATAGAAAAAAAAAGTTGAGAGGCATAACAGAAAGTAACAGAAATAAAAGAACTCACCTTCATTGGGATTGGATCTTTATCTCCTCTCTGCTTTTCATCCACACATGATTATTAACAAAAGAAAGACTTTCCCTGCTATCCTCTTTCCTTTGTCCTCAACCACCACCTTTATCTCTCTGTTTTATCTCCATAATCAAACCCTTCGCAAACCTCTTCTCCCTCAATCTTCATCCTTCATCATCTCTTCAGCTTCAATCAACGATACCGATTCTCTGCATCTTCTTCATCTATCATCAACCTCCAAGAATTCGCATCTGCATCACCGATTAACAACATCACATCATCATTATTCAACTTCGTCTTCTATTGCATCCTTAATAACAACATCAATCCGCAACTTCGCATTATAACCTCACAACGTAACTGCATCGTCAATCATCACCAGTTCTGCATTAACGTATCAGCTTTCAACCTGCTTCAAACAGCATACGTGGAAGAAGAACAACATTGAAATCGCGAATTCATCACCGAAGCACCGCACAACACAGAAGAAGAGGAAGAATAAAGTTAAGTTTGCATACCTGAAATCTCTGAAGCTCGTTTATCATCGTCTTCCTCAATGGTATCGTCAAGGTTCAAGATACTTTAATCCTCTGCATCTTCTTCATTTTCACGACATCTGGTAATATCTCATGGCTTGTGAGGAGGAACATTAAAGGTATCCCCTAGAAATTTAGCGTCGCCACTGTTAAATCTGCAGCACCTAGGTTTTATGGAAGAGGACTTCGATCCCGTTGATTGGAGAGAGTTTGGCAGAATCGAACGATGGATTCGTGTTCAGGAGACCGAAACAGGCAGGTTTCATGTTCATCTCGCGACAATTAGATAAGAACTTCCAGCATTGAAGATGATGGCGAGTTTTCCAGATTTCCGCGAGGGAGTAGAAGTTTCATACCTTCACAAGGAGACTGGAAAGCCACAATTTTTTGGACCTTATTTTTCCATAGGTACTGGGCCGGGTTACTTACTCTCTTTAAGCTCGTCATCATTTGTTTTTTCAGCCCGGATATTGTTTGACAAAAAAGTCTTTTGGATTCAATACTATGGGCCTAACGCCCAGGGGCTAGCACCAGACCTGATCTACACACCTCTCTTTTTAGGTCAAATACCTCCACTGTTTTAATTTAATTTTCTTTTAATATTTTACATAGTTTTTTTCTAATGATTTCTGACATGTTATTTCTTTGCACAATAAACATGACAAAAATCCAAATATATTAGAATAGAATCTTAATTCTTTTATTAATTTTGTTTGTTGTTATTTTATCCATGTTTTTGGTATATTTTTTATGCCAATTTTGTGTGAAATTTTGAAGTAAAAAGATACTTGGGTTTGGGAAGCTCTAAAGCTAACCAAGAGCATAATTGTCATCAAGTAAATTCGAGGAAGCTTTTGGTAGAGTTTTCTTATTGCTTGCATGGTTATGAAGAGGCAACGGACCTTCTCCGTTCGGTATCACCGTGACCTTATTTTATTCCTCATTTTCGCACTTTGTTGCTTTCTAGATACCATGAGAAGTAGGAAATAAAGAGTGTGCGCTCGAAGTCGCTGTTTAAAGACCTATAGCAGGCATTCCACACTTCATTTGTTATATGTGTTGTGCTTATGTTTTTTTCTTTGGTTGTTGATCGATGAGTCACACAATTTAGTAATTGAGATCACGACTTCGCTCTCAGTGCATGCTCCCTATAGTATTTTAGCACTTTCCTTTATTTCTTGTTGATCGATGAGTCACTCAATTTAGAAATTGAGATCACGACTTCGCTCTCATTGCATGTTACCTATAGGATAGTTTTGTTTGACTTTCTTTGGCATGCTAACCTAGATATGATCTCTCTAGGTATGCTCTCTTGAGCTTATTAGCTTATTTTCTTTATCCTTGTACATACCATGTTCCCTTAGGATGTGCTTGCTCCGTTCGGATGAGAGTTAGACCTTAGGTTGCAAACCATGCATGCAAACATTAGGTAGACGTTTCCCTTTTGTTAATTCAAATATTAGGACCACCATTGTATGATAACATTAGGTTAGGAATAGGCTAGTCTCCCTTAGACTCTTTTCTTCCCCTTTTTCATATGCATTTAAAACTAAAACTTTCTTCTTAGAAAAAAAAACATGCTAATCTCACTTAAACCCTTTTTCAAGGTAATAATATACAAACCAATCAAATGTGGCATCTTGCCTCGAGGGCGTAACTCAAAAACATTTTCAGCAAGGACATGATTAGTTTGCTTATGTGCTAACGCATAAGTCTCTAAAGGTTGAACTGCGGCTGAAGGCGAAATTAACATCATCTATAAAAAACACAAAATAAACAAAACATGTGAGCCGAACTACGGTAGCTTTGATTCCTCGAAAAGGATACGTAGTTATTGGGGTAGGGCCCAAGCGAGTACAACTTTATTTTCTCTACATTCTTTTCCCCTTTATTTTGCATGCATTCTCCCTTTAGCAGTAGTAAAAAACAAGCATAGATTAAACACACCCATACTATAGACAACAAGAGTGGATACCATAGAGTACTACGGGCGTGTGGGGTGCTAATACCTTCCCCTCGTGTAACCGACTCCCTTACCTGATCTCTCGGTTGCAAGACCGTGACTTCTCCTTTCTCAGGTTTTCTCGATGTTTACCTATCCCATCATGTGGGATAAAATACATTCGATGGAGAATTTATTGTTTGATGATTTTAAGCCAGTTGTTTCACTAGGGTATGCAGCAAATGGTTTTTTGTTACCACCACCCGAGAAGCCACTGGAATTTCCAATCTTTATTCTTCCCATTTTCGAACCAACCTCAATTCTTTCACCTGCCATCACTAATTTAGATAAACCCACATAAGTGTTTCCTATCATGTAATCATAATATGGCTCTTGCAAAATACCCATGAACATATCAATAAGTTCTCTCCATCAATGGAGGTTGAACTCTAGCAGCCAATTCACGCCATTTTTAGGCGTATTCCTTGAAGGATTCATTTGGGCCTTAAGCCAAATTTTGCAGCCGAGTATGATTAGGCGCCATATTGATGTTTTATTGATAATGCCTGATAAAGGCCTCTGCCAAGTCTCTCCATATTCTGATACGTGACCTTTCCAAATTCATATACCACTCTAAAGATGCCTCATACATGCTATCCTGGAAGTAATGAATAAACAACCCTTCCTCTTCTGTGTGCACTGACATTTTGTGATAATAAGCTTTTGCACGCGCCCTTGGACAAGTGAGCCCATTATACTTTTAAAATATATGAGGCTTGAACTTCTGGGGGACCCTTACTACATGAACCAGTCCTAAATCATTGGCATCCATTCCCAAGACACCTTAAACTTCCACAACCTTTAAACGCTCCTGGAGCATATGATATTTCCAGTCCTCAACATGGAAACATGGGTAAGAGTTCTACATAGAATATTGGTGTTCATTGTCATAATCAAACTCTAGCATCTGGTGGTTCCTTCTGTTTTGATTTTCTCCTCTTTCTCCCATAAGAAGATGAGATCCATGGGGTGGTGAAAAATGCCCAAGGTTGTGATGAAACCAATTATAGGGACATTGGATAAACTGTTCATGACTATTCCCAAGGCCAGAAGAGATGTCTGCATACAGCCTTCCATCCTCATTTTGGTTCCTCTGAGGGTTTCTACAAGATCCCTCAGCTCATCCTTCCTTTCGTTCATGTTGGTGATCAACTCATAAACTGGGTCATTTAATTGGCCATCTAGGCCCTCATCTTATCTAACTCTGTCTGTACCTATTCCATCTTACGTGGTAGATTGCTTCTAGTTAAATATCGGTGAGTAGTCATCTTGTAAATTCTGATAAGAAAAGCATAACCAAAAGATAAGAATGTCGGCCTGAAAAAATATGTAATGCATGAAATGCATGATATGCATGCTATCTTTTTCATCTCCAGGATTTTCAAGAGCTTTGTCAACCATCAAGAATGACAAACAAACATGATAACAAGAGATAGGAAATAATAAGAAGAGATACAGTAACAAAAACTGATTTTCATTCCTAACAATAAAACTTGAATCAAATGAGTTCATACAAAAGAAAGACACAGTGCATCATAAAAGATAAATATCCCATGCAACAAGATTTGGGGTGATCATAAAACAGAAAAGAAAGCAACAAATTAAAGAGGTGGATCCCACATCTCTATGTAATACAAAGATCCTCCCTATCTGAAATAATCTGCACTCCATTCTTTGGTTTCCTTGAATAGCATCTTTAACTTCTTGTGATCACGTCCTCAAGAAAAACTATCAACCACCACATCTTTCTTATACATATGAGTTTCCAAATATTGGCATTGTTAAAGGAATCTATCATATTCTTTGCATTCTGGAAATAGGATGGGTACATGTGCATTTTTTATCTCTTATAACAGAGCTCTGAGTCTTGCATTCTGCTCTATTACCCGGGTTATCTGAGATTCCTTTGCATCTATGTCCAATCGGGTACTTCTAAGTTGCTTTTCCAGCTCTCTGACCTTTCCTTTGTACTTGTTATTGGACCCTTGAAGTTTTATGCACTCTAGGCGCCTTTTTTGTGCATCTTCAAGGGATCTTCAGTAGTCTTCTATAGAAATAGAAGCATCTTCCATTTCAGGTCTTCTCTTAGCCTTTCTGACTCTAGAAGTACTTGTTCCTTCATAACCTTTAAGCTTGCGCGCCGAGTATTTCTTTTCTTCTCTCAGGAAGTATAGCTCCATCTCTTTGTCCTTAATATCCTGGTGGAGTTCCCCATTTTCCAATTGTACTTGGTAAAAACGTTCTTTGGGTACACCATTTTGTAGCTCAATGGGTTGGGGATAGAAAAGATCCTCCCTTTCAAAAGGCAACATAAGAGTCTTCACTCTATCCTTAATCCAATCCACGTAAGGACCATAAGCTATTACCTATTTCTCTCTAAATAACACCTTCCTTTCCTGCTGGCGTTGCCCCATGCAATCTCTACTTTCTTCAGCAACTCAAGATCTTCCCCCTTCTTGCAATACATAGAATCAACTTATTTTGTTGTAGGTGGATGCCTCATAGCATAACCTAGTTGGCGTAAATCAAGGACAATATTGTAGCTAATTATCCCTTTTGTTCCTATGAGTGGAACATTAGAAAAACATGTGCAATTGGAAATCGCATCGAGACTATCAATCCTGAATTTATACCATCGGATATCAAAAGAAGTGAGTTCCATTAGTCTTGATGCCCACGTACGAGTTTCCTTACTACTCACAAATGGCCCCTTTGTAAGTAATTGTTCCATGAACCATTTGTAGAGTATTGGTACACAACAAACCACAAATCCTTTCTTTCCTTGCCTTGAGTGAATAGCATGTTAGGTGTCATCTAACAGGGTGGGTACTGGATTCTTGTTCATGAAAACACAGAGAGCAGCCAAATCCACCATTTCGTTAATTTCAGGAAAAAGGATCATACCATGCATAGTAGAAGCCAATAATGCATAGGAAGCATCCCAATACTCTTTATCTGCAATCTCTTTAGCTTTTTCTACCAAGAAATCCACAAGAAGACCACAAGTAACCTTATTATGCCTCCATTTCCCCTTCACATCACTTAGGTTCAAATAAAGAACCCTAGAAATGGCTTCAAAATTAGGCTCATCATGAACTCGGACAAACGGAACACGATTTGTAACTCTGATATTAAGAAGGTGAGAGTACTCCTCAAGCGTGGGAGCTAGTTGGTAGTCCTGGAATATGCAGCAGTGCAACTCCAAATCATAAAACTGCAGCAAAGTTTGTAGAGTAACATCCTCAACTTATGCATCGAATAAAAATAGAAGATTCCGATGTCTTTTTCCAAAAAAACCCCATCTTCTGGTGATCCATAAGGTCTCTAATATCCTAAAGAAAAGGCCAAACACTAGGATGGAACTTGTAACTGAAATTATCTCTTGTATTCCTCTCGACGGTGTCAGTGTTGCTTGCCATTCTCGGGGAGATGAAAACTCTAGAGCATCCTGGAAATTACAATGCATATACAGGTTAACATTTTTTGTACATCATATTTTCTAAAGTAAATATGCTATGATTCAACATGACAGGATCAAGGTTTCCATAACACTGGACACTGCTGAATGGTTGTATAGGTCCAAATGCCAAGGGATCAAAAGTTTGTAACAATCACCAATAAGAACTAAATAGTCACCAATGAAACTAAAGTCACCAACGATACCTATAAGATCATCCCTTCCCCACTCACGGGTGAAGTCTAGGTTAGGGTAAGGCAAGGGTGACTCAGAATCACGGCTCCTCCTAAAAGTACTATCATTGAAACAACAGACGTATATGATGATAATACCCTATTTGTACCTCAACTAAGCGTGGCACACATGACCGCACCAGTAGGACCTCGTCCAGTAGCCGTCATGTATGGAGCAACTTTGTTGACATTACTATTTTTCACAAATAAACGATTAGCAGTAGTATTCACGACTGGAAATAAAAGAACTTCTTCAGAGTAATGTGAATCTCAATGACAGACTATCTCCCATAATGACGAGACTACCATCCATCGGAAAAAGATCTCAACAACAAACTATCTCCCATAATGACGAGACTATCATCCATTGGAGTAACAAATCTCAATAATGAACTACCTTCCATAATGACAAGACTACCATTCATTAGAGTAATAAATCTCAACAACGAACTATCTTCCATAATGAAAAGGCTACCATTTATTGGAGTAACAAATCTCAACAAAAAACTACCTTCCATAATGACAAGGCTACCATTCATTGGAGTAACAAATCTCAACAACAAACTACCTTCCATAATGACAAGGTTACCATTCATTGGAGTAACAAATCTCTGCAACAAACTACCTTCCATAATGACAAGGCTACCATTCATTGGAGTAACAAATCTCAACAACAAACTACCTTCCATAATGATAAGGCTACCATTCGTTAGAGTAACAAATTTTAACAATGAACTACCTTCCATAATGACAAGGCTACCATTCATTGGAGTAACAAATTCAACAACAAACTACCTTCTATAATGACAAGGCTACCATTCATTGGAGTAACAAATCTGAATCTTCTATGGAAACTGACAGACTTACTGGGGAAGTACATGTTGCTCAAATAAAGAGACTTGCCACTTGCTATTACGAGAAGGAATTGCAATAATGATTTCCTGGGGAAAGAAATAGTACTTCCTGGGATAATGTCAATATATTCTTGTTGAGGAGATAAAGTCTTCTCGTGGAAAAATAAATGCACATTCTCAAACCAGGGCTCAAAGCTTGCAGAAATCAAAATAATAATATTGATGGGGACCATAGATTCAATCTAGAAACAAACCGGAATGAATCAGTCAACCAAAATAACACCTCATGAGAAATAAACTCAAGAGGGAACCACTTTCTATCCAGACAAAGAGTTGTACAGGAAGGCTAAAGCAAAAATCTTCAACGAGGGATAACTCAGTGGGGAAATTGAAAGAATATACACTTTCTGCCTAAGGTTAACATTCTATTGGAGAGAGGATAACACAACTCTGCAAAATGGTATAATATTCCAACAAGATATTAATGAATGCTAATGAGCAATGATTTGCTAAATTCAACTATGCATGATGTATGTATAAATGTATGAATGTCATCGTGTATATGCTGACAAAATAGACATATAACACTGGGGATAACCAGACAATACCAACTTGGGTAAAGTCAATACTCGGCTAAATCACATCCAAGATGAAAATTTCATAAGAAAGTAAGCACCAACTGAGGAAACAGATTCCTATTTCACGGCTTAACTTCACTGGGAAGGAACATAATCTGAAAATGATCAAATCATAACAATAAATCAATACAAATACAATGATATAACATCCTCCTCCAGGCTTCACCGGGGAATATCACACAGACTTCAATGGGGAAAACAAATGTTTCTAAGTCTGTATTTCTATTAGGGATTGCAATACTGATTTCAATAGGGTAGATGAAAACCACATCGTCGAGATATCGACTGAAGATTTCATACTGACTTCATTGGGGAGGGAAACACTACATTGTCAAGGGGAACCCAAGATACATTCTTCAATACTGAGAGTGATGATTACACCAACTTCTCTGGGGAGAAATTATGAAACCTCATGGGGATAACAATTTTCAGAGAGACCCGTTATCTCGACTTTTCTTGGAGATTGAAGAAGTCAAACAATACAGTAAGAAATCAAAATTATGGGGATTTTAAATCAAACTCAACACTTGGCAGGAGACAACCCAAAAAGTTTACAATTGTTTCAACACTCCTTAGAGAAGATATTACCCTTGTCTGGTTGCTTGGGAGACAAATAACAACCATAATGCTAACACTGGAAAGGGTGATGTTTTGCAAATGATTCCATCTCAGCATACAAAAGGGAAGAGACTTTCGTCATGTGTGTGAAGACATTACTGGGGAATCTGGGATAGAGACTTCATACCATGCAAACCTGAAATTAAAACGAACCAAGACCTGATTGGGGAAAATAGGATCACAAACCCAATCACCACACCACACATTAATTGGTATCATCTTAAATTATCTGAGAAGCACAAGAAGATCATACTCATACCAGCAAAAGTGACCTGTGAGCCTTCCTGGGGAATTCATACTTCTAAAATTTCAGAGTTCGTCTATCCTTGGAGTCACTATTTTTGTTCTCCTTGAGTCACAAAATTTAAAGCAAGAAGTAATTTGTAAATTCTTTTCAAAAAACAATTTTTTATTTAATTTGTTTGCTTTGAAAATTACTATCAATAATAAATGGAGTCTTTGTAAGCATAATAAAATAAGAATTTCAAAGAATAGAATAAAAGCTAAAGCTTTATTAATAGGATGGTAGTCTGCGAATGGTGAGACTCCATAGATGATTACAAAGTTTGGAAAATGGTAATATATATTGTAAAAGATACATTGAAATACAATGACCACTATCCTCCCTAACAACTTTGAATTCCTGAGCAGCAACTTCGATTGAAGAGTGGTGAGGATCCAAGAAGATTGTTGCTTCAATGATCAAGTCTTGTCTGATGCAGTTACTTTCTAGGAAATCCCTACCTTTTGCCTAGATTTCCCTTGCAGGTTTTCAACCTACCAGGAAAAATTTATTCTATTTATGTCTCTAATTTTTGCCTAGACCGCCCTTTCAGGTTTTTGGCCTACCTAGACGCTCCTTTTTTCCTAAGCCACCCTTTCGGGTTTTCGTCTTAGCGAGTTGTTCTTTTATCTATTTAGGCGAAGTAATTCTTGACTGCATCGGTATTCAAAGGATGTGGTAACTCCTCGCCATCCATTGTTTCAAGAATCAATGCACCGCCAGAGAAGGCTTTCTTGATAACATATGGGCCTTTAAAATTAGGAGTCCACTTGTCCCTAGAATCAGTGTTAAAAGACATGATCTTCCAGAGCACTAGGTCGCCTTCTCTGAATTCAAGAGGTTTGACCTTCATATCAAAAGATTTCTTCATTCTCTTCTGGTATAACTGACCATGACACAAGGCCGTCATTCTCTTCTCTTCAATCAAATTCTACTGGTCAAACCTATTCTGGACCCATTCAGCCTTTGACAACTTAGTTTCCATTATCACGCGTAAAGAAAGGATCTCCACCTCAACGGGGAGCACTACTTCCATGCCCCTGTTGAAGTGCAGATAGATGTTCGATACCCATGCAGAGCAAAAGGGAGCATCTCATGCCAATCTTTATAAGTGACAACCATTTTCTGGATGATCTTCTTCATGTTCTTATTAGCACCTTCAACAACCATATTCATCTTTGGCCTGTAGGGAGATGAGTTGTGGTAGACAATCTTGAATTCTTCACAAAGTTCTGTGATCGTCTTGTTATTCAGGTTTGAGCCGTTGTTGGTGATAACCCTGCTTGGCACACCATACTGACATATGATATTATTCTTGATAAAGCGTACTACCACATGCTTAGTAACATTAGCATATGAAGTTGCTTCCACCCATTAGGTGAAGTAGTCAATTGCCACTAAAATGAAACGATGTCCATTCGATGTTTTTGGTTCAATCATTCTAATCATGACATTACCCCACTTAGAGAAAGGCCATGGGGAAGAGATAACATTGAGAAGCGTCGGAGGCACGTGAATTTTGTCAGCATAGATTTGGCATTTGTGGCACTTCTTTGCAAATTTATAACAGTCAGATTCCATTTCCAGCCAATAATAACCTGCCCTAAGCATCTTTTTTGCCATCGAATGTCCATGGCATGGGTACCAAAGGAACCTTCATGGATTTCATGCATCAACATGTTTTATTTGTGTCTATCCATGCATCCGAGCAAGACCATGTCATAATTTATTTTGTATAGCACATCTTCATTGAGGAAAAAGCTGTCTGCCAACCTTCTCAATGTCTTTCTATCTTTATTTGACAAACCGACCAAGTATTATTGAGTCTGGAGAAAATGTTTGATATCAAAATACCAATGTTTTTCATCTGAAATTTCCTCTGTTGTAAACACATGAGCCGGTCTATCCAAACATCGCACTGTGATACAAGGCACATTGTTCCAAGTATTCACTTGATACATAGAAGGTAGAGTTGCCAAAGCATCCCCCATTTGATTTTTATCTCTAGGAATATGATGGAATTCAACTTTATTAAAGAAGGGTAGTAATCTTCTAGCATAGTCTTTGTAAGGTATCATGCCAGGGTGACGATTATCCCGTTCTCCATTAATCTGATTTACTACCAAAGTTGAATCGCCATATACATCTAGAACTTTGATTCTGAGATCAATGGCCTCCTCGATACCAATGATATAAGCCTCATACTATGCTGTATTATTGGTACAATAAAATGTCAGCCTTGTCGTAAAAGGAATGTGTGATCCATGAGGAGTGATAATCATATCACCAATTCCTTTCCCATAAGCGTTCACAACTCCATCAAATACCATGCCCCAACGAGATTCAGAAGCAGGACCTTCCTCAAGCAACAATTCATCATAATCTTTCACTTTCAGGAACATAACATCCTCATCAGGGAAATCATATTTAATAGACTGATAGTCATCAACCGGTTGGTGAGCAAGATAATTCGCCACCATGCTAATTTTTATAGTCTTCTGAGTATGGTATTCAATATCATATTCAGATAACAACATCTACCTATGGGCAATTCTCCCAGTAAGAGCAGGCTTTTCAAAGATATACTTAATTGGATAAATTTTGGAAATCAACCAAGTAGTATGATTCAACATATATTACCGCAACCGCTTTGCCTCCCAGGCCATAGCACAACATGTTTTTTCCAGCATAGAATACTGTGACTCACAGTCAGTAAACTTCTTACTGGGATAATAAATGATGTATTCCTTCTTTCCTGTTTCATCTTGTTGTCCCAAAATACATCCCATAGAATTATCTAACATTGTTAGATACATGATCAATGGTCTTCCTTCAACGGGAGGGAGCAAGATAGGAGGTTCAAGAAGATACTCTTTAATACTTTCGAATTCCCTTTGGCAATCATCTGTCCACACACAACCATGATCTTTCTTTAACAAATTAAAGGTCGGTTCACACATTATAGTCATATGGGCAATGAATCTAGAAATGTAATTCACACGTCCAAGGAAGCCTCTAACTTACTTTTCGGTTCTTGGAAAAGGCATTTCTTGAATTTCTTTGACTTTATCAGGGTCAACTTCAATTCCTTTTTGGCTAACAATGAAACCTAACAACTTCCCTGATCGGACACCGAAGGTGCATTTATTTGGATTCAAGCGGAGACGATATTTCCTCAAACGCTGAAACAATTCCAACAAATCTTCTACATGCCCTTCTTCAGTCTAGGATTTGGCAATCATATCATCAACATATAACTCAATTTCCTTATGCATCAGATCATGGAATAGGATTGTCATAGCCCTCTGGTACGTTGCACCAATGTTCTTCAACCCGAAGGGAATCACTCTGTAATATAATGTTCCCCAGGGTGTGATAAACGTTATTTTTTCCATGTCCTCAGGAGCCATTCTAATTTGATTATATCTGGAAAATCCATCCATGAATGAGAATACTTTGAATTTTGTTGTACTATCAACCAAAATATCAATATGTGGCAATAGAAAATCATCTTTTAGACTAGATTTATTTAAATCTCTATAATCAACGCACTTGCAAACTTTTCCGTCTTTATTTGGTACTGGGACAATATTGGCAATCCATTGAGGGTACACTGATGTCACAAGAAAACCGATATTAATCTACTTTAAGACTTCTTCTTTAATTTTTACTGCCATATCTGGGTGAGTTCTTTGCAATTTCTGCTTGATTGGAGGGCACTCTGGCTTTAGCGGCAAATGATGCTCCACAATATCCGTATCTATACCCGGCATATCTTGGTATGACCAAGCAAAGACTTCCACATATTCTTTCAACAACCCAATCAACTTGCTCTTTACGTTGGGATGCAACAATGCTCCAATCTTGACTTCCTTCGGATCTTCCTCTGAACCCAAATTGATTGTCTCCAACGGCTCTTTATACGGCTGAATGGCATTTTCCTCGCGCTCGAGCAACCGTGAAACCTCTTTTGGAATTTCATCATATTCTTCTTCGGCCACATACACAGGATATTCAAAGTTGTGAGAGGGTGCAGGGTCATTGTATTCAACGGATTTTTTTAATTAATTTGCACATATGATTTATGATTGCTTTTAGAAACTGACACATATATCAAGTGATTATGTAGATTTATTTACAATCATTATTTATTCTAAAATGGGTTTTTTTTAATTACCATTTTTCCAAGAAAAAACAGAAAATAAGAACACAATTTGGGAATCAAAGACAACTTTTATTAATGATTTTAATGATCAAAGCAAACAGATAAGTCCATACAATATTAACTTTCACCTTGGGAAGAGTGAAAGCCTTTTGCAAAGATTAATAAAAACAAATTAATTTGAGACATGGATGCAAGAGGGAACATCAATAATGACCCAATTGTGGAATGACTCTATGTGTCACATAGTTCAGCATTTCGAGCTCTTCTTCATCCTCCACAATAGCATTGATCCTAGAAATAGTTGGATGAAGGTAACCTCTGCTATAGAAAATATCTTGGTACTTGCCCAAAGAAGTCTTTGGCTTCATGTTCTCTCCTTTATCATTCTTCGCAGAAAATCCAAAACCAGCCCTGTTCTTGTTCACCGGCGGATCAACAATTTGTCCCCATGCTTTACTAGGGCTATTACGCACAACCTGCTAAGCATCTTTGAATGAAGTTATAGAATTCTTATTCTCCCTTATATTATCAACGGATAAAGCTTGGAACTGAGTTCCAACAGCAGCTTCATCCGCTTCCACAACACTGAAAGAGGATAAATGAGATACTAACAATGCTTGCTCTCCATTTATGATAACCACTTTTCCTTCACGCATGAACTTCAGCTTTTGGTGCAAAGTTGAAGTGACATCCCATGCCTCATGTATCCATGGTCGTCCTAGTAGACAGCTGTAAGCGGGCACAATATCCATGACTTGGAAAGTAATCTGAAACAAGTGCGGGCCTACGTGAATAGGAAGATCCACTTCCCCAATAATAGACTTCCTTGATCCATTGAAAGCTTTTACAATTATGCCAGTTGGGCGCATGGGATCTCCTTGGTACTTTAGCTTCATAAGTGTGCTCCTCGGTATGACATTTAAGGCAGACCTATTATAAATCAGCACATTTGATAATGAATTGTTCTTACAGTTCATGGGTATATGGAGGACTAGATTGTGATTCCTTCATTCGTCAGGCAATTCATCATCACAGAATCTTAGGTTATTACAAGATGTAATATTCCCTACCACACTGCTGAAATTGTCCAACGACAATCACTTTCCACGAAGGCTTGATCCAATACTCTCATTAAATATTCTCTATGGGTAGAAGAATTCATCAGCAAGGCCAGAATAGATATCTTTGAAGGAGTCAGCAACAACTGATCTACAATCCTGTAGTCGCTCATTTTGATAATCTTCAATATATCATCCACATATTTTTCCAGAGAAGCACCACTGGATCCTCCTACTGATTTCTTAGTTTCAACACTTTTGACGAACTTCTTGTCGGCAGTGACATTCCCTCGAATAACAGGTGCGAACACATGACCACTGCGGGTCACTCTACTGGCCTCGGCAATATTCTCAACATTATACAAAGGTTGGATGGGAACTTCCACACCATCCTCTAGAATTGTAGCATTGTATTTGTACGGTATGACTTTGTCTAATTTGTAAGGAACAGGACCCGCCAAGCAAATCACTAATGGAGCAACAAATGGCTTACTACAGTATTCAATCTCGACAGGGGCGGGATCACTGTAATAAGGAACAATTATGTTCACCCCTTCTTCAGAATATTTGGTCATTGTAGAATCATCACTAGAGATCATATCTTCATCTAAGGAAAAGAATTCATCCACAGAAGCATATTCATCATCCGAATCAGTCTCAGCCAAGCAATCTTCAATCAAATTAATCTCGTGATAATCATCTCTATGGCTTGAAACCTTGATGGTACCATTATCCAATAAAAACTGAATACCACTTCTTACAACGGAACAACCTCGAGAATCTCTGCAGCAAACCCGAAAATATCCATAATGGTG
Organism: Vicia faba; assembly: GCA_948472305.1. Classification (NCBI taxonomy): domain Eukaryota; kingdom Viridiplantae; phylum Streptophyta; class Magnoliopsida; order Fabales; family Fabaceae; genus Vicia; species Vicia faba. The sequence goes on from OX451740.1 coordinate 969,501,757, forward strand.
TTCTATTTAACCATCCATATGGCAGAAGGTAGCATGCAATTGCACCAAATCATCATTCATGTGGTTCAAATCAAAGATCAGGAACTCTCCAGGACATCCGAAGACCATGTTCACTTCTTCCTCATATTTTTCCCTAGGCCTGATTATATGAATGAGGCTTTCATCCATCATTTCCTGTAAATCAGCCCTTATCTTATCACACCCCTGTATATCAGTACTGCATATACCGTAACCAGCATGGTCATACGTATAGTAACTAAACTCGCAAAGGTCGGCATTCATCTTTACCAAGTCACCTCTGGCCAGGTTGATATCAAAAATCCGGAAGTCCCCCGGACAACCCGCAACCATGTTGACAGCATTTGTTCCTCCATGCTTTGGCAAAGGATTATCTTTTACATTAGGGCCGACATCTTTAAAGGACAAAAGGCCAGATCTCACCATTTTTTGTACCTCCTCTTTCAGAGGATAATAGTTTTCCACATTGTGCCCTGGTGCACCCTGATGAAAAGTGCACGTCTGATCTGCCTTATAATACCAACGCAAAGGTGATGGTATAGTAGGGGGTGGTCTGGTCTGAACCAACTTTTTCTTAATCAATGTTGGGAGTAACTCTGCATAACTCATGGGGATAGAGTAAAAAGCCTCTCTCCTCTGATTATGCCTTTGATTTCCCTAAGGGGCTGGTCTTTGATAAGACATTATGGTCGGAGCCGTATTGACAAGTGGAGTTATCGAAGCAACCTGTTGGTGGCATTGATGATTTCTTCTAGGAGGATTAACCCTTCTCTCTTGAATAACAGAATTTATCTCTCCTTCTTTATTTTTAGCAAACCCGTATGATAGTTTCTTCGTACTGCCAGAATTTTCACTTCTTGTTAAGCGACCCTCTCTTACAGCTTCTTCCAAGCGAACACCCATGCCCACCATCTCGATAAAATCACTTGGCGCACTCACCACCATTCTTTCATAATAGAAAGCACCTAGAGTCTTTAGAAAAATCTTCGTCATCTCTTTTTCTTCCATTGGAGGGATCACTTGGGCGACTACTTCACGCCATCTTTGTACATATTCCTTAAATGACTCTTTGTCCTTATAGACCATTGCCCTGAGTTGATCATGGTCAGGTGCCATATCCATATTATATTTGTACTGTCTAATAAACACTTCACCCAGGTCGTTGAAAGTATGAACATTGGCACTATCCAAGCTCCTGTACCATTTCAATGCTGCACCAGTCAAACTATCTTGGAAGAAATGAATTAACAGGAATTGATCATCGGTGCGAGTAGACATCCTTCTCACATGCATCAGTAAGTGAGCACGAGGACAAGTATTGCCTTTTTACTTCTCAAATTCCGGTACTTTGAATTTCGTAGGTATTTTCACATTTAGAACCAAACACAGATCATTCACATTCTGCCCAAACAATTCTTTTCCTCTGAGGGCCTTCAACTCTTTCTGCATCTTATCAAACTGATCCTTAAAATTTTCCATTCAATCATAGACACCCAATCTTTCACTTAGTGGAGGAATATGGCGATAAACTTCATCATTAGTAAATGGTACATCATTCACTGAAGGAGGTGCGGCATAGTGAATCTTATTTCTAGCAGCAGGAGTAATATGCACTACAGGAGGTGCAGGAGCAGCAGCAGCCTGAGCAAAAGGAGCAACCTAGGTATCTTGATAATAACCTTTTGTAATGAAGTTCTTTGGAATTCCCCATAAATAACCCTGAGGCATATGATTCTGAACAACAGAAACTGGAGTAACAGAAATAGGAACTGTCGGAGCTTCAGAAGTAACTGTTGTCTGTTGAGGTTGAGCAAGTGATGGCTGATTCTGATCAGCCACCAGCAATTCCATTAAAGCATTGAGATTGTCTATACCATCCTTCACAGCAGTAACTTCTTAGCATAACTTATAATTCTCTTGTTCTAGATTATCCATCTTCCTTCTGAAATTGGCTCGAGTATTACACAGGTGAGATAGCTTGTTGAATGAAGTAAAGAAGCAAAGTAAGAAACATGGATATGAACAGAAAACAAGAAGTATGTACAATATGATACATTATATGCAATGCGTGTGATTTATTTTATTATTAATATTTCAAGGAAATCAAAGATTTATAGACAATTTGCAAATATTAAAGTACTAACACATTTGAAATTCTGAAAATCTCATTATAATAACTTCAAAATAGATTACAACTTTTAGTACAAGTTTCAATAATCCCAAGTACAAGATAAGATAAAAATATAAGATCCTAAGAAAGAAAAGCTGATGAAGATCACTCTGCACACTGACGCTTTCCTGTGAGTCTTGTAATCTGAGCCTTCAACTGCTTGTTCTCTTATGCATACTGATCGGCGACCTCTTTCTAATCACCAGAGTCAGGAAGTGAGCAACTAGGTCCTGACTGAGCTTTAGAGGAAAATAAATCCTCTTTCCTCTCCATCATCTCTATAGAACGACTCTCAAGAATCTCCATTAGGTTATCTCTCTCCTTCAGGTCGGCTCATTAGGAAACCTCTAAAGTATGACACTTATTCTTCCAAGCCTCCTTTTCCTGCTGTATCCTGACTAGGGCAAGCTGAAGCTCTTCCACATCATCCAAAAGGGGGGGAGTGGTCTTCACAACATATCAGGCATGGGTGCTTCACGGAAATACGGAAACTTCAACCGAATGGCTCTTGCTTGTACCCACTGAAGATAAGGCTCCAAAGAAACAGCCCCTCTAGGTCCCAAGTCCTTCCTACTCTTCCTGTGAATGTGAAGCCAAGCCTTTGCAATCTCCTCTTTAGCTTCCTTATGAACCTCTCCCTCTTTAAGGAAGAAACCACTCAGATGATTACTATTTGGCTTATCCCTCATCGGATATCCAAGCTGTTGTTGTGCAAGAACGGGATTATAGTTAATTCCTCCCTTTGTACTAAGAAGAGGTACATTGGGTAAACTACCACAACTGTCAACAATCTCTACATCATGGTAAGCCTGATGGTACTAAACAATATCTGAATGAGTGAGGGCCATAATCTTCGGAGCCCAATGAGGTTCCTTCCTGACATCCCAAAAGGCATCCGATTGAGGCAAGTGAGAAATAAACCACTGATACAATAAAGGAATGCAGTAAATGATCATCCCTCCATGGTAAGAATCTCGAAGATGAATAGAGTAATAAGCATCACCCAATAATGTAGGGATTGGATTCCAAATCATAAATATCCTAACGGCATTGATATCCACAAACCTGTCGACATTGGGAAATAACAACAACCCATGAGCAAGTAGAGCAAAGATGGCCTCAAAAGCAACCATACTCTTGATCCTAGCAAAATAGAAAGCTTTCTCCAACAAGAACTGAGCGGGTAATCCTCTAATCCCTCCTTTGGTAGTCATGTGGGCTTCAACCTCAGCCTTCCCCAAATGGATCAAAGCAGCAATCTCATTGGATTTTGGCTCCCCCTCAAAACCGGTAAAAGGAACACGATTGGTAATAGGTAAACCCAATAGATAAGAATACCTTCAAAATGTAGGAATCAACTGATAATCAGGGAAAGTAAAGCACCGATACATCGGATCATAGAACTGGACCAAATTCGAGAGAATACCCTCCTTCAACCTGAGCTTCATAAGAGAAATGATGGACCCATACTTCCTCTGAAAATATGTAGAACTCTCAATCTCGGGAGTCAGACTCGTCAACTCATCTATCTTGGGATATTTTAAATTGTACTTCTTGGTCTTTATTTTTTCATAATCCATGGTCAAAAAGTACCTGAGATATTCATAAAGAGTCAACTTTTAAGTCCTTTGAAACAAAATGTTTTAAAGGATGCTCATGGGTGCATGAATGCATGATGCAGCAATCACACATAAGATCACAAACATAAGGTTCATAGGTTCAATGTCACAAGCATGAGGTCGAAGGTATTACCCACAAGGTATGATCTAAAAGTTTATCACCTTCCGAACAAGGTTCTAAGAGGTTCATAGAGTCTACATCTTTCCTTCAGTTATTACCAACGTCCCGATTGACTCAGTAATTAGCAATATTCTTAAGAAAAACACATCCGAGCATAGTATCGCGTGACAACTATTTCCGGATTACTCCATCATAGCTTCTACATTACACCTAAAAGGCCAAGATGGGTTAAAGGTTCTACGGTTCTAAGTTTCAGCAGGCTCCCATGTCAAAAGCAACACGTCTTCCTGATTACTCAGTAAACGACACTACAGTCAAAGGGGACTCCACTGAGTGGGGGATCTCATGTCTCCTTTTTTAGGATTACTCGCTCAAAGTTAACATGACTATACCGCCCATCCCATCTTAAGTTTTCCCAAGTCCTGGTGTGGTACGGTGGCCAGAACCGGGACGTGTTTCCCTATTTTTTAAGGAATTTGCTGGTTTGCGTTTTGCGTTTGTGTTCGCAAAATGTCGCGGTAAGAAAGAGTCGCCACCGTCTTTTATTTTATCCAACAAGGAAAGGAAAAAAGCACAGAAAAATTACTTTTTTGAGATACTTCTGAGTACGGGGGGTAGATTATAGAAAGGGAAGGTATTAGCACCCTTTCTATCTGTAGTTATCTACGGGCTCTTAGGTACTAGCTCATCATTTTCAAAAGTGTTTTCTTTGTGTTTGTGGGCTTTGAAAAGTTTTTGTTTTATCTTCGATTTAACTCTTGCTTCTATCTTCAAGAGTGTAATGAAGTGTTTTTGAAAACTTGTTTGTAAAGGAGTGTAAGTGTGAAAAAAATTTGTTTTGATTGATCAAGTACTTAAGAACTAATCTACCTACTCGAAAAAGGAATCGTTATGTATTCATTTCCTTTAGACAATGTTATCCCACTATTAGTGAGTAGGTAGCACCGTCGTTGGAGTTTGAGGGTCAATACGAAAGGGACGTACGGTCACTAAAGCAATGTTAGGATGTTTTAGTAATAACCCTAAAGTCTTAGATCAATAATCCGAGGCAACAATATCTGAGGTAACTATTCCGAGGCAACTTTGATCTTTGGACAAAAGGACAACCACTAAAGCATCCTATACTCAATGTCCGTTTACCGAAGGCAACCAAGTGGGAGTGTACCCTAGGAGTGCGCATGTGCGAATGATTCAATTTCAGATTATTTTATCTTTGCACATTTAGGGTGATCTAACTGTTTTAAAATTAGTCATACATTCTTGTCATGCATCCTATTATCAAACATCTAACAGTTAATAATTTGCGGAATTTAAAGTGCGGAAATTAATCTAAGCTATTACAAGGCTTCGGGTATTTACATAGCCAAAAACAAACCCTTGGAAATAAAAGCGATAAATGTAAATAAACGTCCTAATTAAAACTATTACAAACTGTGAGCAGATAGAATAATTGGGATAAAAAATAAAATAAAGCGCGCGATTACAAATTAGATCGAATGCGAACTAGGGTTTTGACCCTTCTATCCTAATTAAAAGAGAAAATGTTTTTGTTGTTTTTAATATTTTTTTTTAAGAAAAAAAGATTAGGTTTTAAAATTAAATGTACAAATTAATTTGTGATTAAATTAATTAATGAAAATAATTACAAGACCTATTTTTGGTTTTTTTGATTATTTTAGGAAAAAATAAAATATAATTAAGTTAGTAATAAAACCTATTTATTCTAATTAATTTTAATTATTTGCAAAAAAAGAAATTAAAGTTACCTAAATTAACAAACCTAATTAAATTAATTAATTTTTTAATAAAAATAAAATCTAGACCTAATTTGTGAAAAATAATATTTTTTGTGATTTTTTTATAAAAAGAAAATAATTTGATGATTAGTAAAATAAATAAATAAAATAATCAAATGAAATAAAATAAAATAAAAAGAGTAAGAATATGGGCCTGAAACATGGGGGTGCAAGAAGTGATTCTGGGCCCAATAGTGGTGAGGTCCGTTTGATTTTTGAGATCCTGTACTGCGCGCTTGACTTGGCTCATGATGCACCTTCAGATGATGGCCATCAGATTTGGCCATCTAACACTTGGCCGGCTAGATTGGGAGGATGTATGGTAGTCATTGGCTTCATGCATGTACTGAATCGCCTGAAAGAAAATAGGAAAATAACAAATGCTGGAGGCAGGGGTCGAACCCCTGACCTCAAGCTTTCCAATGCCTTAAAGCGCGCCTGGCTACCACTGGGCCATTTGTCCTTACTGTACATAATAATGAATAATAATAATAATAATATGTAAAAACAAGCATTAGTAGAAGATGAAAGAAAAACGCGCGCGGATGGTTTGAACGGGCCAATGGAATGCTGCCACATAGGTTATCGTATTCCCCTCTCCGTGGGGAAAAGCATCAAACTTTTACCTACGGACGTTTGTCCATAGCTATAAGCAATGCTCGTTCAAAAATCCTCCATGGGCCATATAAATGAAACCTAACGCCATGGTTGAGTTTGTCTCGTCCTCCTGAACATGATAGTACCACTTACGAAGGCTAATTTTCCCTGCATACAAAAACCCTAATTTGAAGCTCTGAACCCTAACAATGGTGAAATTCGCTACAGGCCATATAAATGCAATTAAATGATGTAGAAAGTTTGCATATGTTCCATAGATCAAGAATATATGATTAATTCATCCTAACACTGCCTAAATCATGCTATTCGAATTCAAGATTTCATGAGTTTAGTGATGGACTTATAGTGCGATTTGGGACTGGAACGGCTTGGTTCTTGATTGCTTTAGCTTGCTGACACTCCCAGGAATTGATTGGGATGGATAGAAAGCCTTGAGGATGCCTGGAAATAGGAATTCGATCTTACACTTTTCTTGATTTTTTTTCAATGTTGCTTTGCTCGCTGCGCCTGTTTCTAACCTCTGTTTTAGGTCTGCCTCGCCTCTATAATTATCAAGCAATGTATTAGGGTTGAAAGGATGCATCCAATCTTCCTCCATCAATGATTTTTTATTTGATTTGATTCACTTTGAAAACTTTCCAAAATTTGCTTATTTCAATCTTTTTGTTCACACCATGCCTTGATACGAATTTGAATGTTTGCTAGCTGTATAATAAAACCTGAATCAAGCATAAAATCTTTAGTTTTCAATACTTTGGATTTTATATGATTTATTTTGATTAAAATTGATTTAAATCAAATAAAAATCAAAATAAATAATAAAAACATGATAAGGACAAGTGAAAAAGGCTATAGCTCATGGACTATGTTTCCAACTCAAAACAAGGGAAAACGATTGGGCCTATTTGTCAAAAATTGAAGTTTTAGGGATAGTTGACTTTTGGCAATTTTGCAAAAAAGGTCAACTTCACCAATGCATAACTTCTTCAATTTTGACTATTTGGAGGTGTTCTTGGACTTTTTGGAAAGCATGAGATGTCCTCTAATCAACCCTTTTGGTCTCATCTCAATTTTATTTTCCATGCTCATGTATGAAGCTTTGATAAAAAAGGTGTTTTTGTTGACTTTCCAAAATGACCTATAATGTCCAAATTCATAACTTCTTGTGAGTGCATAATTTGAACTTGAAGATGAACTGTAGATAATTGAATACTATTCAAAATGAGCTTTGGATGGGTCATTTCTCATAAAGTATGAGAAATTTATGCTTGGTCAAAGTTGAGTTGACTTTTCCTACAAAACCCTAATTTAGCAACTTTTGAGTCTTGATGAATTATGAGCAATCCTTGATGAATCATGATCAACCCTTGATAAAATGATGAAATATACTTCAAAATGAGGATGTTGACCAAAAATCTTGAAGTTTGACTGTATGTGGGCCATAGTTGACTTTTGCCCTAGCACTGTCAATTTTCAGGTCTTTGAGCAATTGACTGAGCAAACTTCCTCTGCAAGGCTTGAAACTTGACATGGACAATCTTGAGAACATATTAGGACATTGGTGAGCATTTAGGATCACTTAGATTCAAGTATCTTGATGCAACATGAAACCCTAATTTAAGGTAGACTTCCTTAGGAGAGAGCTTGTCTGGCCAACCCTTGGACTACCTTGAGAAGCTTGGGGATCTTTCTTGAAACGTTTTGAGAAATATGGGAGGGAAAATTTTGGGGTACAACAGCTGCCCCTGTTCAATTTTATTAAACCTGAGGATGTAGATTGGCTTGCGTGCCTTTCGTGATCCGAAGGTGGAAGATGATTGAACACTAGAGTGCCCAGAAATTTACACTCGTACGAAGTGGTAATTGTCTTGAAACGTAGGGAATGGGCTTACAAATGCCATTTAGAAACTGATGACGGGAGATGGGCTTAAATATGCCATCCGAAGGAGTGTCGATCGCATAAGAGATTCCTTAGCGAGAGCTTGTATACCTGTCGTTGGGGAAGATTCCGCTAGGGAAGGCTGATCTTTGTTGAAAGAAGTAGAATTTTAGGAGCTTTGGTCGTCCGTTATTTTGCTGGTGAGTCGTATCTGTTTGAATTTTAGGAAATTCGGTCGTCCGTATTCTACTGAGGGAACATCTCTGTTGAATTTTAGGAACCTCGATCGTCCGTATTCTACTGAGGAAACATCTCTGTTGAAATTTAGGAACTTCGATTATCCGTATTCTACGGAGGAAACATCTCTGTTGAATTTTAGGAACTTCGATTATATGTATTCTACGGAGTAAACATCTCTGTCTTGAGGAAGCGGAAGTGAACTGTGTATCTAGCCGTGTACAGGCTGCATCACGACCTACTAAGGAAAGATGAAATCGATTGTGTTTGATAGGTCTGGGTCTTACAGTGTTGTGGACTGCTGTCTGGAGATAAGAGAAAAGAAACCTAGATAGTAGGGCTTATGAGAAGGAACCTGGGTAAGGTTGTTTGTGAGGAGTTTGGGTAAAACTGCATCTGAACCAAAAAGGAACCTGGGTAAGGTTACTTTGTGAAGAGTTTGAGTATAACTGCATCGGGACTGAGGAGGAACTTAGGTAAGGTTGCTTCAGGATTAGTCAAAGTGAAACTACATCAAGAAAGAGAAGGAACCTAGGTAAGGTTTCTCTAGGATGATTCTAGGTGAAACTACATCGGGAAAGAGAAGGAACCTAGGTAAGGTTTCTCCATGATGGTTTTAGGTGAAACTACATCTGAACTAAGAAGGAACCTAGGTAAGGTTACTCCATGATGGGTTTAGGTAAAACTACATCTGAATTGAGAAGGAACCTAGGTAAGGTTGCTCCATGATGGGTTTAGGTAAAACTACATCTGAACTGAGAAGGAACCTAGGTAAGGTTGCTCCATGATGGGTTTAGGTAAAACTACATCTGAACTGAGAAGGAACCTATGTAAGGTTGCTCCATGATGGGTTTAGGTGAAACTACATCTAAACTGAGAAGGAACCTAGGTAAGGTTGCTCCATGATGGGTTTAGGTAAAACTACATTTGAACTGAGAAGGAATCTAGGTAAGGTTGCTCCATGATGGGTTTAGGTAAAACTACATTTGAACTGAGAATGAACCTAGGTAAGGTTGCTCCATGAGGAGTTTAGGTAAAACTGCATCTGAACTGAGAAGGAACCTAGGTAAGGTTGCTCCATGATGGGTTTAGGTAAAACTACATCTGAAATGAGAAGGAACCTAGATAAGGTTGCTCCATTTTAGGTAAAACTGCATCTGAACCGGGAAGAAACCTAGGTAAGGCTGCTTCATAAGGAGTTTAGGTAAAACTTCATCTAAACCGGGAAGAAACCTAGGTAAGGCTGCTTCAGAATGAGTCTGGGTGAAACTACATCAGGACCGGGAAGAAACCTAGGTAAGGCTGCTTCAGGATGAGTCTGGGTGAAACTACATCGGGACCGAGAAGGAACCTGGGTAAGGTTGCTTCGGGATAAGTCTGTGTAAAACTTCAGGAGGAACCTGGGTAAGGTCACCTTGTGATAATTTAAGTTTGTGTAAAACATCAGGAGGAACCTGGGTAAGGTTACTTTGTGATAAGTTCGTGTAAAACTTCAGGAGGAACCTGGGTAAGGTTACTTCGTGACGAACCTGTGTAAAGTCTGTTTGGTTTCCGGAGTTAATCTTGAACATGCAGGAAGTTGTTGATGATAACCATCTTTCCTGAAAAGGTACACGATTAATTGTATATGATGCATGACATGCATTGTATGATGATGTTCTCAAAATAAATGAAATTATGTTGTATGCAATATGTATGCGCACGTCATGATATATGAACATGAAATGCTATTGTGGTACGTCCGAGTTTGGGAAAATAAATCCCTGACTGTTGTTGGAGAATAGAGAGTTTCACTTGTTGGAGATAACGACCGAAGATGATTGGGAGAATAATTCTGCAGGAGAGAATAACTCTGCTGGGGAATAGACTGACGAGTAAATGTATGTGGGGAGTACATACTCTGCTAGAAGATCTGCTGATTTGGAGAAATAAAACTCAGCTGGGGATGAATTACTGCTGCTAGTGACAGTGAACCCTGTTGGGGATTGAATTTCTGTCTGTGAAAGGAATGAACTCTGCTGGGGATGATTTTCCAATAGATACTTCACTGGGGATAATCTTTTAGACTCTACTGGGGATAATCTTCCAGACTCCACTGGGGATAAATAAACTCTGCTTGGGGAGAATCTTACCGACCCATTCATGGTTGCGAGCCTCAGCTGGGGAGAATTAACACCACTATCCTTTTTCTTACTCTGCGGGGAGTGGATGTTACTGGGACGCATGCCGAGGATATGACGATGGCTTTGCATCGAGACTTTTTTGTCCCTGTATCTGCGGGAGAAGGTGCCTGCGGAGGCCTTGTGGATCTAATATTATCCCAACCTATGAGGTGCTTGGTAATTGCCGATTGAAATGACAAATCTTCTTCTGGTAGTTAAGTGACGAGATGACGGGACATAGTCGTACGCTTTAATCCCTAACTTTTTCCTGGACTGTCTTTTCAGATTTTCAGTCCACCGGGATACCCTTTTTTGCCCAAGCCACCTTTTCAGGTTTTCGACTTGCCGGGTGTACAAATCTTATTTTGTTTTTATCCCTAATTTTTGCCCGAACCCTTTTGGTTCGTCGGGATGCCCTTATTTTTGCCTAGGCCTGTTAACCTAGCGGGTCTTTGCTCATGTGCAGTATTTTCTAACTATATCCACGCTCTCAGGGTGTATGGAGTTGTCACTGTCGGTAGTGTTGTGTTGCCATACTACCATAAGATGTTTGATCATGCAAGACTCATTGCTGGAACTCATGTCTAATGCCCCAAGTGATTCAGATGGTGATTTTCCCCTGGCTACCTAGCATCTTTGAGAGATTCCTTGAATCTTGACATGAGTGCCCCAGATGATGGACAAGGACCATGTCGTGCCCCTCGGTTGGAAGTATTTTTTCACTCGAGGTGATCTTTTTTATTGAGAAGGTTTTTTTTGTTCACTAGATATTCGACGTGTGAATTTCTCTGCTGTTGAACAAATAGTCATATGCAAACAATGTCATTTTAAGAATGCAAAGCTTATGTCTGTTTTGAAGTTCTTTGAAAATGCAGTTTTCAATAAAACAAGCGATTTTTTTGTAAAATGTGATGTCAACTCAGGATTTACAGCAAGCCCTATAGGAGTCAGGATACCTTTTATAACAGTATGCTTTCAAACTAACCCATGCCTCAGCTAGGACTTTTAAGGGTTATAATATGGTCTGGTTCACGGTTCAAGAAACAAAGGATAGAGGCTCAATTTTATTTGTACCCACTCGTTCTTCGTGATGTTCTTCGATCCTAACCTCAGCTAATTGTGCATTTAGACCCCGTTTTGAGTCTTTGCTCTGATATTCCAGTGATGGTTCGGATACTTACAGATTATTTTGAACAGGCAATCATTTTCTTAAGAGTTTGTAGGACCTCTTTCTTTTTTATTTCGTTATCCCTATCTTTTTGCCTGAACTGTTTCTTTTGTGATTACAGTCAGCGGGATGCCCCAGCTTTTTTCTTAAGTCTCCTTCATAGGTTTTGACTTAATGGGCTTTTATTTCGAGAGATAATGACTGCCTGTCTTGACGATTATAGGGAACCATCACCGTCTTTTTCTTTGGAAGGACTTCTTTGATGCCATTCATTATGTATGAAGTAGAATATTACGACTGAATGCACATCTAAATTAACTGAGAAACTACCCTGTCCCAAGTTATGATTAAGGGTTTTAATATGTGTGAAAGAAAAACTCCTACTTCTTTGGCTCAAAGGGGTTGACGAGGGATTATCTTCCTTATAACTCCACTGTTTAGGATTTGAAACAACGCATGTACATTGTCAGCAGGGTCTGTTCAAAAGAATATTGTAGAGATTGTAGTATCAATTTCGTCATCCTCCCTCTAAAGGCTCGGAATTTTTTAATCGAGAGTTGAACATCACAAAAAGGAAATATGAAGCAATTTAAGCATAGTGAAAACAATTAATTCAAAACAGACACGTGTAATGCATTAATGAAATAAAAAGTTTGACATGACAATAATTGTTTGAATAGGCAAAGAAAAATACAACTTCAAAATTCAAATGAACAAAAATGCTTTCAATCCTAGCCATGTTTTGGCAAGGGGGCAGTGATCACATTGGGAGTCTCAGGAGGGTCGAATTCGATCTCCTTGGCGTCAATCATATTCTGAATCTTGTATTTCAACGCCCAACAATCGTTAGTATCATGCCCCGGGCTACCGGAATGATAAGCACACCTTGCATCTGGGTTGTAGTTAGGAGAAGAAGTCTTAGGGTTCGGATGAGGGTTTATCATTGTAATCAGATTCATCTTCAACATGTCCTGCAATGCTTGTGACAATGGCATGTTGATTTGGGTGAACTCCCTTTGAAGTCTTTCCCCCTTTGGCTGATTATTTCGTTGTTGTGGTCGTTGTGTGCGTGCCGAATTAGAGATCAACACTGCCCCCACAGATTGGTGGTATTTTGCCTTACCATTCCTCTTCTGGCCATGCACAGCATTAGCTTCCCTCTTTCCACCAAATGACTTCTTCTCTGTATTCGAAGAGGTATCTTTCTGGATCTTACCACTCAGGATCCCAGCTTCTACTCTTTCTCCAGTCAGAATCAGTTCGGTGAAACCCACTGACGAGTTGTTGATCAAATGATTGAAATAGGGACCAGACAAAGTCCCAAGAAACATATCCACCAAATCCCTATCAAACAGAGGGGGTTGGATTCTTCCAGTAAGATCTCTCCACTTCTGAGCGTAGTCCTTAAAGCCTTCGCCTGTACCCCATAGACATACCCTGAAGCTGAGTACGCGTGGGATCAAGGTCGGCATTATACTGGTATTGCTTGTAAAAAGCGGCAGCAAGGTCCTCCCAGTTGTGGATGTTAGCCCCTTCCAGTTGACAGAACCATTCAAGTTGAGTCCCTGACAGACTATCTTAAAAGAAATGAACCCAGAGATTTCTATCAACAGTATAGGGTTGAATCTTTCTGACGTATGACTGGAGGTGTAGCTTCGGGAAGGATACCCTGTCATACTGAGCAAAGACAGGATCTTTAAACTTGTGAGGGATCACCACCTCAGATGCCAATCCCAGATCTCCAAAGTCCAACCCAGGTATCTTCTGAATTTCCATTGCATTGAGTCGGTTTTCAAGTTGCTTATACCTATCCTCAGCAGGAGGATACTGGTCTTCATCAAAATCAGTGTCATTGTCAAAAACCTTGGGGCTAGGACCCTTTCTTTCCTCTTGATTCCCTCCAGATGAATGGGATAAATCAGTCTCTTGTCGCGACCTATTCCCAAACCTGTGACCCATATTCAGGAGGACCACCTTCTTCTTCTTTTTCTTCTTCTCCTTCAAGATGAGAGACTTCAAATCTTGCTGCCCCTTGGCTAAGTTCAGGAACAACTCCTGGAATTGAGCATTCTGAGCTTGAAGAGCCTTAATAGCTTGATCAGTAGGTGTTTCAGAAGACATGATTGCTAAAATAAACATCGGAGAAGATGAGAGACCTGTACTGGAAGAGCTGTTATGAAATGATATGTATGTATGCAATGTTTTCAAGGATCTCGCGGGGTAAACAAGAAACTGTTAGAATTTGATTGCAACTTGATTGAAGAAACTTCGTGTCGTTGAGAGTCCTTCTTCAAGGGTCAAGCTCACCATATTGAGTGGGTCATAGCCACCGACTCAAGTCATTATGTTTTGATCTCTATACGACATTGGCTAGAGGAAAATAAATCCCCTTTGCCCCTTGCTGGACATTTGATTTACCATAACCTGCATCACAAGCCCTTGAGATCCTTGAAATGGTTAAGGAAATGTCAAGGCATGGTGTTATGATGTGTATGCTATGTGTTCAAGCAAAAATGCGAGGTGATGCAAATAAGTAAACTCAGCAAGAAGTCCAAGTTATTGGATAAGGACTGTAAATAAAACCTGCAAGGATCTCATTTTGTCAGACAATAAAAATGTTCAAGTAGTTCAAGTTGAAGGCACACAAATCATACAAACAGCCTTAGGTTTAGGCTTGCATGGGGTTTAGGTACTTCCCTCTTGAAGTTTAGTTGGTTTAACCTGTCCTAGTAATAGTAATCGGGTTCTAGAGGTTCTCAATATCACTGACCATCCTCGATCGGTCATAATTCCAGTTTAGCAACCTTTTCTTGCGGCCGGAATCATCGCGAGACTATGGTCTCAATGAGTGTAGCATACTTCTACTTTCTATGGCCAAGTTGGTCAATTATAGGTTCTAAGGTCAGTTGATGCTTAATGACCCATTAGCAGCCCCATTCTCTCCTTGTTGCTCCACAAGGGATATCGGTACCAACTAATCTGTCATACCAACGTAGCTACTGCTTCAACCGTATCGGTCTACGCTGTACAGTTCCCTCACAGTCTATTGCTACTTACCTAAAAGGTATCCCCAGATCCGGGTTAGGATCTATAGTAACTCTGATTCAAAGCCCACAAAGATAAAGCAAACAGATCAAACAATTGAAAACAATATGATAAACTAATCCTAAGGTACACCCCACTTATAAATTTTTCCCCAGCAGAGTTGCCAGTTCTGTGATACGGTGGCCAGAACCGGGACGTGTTTCCCTATTTTTTAAGGAATTTGCTGGTTTGCGTTTTGCGTTTGTGTTCACAAAATGTCGCGGTAAGCAAGAGTCGCCATCGTCTTTTATTTTATCCAACAAGGAAAGGAAAAAAGTACAGAAAAATTCCTTTTTCGAGATACTTCTGAGTACGGGGGGTAGATTATAGAAAGGTAAGGTATTAACACCCTTTCTATCTGTAGTTATCTACGGGCTCTTAGGTACTTGCTCATCATTTTCAAAAGTGTTTTCTTTGTGTTTGTGGGCTTTGAAAAGTTTTTGTTTTATCTTCGATTTAACTCTTGTTTCTGTCTTCAAGAGTGTAATGAAGTGTTTTTGAAAACTTGTTTGTAAAGGAGTGTAAGTGTGAAAAAAATTTGTTTTAATTGAGCATGTACTTAAGAACTAATCTACCTACTCGAAAAAGGAATCGTTATGTATTCATTTCTTTTAGACAATAATATCCCACTATTAGTGAGAAGGTAGCACCACCGTTAGAGTTTGAGGGTCAATTCGAAAGGGACGTACGGTCACTAAAGCAATGTTAGGACGTTTTAGTAATAGCCCTAATGTCTTAGATCAATCATCCGAGGCAACAATATACGAGGTAACCATTCTGAGGCAACTTTGATCTTTGGACAAAAGGACAACCACTAAAGCATCCTATACTCAATGACCGTTTACCGAAGGCAACCAAGTGGGAGTGTACCCTAGGAGTGCGCATGTGCGAATGATTCAATTTCAGATTAATTTTATCTTTGCACATTTAGGGCGATCTAACTGTTTTAAAATTAGTCACACATTCTTGTCATGCATCCTATTTTTAAACATCTAACAGTTAATAATTTGCGGAATTTAAAGTGCAGAAATTAATCTAAGCTATTACAAAGCTTCGGGTATTTACATAGCCAAAAACAAATCCTTGGAAATAAAAGTGATAAATGTAAATAAATGTCCTAATTAAAACTATTACAAACTGTGAGCAGATACAATAATTGGGATAAAAAATAAAATAAAGCGCGCGATTACAAATTAGATCGAATCCGAACTAGGGTTTTGACCCTTCTATCCTAATTAAAAGAGAAAATGTTTTTGTTGTTTTTAATATTTTTTTTTAAGAAAAAAAGATTAGGTTTTAAAATTAAATGTACAAATTAATTAGTGATTAAATTAATTAATGAAAATAATTACAAGACCTATTTTTGGTTTTTTTGATTATTTTAGGAAAAAATAAAATATAATTAAGTTAATAATAAAACCTAGACCTAATTTGTTAAAAATAATATTTTTTGTGATTTTTTGATAAAAAGAAAATAATTTGATGATTAGTAAAATAAATAAATAAAATAATCAAATGAAATAAAATAAAATAAAAAGAGTAAGAATATGGGCCTGAAACATGGGGGGTGCAAGAAGTGATTATGGGCCCAATAGTGGTGAGGTCCGTTTGACTTTTGAGATCATGTACTACGCGCTTGACTTGGCTCAGGATGCACCTTCAGATGATGGCCATCAGATTTGGCCATCTAACACTTGGCCGGCTAGATTGGGAGGATGTATGGTAGTCATTGGCTTCATTCATGTACTGAATCGCCTGAAAGAAAATAGGAAAATAACAAATGCTGGAGGCAGGGGTCGAACCCCTGACCTCAAGCTTTCCAATGCCTTAAAGCGTGCCTGGCTACCACTGGGCCATTTGTCCTTACTGTACATAATAATGAATAATAATAATAATATGTAAAAACAAGCATTAGTAGAGGATGAAAGAAAAACACGCGCGGATGGTTTGAACGGGCCAATGGAATGCTGCCACATAGGTCATCATCTTCCCCTCTCCGTGGGTAAAAGCATCAAACTTTTACCTACCGACGTTTGTCCGTAGCTATAAGCAATTCTCGTTCAAAAATCCTCCATGGGCCATATAAATGAAACCTAACGCCATGGTTGAGTTCGTCTCGTCCTCCTGAACATGATAGTACCACTTACGAAGGCTAATTTTCCTTGCATACAAAAATCCTGATTCGAAGCTCCGAACCCTAACAATGGTGAAATTCGCTACAGGCCATATAAATGCAATTAAATGATGCAGAAAGTTTGCATATGTTTCATAGATCAAGAATATGTGATTAATTCATCCTAACACTACCTAAATCATGCTATTCAAATTCAAGATTTCAAGAGTTTCGTGATGGACTTACAGTGCGATTTGGGACTGGAACGACTTGGTTCTTGATTGCTTTAGCTTGCTGACACTCCCAGGAATCGATTGGGATAGATAGAAAGCCTTGAGGATGCCTGGAAATAGGAATTCAATCTTACACTTTTCTTGATTTTTTTCAATGTTGCTTTGCTCGTTGCGCCTGTTTCTAACCTCTGTTTTAGGTCTGCCTCGCCTCTATAAGTATCAAGCAATGTATTAGGGTTGAAAGAATGCATCTAATATTCCTCCATCAATGATTTTTGATTTGATTTGATTCACTTTGAAAACTTTCCAAAATTTGATTATTTCAATCTTTTTGTTCACACCATGCCTTGATACGAATTTGAATGTTTGCTAGCTGTATAATAAAACCTGAATCAAGCATAAAATCTTTAGTTGTCAATACTTTGGATTTTATATGATTTATTTTGATTAAAATTGATTTAAATCAAATAAAAATCAAAATAAATAATAAATACATGATAAGAAGAAGTGGCAGAGGCTAGATCTTGTGGACTATGTTTCCAACTCAAAACAAGTGAAAAAGATTGGGCTCATTTGGCAAAAATTGAAGTTTTAGGGATAGTTGACTTTTGGCAATTTTGCAAAAAAGGTCAACTTCACCAATGCATAACTTCATCAATTTTGACTCTTTGGAGGTGTTCTTTGACTTTTTAGAAAGCTTAAGATGTCCTCTAATCAACCCTTTTGGTCTCATCTCTATTTGATATTCCATGCGCATATATGAAGCTTTGACAAAAAAGGTGTTTTTGTTGACTTTCCAAAATGACCTATAATGTCCAAATTCATAACTTCTTGTGAGTGCATAATTTGAACTTGGGAGCTGAAGATGAATTGTAGAGAATTGAATCCTATTAAAAATGATATTTGGATGTGTCATTTCTCATAAAGTATGAGAAATATATGCTTGGTCAAAGTTGAGTTGACTTTTCCTACAAAACCCTAATTTAGCAACTTTTGAGTCTTGATGAATTATGAGCAATCATTGATGAATCATGATCAACCCTTGATCAAATGATGAAATATACTTCAAAATAAGGATGTTTACCAAAAATCTTGAAGTTTGACTGTATGTGGGCCATAGTTGACTTTTGCCCTAACACAGTCGATTTTCAGGCCTTTGAGCAATTGACTGAGCGAACTTCCTCTGCAAGGCTTGAAACTTGACATGGATAATCTTGAGAACATATTAGGACATTGGTGAGCATTTAGGATCATTTAGATTCAAGTATCTTGATGCAACATGAAACCCTAATTTGAGGTAGACTGCCTTAGGAGAGAGCTTGTTTGGCCAACCCTTGGACTACCTTGAGCAGCTTAGGGATCTTTCTTGAAATGTTTTGAGAAATATGGGAGGGAAAATTTTGGGGTACAACACCTGGTATAGGACTCATGAGTAATCACCAAGCACCCTGAAAACCTGAAAAGTCCAGACAAACATATATACAACATATAATATACAATAGATAATAGCACATATACAAATAAACAAAGATAGGCTCAACTCACTTAGAGATGGACCAGCAATAGGTCGATCTTTCCCCAGTTAAGTCGCCATTTTTCTGTAGCAGTAAAAATGTTGAGACTAATCCATTGGATTGACTTGATTCGTACAGATCAAATAAAAATCGTCATCGCGCTTTATTGTTTCCAACGGAATAGGAAAAGACTGAATAACCCAAAAAGAGGGGGAGAGAATCTTAGTTCGGGATTGGTTATGAAAAGGGAAGGTATTATCACTCTAAACGTCTATGGTACTCTGTAGGAACATCATTGAAAATATGTGTATTTTGGCTATAAAATGTTGTATAAAAAATAGATGGTGGAGATAAGAAAAGAAGTATTTTTTTATGATTTTTGCACCCTTCGCGGTTGCGAACCTTTAGTTCCTATGTACCACCTTCCGACCAATAGGGGATTAGGGTACTCGTAGTTCACCTTTTAAAAATTCTAAAACACAAGTGTGTTGGTTAATTTTAAGAGACGAGACATCATCGTCTTATCCGAGTGGAAGAGAATACTTAATACCAACAATTATGAGAAAGGGGAATTTGCATCATCTCAAAGTGGAGGATATGGCTTAGATTTCAAAATCAACAATGCCTCACTCAACACCCAAGTGGAAAATATCTTACCTTACTACATATCATAGAAGTATAGCAGTTCGCATCACTACAAAGATTGACAAGAGTCTAATCTTTTGAGGAAAATTTTAAGGTAAAAAGCCAAAGTGGCAAAATGACTTGAATGATATTGATTGACTTTTAGTCTTCTCACAAAAATGTCAAAGTATTGTTAAATTGTTTAAAGTTTGATTAAGAAAATATTTTTGAAAATGCATGGACCTAAGTCCAAGTTTATTACGAAAGCGGATCAAGTTTAAAAACAAGAAGAGTTTTAAAGGATGGAGAAGATTTTTTTGAAATTAAAGAAGATGGGGGGAGATGAAGGGACTATCCTAAAGCATAAGGTAAAAGCTAGGGAAAAGAATCGTCTAACCAACAAGAAGTCGAAACTTGACACAATGAGTCAATGTAGAATTCCCATCCTTTAGATTTGAAACCAAACAAGCAAAGATAATAAACCTCTTAAGAAAACCAAGCTTCAATTGCATTAATTCTTCACAAAAATTGGGCAGAGTAACGGCTGTATATAGATGAATTCTCGATCACGGACAAAGCATGTAATCACAATAACCTGCACACAAAGCAAACAAACAACCCAATGTCTTAGGGTAAACCCCAAAAACTTTAGACAAAATAACAGTTGAGGTCACAAGGTCTCAAGGTAGGTGAAGGTCTCTAATCCTAAGTCCAAGAAGCCCATCACTCTATAATGCCAAGGATAGTAACCAAGTAGTCCAAGTAACATTAAAGTTTTTTTATGGTTCAAATTGATTATTAGGTATCTTCAAAAAGAAATGAAGAGCTCAATCGATCAAAATAAAAAATGACATAAAAGTAAATGCTCAAATGAGCAAAGATGAAAATAGCATGAAATGTAAATGCTAAAATAAATGTGCTTAAAGTAAAAGCATAAAGTAAAATCACAAAATAAAGTCAATTGTTAGAAATTAGAGGTTAGTTGAATGACCATCTTGAAACTTCATTTGAAACTCATTAGAGGATTGATAAAACCAAAGTGTAACACGGTGGGAGAACTGACTTGGTTGTTTTGCATTTGATCGCAAATGTTGTGGTTAGCAAGAGTCGCCATCGACTTTTCTTTTATCCAAAAGGTAAGGCTGAAAAGAACAGGAAAGACCTTAGAGATTGTTTCTTAAGTTTGGGGGGTAGATTATGAAAAGGGAAGGTATTAGCACCATTTTCATCTGTAGTTATCTACGGGCTCTTAGTTGCTTGCTAGATCACTTGCTTTTGTTTGAAAAATGTGCTTTGTGTGGCTTTTGAAAGTATTTTTAAAAGGCATCATTGTTTAGGCAAACTTTGTAATAATTCTCGTTCATAAGAATGTATACAAAGTGTTGATCTTTTTGAAAATGTTTCAAGTTTGAAAGATGTTTTGAAAGTGTTTGGTGTTTGTTTTTGAAAATAGCAAGGATGTTTTGGTTCGAAAATGAGCAAGCAACTTGGAACATTCTACCTACTCAAAAGTCTTTCTTGTTTATTTCCTCTTTCCTTTGACATTGTTATATTACCATTGATTTGGTAAGAAACCCTATCTTTTGATGTAAAAGGGACAGGCAAGGGTCATCGTATAGTCATGAATAGCAATGTTGTAAGACATCTTAGCATTTTCTTTAAGGGACTAAGATCATTCGTAAGGCAACATTTGTAGCGTCATCGAGGGACTATGATCTTGTATTTTAGTTTGTTTTTTGCTAAGACATCTTACATGTGTATTATGACCATTTATTTCTCAAGGAAACAAGTGGATTACCCTAAGACATCTTGTATTTTCGTTTGTTTTCATGCATTGTTTTGTCTTGAATTAGGGTTTGTTAACTTGTTGATTTTAATCTTTCCATACAAACCCTAATTTACTAGCATTTATATATAAAGCATTAAATTACGGAAAATAAAAATACTGAGCTATTATATCATTAGGGGAGGGGGTCTACAAATTTACAAATGGGTAAATTGCAAGAAAATTAAATCTAATTAACTATTACAACCATATTGAATATTGTACAAAATTGAAAATAAAATGCATGAATGCAAAAATGGAAAAAAGAAATTATTTTGTTTGGTTTTTTATTAAAGGGTTTAGTCTTGACCTAATTAAAGAAAATGATTAAGGAAAATTAAATAAAATTAACTTAAACTAATTAAGAAAATAAATTAACTAAAAAAAGGATTTTTTAGGGTTTTTAAGAAAAAGGTTTTAAATAAATAAAAATAAAATGAGAAAATTAATTAATCAAGAGAAACCTAAATTCTAAGTTAGTTTTGATTAGGAAAATAAAATAATAATTAAACCTAAGTCTAAATATTAATTAATTTAAGAATAAGAAATTTATTTATTAAAAGAAATTTTTTTTTGTTCTTTTTGTCTTTATAAAGAAAATAAAATAAATAAGTGTAAATAATAAATAAAAATATTTCTATATTTTTTCATTAATAAAAATAATAATAATAATAATAATAATAATAATAATAATAATAATAATAATAGTAATAAAAATAATAAAATAAAACTGAAAATACAATAAAATAAGAAAGGAAATAAATAAAAATGAAATAAATAAAATAAAGTTGGGCCAGGTGTGTAAAAGTAAGACAGGGGGTTAGAAGCAGCAAAAAAAGAACAAAAGCCCAAAGGAGAGGCCCAGGCGCTGCTGTGTTACAAAAAAGAGAGAAAATGTGAGAAATAAGGAAAAAGGTAGCACGCTTGGTGTTGAACCCACACCCTCTTGGTTATCAGCGCGTTGTCTTACCACTGGGGTGGCTATACATCCGTTTACTTATATGAAATGATAAATACATAACATATAATGCTTCCAAGGCCTGTACTTTGTCTTCAACCTTCAGCCAGCCAGAGTACCTGTAACTTCTTCATCTCTCAACAAAAATGGAAAGTACAAACATGAAAGTTGTGGCATTTCTTCCCACGAATCCAACCATATAAATAACTAAAGCTATAAATCCAAGAAGAGTGATAATTTTTATGGCCCTAATTTAAAACCTAAAAATTTCAGAAACTTCAACTCTAAAATTCTCTAAGCTCAAGCCATATAAATGCAAACTATGGATATATACAGCTTCGTGGCAATGGGGTTTACATTTTATTTTTGAAAACGAAAGCTTAACAATGCCTATATGAGGAGTTCAAAAATCAGAAAACTTACCTTGCAAGAGGGTGTCGTGTTTTTAGTTGGAGCAACTTTCAATGAGTTCTAGTGATTGGGTTAGCTTCCTCAAGTTCCCAGGAAGCTAATGTTATGCTTGGCTTGAGCTGAAAGTGGCTGAGGAGTTCTGGAGAAGTCCACTTGCAGTGCTCTATTTTTGAGTATGGACAATAGTGGAAATGGAGTTACAGAACTGTAACAGGTATTGGGATGAGTTGTGGATGATATTTAGGAACTTTTGGAATGGTTTAGAGAGGAAACGCACGAGTAAATTGAGATATGGGAGTGTAAGGTCAGTTTTTGCATAAAAATGGAGTTTTGTGTGCAATCTAAGTTTGTGAGGGTTTGAGTGAGTTTAAGGGCTTGTACATGCGTGCCTTCTCTTGCAAATAGTGTATGTATTTATAGGAAAGAGGTTTTATGTTCTACAACAAGTCAGAATTTGAAAACTCAAGTTGTAGCATCTTTCTTGTTTTTGAAGCAAAGTTGAAAATCTTATTCCAAGGAAAGGTACAGGGCTGCATAGAGTGGTTAGTAATTTAGACATGCTTGATTTTGGTTTATAGGGTTTGTGTGTGCAGAAATAACAAGTTCAATGCTCAAGGAGAGTGGACTTTATGATTAAAGCCACTTTTCAAGAATAACAATGGTGCCTTTCTTCCAAAAATGGAAATACAACTTGGATAATGGTTCAAATGCTTGGACAATGGCTACATATGTTGTGTAAACATTTAAATAAGGAGTTAATTTCAAGTTAGAAGCCTGCAAAGTGAGATTATGCAGCATGGCTATGTGATTTGGTCCATTGTGCATCACAAATTACGCCTTGTAAAACAACTTGAAACCCTAACTTCTGAATTCGATTCTCCTTGCTCACAAATGATCTCAAGGAGTTCTTGGACATTTTTGAAAGCTTGTAATATGCTCTACAACCCCTCTTCGAATCACTTTTGCAAAATCCAATTGGAACTATATGAAACTTGGCCCATAAATTAGGTCAAAATCCTGACCAAAATGCTCAAAATTTCACTAATTGTTTTAGTTTTATGAACATGATTTCATGGATTAATAACTTGAAATCCAAGAATTTATAAGAGGAGTTGTATAAAGAAATTTTTTAGATCTCATTGATATCTACAACTTTCATGTTGAAAGTTTCCTTTGAATCATCTTTCATCATGGTGAAAAATTGGCTCAAAGTTGTTAAAAAACATGAAGTTTTCAACACTTAGAAAAATTTCTAAGTTTGGGAACTTTGACTTTTCAAAATGAAATCTTGACTTTTTGATTTCTTGAGGAACAAGTTTCATATTTTGACATGTTTTGATGAATTTTGATCTTTAACACTTGATTTTGACCAAAAAAGTCAAAGTTTGACTTTTCAGTGTGTAGTTGACTTTTGATTAGTTGACTTAAAATCAACTATCAATCAAATGACCTTGAGCAATGTTTTGAGTCATGCCATTAGGTAAAAATTATGCAATTGAATCCTTAATATCATGTTTCCAACCAATAAACCATTTGCTAGGTCAAAAATCAGAAATTGCCTTTTCTCAGTCCAAACCCTAATTTTGACCATTTTGCCCTTTTGATGATCTGATCAAATTTCATGAGAAATTTGGGTCCAAACTTGATCAAATGACATATATGAGTTCATAATATTGAGATGGAGCAAAAATTATGAAGTTTGACTGTAAATTGACCATAGTTGACTTTTCCCCCAATATAGCTGATTTTTAAGTCAACTGGTGAATTGACTGAGCAAAAATGTGATCCAAGACTTGAAACTTGACATGATAAATCTTGAGAGTCCATAATGATCCATGAAAGTCATATAAGGCATTAAAAGTTCAATTATCCTTGTGCAATCTCAAACCCTAATTTTCAGTCATCAGAGCTTAAGGAGGTGTCTTGAGCTGATCCACCCCAGTTCAGTCTTGAACCAAAGGAGATCTTGTGAAAAAATACTTGATTAATGAGAGGGAAAATTTTGGTGTACAAAAGCTGCCCCTGTTCAATCTTCTTAAACCCGAAGAGTTAGATTGGCGGATCTGCCATTCGTGACTTTAAGGTGGAAGATGATTGAACACTAGAGTGCCCAGAAATTTGCACTCGAAGATGAATTGGGAATGGGCTTATAGATGCCATTTGGAGGAACGATGGAGATTTGTCGGAGATGGGCTTGTAGATTCCATCCAAAGGTGACTGTTGATAGAAAATGTACTAAGCCTGAACTTGATTTCAACTGGAAAAAAATCAGAATAAATCTTTGGAGCGATTTATCTGAAACTAGCAGAAGTCTTGTATGTTGTTTGACTGGGAAGAATAAGAATAAATCTTAGGGAAATTTATCTGAACCTGAAATGTTCATTTGGAAAGTATCAGGATAAACCGTTGAGAGGTTTAAGTTGAACCAAAAGATGTCTGGAATGTTCTTTAACTGGAGAGAATCAGAGTAGATCTTTGAGCGATTTATTTGAACCAGAGAAAATGTATGCGAGAAAGAATCAGAATAAACCAGTGAAAGATCTACAGTGAACCGAAAGGGATCTGGAGAAGAATCAGAATAAATTGTTGAGAGATTTATTTGAACCATAGAAAACGTCTGCGGGAAAGAATCAGAATAAACCGTTGAAAGATCTACACTGAACCGGCAGGGATCTAGAGAAGAATTAAAATAAATCATTGATAGATTTATCTGAATCAGAGAAAGTGTCTACAGGGAAGAATCAGAATAAACCGTTGAGAGATTTAAATTGAACCAGCAAGGATCTGGAGAAGAATCATAATAAATCTTTGAGAGATTTATCTGAACTAGAGAAAGTGTCTGCGGGAAAGAATCAGAATAAACCATTGAGAGATCTACACTGAACCGGTAGGGATCTGGAGAAGAATCAGAGTATATCGTTGAGAGATTTATCTGAACCAGAGAAAGTATCTGCGGGAAAGAATTAGAATAAATTGTTGAGATATTTATCTGAACCGGCTGGGATCTGGAGAAGAATTAGAATAAATCATTGAGAGATTTATCTGAACCAGAGAAAACGTCTGCGGAAAAAAACCAGAATAAACCGTTGAAAGATCTACATTGAACCGGCAGGGATCTGGAGAAGAATTAGAATAAATCATTGAGAGATTTATCTGAACCAAAGAAAGTGTTTGTGGGAAAGAATCAGAATAAACCGTTGAGAGATTTAAACTGAACCGGCAGGGATCTAGAGAAGAATCATAATAAATCATTGAGAGATTTATCTGAGCCAGAGAAAGTGTCTGCGAGAAAGAATCAGAATAAATCGTTGAGAGATCTACACTGAAACAGCAGGGATATGGAGAAGAATTATAATAACTCATTGAGAGATTCATCTGAACCAGAGAAAGTGTCTGCGGGAAAGAATCAGAATAAATCGTTGAGAGATTTATCTGAACCAGAGAAAGTGTTTGCAGGAAAGAATCAGAACAAACCGTTGAGAGATTTAAACTTAACCGGCAGGGATCTGGAGAAGAATCTGTTATGTAGATGGTCGACCAGTCCTTTCTCGGGAATTGATCTATAATTGACTTGTTGAAAATTTGACGATAATTTCCTGTTGATTGACCTTTCCTGAAAAGGTGAAAGGTTAGTTGCATGCAATGCCATGATGTATGAAATACATGGTATAATGTTGTTTCTAAAAATAAATGAAATTGTGATGTATGCATCTGTGCTGTCAATGCTATGATGTATGGATGTAATGTATAGACACGTTAATTGTTATGATGTAGTGTTTCTAAAGTCGGGGAAAATAAATCCATGAGTACTGCTGGGAATGAGGAGTGTAAGTATTCATATTTTAAAGTTGAAGTGTTGATGGATGAGTTTCCATTTATTATAGAAATAAACTTTGTTGTGAAAGGGAAACGACGTGCATTGCTTGTGGACCTCATGACATCCTGTTGGGGAATCCTGAGAAACTGGGTGACTTTCACTGGGGAATCTTTGGAACGGTAACTGGAAGTTTTATTCCGTCGGGGATGTGAGATCACTTGATACCATTAGGCCGTATACTGGAGATATATTAGTGATCCTGTAGTGGGATGTCCTAGCTTCCGCTCTTGCTGGAAAAGTTCCTGCGGGGGATTTTACAGAATGGTCTAAAGATATTATCCTATTTCTTAAATCCATTAGTGATTGTCTTTCTATTTTATGTTCCTCTTTTTCTTTTCTCATTTGTAAACAGTAGTCATGTTAAAATACATATGTTCAAAAATAATCATTGGACGTTTTTGCAAACAAAACACAGAAATAAAAGAAAAACAAATAGTTTTGCACTTTCAAAGGAATATCTTTGTATTAACTAGAATAAGTATTTTCTTTATAATGAGACGAACATTCTAGTAAGAGAATGTCGTCGTAGAATACAAAAACTGATACAAAGAAAAGATAGCTATGTGAAATAATCCCATGGGGTTCCCATTCTTCTATAGCCTTCGTGTCTCTGAGCGTCTCGTCCACTTGCTGCTTTGTCCGAAGCTGATTGGATTGATTATAACCATTTGAGCTTGTCAGTCGATACTGAAGGTTGTTTGTAAGGTGATTCAACGGGACATAGTCATACGCTTTAATTCCCTAACTTTTTCCTGGACCATCCTTTCGGGTTTTCAATCCACCAGGATACCCTTTTTTGCCCAAGCCGCCCTTTCGGGTTTTCAGCTTGTCGGGTGTATAGATTTTGTTTTATCCCTAATTTTTGCCCGAACCTTTTTGGTTCGTCAGGATGCCCTAATTTTTTCCTATGCCAGACGACCTAGCGGGTCTTTATTCATGCATAGCATATTTTGACTATGTCTGCGTTTACAGGGTGCGGAAGGTCGTCGCCATCCATAGTGGTTAAGATCATTGCTCCACCAGAGAATATGCTTTTGATCACAAATAGTCTTTCGTATGTAGAAGTCCATTTTCCCCTGGGATCACCTTATGGAAATATGATATGCTTGACTACCAAGTCACCAACCCGACATACGTGACGTCTGACCTTTTGGTTAAAAGCTTTGATCATACGTTTTTGGTACATCTGACCATGACAGACAGCCGTAAGCCTCTTCTCATTAATCAAATTCAACTGGTCAAGTCGAGTTTGAATCCATTCATCTTCATTCAGCCCTGCATCCTTTATGATTCTCAGAGAAGGTATTTGGACTTCAATTGGTAGGATGACTTCCATACTGTATACCAAAGAGAAAGGAGTTGCCCCTGTTGACGTGCACGCCGTGGTATGGTAACCATGGAGAGAAAATGGTAACATCTCATGCCAGTCCTTGTAGTTCACTACCATTTTTTGTATGATCTTCTTAATGTTTTTATTAGCGGCTTCTACAACGCCATTCATCTTCGCCCGGTAAGGGGAAGAGTTATGATGCTGGATCTTGAATTGTGCGCATAGTGCAGTGATCATAGTATTTTTGAGATTGGTACCATTATCCGTAATGATTCTCTCCAGGATACCGTACCGACATATGAGATTCTGTTTGATGAATTGGGCCACAATGTTCTTGGTAACAGAAGCGAAAGAAGTTACCTCAACCCACTTCGTGAAGTAGTCAATGGCCACCGAGATGAAGCGTGTCCATTAAAAGTTGTAGGTTTAACTTCCCCAATCATGTCGATGCCCCACATTGTGAACGGCCAGGGAGCAGTCAGGACATTTAGAGGAACTGGTGGCACATGTACTTTGTCAGCATAGATCTGACACTTGTGACAGGTTCGTGAATGTTGATGGCAATCTGCTTCCATGGTAGACCAGTAGTACCCTTCCCGTAGGATCCTTTTAGCCATCGTGTGCCCACTAGAATGTGTTCCAAAAGTGCCTTCATGTAGATCAGCCATGATCTTGTCTGCCTCAACCTTGTCTACGCAACGAAGCTAAGTAGAGTTGTGGTTACGCTTGTAGAGAATATCATTAATGAGGAAGAACTTAGCAGATAATCTTCTCAAGAACTTCTTATCATTGACTAAAGCTCCCTCTGGATACTCTTGGGCCTCGAGATACCTCTTAACTTCATAGAACAAAGGTTTGTCAACTGCTTCTTCAGTATCGATCTCGTGACAATAAGTTGGTTCATCCATCCGCTCAATGGTGATATGGGGAGCATCATTACCCCACTTGAGTTTAAACATGGATGACATAGTGGCTAGCACGTCCGCTAGTTGATTTTCCTCTCGTGGAAAATGCTCAAAGGTAATTTCCTTAAAATGTGGGATTAATGTCAACATATGTTCTTTGTAAGGGATGAGATTAGGGTGCTTCGTGTCCCATTCTCCTTTGATCTGACTGATGACTAAGGCTGAATCTCCAAATACACTTAAGGACTTGATTCCCAAATCTATGGAAGGTTTGAGACCCAAAATACACACTTCGTATTCTGCCATATTATTGGTACAGTTGAAACAAAGTCTTACAGTGAAGGGAGTATGAAATCCTTCAGGGGATATGATCACAGAACCTATGCCATTGCCGAGTGCGTTGGAAGCTCCATCAAAAACCAAGGTCGATTGGGATCCTTGTTCAGGTCCGTCGTATTGTCTGAGTTCTTCATAATTGTTTACCAACACGATGTCTTCATCTAGGAACTCGAATTTCATGGACTGGTAGTCATCCACAGCCTGATGAGCAAGGTGATCGGCTAGCACACTTCCCTTTATTGCTTTTTGGGTAGTATATTGAATGTCGTATTCAGTCAGGATCATCTGCCATATTGCTATTCTTCCAGAGAGGGTGGGCTTCTTGAATATGTATTTAATTGGATCCATCTTGGATATCAATAAGGTAGTATGGGTCAACATATACTGTCTTAGTCGGCGAGCAGCCCATGACAGAGCGCAACAAGTTTTCTCGAGCAGTGTATATCTGGTTTCACAGTCGGTAAACTTTTTGCTCAGGTAGTATATTGCACGCACTTTTCGGCCAGACTCATCATGCTGCCTCAGCACACACTCCATTGAATTTTCCAAAATAGTTAGATACATAATCAAAGGTCTTCCCTCAATTGGCAGCATCAAAACAGGAGGCTCTTAAAGGTACTCTTTGATCTTATTGAAGGCAGCCTGGCAGTCGTTGTTCAAATCCAACACTTGATCTTTCTTCAGTAATTTGAAGATTGGTTCACAAGTAGTGGTTAGGTAAGAAATGAATCTAGCGATGTAGTTTAGTCGTCCTAAGAATCCTATGACTTCCTTCTCAGTGTAAGGAGCAGGAATTTCTTGTATTGCTTTTACCTTTGCAGGGTCCACTTCGATACCTTTTCTGCTGACGGTGAAGCCTAGGAGTTTACCGGACCTCACTCCAAATGTGCATTTACTCGGGTTCTACCTTAGCTTGTATTTCTTTAGCATTTCAAAAAGTTTCTGCAAATGGTCAAGATGTTCCTCTTCAGTTTGAGATTTAGCTATCATGTCATCCACGTAGACCTTTATCTCGTGATGGATCATCTCATGAAACAGAGCTACCATGGCGCGCTAATAAGTTTCCCCAGCGTTTTTCAACCTGAATGGCATAACTTTGTAACAGAACATGCCCCACTGTGTGACGAAGGTCGTTTTCTCCATGTCCTATGGCGCCGTTTTGATCTGATTATAGCCTGAGAAACCATCCATACATGAGAACACTTTATGATGTGCGGTATTGTCAACCAGAATATCGATATTGGGAAGCAGGAAATTATCCTTAGGGCTTTCCCTATTCAAATCTCTGTAATCCACACACATGCGTACTTTACCATCCTTTTAGGCACTGGAACAACATTGGCGACCCATTGTGGATAGGAGGTGTCGACTAAGAATTCGGCATTGAATTGTTTCATGACTTCAGTCTTGATCTTCTCTGACATTTCTGGCTGCATGCGACGGACTTTCTGTTTTACCAGAGGGCAGTCTTCTTTTGTCGGTAGACGATGGACCATGATATTAGCGTCAAGTCCTGGAATATCTTTGTATGACCAGGCAAAGACCTCAACATAGTCATGTAGTAACTGAGTTAAGCGCTTCTTGACACTGGGTTCCAGATTGACACCTACCTTGACTTCTCTCTTGTCCTCTTCGGTACCTAAGTTAAGTGTGTTAACCGGTTCTTCGTGGGGCTGTATGGTCCTTTCTTCCTATTGTAGTAATCTGGCTAGTTCCCCTGGCACTTCACAATCTTCCTTACCTTCATCATCGGCTTGGTAGATCGGATTTTCAAAGTCACAATATGCCATAGAAGAATCGTTACCCATGGGATCCTGAGTGGATGTGGATCTGTATTTTGATATGTGAGTGTGTGTAAGGGCATAACTATCTTTGAAAAAATAAAAATGTAGAAAAAGAAGAACAAAGAGCGTAAAATTTGCATGCAAAAACGTCCATGATTCATTGATGACATATGAAAATGAAGTAACAACCCTTACAAATGGACCGTTGTGCCTCGGGCAAGACACAAGGTTTTAAAAGTATAAATTGTTTAATTATTACAAGTCCGACAAAAATTTAAAGACAATTACTGTTGGATAAAAGTAATAAGGACAAATTCTCTGGCTTCCCAGTTGTTGAGTCCCCCGCTGATAGTTGGAAAAATCCATTCTTCCAGGTCACAGCTGTCATCACTATCTTCCACTATGTTTACTCCATGGTTGTTGATCCGTAAAGGTGGTCCCCCGGCACTAGCACGACGAACAGCTTTCTGTGCTCTTGAAGTAAAACGTAAACCAAATTTTTCAGATTTGTAGGGAATATCCGGGAGTTAGCCCCAAATAGTACACCCATCTTCTTCGACTACTTCCTTAGCATCTTTCAGAGAAGCCATCTTCAGCAGAGGTATGGTAATTCAGAACTTTGGAAACAGTCTTGGTTGCCGCAACTGTTTGTGGGACTTCCTCGAAATGCTGACACGGAGTTTCGATGATTTCACCATCCATTTCCATATATCTGAAGGAGTTCAGGTAACTGACCATATATTCCTCCTCTCCATGGACAGTGATTATTTTTCCCTTGGTTGGGTATTTCAACAACTGATGTAATGTAGAGGTGACGGCACCAGCATTATGAATCCAAAGTCGGCCCAATAAACAGGAATAGGAAGGGAGAATATACATTACATTGAAAGTTGAATCAAAGGTCTAAGTTCCAACTTTAATGGGGATGTCCACCTCCCTGTGCACCATTCTCTTCGAACCGTCGAAGGCTCTTACCACTATGTTACTGGGTTTTATGGTCAAACCTTCACAGTCTAGTCTATCCAAAGCTTTATTAGGCAGCACATTCAATGATGAACCAGTATCTACCAGGACATGGGCCAAAGTAGTGCCCATGCATTCGATAGAGACATGTAACGCCTCATTGTATTTCCTCCCTCTAGGTGTCAGGTCAGCATCAGAAAAGCCCAAACCATTATCAGCGGTCAAACTGGCCACACAACCTTCGAATTGGTCAGCAGAGGTTTCTTGTGGCACATGGGCAGTTTTAAGAAATTTCACCAAGGCCTTCGCATGAGCTTCGGAGCACAATAGTAAAGCTAGCATAGAAATATTTTAAGGGGTCTTCCCTAACTGTTCGACTACATTATAGTCGCTTCTCTTTATGATTTTAAAAATTTCTTCCATCTCCTTCTTGGAAGCCTCTGGGATAGATATTGATTGCGCCTTCATCCGGACAGGTTCAACAAAAATTCCTTTGCCCCAAGTCTCTGTCGGCTAAGCGATAGGGGTGTCAGTAGGGGTAACCACAAGAACTGTAGTAGTAGTATCAACAGGAACAAAAGTAGGGATGATCACTGGACTGGTAACATTTTTCGGAGGAGAAATATCAGGGGAGAACACTCTTCCACTTTGGGTTATATTGCTGGTTCCCACAATGTTTTCGATGTCGGGGTCATTCCTCTCAAAAAACGAGTCTTCATCTTCCAACAAATCTTTCTTGACGTCGTGGTAGTAGACGTTACCCCATAGTTCCAGGGGACAGTTTTATCTGAGGAGTATGGGATTGGCCCTGGCATAGTAATTATCAGTGGAGTCACCTTCGAAACAGATATAATCCTAACGAGTATTTTGGTGGAGACCCTAGGAGGATTGGCAGAAATGGTTACTATTGAAACATCCTTGTAAGCAATGGTTGGAACGGGAGCCTTTTCAAACAAAATCTCTTTGTCATCCATCAAGCGCTGGATACTTGTCTTCAATAAATGACAACCAGTCGATAGGGATAAACAAAGGTGGCAGCCTTCACCACAGCCCGAAAATAAACCGGCCTTCAACATATTCCTCTTGACGGTCAGGAGAGGAGTAACAAGTTCATCAACAACAACAACAACAAACACATAATCTTCAACAGCCTTAACACCACGTGTGTGCTTGGGCATAGGAGCAGTGATAACATTTGGGATCTCAGGAGCGTCAAATTCAATTTCTTTTTCCTCGAGAAGGTCTTGCACCTTGTTTTTAAAAACCCATCAGTCATTTGTATCATGACCTGGACTTTTTGAATGGTAAGCACAATGAGCATTTGGGTTGTAACGGGGAGAGGCAGTGTTGGGATTCTTCGGAGCTTCCCTCATGGTCACCAGATTAGATTCCAACAAATGCGGAAAGACTTGAGACAATGTCATATTTATCCGGGTAACTGTCTTACCGGTCTTTCTGTTCTAGGCTGGTTGTTCCTTTGTTGAATAGGTGCAGGCTTAGGGATCACGACAGCCCCTACCACTGGACGGTGTTCAGTTCTGTCCTGATTTCTTTGATGGTAAACAATACCAACCTCTTTCTTACCAGTAAATGGTTTCTTCAACGCGCTCGAGGATGCATCCTTTTGAATTTTTCCACTTCTTATACCCGATTCTACTCGTTTTCCAGTCATGACTAATTCGATAAATCCAGCCGAGGAGCTTTCAATCAAGTGTTTGAAGAATGGACCAGACGCGTGCCTAAGAACATATCCACCAATTCTCGATTAGATAGAGGGGGTTGGACTCTCCCTGCGAGATCCCGCCATTTTTTTAGCATAGGTTTTGAAACCTTCACCTGCACCCATGGACATGCCTTGCAGCTGTGTCTGAGTTAGAGCTAAGTTAGCATTATACTAGTATTGTTTAAAAAAGGCGGCAGCCAAGTCTTCCCAATTGCGAATATTGGTCCCCTCCAATTGATAGAACCAATCCAACTGTGTCCCTGGCAAGCTTTCTTGGAATAAATGTACCCATAGGTCTCTATCGGCAGTATGGGGCTGAATTTTTTTGACGTATGATCTCAAATGTAGTTTTGGACAAGAGACACCGTCATATTTAGCGAAAGTAGGGACCTTGAATTTTTGCGGTATGACAACCCCTGAGATAAGTCCTAGCTCCTCAAAGTCCAACCCAGATACTTTCTGGATCTCCATGGCATTTAAGCGATCTTCCAATTGTTTGTATTTTTCGTCAGCCGGAGGATACTGCTCTTCAGAGTAATCAACCTCTTCTTCCTCTTCAGATTTTGGATGGTCAGTCACCTCGTTGTTTTTCCCTTCTTGATTGTCCCCTTCACCTGATGATGTTGCGAAGTCTAGAGTCCGTCTGGCTTGCCCTTGGAACCTTCTTCCCAGATTCAAAACACTGATTGATTTCTTCGCTTTCTTCTTCTTTTCTTTGATCAGTAAAGTTTTCAAATCCACTTGTCCTTTTTCCAGAGTCAAGAACATTTGTTGAAACTGAGCGTTTTGCGCCTGGAGATCTTTTACTGTCTGTTCAATATCCATCTCATTGAAATAAACAGTAGAAAGATAAGGAGACATGTTGTAAGAAACTTGTTTGTGTTATGATGAATGAAGATGCATATGCAAATGATTTCAAGGAAATTAGAGATTTAAATTTGCTTTAGACAAAAAGGAACACACGTTATATTAATAAATCAAAGTTTGAGTACATCATGCCTCTTTGGGATTACAAAGAAATAAAAATACAAAACTTTAAGACAAAAAAGTTGAACGCATCCTCTTTGGTGCGATGTAGGCGTTCAGACTCCGCTCTTCATGAAGTTGCTTGGTGAGTTCCAGAACTTTCTTCTCACTGGCGTAGAATTAGACTTCGAAAGTGTCTCGCTCTTCCTTAAGATGTATCCAATCCCTTCGCAAGTCTTCGAGAGAGGTGGGCATGTTAGGATGAAGGATAGTGTATGGGACATCTTCTTCCACAACAGGCTCTATGATAACTGGGAGAATGGAGGGGTAAGGTATCATAAGACTTTGAGCACGAGCTCGTACCCATTTGAGATAAGGCACAAGAGGGATGGAATTCTTGTGCCCCAATGTCTTGCTATCCACTTTGTTTACCATCCTCCAAGCTTGCATAAACCTATGACGGTAGCCTTGATCTTCGCTTTCGTAGTCGAACACCAAAACTTGGATGAGCATCTCATGAGGACCATCTCTTCGGGCATACCCAAATTGTCGTAAAGCTAAGTAAGGGTTGTAAGTGATACCTCCCCTAACGCCAAGCAGAGGAACGTTAGGGAATTCCCCATAATAGTCAATGATAGAAGTATCATCCGAGGATCTTGAACACCAATGAATATCAGAGTGGGTGAGAGACATCATCCTTTGAGACCATGTCAATCTTTGCTCGTTCTTCAATGTTAATCGAGGTAGGTGTAAAATGAACCACTTGGCGAGTAGGGGAATACAACACAAAAGGGTACCTCTTTTCTTCATGGTGCGGGTATGGATGCAATGTAAGATGTATCCCAACAAGGTAGGTATAGTATTATGGGGGAGAAATAATTTGATGGCATTTACATCTATGAATTGGTCCGAGTTGGGAAAAAGAACCAGACCATAGATGAGAAGGGACAGGACATCTTCAAAGGCATGAAAATCCATATCTTCCCAGAATGAACGTGCCTTCTCTAGTAGAAATTTGGCTAGGAACCCTTTGACTCCGCTTCTAGTCTCCCAATTTGCTATGGTGGCGACTCTCTTCAGATGCAGAGCTTCGGATATGACCTCAGGTTTCGGGATCCCTTCTATACCAGTGAATGGTATTTGATCAAGCACGGGAACTCCTAATAGTAGAGAGAACTCTTCTGGTGTAGGTACCAACTGATAGTCAGGAAAGGTGAAGTAATGATGTATGGGTTCAAAGAATTGGAAGAGCACACACATCATCTCCTCTTGGAAATTGAAGGTAGCCAAACTGAGGAGTCATCCATATATCTTGGTAAAAGGAGAATCTCTGGGCACCCTTGATGCTAACTCTTGGAGCTGAGGGTGTGCTTTCACGAAGCTGATTCGAATGGTGTTTCTTCGGACGGAGTTCATGGCCTACAAAACAAAAACAAAGATAAATTCCAAATCCTTGAAATGGTTAGTGAGATTGCATATAATGTTATGATGTTTATGATGTTATGTACGAGTAAGCATATATACATAAAACAATAATAAGTCCTTAGGCTTAGGCTTAAATGGAGTTTGTAGGTAAGTACCCTCTTGAAGTTTAGTTGGCTCAAACCTGTCCTAGTTAATAGTAACCGAGTTCTAAGGGATCTCAATATCATTGACCTTTCTTTTAGGCATTGTCTCAGCACAATCAATGTTTTCTTGCGGCCGGGATATCCCAAAAGTCTAGTCTCAATGAGTGTAGTATCGAGTATCAACCAATTTTCAACTTTCCACCGAAACCGGTTACCTCACTACGTCCTAATTGGCCAATTTTGTTCGATTAAGGTTCTAAAGTCAGTTAGTGCTTCATGACACCACTCGGCGGCCCCGTATTCTCCTTGATTCAACACAAGGGGTACCGGTGCCCACAAATGTGTCACACTAACGTAGCAATTGTTTCAACCATATCAGTCTACACCGTACAGTTACCATAATCTATTGCTACTTACCTAAAAAGGTGCCCCAGATCCGGGTGGAGGATCAAAGCAAGCCCAAACAAAGAACCATAATGTAAAGCATGCAAGTCAAACAAGGAAAGCAAGTAAATGTGATCTAGCCCTAAGGTAACCCCACTTTTAAGTTAATCCCCAACAGAGTCGCCGGTTTTGTAACACGGTGGGAGAACTGACTTGGTTGTTTTACGTTTGATCGCAAATGTTGCGGTTAGCAAGAGTCGCCACTGACTTTTCTTTTATCCAAAAGGAAAAGCTGAAAAGAACAGGAAAGACCTTTGAGATTGTTTCTTCAGTTCGGGGGGTAGATTATAAAAAGGGAAGGTATTAGCATCCTTTTCATCCATAGTTATCTACGGGCTCTTAGTTGCTTGCTAGATCACTTGCTTTTATTTGAACAATATGTTTTGTGTGGCTTTTGGAAGTATTTTTAAAATGCGTCATCGTTTAGGAAAACTTTGTAATAATTCTCGTTCGTAAGAATGTATTCAAAGTGTTGATCTTTTTGAAAATGTTTCAAGTTTGAAAGATGTTTTGAAAGTGTTTGGTGTTTGTTTTTGAAAATAGCAAGGATGTTTTGGTTTGAAAATGAGCAAGTAACTAGGAACATTCTACCTACTCAAAAGTCTTTCTTGTTTATTTCCTCTTTCCTTTGACATTGTTATATTACCATTGATTTGGTAAGAAACCCTATCTTTAGATGTAAAAGGGACGGGCAAGGGTCATCGTATAGTCATGAATAACAATGTTCTAAGACATCTTAGCATTTTCTTTAAGGGACTAAGATCATTCGTAAGGCAACATTTGGAGCGTCATGGAGGGACTATGATCTTGTATTTTCGTTTGTTTTTTGCTAAGACATCTTACATGCGTATTATGACCATTTATTTCTCAAGGCACCAAGTGGATTTACCCTAAGGGTGTAAGTGTGCAAGTGTGTCTTTTTGTATGCATTGTTTTGTCTTGAATTAGGGTTTGCTAACTTGTTGATTTTAATCTTTCCATACAAACCCTAATTTAATAGCATTTATATATAAAGCATTAAATTGCGGAAAATAAAAATACTAAGCTATTACATCATTAGGGGAGGGGGTGTACAAATTTACAAATGGGGAAATTGCAAGAAAATTAAATCTAATTAACTATTACAACCATATTGAATATTGTACAAAATTGAAAATAAAATGCATGAATGCAAAAATGGAAGAAAAAAATGATTTTGTTTGATTTTTTATGAAAGGGTTTAGTCTTGACTTAATTCAAGAAAATGATTAAGGAAAATTAAATAAAATTGACTTAAACTAATTAAGAAAAGAAATTAACTAAAAAAAGGATTTTTTAGGGTTTTTAAGAAAAGGTTTTAAATTAATAAAAATAAAATGAGAAAATTAATTAATCAAGAGAAACCTAAATTCTAAGTTAATTTTGATTAGGGAAATAAAACAATAATTAAACCTAAGTCTAAATATTAATTAATTTAAGAAAAAGAAATTTATTTACTAAAAGAAAAATGTTTTTGTTCTTTTTGTCTTTATAAAGAAAATAAAATAAATAAGTGTAAATAATAAATAAAAATATTTCTATATTTTTTTCATTAATAATAATAATAATAATAATAATAATAATAATAGTAATAAAAATAATAAAATAAAACTGAAAATAAAATAAAATAAGAAAGGAAATAAATAAAAATGAAATAAATAAAATAAAGTTGGGCCAGGTGTGTAAAAGTAAGGCAGGGGGTTAGAAGCAGCAAAAAAGAACAAAAGCCCAAAGGAGAGGCCCAGGTGCTGCTGTATGACAAAAAAGAGAGAAAATGTGAGAAATAAGGAAAAAGGTAGCGCGCTGGGTGTTGAACCCACGCCCTTTTGGTTACCAGCATGTTTCCTTACCACTGAGGTGGCTATACATCCGTTTACTTATATGAAATGATAAATACATAACATATAATGCTTCCAAGGCCTGTACTTCGTCTTCAACCTTCAGCCAGCCAGAGTACCTGTAACTTCTTTATCTCTCAACAAAAATGGAAAGTACAAACATGAAAGTTGTGGCATTTCTTCCCATGAATCCAACCATATAAATAACTAAAGCTATAAATCTAAGATGAGTAAGAATTTTTCTGGCCCTAATTTAAAACCTAAAAATTTCAGAAAATTTAACTCCAAAATTCTCTAAGCTCGGGCCATATAAATGCAAACTATGGATATGTACATCTTCCTGGCAATGGGGTCTACATTTTATCTTTGAAAATGAAAGCTTCACAATGCCTATATGAGGAGTTCAAAAATCAGAAAACTCACCTTGCAAGAGGGTATCTTGTTTTGAGTTGGAGCAGCTTTCAATGAGTTCTAGTGATTGGGTTAGCTTCCTCAAGTTCCCAGGAAGATAATGTGATGTTTGGCTTGAGCTGAAAGTGGCTGAGGAGTTC
Source organism: Vicia faba (assembly GCA_948472305.1). NCBI lineage: Eukaryota > Viridiplantae > Streptophyta > Magnoliopsida > Fabales > Fabaceae > Vicia > Vicia faba. Next base: position 969,540,613 of record OX451740.1, read on the forward strand.
TGGAAAAGTCCACTTGCAGTGCTTTGTTTTTTAGTTTGGACAGTGGTGGAAATGGAGTTATAGAACTGTAATAGGTATTGGGATGAGTTGTGGATGATTTTTAGGAACTTTTGGAATGGTTTGGAGAGGAAATGCACGAATAATTTGAGAGACGGGAGTGTAAGGTCAGTTTTTGCACAAAAATGGAGTTTTGTGTATAATCTGAGTTTGTGAGGGTTTGAGTGAGTTTAAGGGCTTGTACATGCGTGCCTTCTCTTGCAAATAGTGTATGTATTTATAGGCAAGAGGTTTTATGTTCTACAACAAGTCAGAATTTGAAAACTCAAGTTGTAGCATCTTTCTTGTTTTTGAAGCAAAGTTGAAACATCTTGTTCCAAAGCAAGATACAGAGCTGCATAGAGGGGTTAGTACTTTAGACATGCTTGATTTTAGTTTATAGGGTTTCTGTGTGCAGAAAGAACAAGTTCAATGCTCAAGGAGAGTGTACTTTGTGATTAAAGCCACTTTTCAAGAATAGCAATGGCGCCTTTCTTCCAAAAATGGAAATGCAACATGGATAATGGTTCAAATGCTTGGACAATGGCTCCATATGTTGTGTAAACATTTAATTAAGAAGTGAATTGCAAGTTAGAAGCCTGCAAAGTGAGATTATGCAGCATGGCTATGTGATTTGGTCCATTGTGCATCACAAATTCTGCCTTGTAAAATAACTCGAAACCCTCACTTCTGACCTTCGATTCTACTTTCTCACAAATGATCTCAATGAGTTCTTAGACATTTTAGAAATCTTGTAATGTTCTCTATAACTCCTCTTCGAATCACTTTTGCAAAATCCAATTGGAACTATATGAAACTTGGCCTAGAAGTTAGGTCAAAATCCTGACCAAAATGCTCAAAATTTCACTAAGTGTTTTAGTTTTATGAACATGATTTCATGGATTAATAACTTGAAATACAAGCATTACTAGGAGGAGTTGTGTAAATAAATGTTTTAGATCTCATTGATATCTACAACTTTCATGTTGAAAGTTTCCTTTGAATCATCTTGCATCATGGTGAAAAATTGGGTCAAAGTTGTGAAAAAATATGAAGTTTTCAACACTTAGAAAAATTTCTAAGTTTGAGAACTTTGACTTTTCAAAATGAAATCTTGACTTTTTGATTTCTTGATGAACAAGTTTCATATTTTGACATGTTTTGATGAATTGTGATCTTTGACACTTGATTTTGACCAAAAAAGTCAAAGTTTGACTTTTCAATGTGTAGTTGACTTTTGATCAGTTGACTGAAAATCAATTATCAATCAAATGACCTTGAGCAATGTTTTGAGTCGTTCCATTAGGTAAAAATGATGCAATTGAATCCTTGAGATCATGTTTCCAACCAATCAACCATTTGCTAGGTCAAAAACCAGAAATTGTCTTTTCTAAGTCAAAACCCTAATTTTGACCATTTTGCCCTTTTGATGATCTGATCAGATTTCTTGAGGAATTGTGGTCCAAACTTGATCAAATGACTTATATGAGTTCATAATGTTGAAATGGATCAAAAATTATGAAGTTTGACTGTAAATTGACCATAGTTGACTTTTTCCCCAATACAGATGGTTTTTAGGTCAACTGATCAATTGATTGAGCAAAAATGTGATCCAAGACTTGAAACTTGACATGAGAAATCTTGAGGGTCCATAATGATCCATGAAATTAATATGAGTCATTAAAAGTTCAATTATCCTTGTGCAATCTCAAACCCTAATTTTCAGTCATCAGAGCTTGAGGAGGTGTCTTGAGCTGATCAACCCCAATGCAGTCTTGAACCAAAGGAGATATTGTGAAAAAATACTTGATAAATGAGAGAGAAAATTTTGGGGTACAACACAAAGCCTCTCAACAACAGGTTTAATTTGCTTTTTGTCAAGTATATCATTCATTTAAAATTCTCAAGGCTACCATAAATGATCAACGATGTTTAAGTTATTCACTTTGACCAAAGCTTATGTAGATTCATTAGAGGATTGATAAGACCAAAGCCTCTTAACAATAAATCTCAAGGTTATTGTATCAAATGATTCAAATTAACATACTTGGGCTTACAAACATGGATTTGGGCCACGAATGATCATTTCTCGAATCGGAACAAAATTTAGCGTTATGTGAAGCAATCGTAAGTGGACTTATATAGAAGTCGCACCTATTTTGAGGTTGGTCAATAGAAATTCATGTGTCATATGTTTGGAGAGATGATATGTATATCATCCTCTAACAACATATGACACAATAAGAAGAGGATAAGATGAAAAGGGGTGGGATAAGAATTAAACCACATTTGAACCAAAAATTTAATCAAGCCATCACTAAAATCATCCATCCATTTTGGTGGAGTTAAACTCAACACTCAAGATCCAATGATGTTAATGAAGCTCATGATCAAAATCTCATAGTCCAAGATCAACCAGAATATATACAAAATAAAATTGTATTTAGAAATAAAGAAAAAAGATTTTTAAAATGGTTTCTAAATGAAAATAAAAGGGGAAATTAGCAACTATATTCAAAACATCCAAGAAAAATTAAATAAGACCATAGAAAAATCAGAAATGAGCTCAAATATTTTTGTAAAAATTTTGGTAATTTTTTAAAGTCAGAAACTATTTTTAAAATTAAAAGAAATAGGCAAAATAAACCAAAAATTGTAAAAAATAGTAAAGTCGGAAATAAAAAATAAAATGAGGTCACCAATATTTGTCAAGAGACTATTGGATCCTTCCATATTTTTTTTTAGAATTTAAAAATTAAGAAAAGTATTTTTAAACATTTAAAACAATTCAAATAAAGTGAAAAAATATAAAAAAAAATCAAAAACACAAAATAAAATTGTGAAAAAATAATAACCAGAAAGAAAAAAATCAAAAGTATTTTTAACAGTAATTTTGGATTTTTTTGAAGTTAAAATGAATTTTTTATGAATTTTTGAAGTTTAAAATAAATAAAATATAAAAATCAGAAAATAAAATAAAAACCAAAAAGCTGTAGACCATTGGATCAATGTCAAAACGTGTTAGTAATCAAATCCAATGGATCTGGCACATTGTGCATATCGTGGACATTAGTGAATAAAACACTGAATCATTTATTAAAATCAGAATTTAAAAAAACAAACGGCACAATATCACTGCTTGAGAGATGACACGTTGGTCATCTTCAACCTCCAGCCACGCGAATTGCAGGTCTCTGAAATGGAAAAATTAGAGCTCGAGACCGGTACCATTTGCTTCGTCTCTTCAAGACAATTCCAATGGTACCCTCGCGAAAAATTTATGTAAGGTGTAGCTCATCCATTTTGGAAGGAAAGATTTGAAAAGGGATTTGAAAATTCATGGCCAAAACTCACTTTCAGTTGAAAATAAATGTTACGACTAGAATCAGAATGATGAGAGCTTCATTACAGTATCAAAGTTTGAGAGAATTGGTGAAGTAATCTACCTATTAAAGTTCAAATTCAGAGTTCTGAAACTTGACTTGGCTAGCACGATTTAGGAAGTTTTAGAGCTTAGTTTTTCTTCTGTTAGCTTCAGTGAGGTTCAAGGATGATGAATTGACAAAGAAAATGGATTGAGGAAAGCTGTAAAACCAAATTCGAAGTCTCAGCAAAGTGGGTTCAAGAGGAACTTTGACAGGGTGATTATGGATCTCTAAGCTTGAGAAAATGAATAAGGTATGACCCTCTATTTATAAGGAAACTAATGGAATGCTTAAGCGTGTGAAACGATGAAGTTTGGAGGGAAATCGTGTGAAGTTGAAAATATGAAAAGTGTGACTTCTATTTTGCTTAAAACTCAACCAAAGCTTGTGTTTCAATGCACTAATCATTTCAGGAAGTTCATTAAACATGATTAGAAGTAAAAACATGCGGAAATTTTGTGTTTAGAGGCCAAATCAAGGATTTGAAATTCTGACTTTGGAGAAAACTTCAGTTTCAAGGTACCATCTTTGAATCAATAGTGTGCATAATTTAGGGAACCTTAGGACTTGATTCTTGATGCATTGGAAATATGAGATCACAAACTTTACAATGTGCAAAGAATGGAATCAAATGGATGCTTGAGCTGAAAGTTGTGATGAGTCAAAGTTGAGAAAAAGATACTGACTTTTTGTACTTAGAAAAATTCTAAGTTTTTTCTTCAAAATGACCTATAATGTTTTGTATCCAAACATGGCCTTCCATTTAAAATTATCTCTTGACCAAAAAATATGGCATGAATTATACCTCTTGAATGACATTTTGAGACTTGAACCATTTAAAAAATCCAAAAATTGAGAAAGTTATGAGTTGGTGAAGTTGGTGAAAATTCATGAGATGACCTATAATATTTTGCATCCTTAGGACATCTTCCATCCATTTACAAGCTTAGAACATAAAAGAAGAGTTGAAGTTCACATCTTTAATATGATTATGGAAAAATAGTGGGCTTAAGGAGATAAAAATTTACCATGTTATGATCTTTTGAAGTCACATAAGGGATTTTGATGGCCTATCAAGAGGACTTGTAGTATTTCTTCATCATTAGGTATCCTCCATACAAAATTTTCTTGAAAATTTTGAAGTGATTTATTGATAACCCTTTGAAGAGAAGCATGTTTTTGTAATTACTCAAAAATACCAAAAGATGAGCAAGATATAGCCTTTAGAAGTTCAAAACCCTAGCTCCTAGAGCAACAAAATGCCTTGGAAAACCTTTTAAATTTTGACAAACCTTCTTGCACAAATATTTTTGTCATGTAAATAGAAGTTGTTGATGATGATAATGAGAAACCATGGCAACCATAATCACTTCCAAATATTGAGAATTGAGGGAGATATGCACTTGTGATCAAGAAATCAAAGACTTATCCAATTAGGTCAAACTTCTCCAATCAAGCCTTGCATCTTTGGAATATCTTTGAAAACTTAAAGCATTATGGATCATAATAGACTTTGTAATGATATTACTTCAAAACATATTCAATGATGAAGCTTGAATCTCAATGAAGATTTGTTGAAGAAGGCATGGGAATAAACTCATGAACCTATAGATCAACTTAATGGAATGTGTTATGCTTTCACCTATAATATCATCAATTAGGGAAAACATTTATTGTATTTATTAGTTAAAAGTTAATCAATAAAAAACATATATGATCATAAAATATAAGTCAAGGTGCTTGGTGATTCCCCATGAGCAAAGCTAAAGATAAGGAGAAGAACAAAACCCTAGTGTGATCTTGTTGTGGTTGAGTTGATATGATATGATAGAGGAATCTTAGGGGGGAAATTGGGGTACAACACTAGGGTTCCTAATGGTTTACAACACTGGCCTGGGTACTGGTCATTTTACCTCATAGTATCATCCCATTCCAACAATGAAATAACACAACAGCAATATCCAGAGTATAGGAAACCATGAAATAAAATGCAATGTGTGAAAGTAAATAAACAAATGAAGTCATAAAGCAATAAATAAACAAACACACAAAGAAAAGAAAACAAACACAAGCTAGGACTGACTTGCATAGGATTGACCAGCTATTGGTCAACCTCCTCAGCATAGTCGCCAACTATCGCATCTGGGATTTTCATCGAAGCGTGAACGGAGGCGAAAGACAGAAGAGTTGCCATTAATGTTTTATATTCCAAGAGAAGGAAAGGAAACACTGAGTAAACTTAAAGAAGGAAAGAACATGGTCTCACGACCAAGAGAAAGGGTAAGGAATCGGTTACACAAGGGGAAGGTATTAGCACCCCTCACGTTTGTGGTACTCCATAGGATCCACTTAAGTTTGTTCTAATCTAAGGGTGTGTAAAAAAATAAGTCTAAAGCTTAATTCTAAAATGGAATGCATGTAAAGTATATACAAAAAGAAAGTTTTTATTAGTTGTGCTTGCAACGGTTGTGAACCTTTGTGCTTACATACCATCGACCGTGTAATGAGGATCAAGGTACTCGTAGTTCATCTTAAAAGGTTTGGTGTGTTGTATGTTTTTTATGAATGATGCTAGCGAAGCATGTCCTTTTTGAAAAGGTTTTAAAAGAAAAAGTCCGAAGACAAAAAGTTTTGCATTGGTTGGTATTTTTGTTGTGAATAATATCTAGTTGAACCCCACAAAAGACTAAGCATGAAAAGAGTCTTGGAGACTTGAACCCCACAAAAGACTAAGCATGAAAGAACGATAAGATCGATAAAAACCCGCTTATCATTTCCAATACTTAGTAGAAGTGTGATTCTCATTATTTATTATTAAGTGTTTTGAGAAGTTGAAAAGAAAAAGAAGATTTTTGTTTTAACATGGGTGCAAAAGAGAAAAGACTAATAAAAGGGAAACTCAATCCTATAAGTTGTCATGCTTGTGGATTTAAAGTTGGAATAAGAGGGATATCTACCTAAGGTACATTCAACAACATGACATCAAATATAACACTTAGACATGTAAAAATAATTCCCTAAGGTACATGCACAATAGGTATATATCTAAAGATCACAAGAAAGGTCAAAATGGCAAGCATACTAGCATAGGAGCATTCATGTGTCAAATGTCTAACCAAGCATGGTATAAGAAGTTGAAATGAAGTGAGATAGATGGAGAAGTGTATAATTCATAAGCAAACACATCAAGGACTTTTAATCATCACATAAACACACTTAAGAAATATTTACAACACAATCAAACAAAGAAAGAATCACAATCAACCCTAAGTGGACATAAGTCCTCATGCATTGCTAACAAGCAAATAAATTAGAAAATAAGAGGTGATGTGAAGAAGAATGGGAAAACATAGACATGTTATATACTTATCACAAACCTCATGGTCAAGAAGAAGTTCAAATAGTCATTAAAAACATGGTACAAACACCAAAGTACACAAACTAGTTTCAATCAAAGTTGTGATGTGAGGTGAGAACAAGTGTGTGATCAAGTGAACATGGAAAGACATGTCAAGTAAGAGTGAAGTCATAATAAATAACTTATATATAACACATATCAATTACCTCTAATACCTCTAACGTATTACTACTTAAACATATTCAAATGATAAGGCAAGACTAGGTCAAAACCAAACCCTAACATGTTCCTAAAGGTGAGTGAAGCACAAGAAAGGGATAGTTGAAGAGGGAACATGTTTAGAGGGTGACAAAACAAATGATTCAGTATCAAGTGATCTTGAAGATCACATATTCAAACATCACAAGCATGGGGAAAAGAATGCATACATATCAAACGAAGGAAATGGCCAAAGGACGCAAGCAAGCATGTTCCATTTAATAAGTAAAGATCAAAAGAAGAGGGCATAATTGAAGAATAGTACAATGTGTGACTTATGTAGTAAGTTAACTCAAGATGAGACTCAAGAGTAACCAAGTAAGAAGATGAAACTTCATACACAAGAAAAGTCACCTAATTGATGAATAAAATCATCTCAAAAAAGATGATACTTGTCTTAGATCAAATGAGATTGACAAAGATCAAGTAAGAAATAAATTATATCTCATATGTCATGGGGTAATACTGAATCCATCACAAGACATCATTCATGAACTTAAGAACTAGGGAAATCTTAACAAAATAACATACTCAAGTGTCACGATAATTTGACAAAGTATAGTCCCTTAATGCACACAAGCATTGTGATTTAAATAAATAAGAATAAATTTTCTTAGATGTTATGGGCAGTATCCAACATCAAGATACATTCATGGGACATGGAACAATAGCTAATGAGACAATCATTAAACAATTATGCTCAAAACACACGTAGAAAAGAGAATATAACTTCTTATGTATCACCATGTGGGTTAGTAAATGAGTACCTAACCAAGGCTCAAAGAACCATGAGAAATGATATTATAAGAGAGGTTAATATCAATACTTAAACACAAATATGTTGGACATTGGTCCTTTAAATAATTCAAAACATCATCATAAACAAACTAGGTTAAAACAAGGATATGGATCCCAATTGTCATCATGATGAATTGACAATGAAATGTCAATAAAATAATTAAAGGAGAACTGAATTATAGGTCATAAGGAATGAGATAAGAAGTATAAGTAAAGTTAATTCAACCATTTTGGATCATTGGTACTCAATGGAGGTTTACAAACACATCCTCATAATCCATAATCACAAATGATGAGCAAATAACCTCTAAACAAAGGCAAAATATTAGAGCACTTGAATGTTTCATAAATATGAACTCAAATACCTAAACATGCTATGAGAATGAAGAAGGAACTTGGTTCCTTATAGGTTTCACAAGTGCATTCATTATATCTCACATAACCAACAAAGAAACATAAGAAAAGATCAATCTCAAATATGGAATGAGAAAATGATCAAAGGGAGATCAGATGCCTATCAAGCCTTTATAATGATATCCTTGAGATTAGCATATCTCTAAACCTCAATTAATCACAATAATATCAAGGATTGGCTCAAAGGGTTTACAAAAAGTCATAAACTAGGGCTCAAAATTTGCACAATTTAGGAGTTCAATACAAAGTGATCAATAATAGCTAAAAGGGATCAATTAAATTGTTCCAAGATATGGTGATACTAAAGGAATCCAGGGACTACTAAGTCTCCAAAACTCATCCCTCAAAAAGTTCCACAAGCTTACAAATTAAAAGCATGAAGTTCAAGCAAGTCACAATGGACAATTACAACCAAAAATTAGGTTAAAAATAGAAAGAGGACTTGTAAATTCAAATATATATATATATATATATATATATATATATATATATATATATATATATATATATATATATATATATATATATATATATATATATATATATATAACTCCATGATGACTTCTAAAAGTCATAAGAAATGGTTATGGTTCTTGGATTGAAGAATAAGTATGATTTTGAAATGCAAACATAAATATTGGTTAACAAAGTGCTTAAACTAGACATGTTTAACAAAATAATTTTTGAAAAATATAAGATCAAAGTTTAAAATTCAACAAAAACCATTTTCATGATCTTGACTCATCCAAGAACCCTAATCCAATTAGTTTTGGCTTTTACAAGTTGAGGAAATTAGATAATTAAATCAAACTTGTAACATAAGCAAGTGAAATTAGAAAAATAATAGTCAAGCTTCACTAATTTTAAAATCAGTTAGAAATCAACAATAAAAAAGAGATAAAAATATCAAGATCAGCTTAACATCTCAAGGGAGTCAGAAAATATTTCTAGGAAATTTTTAGACTAATGAAAATTAGGAAATTAAATAAAAATGATAATAAAGTGATTAAAACACCTAATTAATCTCTATGAATTAATTAATTATCCAAAAATAATAAAGTGATAAAATGATAAAATAAATTTAATAATTAGAAAGTAGACTAAAATTAAAGTCTAAAATATTTTTTGTATAATTTTTGAATAGGTGAAATTGTTAAAAATAAAATTGACAAAACAATTAAAATGAGATAATCTTCAAAATAAAATTGGATCTATAACACCTCATATTTCCAAAAAGCGCTGCAAAAATAATTTTTTCATGTTCAATCACAGTGAGACACGTCATCGTCCCTAGCCTCTATCAAAACCCTAACACGAAAAACAGTTCCAACATGCGATTTTCAGAGCACGATAATTCTCTCGTTTCTCCATGAAATTGGATGAAATCAAAACTAAAAATCAATATCAAAATGCAAAGAACATGATAGCATCAATAACTTTTTCAAATGAAGCATGGATCATAAAGAAACTTGAGCACGAAAACCATTGTATGGGTGAAATTTTGACAATAATTCAAAAGATCAAATTATTGTTTCAACAATCATACTTTAGATATGGATTTCTCCTTCAATACCTAACCAAATGACACGATCCAAAAATCAAAATCAATTAGAAAACAACAAGTATCATCATACAATCATTAGTTTTCTCAAACAAGGAAGGATCAGAGAGAAATCTAGATCAAAAGTCACTGGAAAACAAAATTTCACACAATATTCATAAACTTGTAAATCACGATTCAAGCTCAAAATGCACAAAACTAATACATCAAACCTATTGTTTGGCCAACTACAAGAATATGATCAAGATTTAAAACATCAATTCAAGCTGAAATCGAGAAATTGAAGTTCAAAGGAAGATTGTTGTAGCACTATAAAGGTTGAGACTAAGCTGTTGAATTGACTTAACTCTCACAAATCAAATAAAAATTGCCACCACGCTTAATTGTTTCTAGAGGAATGGGAAAAGAGAGAATAAACCCTAAAAAAGGGAGTGAATCTAGGTACGGGGGTTGGTTATGTAAAGGAAAAGTATTATCACCCTAAATATCTACGGTACTCCGGATGAACCTCTTTGAAAATTTGTGTATTTTGGCTATAATGTTGTATACAAAAATGGATGGTGGAGATGAGAAAATAAGTGTTTTTTTACAATTTTGCACCCGTCGCGGCTGCGAACCTTTAGTGCCTACGTACCACCTTTCATGCAATAGGGGATAAGGGTACTCATAGTTCACCTCAAAAATTTTAAAACACAAGTGTGTTGGTTAATTTTAAGAGAAGAGACATCATCGTCATATCCGAGTGGAAAACATACTTACTACCCGGGATTATGAGGAAAGAGAATTTGCATCATCTCAAAGTGGATGATATATCTTAGATTTTAAAATCAACAAAGCCTCACTTAACACACAAGTGGAAAATATCTCACTTCACTACATATCATAGAAGTATAGTAGCTCTCATCACTACAAGGATCAACAAGAGTCTAATCTTTTGAGAAAAGTTTTAAAGTAAAAATCCAAAGTGGAAAAATGGTTTGAATGAGGTTAATTGACTTTTAGTTTTCTCACAAAAAAATGTCAAATTATGATTAAATTGATTAAAGTTTAATTAAGAAAAGATTTTTGAAAATGCATGGAACTAAGTCCAAGTTTATTATGAAAATGGTTCAAGTTAGAAAACAAAAGGGGTTTTGAAAAGGAGGGAGAAGATTTTTTAAATTAAATAAAATGGAAGGAGATGAATGGACTATCATAAAGCATAAGATAAAAGCTAGGAAAAGAACGATTTAACCATCAAGAAGTCAACACTTGACATAAAAAGTCAATGTAGAATTCCTATCCTTTGGATTGAAACCAAGCAAGCAAAAATATTAAACCTCTTAGGAATACCAAGCTTTATATGAATTAAGTCTTCACAAAAATTGGGTAGAGTAACAGTTGTATACAGAGGAATTCTCAATCACAGTCAAAGCATATAATCAGAATAGCATGCACACAAAGAAAATCAATCCAATGTATTGGGGTAAACCCTAAGAACTCCAAACAAAATAACAACAGAGTCACAAGGTCCTAAGGGTAATCAAGGCTTCTAATCCTAAGTCCAAGAGGTCTACAACTCCATTATGACAAGGATAGTAACCAAATAGTCCAAGTAACCTTAAGGCTTTTTAATGTTTAAGTTGGTTATTAAGTGTCTTCAAAAAGAAAATAAAAGCTCAAGTGATCAAAATAAAAATAACATAAAGATAAATGCTCAAGTGAAAAAATAAAAATACATAAAGATAAATGCTCAAGTAAGTAAAAATAAAAATAGTATGAAATGTAAATGCTAAAGTAAACGGTGCATAAAATTAAAGACATAAAATAAAGGACATAAAGTAAAAGCATAAAATAAAAGCACAATTTAAAAGCACGAAATAAAATCAATTGTTAATGAATTAGAAGATAGAGGTTATTTGAATGACCATCTTGAAGCTTTCATTTGAAAACTCATTAGAAGATTGATAAAATCAAAGCTTCTCAACAACAAGTTTCATTTGCTTTTTGTCAAGTATATCATTTATTTCAAGTACTCAAGGAAATCATATATGATCAATGATATTTAAATGAATCACTTAGACCAAAATTCATGAAAGTTCATTAGAGGATTGATAAGATCAAATCCTCCTAATAATGAATCTCAAGGTTATTGGATCAAAGGTTTCAGATTAAACATACTTGGGCTTGCAAACATAGGTTTGGGCCACGAACGATCATTTTTTTGAATCAGGACAAATTTAGTGCTATGTTAAGCAATCGTGAGTGGACTTATGTGTAAGTCACACCTATTTTAAGACCGGTCAATAGCAATCTATGTACCACATGTTAGAGAAATGATATGTAGATTATTCTTCAACAACATGTAGCAAAAGTAAGAAAGGGATAGGATGAAGAGGGAGGGGATGTATCCGATGAAATTAGGGTTTCAAATATCATCAACATCATTCATCCATTTTAGTGGATTTGGTTTTTCAACCTATCAACACCCAAGATCCAATGAGGTTGAGGAAATTGTCCCAAAATCAGGACCAAACATAAATAATAAAATAAAATTCAATAAAACAATATTTAAATGATTAATAAAAGGGAAATAATTGGTTAAATACACAAAGTATATTAAAACACCAAATAAAAATCCCAAAAAAAAGTCAGAGGTTAAACATAAGTCAATAAGTATTGACAAAATATTTTAGAATTTTCTTAAAGTCAGCAACTATTTTTTTTAAATTCAAATAAATAAGAAAAATAAACCAAAAACTGTAAAAAAAAATAGTAAAATCAGAAATAAAAATAAAATGAGGTCGTCAATATTTGTCAAGAGGTCATTGGATCCTTCCATACATTTTTTAGAATTTAAAAATCAAGAAAAGTATTTTTAAACAATAAAAACAATTCAAATAAGGTGAAAATCATAAAAAATTAACAAATTATAAAATAAAATTATGGAAAAATAAGAATCAGAAAGAGAAAAATTAAAAGAATTTTTGAGAATTTTTTAAGAATTTTAGAAGTTGAAATGAATATTTTATGAATTTTTGAAGTTTAAAACAATTAAATAAAAAATCAGATAATAAAAATAATGTCAAAATAATATGGGCCATCCGATCATAGTCAAAATGCGTTAGTAAACAGATCCAAAAGACCTGGCGCATTGTGCTTGATATGGACCTTAGTGAGAAACACGCACAATCAATTAAAATTAGGCCAATGAAATTAAAACAAATCTCACGCCATCATTGGTTGAAGAACGACATGTAGGTCGTCTTCAACCTCCAGACCTCTGTGCATTGGGTTTTTATGAGATTCTTCAAACGAAATTGTTAGAAACTCAAATTGGTATCATTGGATTCGTCTCTTCCAGACGATCCTAACCTCACCCTCGCGAAAAATTTCTTTACACCATAGCTTAGTCGATTTGAGAAAAACCAGAGTGTTTTAAAAATATTTGAAATCGAAAACAGATGCATCAATTGTCAAAATTAGACCATCAGCAAGCATCAATGAATATCATAGATCCTTCCAGTAATTTGAGTTAGAATAATTGGTGCCTTAAACTACCAAAATGAAGTCAGATGAAATTGCTCTAAAACTTGACTTGGCTTGCGCGATTTAGAGCACCTCAAGACTTAATTCTCCTTTTGTTAGCTCTGTGAAGTTCAAGGAAGAAGAATTAATAAAGAAATTGGAGCTAGGAGTACTCTAAATATGAATTTAAAGTTGTAGAAATGGAGTTTTGCAAGTGAGTTTGGCAGGGCTTCTTTGTCTCTCTAAAGCTTGTCAAATGAGTGGGATATCACCCTATATTTATAGTGAAGCAAATGGGATGCTCAAGCGTGTAAAATGATGAGATTTTGAGATAACTCATGTGAAGTTGCAAGCATGAAAAGTGTGACTCATATTTGCTCAAAACTCAACCAAAAATTGTGTTTCAAGGTGTTAATCACTTATGGAAGATTGTTAAGCATGATTAGAAGTAAAAATGCACAACAATTTTGTGATTAGATACCATATTAACCAATTTTCAATTTGACTGTTTTGACAAAATCAATTTCATGGTGCCAACTTTGAATCAATGGTGCACCTAACTCAAGAGGCTTTACCACGTGATTCTTAGAGCATTTGAAAGACAAGGTCACAATCTTTACAATGTTCCAAGAAAGAAAACATTTGGATACTTGAGCAAAAAGTTATGTCCAGTTGAATTTGTGAAAAACACACAGATGTTTTATACTTAGAAAAATTCTAAGTGTTGAACTTCAAAATGACCTATAATGTTCTTCAAAATTACATGACCTTTCACTCAAAATTTGATCTTTATACCTGAAGATGACATGAAGTAGACCTCTTTAATTGAAGTATGGAATTGAGATCACTCAAAAATCATAAAAATTGAAAGAGTTATGGTCTTTGGAAGATGATGGACAAATTTGGGGAAATTCACAAAAGACCTATAATATTTTCAGTTCTTCAACAACTTACCAAGCATCTTCAAGTCTTGCACATAAAAACAAAGTTGTAGTAGATATCCAAAAGATTATTATGGAAAAAAGAATGGGTTCAAGGAGATAAAAATTGACCAAGTTATGATCATTTGAAGTCAAACCCTAGAATTCAAAGGCTTTTCAAGGAGACTTGTAATCTTTCTTAACTTTTAGTGATCTTCCGTTCAAAATTATCCTTATAATTCTAAAGAGAGCTTGTTAAGGAACCTTTAAATAGAATCATGGCTTTGGAACCAATAAAAATCTCAAAAAATGAGCAAGATATGGTCCTTGGAAGTCAACAAACCCTAGCTCAAAGAGTGTCAAAATGACTTGAAACCCCTTTCAACTTTTGATGATTTTTCTTGTATAATTGGATCTTGTCATGTGAAGAGAGGTTGTTTTAGATGATGATAAGAATCCATAGAAAAATAACCAAATCAAAATGTTGAAAATTGAGAGAGTAATGCACTTGTGATCGCTGAATCTAGTATTTGCTCAATTAGGTCAAACTTGTTGAATCAACCTTGACTCTTTTGGGCTTTTTTTGCTAAAATAATTTTATAAGAGGCCTTGAAATGATGTTGTCTGGAAGCATAGCCAAAGATGGATCTTAAGTATCAATGAAGCTTGTTGAAGAAGGCATGGAAATAAACACATGAACCTATGAATCTTCTTGATGAATTTCACCACCAACTTTGAGGAGATCTGAACCTAAATAAAGTGAGAGAGCTTCTTGAACCATAAATCTTTAATGCCATAGACATGACCTTCAAGATTGAGCTCTTGCAATCCGTTAAAGAACCATTTGATTGAGAATCACCTCTCAAACCCTAGATTAAATGGTGAGACAAATGCAATTGTGATCACCTACAATATGAACATTAAAAGGAACATATATACACATATTGATGTTAGTTAAAAGAAACACATGTACATGATACACGATTCAAGGTTCTTGGTAATCCCTCAAGATAAAACTTAAAGGTAGGATAAAGAGAGAAACAATCCTAATGTGTGTGTCTTGATGCATTGTGATATGATATGATGAGAAATTTTAGTGGAAAAAATTGGGGTATAACACTTACCTAAAAGTGAAATATAAATTTACTAAACCTCTTATTCCAAGAGCAAGAAACTCAGTTGATCTTCTTTCTTCAACTTCAAATGAGTAGAAATGAACAAGAGCTAAGATTTGGAGAAAGGAAATTGAGAGACTCGAAGAAAATTTTTGAAGAGTGAAGAGAGAATTCTGATTTTCTCTTTCTTTGTGAGAGGGAGTGTGCTTGCAATGAAGAGAGTGTGTGTGTGTGTGTGTGAAGAATGAATAGAACAACTTGCTTTATAGATATTGAAGAATGAGGTTAATCTTTTAACCAGGGTTAAGGAAAATTCTTGAGCGAGCTTGGATGCATGAGTGAATAAGGAGTAAAAAGAGGGGGAAAATGCATGAGTGTGATGAGTTGTCAGCTTGCACATAGGTGAGAGAAAGAGTATATGGAATATTTCAATTTTGGAAAGTCACGATGGCAACATATACACACATGGAAATTGCACTTTGTTTGTCTTGTTTGGGAAATAGTAAGATCAAGGGCATGCATATGAGTTGTATAGTAAGGACCATGCAGCCAATTTGTAGTTTATGCCAAGGATTTCCAATTTTGGCTTGACTTTCTGCCAGCATCGCATGTGAATAAATTCTCCAGCCTAAAGCTTATACCTAATTCATTTCTCGTGTGTTTTTCACAAACCTTATATCTTTGGAAAGATGAGCTAATGGACTTCAATAATGATGTTGATGACATTTGGAAATGAGGCTTGCAAGGCATTAAAAAATTGGCACGAAAATAATGAAAATTGGACTGGCTAGACAAGTCCAGGCCTCTTGCGCGCGCAGGCTTTGCATGCTAGCCAAACTTAGAAACTTGACCCCTTAAAACCAAATGCAAAATTCTCCCTCTATAATTTACCAAATTCAAAAAATTTGAATCAAAGTTGAAGGGGAAACTTCAAACTTTATTTCTCATGTTGACCACCTATCCAAATGATGTGTGCTTTAAAGAGAAAATTGATCATGAAAGAATGCCTCGAAACTGTTTGATGAAAGTCCAAAAAAAATCTTTGTATTTTGGAAGGCATGACCATAGAGAATGAACCAAGTTTCATCAATCACAACTTGATCAATTCTAAACTATTTGAGAAGTTCCTTATATGCTTGGGAAGGTCTTGAAACAAGGAATATATTTGATGTTGGAGGAAAATTGAATTAAAGCCTGAATCATGGAGAAAAATGGCTTGAAAGTCAATAGGTTGGAACTGAATGCAAGGCATAAAAATTTTCTAAGTATCAAACATTAACTCTGAATGAATGCACCTTTTCTTGCTCAAATATCTTGAAATCCAAAGACCTACTGGGGATAGACCCTTAGAGACAAACATGGAGTATTAAATCTCCTCTTTCTAAAGACTGCAAGTTTGCAAATTTCTGATCAAGGATGAAGGAGTTATAGCTTTTCAAAGAGTGGTGGATGAACACAAAAATTCCAAAAACTTAGAAAAAATTATAAGTGTCTAAAGGTCAACAAAAGTCAACATTTTTTATTTCTTGATTTTTTAGGTTCCAAATGGACAAATCTCATCCATTAAACATGTTTGACTTATTGAACCCCGTGTTGACCTTAAAAAGTCAGGAATTAACTTTTTTGATTGTACAGTTGACTTTTCCCTAATTCAATTGTTTTAAATTCATCTATGCAATTGATCCTCTTCCAACCAAAATTGATGATCAACCTTTCAACCATAGATTCTTAGGGACAAGTAGAGAAGCATGAAATCAAGTTTGAGTAAAAAAATCAGAGGAATCCTAATTAAATCAAAAACCCTAATTTTAGTCCCTTGTGTTAGAAGGTGATGATCCAGTCTCAAAACCTTAATTCCATGGAACCTTGTGAAGAACTATTGAACAAAAATGTCTCATATGACCATGAGAAGATAATACCTCAAGAATTTGTTCATACAAGCATCAAACACTTCATCTGGCCAAAACCCTAATCTTAAGATATGATTAGAAGAATAGTGATTCACTTCAATATTCTTGCAAATTCAATCTTCTGATGGATCAATAAGACAATTAAGATGTCTTGAGGTAGGAGAAACCCTTCTAGCTTGAGTGACTCAAAGATTGAGGGCATGAGACCCTCCTTGCACTGATTGTCAACACAACCACCTTTCATAGCTTGTATAAGAACTTGGGAACCAAAATACCTTGATCATATCATAATGCATGAATGTATATGATAACACATAAGCCTTTAAAGTTCTAAAAACAAGAAGGTAAATTTTCGGGTGCAACAGTATGTTGCTATGATGAATTGATAATACTATAATGATGAATGTTACTTGTAGTGACGTTTGATGACATGTATGATAACTTTATGTATTAATTCTATGAGATGATGATTATTGTTTGAACGATGTTATTATGATGCATTGATGATATTGTGATGATTTCATGAGTGATGATGCATTTTGACTAGTCGTGGTCATGTGTTATTATGTTGTTGCGTATCATACATTCATGGCATATGATTAGGACTTCGTTCTAGTGATATTGTTAGGACTTTGGTCTAGTGATGTTGTTAGGACTTCGGTCTAGTGATGTTGTTAGGACTTCGGTCTAGTGATGATGATAGGACGATAGTCCAGTGAAGGCATCAATCCTATTGTGTGGGTTGAGTGAAATATTATGAAATGCTCTGGTTCCAAGTGGGAAGGGATCCTATTGGTGGGGATCTTTGTAGAAAACAATGATTAAGACATCAGTGAAGTTTTAATACCACATGCATGAGTCAATGATGTTGCATTGCATTATTTGTGACATTGCATAATGATTGGTTAAGTGATGTTGATGGCGTTGTGATCTAAGTGGTGTTTGTTGATAGATGTTAATGTGATGTTATAATGATATAATTGATGTGTGTTGATAATATGAACGTGTGATTATAATATGTGATATATGATAATGTATGGATTTCATGATGATGTTTTAACTACTATATCTTTTCCTTATATCTTTTATAATGATTATGATTCACTCACCCTTTCTGCTTGAATGTTGCCTCCATGTGGATAACATGCAGGTGATCAGGATTAGTTGTCGAAGTATTAGAGGATAGCTTTATGGAGTATTTATTTAGTTCCATCGAATAGAAGGTGTCTTGCTCTAATATGTAACATCGGGTTGGGAAACGTTTGACTTGTATATTGTATTCCTTTTTGTTTACATAATAATATAAGTCATTCTATTTTTTTTAAGTTATTGAAATATCAAGACTATGGATGATGTAAATTGATGATGATTTAAAAGATATTATAAATAAAGTTAATGTTGTGATTATGATTTCAGTTGTGTAGTATTTTGAAGAATATGTGCATATTTTCCGAAAAGGATAAATGAGATAATTGTTGGAAGCCCGTGTTATGGAGCAAGATTTTTTTTATTTAAGATGTTTAATGAAGCATGTGACACCCTCTTGGTGCTTTACTCTGATTTATTTATTAAATTATTCGTGGATTATTCGTTGGGTTTAGAAGGGTGTTACATGGTGGATGGTCAAATCTTTATTCCTAACTTCTTATTGGCGGCCAAAGGCCATGAGGTCGGTTCCCTCGGGATGCATGTACAGCCACAACCTGATACTGAAGCATCCCCTGAGCCTGAAGAGCAGCCCCAACCCGTCAGTTAAATGGAGCTTGTTATTTCTTTGTTTTGTTTGGCATGTATGTCATTTTTATTGTAATATGTTTTGGGGGCTTTTCCCGTTTAATGAAATCTCTAAACAATTGTGGTCTCGTGGCCACTTGCTCGTATTTTGGTTGGGGGATACGTGCTCCCTTTATGTAATGCTTTGACAATTGCGGCCTTCGTGGTTGCCTTTTAATTTTTCAATCGTGGTGGTTATTCTAATATGTATTTGTTGTACCCCAAAATTTTCCCTCCCATATTTCTCAGCAAATGTCATGTGAATTCCCCAAACTGCTCAAGGAAGTTCAAGAGTTGACCAGACAAACTCTCTCCTAAGGCAGTCTACCTCAAATTAGGGTTTCACTTTTCATCAAGATGCTTGAGTCCAAAGGATACCAAATGCCTTCCATTGTCCTAATATGTTCCCAAGATCATCCATGTCAAGTTTCAAGCCTTGTAGAGGAAGTTTGCTCAGTCAATTGCTCAAAGGCCTAACAATCGACTATGCTAGGTCAAAAGTCAACTATGGCCCACATGCAGTCAAACTTCAAGATTTTTGGTCAACATCCTCATTTTGAAGTATTATTCATCATTTGATCAAGGGTTGATCATGATTCCTCAAGGATTGCTCACAATTGACCAAAACCCAAAAGTTTTTAAATTAGGGTTTTATAGGAAAAGTCAACTCAACTTTGACCAAGCATAACTTTCTCATACTTTATAAGAAATGACCCATTCAAATCTCATTTTGAAGAGGATGCAATTACCGACAATTCATATTCATCTCCCAAGTTCAAAATATTCATTCACAAAAAGATATGAATTTTGACATTATAGGTCATTTTGAAATGTTAACAAAAACACCTCTTACGTCAAAGCTTCTTACATGAACATGGAAGACACAATTGATATGAAACCAAAGAGTTTGCTTAGGGTACATCCTAAGCTTTCTTAAAAGTCTAAGAACACCTTTCTATGGTCAAAATTGAGAGAGATATGCATTGTCAAGGTTGGCAATTTTTGGGAAATTGTCAAAAGTCAACATTGATCAAAATTGCATTTTCTTCCACATGGGCCCATCTTTTCAAGATTGCATCTCATTCCTAACATAGTCCACGACCTATGGGACCCTCCTTGCTTTATTTATTTGTCTATTTAATTTATTTTTATTTTTATTCATTTAAAATTCAAATAAAATCAAATAAATCCAAATAAATCATATAATGTGTTTTAGGGATGATTTTTGCATTGAAGGAAGATCTTATGTGCTGTCAAATGAGAACCAATTCATGCAAGACTGATTTGGGTTGAAAAAGATTGGATTGAAGCAAATTTGGAAAGATATCATATGCCATGAAAGACCAAATCAAATATTCATAATGGGCAAGATTCAAGTCGTTTTTGTTGACCTAATATGTTGCACTACATATACAGAAGGTATCCAAGGCAAGAAAAGAGGTTGTGCAGTCGTGAAAGAGGCAGAGAACTTCAAAATTTCAAAGAAAAAGTGCAGATCGAATTCTAAGTTACATGCCATCTCAAGCCATCCTAACCTTACCAATAGATTGTTGGACGCCTCAGGAACGTGTTCCAATCACTAGCAAGCCTCCCCACATCCTAAAACAAGTTGTAGCAGTCACATGGTTAGCTTAAAAAACTTGTTTTCATTTTCATGGATTTATACATCATTTGCAAGTTTTGATTACATATTCTTGTTCCTTATTGAGTTTGCAAGCTAATCATTTTATTCAATTGCATTTTTGATGACTGTATGTAAAACTACCATGGCTAGGGTTTCTTGTTTAGTTTTAGGGCTTTACAATACAGGTTAAATTGAACGTTGATTCAGGTATCATGATACTCGTGAGGATGAGACGAGTTGATTGGTACCAGCCATTGTCATTTATCTTGCTTGTGGATAATTTTTGAGATACACAGGTTTGTAGCTACAGCGCAATGTTCGTAGGTAAAAATATCTTGGGCTAAAACGATGGATGGGAGGAAGAAGATGATGTGTGGCACTCCCTGGTAGGGCAGTTTGAACTTTAGCGTGTTTTTTCCAATAGCCATTATTTTTCATATATATTAGTTTGTTTTTATTATATATACAAATAACAATTGCAGCTCAGTTGGCAAGCGTACATTGGAAATATGCATAAGGACCTGGGTTCGATCCCCAGGTCCCAACCTTTCTTTGCATTATTTTGTTCCATGTGATCAGGTGCACTGCTCATCAGAAGGTTCACCGTATTCCCTCAACATTTGGCTATCAATCACGTCTCTAGCCCAGATCCAAGGTTTTTCCCCTGAAGGACTACCATGCGCCCCAGGTCAACATGGACACCAGATCCAGCAAAGTCAAACAGGCCATCAACCTTGGGCCCAGAAAATTCATATTCCAACCCCCAATTGCTAAACACAGGCCCATTATTCCTTTCTTTTTCTTTTATTTTACTTAAATATTTCAATACTTATTTTTATTTTTTAATTCATAAATTAATATTTTTTATACAAAAGTCATAAAATCAATAATCCACAAAAATTAGGATTAGTTTTTTTTTATTATTATCGAAGATAATTTAATTTAGTTTAACTTAGGAAATTGTAATTTTTTTTCACAAATAAAATCAAATAGAAAATTAGGTTATCACTTGATTTAATTTTATTTTCTCTTTTTTCTCAAATAAATAAAAATACAAAAAATAGGTTTTAGAATAAATTAATTTATTTTTCTTAATTTAAAATTAATTAGAATTAGGACTTTCTTTTTTTAATTTAATGATTTCTTTATTTTCTTAAAATAACAAAACATGACAAAAACATTTTTTAATCCATCACAATTAGGTTTAGGCAAGGGTCAAAACCCTAGATTGCCCCGTATTTAATTCGCTGCGCGTTTATTATTTTTGCCAATATTGTCGTAACTGTTCATGGTTTATAATAGTTTAATCTAGGACTTTTTACTTATCGCCTTTCCCCAGATTTTTTTGGCTATGTAACTAATCCCCCTCCCCGAAGCCTTGTAATAGCGCAGATTTACTTTCTCGCATCTTAATTCCTGCAAATATTTAATTGTCTAGATGTATGCTAATAGGATTGTATGACAAGAATGCATGACAAATTAATACGGTTAGAAAACCCTAATATGCAAAGATAAATAACTGAAACAAATCACTCACACATATCACTCTTAGGGTATACTCTCACTTCGGTTGCCTTCGGTAAACGATCATTAAGCATAGGGTGTCTTAGTGGTTGCCCTCCTGTCTAAAAAGATCAAAAGACCCATTCGAATGTTGCCTCGGAAATGTTACCTCGGAAGTGTTGCCTCGGAAATGTTGCCTCGGATATGATCTTAAGACTCTAGGGTTATTACTAAGACGTCCTAACATTGCTTTAATGATCGTACGTCCCTTTCGAATTGACCCTTACAATTCCAATGATGGTGCTACCTATTTCTCAATAGTAGGATAGCATTGTCTAAAGGAAACAAGAATAGAAACAATCTTTTTTCGAGTAGGTAGATGCTAGTAGGTACTTGCTCAAATCAAAACTTTCCACACTTACACATTTCAAAACAATTTTCAAAACAACTTCATCACACCTTTGAGGACTGATACAAGGGTTATCACGAAGTCAAACTTTTCAAAAACAAAGCACATACACAAGAAATTTTAAAAGATGAGCAAGTACCTAAGAGCCCATGGAAAACCATGGATAGAAAGGGTGCTAACACCTTCCCTTTCTATAATCTACCCCCCGTACTCAGAATATCTCAAAAAAGGATTTTTTTTCTGTGCTTTTTTCCTTTCCGATTGGATAAAATAAAAGTCGGTGGAGACTCTTGCTTACCGCGACATTTTGCAAACAAAAAACACAAAAACGCAAACCAGCATTCAAACAGTCGGTTCTGCCACCGTATCACAATATTGCTTAAGTGTTTTGTTCGTGCATGATTTATTGATTATTTGTCAAAGGATTACATGACTGTATGCTCGTCCACTCGATATGTTTGTGTTGATCAAGAGTTTAGGGGATTTGCTCGTTAGTTATTGTAGTTCGCCAGTGAGGGGAGTTGGTCGAATGGCCGCGCATTAGCTGAAACTCAGGTCTCATTTGGTGCCTGAGCTTTGCAGTATGAGCTTCCCATTGTAGACTGGATGTTCTACCATCGCGGTACAATGATAATGGAGCTCGTTTGAGTTTTCTATGTCAGGCTAAGAATCTACTTGTCAAAAGAGTGGAGACTTGCCTCTTTGTTTAATTCAGAGTGCAACACTTGTACCTGATCATGCACGCATGGTCGGGACTGTTGTGTTCATCATTTTGATAGAGCACGCCAATTGTTTTTAGCGCCTTAACTGTAATACTGCTTCATTTTTTCGGTGTTCAAAGGTCGAGCAAGTTGTTCCCCTTGTAAATTTTCTTAGTAGGCCTCAGTCCCGATTTTTGCATGGATGCGGTAGGGGCCTTCCCAGTTTGAGACGAGCTTTCCCTCGCGAGACTCCTTGTGATTTCTCTTTAGGACTAGGCTACCAACTTCAAATTCACGTCGTATGAATTTGGCGTCATATTGTATGGAAATTATTTGTTTGAGAGAGGCTTCTCATAATGCTTCCTCAATTCAGACTTCCTCGATAAAGTCGAGCTCTTCTCTTAAGGCTTTTTCGTTCATTTCTTCGTCAAGAGGAGCTTCAATCTGTCTTGATGGTTCTCTGATCTCGACAGGTATGACGGCCTTGGTTCCATATGATAGTCAGAAGGATATCTCCCCGGTTTATGAGGGAGGTGTTATTCGGTAGGCCCAGAGCACGTTGTAAAACTCCTTGACCCACCTCTTTTTGGTTTCTTCGAGCCTTCGTTTGTGTCGGGGGATCACCTTGTTCACAGCCTTAGCTTATTTTTTTTGTGGCTGTATGACGATTGCAAAGTGTTGGATGGTGCCCAACTTGGCAACAAATTATTGGAATTCCTATCTGTGAACTGTATCCCTTTGTCGGTGATAATTACTTGGGGTATGCTGAACCGGACAATGATGTTTCTCTTGTAGAAGCGGAGGACGTTTTGCACTATGATTCTAGCCAGTTCCTCTTCCTCTATCTATTTTGTGAAATAATCTATGGCCACTATCAGGTATTTGTTTTGGTTTGATCCAACAACAAATGGCCTGAAGAGGTCCAAGCCCCAGCATGTGAAGGGTCAGGTAGAGGAGAGGGACTTGAGCTTGCTTGGGGGTGCTAAGTGAAGGTCCTCGTGGCGCTGGCATTTGTCACATCTCTTTACTTGTTCTTTGGCGTCGCGCTTCTTGGTGGGCCAATAATATCCTGTTCATAACGCTTTCCTAGCTAGGGATCTTCCACCTATGTGTTGGGCATTGATTCCTTCGTGGATCTCATGCAGGATATTGGCAACCTTATTTTCTTCCATGCATTTGAGGAGGGGTATAGAGAATCCCCTTCTATACAGTTTACCTTCGACAAGGACGTAGGAGCAGGCTCTTCGTCTAACCATGCTTATTCCTTCTAGTCGGATGGTAGTTCTCTCTTTGTGAGGTAGTTGTATACTGGGGTCATCCAACAACTACTGTCACTGATGGCATACATTTCTAGAGTCGAGGAGGGTTTTTCAATGTTTGGTCGAGGTAGTATTTCCTGTATTATAGATTTGTTCCCTCCTTTTTTCTTTGTGCTAGCCAATTTTGACAGGATATATGCTTGAGAATTGTTTTCACGGGGAACATGTTGCACGTCCATAGAGTTGAATTTCTTCATTATTTCTCGGACCAGAGTCCAGTATTCTGAGAACTGGTCGTTTTTGACCTGGTATTCCCCTCGTACCTGGGAGGCGACGAGCTGGGAGTCAGTGAAGATCTTTACTTCCTCGGCTCCCAAGTCCTCGGTCAGGCGGAGCCCATTGAGGAGAGCTTCATATTCTCTTGGTTTTTTGAGGTTGGTAAGGATAATGCAATGGAGACTTTGATTAGTATTCCTTCCTTCTTTTCCAATATGATACATGATGTGCTTCCCGCCAAGATGGAAGCTCTGTCCACGAAGATGGTCCACTTGTGTTCCCCACTTGTGGGCATCAGGGAAGTTATTTTTGCTATGAAGTCGGCCAGCACTTGTGATTTAAGGGCTTTCCTGCTCTCATACCTGATGTCTAATTCGCATAGTTCTAACGACCACTTGAGCATCCTTTCATCCATACCAGGCCGACAAAGTAGTTATTTTACTGGCTGGTCTGTGCAGACCACGATGGTGTATGCCAAGAAGTAGTATCTCAGTCTCCTTGTCATGTTGACGAATGCAAGGTCTACTTTCTCTATATGATGGTACCTTGCTTCGGGACCTTGCAGTTCTTTGTTCGTAAAGTAGATAGGCTTCTACTTCTGGGGGATCTCCCGAATGAGAGCAGCACTGACTACCTCGGAAGCTACGACCATATAGATGTAGAGAGTTTCTTCCTTGTCTGGTCTTGAAAGGATCGGTGGTTGAGATTATTCTTGTTTGATATGGAGGAGGGCTTGCTCACACTCCTCAATACATTCAAATGCGGCTTATTTGCAGAGAATTTTGAAAAAGGGGAGCGCGTGTTAGGAAGACATTGCCACGAAATGGAACAATGATGTGAGCATTCCATTTAAAGTTTGGATTGATTTTTTCGAGCTCGGGATTGGAAGTTCAGAAAACACTCGACATTTATCGGGGTTGGCTTTGATTTGTTGGTTCTGTTAAGTAGAAGTCAGGGAACTTGCCTGCTCGCACTCCGAAGGTTCATTTTTCTTAGTTGAATCGCATTCTGCATTTCCTCGCTTGGTCGAAGACCTTCCTGAGGTGGAGCGCTTGGTCGGATTCCTCTTGGTATTTCACAATCATGTTGTTGATGTAGACTTTGAGCATGTCTCTAGTCTCTTCTTAGAAGACCTTGTTCATCATGCGTTGATACGTAGCGCCCGCATTTTTCAGGCCGAAGGGCATTACATTGTAGTAATAGTTGCCTGATTCAGTCATGAAGGCCGTGTATTTTTTGGCTCTTTTCCATGGGGATCTAGTTGTGTCCCGAATACACATCCATGAAGGACAATAGTTTGAGACCTTCAGAATTGTCAACTAATTTATCTATGCTAGGAAGGGGATAAGCATCTTTAGGGCAAGCCCTATTGAGATCGGTATAATAAACACATATACGCCATTTTCCATTAGATTTTTAAACAAGACTACATTGGACAGCCATGTTATATACTGGGCTTTACAGATAAATTTTTCCTCTAGAAGGTCTTTTACAACTTGCTCGGCAGCCTCCATTTCCTCCGGAGACTGCTTGCACTTATTCTGAGCAACTGCCTTAAGGGCAAGATCTATTGTCAGATGGTGACAAGCTATCTTCGGTTCTAGGCCAGGAATATCTACTACGCTCCAGGAAAACAAGTTTGCATTTTCCTTCAAGCACACCTTCAGTTGTCTCTTCGCCAAGTCAGGGAGGTCAGCATCGACCTTGACTCCTTTGGAGGGGTCGCTGCCTAGAAGAGAAATTTCAAATTCCCCATTTGGAATTGGTCACATAAGATCTGCAGGTTCGCCGATGCTCGTTGACAAGGACGAGAGTTCTCCGTCGAGCATGGGCTCTTTCCCCTTCTTCTTCTTCTCTCTGAGGTCCTCCTTTGTAAAGTGGTTGTCCAGGTCGATTGTATCAACATGAGGCAGCAGCTTTGGCTCTTCAGAACTGTCGAGGAGAGTGGGTTTGTTAGTTTCCTTGGGTTGAGTGCTGATGGAGCCCAAGCCTTTAGCAGCAGCTTCAAAACATCTCTTAGTGGCCAGAATGTCCCTGTGCAGGGTGGCGAAGAGGTCGTCGGTGGTGTAGTACTTCATTTTGAGGTGCACCATGGAGGGCACTACTATTAGTTCGGCTAAGGTGGGTCTCCCAAAGATTCATTGATATAATGACAGGCAGTCTACTACGAGGAACTGGGTCTTGATTAGGGGTGTTCTAAATCGAACCAACCCAATAGAAAACTGCAAACCAAACCAAACCAAACCAAATCAAAATCGCAAAAAATCACATTTGGTTCATATGTGTTTGGGTCAACTTATAATAAAACCGCACAGTTTGGTTCGGTTTGCAGTTTGTATTTTGAAAACCGAATCAAACTGTGTTATGTCACAATCTAAATTATACTTAACTCACATCTAACCCAAACATAAACCTATCATACCTCAGTGTTATGATTATGAACAATTTTCTCATCCTTACACTTGTGGTTTCAATTCTAATCTTCTCAAACCTCTCCTAGCATTATCGCACCTTCTTCCCCATATACATCTTGCCTATTCTCTAATTTCTACTCTCTTATATTCTATCTTTTTCACTTCTCATTTTTATGCAAATGTTCTCTCTTTCAATTTCTTTTTTATCGCAATTGCTCTTCTCTAATCTTGCCTCTCTTATGTTCTTTCTTTTTCATCTTCACTAATCTCTCATCGCTTCCATTTTTTTAATTATATTATTCTTTTATATTGATTTATACTATTATTTTATGTTTGTTATTCCACTTTTGTCTAATCTAACTTTTACATGTTAAATGGGAAGTTATTGTTCAAATATGATGAGTTTTGTTGTTATTTGGTAATGTGTGAATGGCTAATACTAAGTTATGTTGTCATCTATATGTGTATGTATGACTCAATAAAATATTTTAAAAAAAAACAAACCAACCGAACCGAACCAAACCGCATTGGTTTGGTTTGTTTTGGTTCAATTTTTTTCTAAAAGTCAACCGAACCAAACTAAATCGCATATTTTTTCCTCTTGTGGTTCGGATTATTTTTAACGTCAAAACCGCCCAAACCGCACCGCGAACACCCATAGTCTTGATGGACCTGGCCGTCTCTCCTTCCCTGAAAGTAACAATGAGTTCAACATATCCCCAAGGTGTGTTGATGGAACCATTGAATCTCTGGAGATCAGAGCCGACGTACGGGTTCGGGTGTGTCTTATTCAGCTGCAAAGTGGTGAATAGCTAGGAATACATTATATCATTCGAGTTGCCTTGGTCGACCAGGATGCGCCTGACATTGAATTTTTCCA
This sequence comes from Vicia faba, assembly GCA_948472305.1. Classification (NCBI taxonomy): domain Eukaryota; kingdom Viridiplantae; phylum Streptophyta; class Magnoliopsida; order Fabales; family Fabaceae; genus Vicia; species Vicia faba. The sequence goes on from OX451740.1 coordinate 969,568,754, forward strand.
TACGAGCTCGTACGAGCAAAGGAATTCTGAAGTTGGGGGATCCTCATGGAAACTCTTCCCAATAGAATGTAAGGGGGAGGGAGCCTCCTCTGAACTTGTCGAGGGTGACACTCATGTCAGAGTTAGCCTCCATTAACTACTAAAATCTTCTCTTCATTGAGCCTACGGTGCATTTGTTAAATACACCGCCCAAAATAACCATTGTTACTGGGAATAAATCCCAAGGACTGCGCGATGAGAAGTATAGGGGGGCCTCCTCCATGCTGGGGAAATAAAAATATTTCAGCGTCGTGATGCTCATAGCGACAGGAATGAGAGCTTTGTCTAGGGAGGCTCTTATTTATTTAACCTGTTTGGATTCGAGAGCATCTTCCTAGGGAGATTACTTCTTTCTGTATTGTTTGAGATACTCGTCCCGAATGATGATCTCAATGGAATTCTTGATATGTATGCAGTCTTCCATTATATTCCCGTGACTTTTATGAAACCGGTAGTACTTGCTTTTGTCCGTCCCTGGCTTGGACGATGTTTGTCGGGGGAAGTGAACCCCAACTTGCTTGAATTCTTAGTTCGTGCAGTCAGTTATAATCTTCTCACGCGAGATGTTGAGAGGAGTATAGTCATGGAAGCGACCAGGTGGCCCCTTGTAGTCTCGAGACTCCTAGGCTTGTCTTCCCTTTTCTTTTCTCCCCCTCGATGGGATGTCGAGGGTTCATCATTCTTCGATACCTTCGCGTTCTCTCTATGATAAGAGTCTTGTGTGTTGTTAGTTACCTCTTTATCCTCGTACTGGATGCACATTTATGCTTTGAGAATGAGAGCATCCATAGTGGTCGGTGATTCGATGCCAACTCCCTTGGCAAAGTCACTGTAGGGACGGAGCCCGTGCTCAAGGGGATACATTTTCATGTCGACGATCGTGGAGACTTGTACGGATTCCTGGTTGAAACATTCAATATATTCCCGGAGGGACTCATCTCTCCCTTGGATAATTTCCTCCATAGACACTTCTGACTTTGGATGTCGACAAGATGTCATAAAGTGCCTGGAAAATTGTCTTTCCAGCTTCTTCCATGATGTGATGGACTCGTCGGGAAGGCTGTTATACCATACCATGCCCCCTTTTCTGAGCATTATAGGAAATATTCGACACTTGATTGCTCAATGGACTCCCTTGTAGTCGAGCAACGCATCCATGTTTTTGATGTGCTCGTCTGAGTCGGTGGTTCTGTCGTAGATCTCCAGGTGAGGGGGTTCCTCCAGACCTACAGGGAGTGCGGTCTCCATGGTTTCTCTTGTTAACAGGCCACGGGACTCGTCCTCGTCGCTTCCATCAGGAGATGGTGATGGGGAATGGAGATTCCTTCCTCACTGGGGGGCTGATGCTTGGCAGGGAGATGTGCTCCTTTTTAGCTTGGGCGACGGTGAGTGGTCGCGATCAAGCCAGTTGTTATTTGTCTTCTTGGAGACTGGGGAGCACCAATATTTACGGAGAGGTATACGATCTTGTTTCTTGATGAGAGAAACCTCTTGTTTCTCCCGCGCAGGAGGACGGCCACGCCTTGGTGGTGATTGGCTCAGGGAGTCGTGTCGTCGATGTCTTCGAGGAGGAGACTTCGACGTCTTTTTCTCACAAGCTCCCATTTTACTACTCTGTTGTTGGATTAAAATGTTGGTTTGGTTGAGGGAAGCAGGCCGAGTTGCCATGTCTGGATCGATATTGGGCGGAATTGGAACTGGCTAGAGGATTTATGGCAGCTCCTTGGTGGGTTTCTTGGATTTTTGATTTTCTAAGAAATGGGTGTCGTTGTAGTCGGTATCAACCGAGTCAGGGGATGCAGTTTGGACATCTCTGATTTCAGGGACCTCCTCGAGGTGGAGAGGTTCTTCGTTCTGATCCACTTTGTGAACGAGGGAGAGAATAGTCTTTCCAGAAAGATGGTGGTCATTGTTATCAGCCATGACAAGAGTGTTGAAAGTTGCTTTGGTATTATAGTTTTTGGGAGGAATAAGATGGGGAAAACAGTTTCTCACAGACGACGCCACTGATCTCGAGTGTTGATTAGAACTTGAAGTGGGCCAAGATGATGATGTATGGTTGGCTATAATTGTGAGGAGATGAGGGGGTGTACCTGCAAGTCACTTCGACGATCTAGTGAAAAAGAGTGCAAAGAGATACAAGAAAGAGATTTGGGTTTTTAGAAATAAAATTGGATACTTGGCCCTCACAAGTGTGAGTGTTTACATAATGCCCCCGACGTATAGCCATTGGTTCCTTTTTTTGAGCCTAGATATTAGGTTCCTCAAAAATAGGTAACTCCCAGGATTCGGTCAAAACAGGCAGTCATGTGCGTAACTACTTGTTTCTCCGAGCAAGGATGAGATGACATGAAGATGCATTGTGAGCATCTTCCTGGTGGTCTGTTAGACGCACGACGAGTAAACCTAAAGGTGGACATTGCACAGGAAGGAGTACGGTCATGGAATTGTTGTCTTCGACCATCTTGAAGGTAGAACCGGATTGGGCCAATTCTAGCTATTGGGTCAGTCCAAAACAAAAACAAAAGCGAGTAAAGAGATAATAGAGAGCTATACAAGGATTTTTTTACACAATTCCCCACTTTTGTCCTCGCGTGTGGGTACATCTTCTCCCAATTCCAATGTGGAATTAGGATACTTTTTCTTACTTTGCAAAAAGTATGATTATAAGAGAAGTGTTCAAGAGAAACCCTACAAAACATAATTGTTTAATGTGTATTCAGACCTTTCTCTTCTTTTGATCTTCAACAATACCAAGAAACAATATCTTCCAATTGATTATCAGGATCTTGCTAATCCTTTGTATACTTTATCTCCAAAGCTTTTGTGCACCATCAATTGCACCTATTGTAACACAAGACTTCAATTTGATTCGCCGTTCTCGCGATACTTCCTTTGCATTCTTTATCTCAAAAGGATAATTTGTGTTATTTATCTACAAAGGCTTTTTAAGGCTGTAATCCTCTCTTGAATGTCTTACACGAAAACCCCTAAATCAACTAATGATCTTGGAGGATAAACCCACGGTTTTTCGGGACGAAGACCCCTGTAAATCTCAACCCAATATTCTCGACTACACAAGAACCTAATTGGATGTTATTGAACCTCATATAGCTGTCACCCCAACAAAATATTACTACGATGATTTGTTAGTGTGTATGCATAAGTTGGAGGTTGAAGGTGAAGAGAAATTGCAGGAAATTTTTATGGTATCATCGAGTTGGAATGATGCATGAATGATATATTTAAAGTTGGGAACTTTTTAGGCAAAAGAGTGAAGTTTCACAATGAAAAAAATATTCAAAAATGACCCATAAACCATTATGATCTACTGGCCTAAAAAGTTATGAGCCGACACATACAAAACAGTAGCTACATGCTTTAACAATGCAGTACATATGCTGACTCATAGGATTTTTAAGTCGGATCATGTACTGTAGTTGTAAAGCAAAAATGTTGAACAAGTTGCAGGCTTTAATAAAGCAGTACATGTGTCGACTCATAGGATTTTGAGGTCGGCTCATGTACTGTAGTTTTAAAGCAAAAATGTTATTTTTGTGCAGAAACTGATTTTTCATTATTTTAATCAATTTTAAACTTATTTTGAATGCTTCCTAAGACCTCTAATACAAGGGTGCACCAAACAACACAGAGATACCGTCCAATATACAGAAATGCTAAGTTTTCCTAGTTTTGACATCATGCAAAACATCTAATGGTGAAGTTGAACTCACATACTCCTCCTTTTTTATGCTGGCAAAACTTGCTACGATGCATTTCACGTAGTTATCGAAGGCTCCCCTGACTTTGTGCTTTCCAACATCATATCGTATATGCTTCTCCGTCTTTGATAACATCAAAAAGAAAGAAGGAAAATTGTGAGAATTATCATATTCCAATAGCAACACTAATATATCACTCAGAGGCGTTTTTGAAAAGAAGAGCATGCAATTACATATCCCCATATATATGTGTGATACGGTGGGAGAACTGACTTGAGGTTTTGCGTTTGTTTTCGCAAATGTTTCGGTTGAGCAAGAGTCGCCACCGACTTTTTATTTTATCCTAAGGAAAGGTTTAAAAAGCACAGCAAAAACCTTTGAGATGTTTTCTTGGGTTCGGGGAGTAGATTATAGAAAGGGAAGGTATTATCACCCTTTCTATCCATGGTTATCCATGGGCTCTTAGTTACTTGCTTAGATCAACTTGCCTTAATTTTCAATTGTTTGAAATGGTGCTTTGTGTGTGTGGGTTTGAAAATGTTTTGAAAAGAAGCCAATGTGGTGGAAACCTTTGTAATGATCCATGTTGGGATGTATACAAAGGTGTATGTCTTTTGAAAAGGTTTTCATTGTTTTTGAAAGTTGTTTTGAAAGTGTAGTGATGTGTGGTTTGAAAAAATAGGCAAGTGTTTTGTTTTACAAGTTTGATTCAAGTAACTAAGAGTTTGTCTACTCCTAAATTTCTCAAAGATTTCTCCTATGTTTTTAACCCTTTTAACAATTTTGTTCCACCATTGCATTTGGTGGACAATCTTGTGTTAGGATGTGAAAGGGACGGGCGCAGGTCATCATTTAGACCATAATTGCAATGGTGCCAAGTATCTTTGGGCAATTTTCCTTTAAGGGACTTGATCATTTTTAGGCAACTTTCGAAAGCGTCATCGAGGGACTATGATCATTTGAATTGTTTTGTTTTGCCCAAAGAGACCTAACATGCAATATGGCCCATTATTGAAGGCAACAAGTGGAATACCCTAGGGGTGCAAGTGTGATTAATGTTGTCCATTTTCATGCTTGTTTATCTTGAATTTAGGTCAAACTATTTTTGTTGTTTTTGATTCGCATACAAAACCCTAATTCTAACATGGCATATTTAGAAAGCATTTAAAGTGCGAAATATAAAGTTCCTAAGTTATTACAACACAATATATGGGAAGGGGGGGTACAAATGTTCAAATGGGGGATATTTTGACAAGGAATTTAAACCTAGACTATTACAATCCAAATGGAATTATACAAATTATTTAATATGCAATAATTAAATAAAATAAGATAAATATGCAAGATGCAAAAAATGATTTTTTATGTGTATGTAAAAAGTGTTTTTATATGTCAAATAAACAAAATAAAAAGTATTAATTTTTGGAGTTTTTATGTATTTAGGGCAAAAACCCTAATTTTATAAATAAAATGTATTAATTATTTAATATGTACAATATTTATTAATTATGTACAAAAATAAAATAAAAATGAAGTATATTTGTCAAAAAGGTATTTTTAATGTTAATTATTAATAAAAATAAAAATGTATATATTTTGTTTTTTTTAACCTAAATATACTAATATATATGTATTTGTATTATTTACTAAATATATATTATATATACAAAATAATAATATTTAGTATTTATAAAAAAAGTATATTTTATATAAAATATTTTCAGAAGATAAAATAAAATAAAAATTAGAAAATAAATGTGTTTACATTATTTTTTAGTATTTTTTAAATAAGAGTATATCTATATATTTATTTATGTACAAACATATATTTAAACAAATAAATCCCTAATAAATACAAAAATGGTGTGAAAAATATTTTTTATATTTTTAATATTATTAGAAAAAATAAATAAGTCAGAACAAAAAAGAAAAGGTCAAAAAATCATAAAAATAAGCATAATAGGCCAAGGGGGTGCACAAGTAGAAATGAGGTGCAAATAGGAAAAACAACCAAGCCCAGCCCAAAAGGGTTGTCTTCAACCTCCAGACTGTTTGAACATGAACAAAAACGCGCGTTTTCTATCTCCAGATTCCTGGACTTTCAAGCAAAACTCACAACATGAAAAATGTAGAGCATTAAAAGACGAATCCAGACATATAAAGAACTTGACTTAACTCTCTAAGATGAGAGAGAATTTCTCCATTCCTAATTCTTGACCTAAGTTTCCATCAATGTTCAGCCCTCAAATTCTCATAGCACAGGCAAAATAAATGGAAAGTAAAGATATGTATAGTTTCAGGGGCATGAGTAGAACATTTTTCATTCACAAACCTAGAGCTAACAATGCCTGGATAGGGAGATAGAAGTCCATGAACTTACCTGTTCATTTGAGATCGTGTGCAACAATGGAGATGTTTACAAGGCAAGGTAATGATTTGTATAGCTTCCTTGATGTCCAGGGATGCTATTCCAAGCTTTAGTTTGCCTTGAAACCAAGTGAATCGTGTTATGGCACTTCAACTGCAAAACAGAAAATATGGAAATGGTGATGTTAGCTAGGGGTGTTACAGGTCGTGTTTGAGGTTTGGAATAGTTTCAAGGGATGATGTGGGATGTGTTTGAAGTGTTTTTAGCCAAGATGCACGATGGAAATGAGCTAGCCAAGTCCAAGTGCAGAATGCCCTGTTTTTGTGCAGTTTAATGGTGATTCTGTGTTTGAGAAGGCAATGGAGATGGTTGGCTTGTGTTCTAGCTCAGTCTTGATGTTTTGAAAGTGTACAATAACTTTTCTTAAGGTTCTCTTGACAGGAATGATAGTTGGTATATGTTATGCTAGTTTTCTTCAACTTTAAGCAACAAATGTCAACTTTGTATTCTAGACTGATGCAGGCCCCCAATCTATGCTGCAACATTTCCCCTTGATCAGTGTGTTTTGTTCATAAACTTGTGCCAAAAGGATTTGCCCTGTACTTGCTTGGATTTGCATTTGACATAAAGTCCAACTTTTCAAGAATGGCTAATTTGCTTTTTCTATTTATGGCTTAGTTTTGCATACAATGCTTGAACACACAAAATAAGGCCTTGGCACAATGAGTTAGCATTAAATTATTGAGTGCAAATGGGATATAGGACCTGTAATCAAGGAATGCAAGCTGAGTTCAAAATGGCACAAGTGTATGAACATGTAAATTGGCCAAATCAAAAGTGAGTTTTTCCCAACTTGCCAAATTCGATTCTCCCTAAACATGAGGTTGTTTGATGAGTTCTTGGACATTTTGGAAAGCTTGGAATATGTAATACAATCCATCTTTGAAATACAAATTGAAAATCCAAGTGGAAGCATGTGAAAAATGGTCTTGAAGTTAGGCAAAAATCCTGCCTAAAATGGTTCAAAATTTCTCTAAGTTAAGAACGGTTTGGTACCCTTGTTCCAAAAATTGTAACTTGAGCTACAAGCTTCTTTTGGGAAAACTTTGTGAATCAAAGTTGTAGATTTTGCAATGGAATACAACTTTCATGTTTTGACTTTTCCTTGAATCCAAATGAATCTTGGTGAGAAAGTGGGACAAAGTTAGGAAAAAATTAGGGTTTTTCATAACTTAGAAAAATTCTAAGCTATGAAAAATCTTCATTTCAAACCCTAATTTGCAATTCTTGATTTCTTGATGAACAAGTTTCATGATTTGGCATGTTTTGATGAAAAATGAATCTTGACACTTGATTTTGACTAAAAAAGTCAAAGTTTGACTTTTCAGTATACAATCAAAATTGATCAATTGACTGAGAAATTCAACTGTCAATCTTGTGCATTTGGGATCTTTTGAACTTGTTGAGTATGTAAAAACAATTACATGGGGTCCTTGAGTCCATATGTGAGTTTGGTTTTCCATTGGCTAGGTCAAACAGTCAAAAATTGCCTTTGTGCAGTCAAAACCCTAAAAATGACCATTTTGCCCTTTTGGTGATCTGATCAAATTTCTTGTGGAATTATGATCCAAACTTGATCAAATGGTCCATGTGAGTTCATAATGTTGATGTGGGTCAATTTTCATGAGATTTGACTGTCAATTGGCCACAGTTGACTTTTTCCCCAATACAGTTGATTTATAGGTCAACTGTCCAATTGACTGGGCAAAATTTGGAATCAAGACTTGAAACTTGGTATGGATAAACTTGGGAGTCCAACATGAAGCATGAAAGTCATCTTAGGAATTTTAGGTCAAAATATCTTTGTGCAAACACAAACCCTAATTTGGGTCAACAGTGCGAGGAGAAGTCTTGAGCAGGGGAAACCCTAACTGGATCTTGAGCTCCAAGGGTCTTGTGAGAGAAAATGTTGAGAAAATGGGAGGGCAAATTTTGGGGTACAAAAATATGTAATGATGCAAAACTAATAGATAACAAGTATAAAACATTACCAAACATGTAATGCAATTTCATGAACAATAATGAATGTGATGCAATAGCTTCTAGTCAAGTTTCTTCTATAGCATCACGATTACGTAACACAACACAATGGAACTCCCGATGGCGCACATGCATGTGCCTAACATAGTGACAAGAAAATGTTACTACTGAATCGAAAATGAAAATATTGTCATAAAATGTGACTCAACTACAACAAGAATGGTACATGCAATTAACATACTTACATTCAACTCATGCATGAATGCAAGAAATAATAACAGAAACATGCTTGCACACACAAGAGCAAGCTTATACAAATGTGAAAGAATTAATACATGAAGTCATTATAAGCATATAGATTGAAACACACAATTGTTATCAATCAAAAATTTTGGAAATTAACATTCATAGTTTTCATCATTTGAGAATATAGCAAGCATTTTCCATCAACTAAAACATGTACTAAGAAAATTCTTACTTTCAAGGAGAAATTTAGAAAAATATTATCCCACTCTTGATGAAATGAAAGTTGCAATCACATGATGTAAAATACTCAAACAAAGTGTTAGAGAAAAAGTAAAGTGCAATCATCATAATAAAGAAATCAACATTGAATACAATAATAATCCACAACTCCTCATGTTTGTTGAAAAACGATTTGGTTGCAAATGTTTTGTGAAAACGTCAGCAAGTTGATTTTCACTATCAAAATGCTCGAAAACAACATCCCGTTTTTCAACATGATTGCGAAGGTAATTTCCCATGCATGTGTTCATTCCTTGAGATACTTTATTTGGAGTCTGAGAAAGTAATTAACCCCCTATATGACTCATTTCAAACACTCCTTGCATAAGCTTAGAGAACCCTTTGAAAGGTTGCATGTTAGTATAATCAAATATGATATAATGGCAAGGGTGTTATGCTTGATGTTTAATGAAGCTAAACATGCTTATGTACACATAAGTGTTTATAAAATAAAATATAAGAAAATATAGTATGATGAGATCATTATAAGTATATAAACTGATAACGCGTCTTGATATCAATTAAGAATTATTTTGCAAATCAATACTCATAATATATATATATATATATATATATATATATATATATATATATATATATATATATATATATATATATATATATATATATATATATATATATATATATATATATATATATATATATATATATATATATATATATATATATATATATATATATATATATATATATATATATATATATATATATATATATATATATACACCAAGTATGTCATGCACTTAGTGAAATAAACAAGTAAAAGAGAGAGCTTACTAATAAAGCGAAAGTTGAATTGATACTACCTCACCGTACAATATGATGGAGGATGAACTTGCATTTCAAAAGGAACTCTCGAAGGAAAGTTGAACCAAATGCAAAGTATGCCACAAAGATTTTATAACAACCTAGTCTTACCACTTTTCACTTTAATAAAGTACCCGTAAGTATAACGTGTGATGAATCCAAGAAGGTAATTGATTTGATGATCATTCATTTTGATTAAACTTTCATCTTTATCCTTTTCATGATAGTTATCTTACTCCTCCCCATGTTTCACTGATTCAGGTTGATCAATTCCTTCTTCGACATCATTGAGTATGTCACTTGAAGATACACCTACATAATAAAATGAAATACCTTTTCCGAGTATTCTCAGATACAACATCAAAAGTAATTTATGCCTATTTTACCAATTAAACAATACTTGTTATTGCTTTCTAGATCACATAATCTATTTTCTTGCCACATATACAATAGGATTAGAATATGTTCATATTCCTTAAGCCATCATAAATGAGAACCCATATTCTCTTCATAGAGTTAAGACAATTTTCCTACAAAAACAACAAGACAAGTTATGTACTCAATCTTTATTGGGTCCTTGGGGGTTAGTGAAAAATTGGTTGCATTTGGACAACCATTAATAAACACCTTTAGGAACCAAAAAACTCCTAAATTTGAATTTTTTTAGTAGTGTGGTCTTTCTTGCAACCATATGAAACAACTGGTGGAACAATCATCGAGAAAAAAATCAATGAGGTAGCCATCAAATGTTTTTTATCCCATCAGAAGGGAAAGGTGAACATCGAGTAAACCTGAGAAGGGTGAAATCAAGGTCTTTCCACCGAGAGATACGGGTAAGGGAGTCGATTACGTAAGGGGAAGGTATTATCACCTCTCACGTCTGTGGTACTCCATGAGACCCACTCTTGTTGTTCTAATCAAAGGGTGTATTCTAATCTAAAGCTTACGAGCTAAAGGAAAAATGAAAAAAGGGGATGCATGGAAAATAAAACACGGGTAAAAGAAGGAATATTTATAAAGTTTCACTCGCTTAGGCCCCATGACCAAGTGCCTACGTATCCCTTTAAAGAATCAGAGCATCATAGTCCGGCTCAAGAGTTTCGTTTTTTTTCTTCTTTTTATGAATGATATTAGTTCGCTTTCTACCGCATCTCGACCTTTAGAGACTCACGCGTTGGAATAGGAAGGAATTAACATGTTCTTACCTAAAGAGGTATTTTCAAAGAAAATGTGCCTGAAGGCGGATAATTCTACATTTGTGCTCTAGCAAGTAGACATAGTTCCACCCGACCTTAATGGATTTACGTGTCGTACTGCATAGAGTAGAATTAATGTATTCTTTTGAGAGTTTCAAAGAAAAGGCCCGAAGGCGAAAGAGTTTGGATTAGTTGATGTTTTTACATTGAAAAAGGATTTAAGAAATGTTAGCGTTTTTTATGCATTTGCCAAAGAAAAGAGTGTTAGACTTAATCATGCAAAAGGGAAAGAAAAACGTCTAAGGGAAACTATATATCTTTATCTTTAATATTATCATGTAATGATGGTCCTAAGGTTTGGATAACAAAGGGAAATCTCTACCTAAGTTAGCATGCATGGATCACGATCCTAATGTCTAACTTGCATCAGAAACGAAACAAGTGAATCCTAAGGGAACATGTAAAAGTGTAAAGAAAAACACAAGTACAAGTGCAATCGAACAAAGTCAAACCAAAACAAAAGAAAATTGAGTTCGAGCTAACAACAAACAAAGAGTCTGATGGATCTCAAAGTTGGAGTAAGGAACTCTTTCCACTTGATTTGCACGAGCACCAACATCGAGTAACAACTCAGAGCGTCAACATTTAAAGAAATGTGAGCTAACATCTTCGAAATGAATGACAAAGCGTGGGGGTTGGTTATGAACCCTTTTCCACTTTATTTGACTCAATGGAAAAGAATGTGCACAGTTCAAAGCATCCATGTATGACGCGAGCTAAGAACGACACTGACTAGAAAGTGTGGGGGTCAATTGTGGATCCTTTACTCCACTTATTGACTCGATAGCAAGCACAAAGTAAATGGGAAATGGGAGGGGAGTGGGATTTGCCTTCGTCGAGTTCTTTTGCACACAAACAAACACAAACATGGCCTCATTTTGAGGACTTTTAACAAAATAAACATCGCCTCCTTTGAGGACTTTAAACATATTTTCCCACCTAAAGTAGGGACTCCCAGTCATGCATCTCTATTCCTACTTCTCATGGAAAGGAAAGGAAAAGACAATGCGGAAAGTTAAACTAGAATCAGAATAATACAAAACGAACAAGAGTTCGTAGCAAACAAGCAAAGCAGAGAAACTCGGAAAACTCCATGCAAGATAGCATCAACAAACAAAACAGTCAGAGATCGGGTGTCCGGAATAGGTGTCAAAGTATCGACAATATGAAAATAAATCACATGTGAAATGTGCATTGGACATATCTGCATAACAAACAATACACCTGCACCAAAAATTCACATCAAGACAAAAACACAAGCAATATATATCATAGAATGAGAATCAAAATCAAGTGTGTTGGAAGCGAACTTGAATCCACAAAGAAGTGGAATAAAATGCTTTTCAATCGAATAATCAAGACTTAATTAATCAATTAAAAACTCTCTTGAAATGCCTTGCACAAGTCAACAAACACATTACTAATGACAAGGAGGCATAATCAAAATCAAGTATCCACATCACAAATTAAATCAAGATTAAATTAGGAAGAAAAGCAAACCAAACAAGCATTGGAACATGAAAATCAAAAACCGGGCAGCATTGCCGTTATCTCATAAATCGTACGAAATATCGATCCGAAATCGTCAAAACTTGATATAAATGTAGTACAAACACCAAAACAAACTCCATTAAGCATTAACCATCAATTAAATCATGCCTTATGCTCAACTTACCAAAACCGGGCAGAACTGCACCGTATCACAACATTATTGGGAAAATTGTGTCGAAAATGATATAACTCAACATCAACTGTCCATAAATGCACAATCATGCTCAAGTAAGAATCAAACAACATTTAAAATGAGATTTACAAGGTATTTGTATTATCCGGGCAGTAACACATACATGACCGGGATCGGACAAAAACGAGTTTAAAACTCACAATCGGATACATAAAAATATTCATGATTCATGTAATGCTGCTTAGAAATTACACATACTTTGTAACAATTAATTCCATATGCAAGCAATGATTCTAAGCCAAAAAAAAAATTATTCAAGTGTTAATGCTATTTATCGAATTCAAGGTTTTCAATGTAGAACAAATTAATTCATCATCAAATCGATTCAAAATCGCGTTAACACATGAAGTCAAAAGCAATCTTCAATATAAATCTGCAATCAACACAATTCTTATCACAAGTCGATATCAAAATGAATTCGCAATTCAAGATCCACAATGAATTAACAATTAATCAATTTTGACACATAATCCACAACCAATTAACAAAACACCGTGTCGAAATTCAAAATTCAAACAAACACAAAATCCCAACCAATTCCACATGATTCCATTATTATCAAACTCAAGAATCACTTAATTTCAAAAAATCAAGGTTCAATTCAAATTTAAATCAAATAAGAATTTATCTCACAAAATCAATTAATTCCAAAAGAACTTAAATCAAGAGATTACTGAAATGCCGCGAAGGATCGAGATCCGTAAAATTGAACGGAGGAGATTGCCAGAGCTAGAGATCAGAAGCGAGGAAGCAAATCGGCAGAGGGAGTATGTTGCGATGGAGATAACAATAGAGAGGGATTATTTTCACGGTAGGAGGATCCGGGATGGAGGAGGTGGTCCGGTGAGCCTCGGGTGGTCTCCGGAGGTACGTGCGGTGGCCAGAGGAGGAGAGAAGGGAGGCTCGCGGTTGAGAGTGAAGAGAGGAAGATGAGGTTTTACTTGAGTTTTCCCTTTTGCGTTCTTGAGAAGTTGAGAGAGAATTGGAGAGATTTTTGTGAGATTTGAAATAATGAGTGAAAAGTTGTGTTGAATTTGAAATTTGAAAATATATAGAAGTATCTCCAAGTCTTGTTTGGCAAGTGTAATGCTAATTTTTCAGCTTATTTCATGTACCGGTCGAGATCGAACCAAAACCTCATGATATTTAATGCATAATCCTGACGCGAAATTTGAAACAAAATCGTCGGCGACAATATTTGTGACGCGGTGCCGAAAGAATCGTCCCGTTCGGATAAAAATTAAGTAAGTTATGATGCTCTGAGCAGCGAGAATTCAGTGTTAAAATTCACAGTGTAGATTTTTTCAGCTTAGTTTGTATATTGTTCACAAACAAACCACAAGCTCATGACTTTCGATGCATAATACTGACGTGCAACCTGAAACAAAATCGTCGACGACAAAATTTGTGATGCAGTGCCGAAAGAATCTTCCTGTTACGATAAAAATCAAGAGAGTTGTGATTTTTCTAATGACGAGAAACAGTGGACTTATTTTTAGCTGCATTAAAATTTTCAACTTACTTTCATGCGCACTTTAGGAAGCAATCCACAAACCAAAGCCTTCGAAGTGCAATCCGAACTCGAGACCTGAAGCATAGTTTTAAGCTAACAAAATTTGTGATCCCACGCTTCAAGAATCGTCCTGAACTGATAAAAATTGAGAAAGTTATGAATTTTTCAATATCGAGAAACAGACTAGTAGAAAACCATTTTGAGATGCAATTTTCTCTGGTAATTCGCACTTTTGGAGATCTTCTGCAAAGAATTAATTTCTGACACAAACATACGAATCAAAGGTAAAATCAGGACGAATTTTTCTCCTGAAGAACCATCCAAAAACATCGAACTGGGAAAAAGTTATGAATTTTTAAACATCCGATAAACAGTGGTTCAACACACTATTTTCACTGTATTTTCACAGTATATCTTCAAAATATTCGCACATTCGGAGATCCTACTCAATGAATCCACTTCCGATCCAAACACAGAAATTGAAGAAGGTAAGAAGACGGTTAAAATGCTCCATGAACCACTAAAAGATGATTTTCCGGTCAAAAGTTACGAATTTTTAAGCAACCGAAAACCAGCAAACCAGCAAATCCATTGTATAATGTGATTTCAGGTATTTGGCGCTTTTGAAAATCTTCCTCACAAAACTAGCCTTCAATCTGAACAGATGAATTGGAGAAGATCTCAAGACTGTTCTAATGTCTGTAGAACCATTCCTAACAATTTTCTGATCTCAAGTTATGAATTTATGAGCTCGCACCATAAGATACTGAAGTTTTGTCTGCATTGTCTCAAATTGATTGAAACACTTGACTTTCTATGCAATTCAAAACGTGTTGAAACACAGGCAGAGTGCATTTAAAATCTGAAAACCATGAGTTTTGCTTCACAACGCGGCTTAACGAAAAAGTCATCTTCCGCAGTTCTTTTCACAAATAAAACCCTTGATTCCATGAGTATAGACCCTATGACATGTATGTATGCATATGATGATGAAGTATAAGACAATTAGGGTTAAACTGAAGAGGGGGAATTTGGGGGAACAACACTATACTGGAAATTTAAATCTTCACTGTCACTAGAATCACTAATAATGTGCTCACCTTTTGAGAACCATGAACGAGAAGTCCTAAGAGAATGAGACTTTGTTCCTTTCTCCTTATTCGTGAATTTCTCCGTTTTCTTCTTCTTCTCAAGCTTTTTCTCATTCTTGTCTAAGCAATTAAGTTCTTGCTCATGTTCTTCAAACTTACCAAAAATGTAGTGAGATCAAGTGATATAATATTATTGGCTTCCTTGATCGTGGTGACCTTCGGTTCCCAATTCCTAGTAAGACTTCTCAAAAAAAATTTAGTAGTAATTGGATTGGAAATAGGCTTACCAAGTGTGCTCAAACAATTAATGAGATTTTATGAATTTTTCTTATCAACATTATTCCATAGAGCTTATGGCTTAGGTGTGACAACAATTAGCATCAAATTAAGTAATAGTGTCTCACATACCCTTGTCATATGAATTAACATGAATGTGCATACAATCTTTCCAATAACTATAGTTTTCTCTCTAAAAGATTCAGGTTGTTTTGTAATCCCCTTTAGGTTCGTACGCCATTTTCTACTAAGAGTTTCAAAACACGGAATTAACCAGGCTCTGATACCACTTGTTAGACTATGGAGACTTATCTAGAGAGGGAGGGTGAATAGATTCCCAATTAAAAATTATTTTTCAAAATGGTTACTTGAAAACTTATTTGAAAAACAATATTGAGCGGAAGGTTTTTGGCCTAGATCAAAATAGTAGTCTAAACGAATCAAGTTATTGGAAACTCGGATATGCACAAGTCATATGGAATTAAGATAATAATAAAATAAATCAACATAATAATAATATCTCAATTAATATTTTAATATCAAACACAAAGGTTTCCTATTTCCAATAAAATCATATTAAAAACATAATTTGACAATTTATCGAACATGTGGCGCGCAATCAATTTTTCAGAATTTTCTTTGAGCTTTGTTGATATGAAAAAGCACTTACAATCAAATTGATTATAATCTAACCAACAAATCAAATTAAACTTTAACAATCAAATAGAAATTATATACGAATTGAATGATCAAACAACACATTCAACAAATTGCATAAAGAGAGTAAATGAGAGTAAGAGATAGAACAAAGCAATTTGTCAAACACTTGGTGTGCGTTCAACTTTTCAGAACTTTTATTTAAGTTGTGTTGATATGAAAACCACTTATTATTAAAGGTATTATAAGTTATTCAACACACCATTTGAAACAAATCAATTGCAGAAACATTCTTACGAGTCAATGGATTAAACAATGCTATTCGACAAATTACGTAATGAAAACAAAAGCGGGTAAAGAAATAATAGAGAGTGACACAAGGATTTGTTTACATAGTTCTCCATGTTTCGTCCTCATTTCTGGGTAGGTTTGCGCTCAATGACAATATGGAATTATGATACTTTCTTACTTTGTAAAATGTATGATTACAAGATAAGTGTTCAAGAGCAACCCTACAAACCATAATCATTTGAAGTTGATTCAACCTTTTTTCTTATTTTAATATTCAACAAGACCAAGACACAATAGCTGCCAATTGATTATCCAGATCTTTCTACTCCTTTGCATACTTTATCTCTAAAGCTTTTGCACACCATTAATTACACCTATTGCAACACAATACTTCAATTTGATTCGTTGTTATCGCACTACTTCCTTTGTGTTCTTTATCTCCAAAGGATCATTTGAATTATTTATCTACAAAGGCTTTCACTAGGCTGCAATCCTCTCTTGAATGTCTTGCACGAAAACCCAAAATCAACCAATGATCTTGGAGGACAAACTCGCGGTTTTTCTGGATGAAGACCCCTGCAAATCTCAACCCAATATTCTCGGCTACACAAGAACCTAATTGGACGTTATCGAACCTCTTCTAGATGTCACCCCAACAAAAGATTATTATGATGATTTGTTAGTGTGTATGCATAGGTTGAAGGTTGAAGGTAAAGAGAAATTGCAGGAAATTTTTATGGTATCATCGAGTTAGAATGATGCATGAATGATATATTTATAGTTGGGAATTTTTTAGGAAAAAGAGAGAAGTTGTGGAATGAAAATAATATGCAAAAATAACCCACAAAACAGTATGAGCCGGCCTGAAAAAGTTATGAGCGTACACATACAAAACAGTAGCTACAGGCTTTAATAATGCAGTACATGTGGTGGCTCATAAGATTTTCAGGTCGGCTCATGTACTGTAGTTTTAAAGCAAAAATATTGAATATGTTGCAGGCTTTAACAATGCAGTACATGTGTCGGCTCATAGGATTTTCAGGTTGGCTCATGTACTGCATTTTTAAAGCAAAAATGTCATTTTTTGTGCAGAACAGATTTTTCATGATTTGGATCGATTTTAAACTTGTTTTGAATTCTTCCTAAGACCTGTAATGCAAGGGTGCACCAAACGACACAAATATATTGTCCAATATACAAAAATGCTAAATTTTCCTTGTTTTGACATCATGTAAAACATCTAATGGTGAAGTTGCACTCACGGTGGAAATGATGATGATTTTGACTATTTTAATATTTTCACACTATCTTCCTTCGTAGTAATCTCTTTCAAATAGAGGCTTCTGATAGAATTTGGTGAAGCTTGAATAAAGTCTAGAGTTACTACTTTTCTTCATATCTAACTACTTGAGTCAGAGGCTTTTGCTAGATTCAGATGAAGCTTTATCAGAGTAAGTCTTCTATGCTTTGGGAAACATCGAGTCGTCATATTCTTGAGCTATCTGAGTCGATCTGGATGATTTTTGTTCAGTATATGACTTGATACTTTGTAGAAGTAGATTTGTCGTTGTAAACACTTCTCACTTCTCAATCCAGAAATAATGATGAAATCCAGATTTCCATAAACATGATGAGCCATAAATGTTGACTGGATTGACACAAAAAAGGAAACATTTTATGGCCAATAATGATGATCCAGTCAATTAGCATCATACACCAATCGATTGGTAAGCTTAAAATAATTGATTAATAAGCTCAAAAAGGAAATGAAATATATTTAGTCGTTGTCTATCATTAAAATGTTGTCCTAATCACTTAGGGTGCATTTTTTAACAGACCCAATCAATTGGGTTAAGGTGCCAATCAATTGGAAAAGACAAAAATTTACCTAGAGCTTTTCTGATAGCTCCCAACTCATACGGCACGACTTCAAGCATTTTAGAAAATATTTTCTTGAGAAGAATAAGTTTAAAAATTGTTTGTGTGTTTGTGTGTATGTATGTGTGATTAGTTGTATACTTTGCAAGAAAGCCATAATTGCTTTTACAATATATATTCACTCAGATGCATTTGAGCAAGCTTTCACATACTTCAAATCTTGTCAGATACTTCTATCTTGTAGACACTGGCTTGAGTTCACTTTGAGATGAGACTTGAGTGATGTTCCATTTGATTTCCATCATCGGAGAGTTAAATCCATCAAACCCTAATATTCTGGTTTACATTATTAACCACTTTATGCTTGACTTCATTCTTTGCCATCAAGGACTAGTTGTCATCATCAAAAGCATGTTCCTATTTAATGGAACTTCCTTGATTAATAACCTGCAAAAAAAGGTTCCATAAGGATGAATAGTAAGATATTATAAAATAATTTTTTGATTTTCAATTCTTGAGTAGCACAACATGAGTATCACCATTGTGTTCTATTTCAAGTTAGAGTAATGCATATAAATATCACAAGGTGGTTACACTCATTTCTCTTCACTCTAGTGTAAATTTTCTTTTAAAATGAATAAGAGTTACATAAAATTTAAAAAAGGGGTTCCCATCAAATTAGAGGTCAATTTTTATCATATCGCATCAATAATATAATAGACATGTAGCTATTAGTACATCTAGTCTTATTTTAAAAAAATAAAATTACTTATTAGATTCATTAAATAATTAATGTATCTAATTGAACTTGCTTAAAAATTTATAAATGTGTTTCTTCTCTATGCTTGTAGGGTGGTTAGAGGCTTTAGAATTTGTGGTGGTTTAGGGAAAACTCACGGTGGTGAGAGGCCCTGTTTTGAGATGTTTTTTGTGAGATGAGAGCAAGCTCACAAGGGTGAGAAAATACGTATTTTGGGGGAATTTCATGGTGAATATCATGTTATACCCCTCAACCCCAGAGTTGAGGTATTTTTAGAGAACCATGGGCCTAGATTTAGGGTTTCTCAGAAATAGCAACCATCCACCTTGTAATGTTAGTGGAGCATTGAATCCCTATTTCCTAGGGAGACGTGGGTTATTTACTTGACTATTTTTATAGATTATCTTTGACCAAGCCATGTCATTTCCCATGTTTCTCTATACTGGGTGAGTGGGGAGTGTCGCGGGCGGGGTTATCTCCCTCTTAGACGATAGGATTCGGTCACCCCTTATTGGAGACATGGGTTCCTCGCCCATTGTGGGTCCTTTATAAATATATCACTACACATACCCTCAAGCACAAGGGCTTGGTAAAGGGTGAATTGCTTAATTTACTATGTTTCAAAGGTATCTATCTTATGAGACTCTAAGTCAAGGCCCTCATGTGAGGTTTTAATTTAAGCATATCTTATGAGACTCTAAGTCCCTCATAAGAGGTGTTTAAATGAATCTGTCTGTTCAGACTCTAAGTCCCTTCTGCTAGGGGCTTAGATGAGCCTGAGTGATGAGACTCTAAGTCATTCATGTGAGGCGTTTAGATGAGCCTGTTTGATGAGAGTCTAATTCCCACAAGTTTGAAGTTTAGAGTTGAATCTCTTAAGCAAGACTTTAGTCTAATCTCTCAGAAGAGACTTTAAGTCGAGCCTGTCTAATGGGACTCTAAGTCTCACATGCAAGGAATTTATATGAGCTTGTATGATGAGACTCTAAGTCCCTCAAGCAAGGCGTATATATGAGCTTGTTTGATGAGACTCTAAGTCGCCCATGTGAGGAATTTAAATTAGCCTATCTAATGAGACTTTAAGTCCCTCAAGCAAGGCATTTAGAGTTGAATCTCCCAGTCAAGACTTTTGTCAAATCCCTCAGATGAGACTTTAAGTTGGGTTTCTCAAGCCATACTTGAATTGAGTCCTTATGCAAGACTTTAATATAAACATATCTGATGAGATTCTAAGTCCCTCGCCCGGGCCATTTAGATGTGTTTGTCTAATGAGACTCTATTTCCCTCAGGCGATGCGTTTAGTGAGCTTGTCTGATGAAACTCTAAGTTCCTCATGCAAAATGTTTAGAGTTAAGTCTCTCGGGGGAAGACTTCGGTCAAATCCCTCTGGTGATACTTTAAGTTAAGCCTGTCTAATGGGACTCTAATTCCTTCAAGAGAGGCATTTAGATAAGTTTGTTTGATGAAACTATAAGTCTATCAGGAAAGGCATTTAGATGAGCATGTTTGATGAGACTCTAAGTCCATCTTTCTCGGGCAAGAATTCGTTTAAATCCCTCAAGCGAGACTTTAATTTGAGTCTCCCGAACCAAACTTAAATCGAGTTCCTTTGGAGAAACGTTAAGTTAAGCCTATCTAATGAGACTCTAAGTCCCTCGGGTGGGGAATTTAGATGAGCTTGTCTAATGAGACTCTAAGTCCCTCAAGCAAGGTGTTTATATGATCATGTGTCTAATGAGAATATAAGTCACTAAAGTAAGTCGTTTAGAGTTAAGTCTCTCAAACAAGACTTTGCTCGAATCCCTTAGGCGATACTTTAAGCCAAGTTTGTCTGATGGGACTCTAATTCCCTCAGGTAAGGCATTGAGATGAGTTTGTCCAATGAGACTCTAAGCCCCTTAGGAAAGGCATTTAGATGATTCTGTATGGTGAGACTTTAAGTCCCTCATGAAAAGTGTTTAGATGAGCATGTATGATGATATTTTAAGCCCCTTAAGTGATGCATTTAGATGAGCTTGTCTAATGAGACTCTAAGTCCCTCAGGCAGGGAATTTACAGTTGAGTCTCTCAGACAAGATTTTGGTTGAATCACTCAGGCGAGACTTTAAGTTCAGTGTCTTAGGCTAGACTTTAATCGAGTTCCTTAGGCAAGACTGTAAGATGAGTCTGTCTGATGAGACTCGAATTCCCTTAAGTGAGACGTTTAGATGAGCATGTCTGATGAGACTATAAGTCCCTCAGGCGAGAGGTTTAGAAGAGTCTGTCTAATGAGACTTTAAGTCTCTCAGATGAGGCATTTAAAGTTGAATATCTTGGGAAAGACTTCAGTCGAGCCCCTATGGAAATAGTTTAAGTTGAGCATGTCTGATATGACTCTAAGTCCCTCAGGTTATGAATTTATATGTACATGTTTGATGAGACTCTAAGTCCCTCAAGAGAGGCATTTAGATGAGCATGTCTCATGAGACTCTAAGTCCTTCAGAATAGACGTTTATAGGAGGTGATCCCCCGCATATAGCCCATTTGTATTGATCTTAAGGGTGGCAAGGAGCTTCCCGTGGAAGTCCATCATATTCTTATTGCCTTGACAAACGACAAGGATCTTCCCGTGGAAGTCCAACGTTCTTTATTCCCTTAATATGCGGGAAGGATATTCCTATAGAAGTCCAGCATACTTTATTGTCTTAACAGGGGGAAAGGATCTTCTTATGGAAGTATAATATACATAATAGTAAAACCAAACTATTCTCCTTGCTTATAAACATTCAAACATTCATACATAAGTGGGCAACATGCCCCCTCTAAAAAATTTATAAATATCTTAATTGTAATAATATTTGAAAACTGATAGAGTTCTGTTGGCTCCTAAATTCGACACCTTTGTTTTGTTGATGTCAGCCATTAAAGCTGAAGGATGTCTTCGACTGGCTAAGTCTGTCGAAATGCCCTTCGAAAGATGGCAAAGTACTTAGAAGATTTCTTCCAAGGAAGAAGGCTGGTTGCCTTCGACGTCGAAGGAGTTTCTCGTCGAAGATGTCTCTTAACGAAAGTGTTCGATGGT
The DNA here is from genome assembly GCA_948472305.1 of Vicia faba. Classification (NCBI taxonomy): domain Eukaryota; kingdom Viridiplantae; phylum Streptophyta; class Magnoliopsida; order Fabales; family Fabaceae; genus Vicia; species Vicia faba. The sequence continues at coordinate 969,590,803 of OX451740.1, forward strand.
TCAGAGTGGAGCAGTTTGAAATTCAAGCTTTTGGAGGGAAAACGGTTTCCAGCAGTTACTACGTGCAAACATGCAAAGATCTGGAGCGTCGAACGTGGAGAACGTGCCAAGTGGATTGATCTCGAAGCAGTGTAACTGCCCGACGGTTACTTGGGATGTTTTAGTATAAATAGTAATAGACATGTAGTTTCTCGCGTGTGTTCACAATTCTATACAAAGTCACTCATATAGATTCGAGTACCCAGCGTGTGAGAAAGAATTGTTGAGAAATGTATGTGTGAAACACCAATTTTATTAATCAAAGTCATTTACTTTTCCAGAAATTTACTTGCTTTCCTCTTTACATTCCTGTCGAAGCCTTTTACTTTAAGCCTTGTTTATTTTACCAAGTCCTTTCTTCATGCAATTTACTTGAAACTTCTTTATTTAAAGCCTTATCCAATTTAATCAAACTTCAAAATCAACCTATGTCCTAGGATCAATCTGATCGATCCTGCGAGTAACCAAATAAGTAACCATTTGGAGGATCAGCGGTTGTTTACCAAAAACCAAGGTAAACAAATTGGCACACCTGGTGGGACTGTGTGTTGATTGTTGAAAATAATCTCATCTTTTCGAGTTGTATGTTATTGAGAAGTGGTAGAATATACACTAACGATAACAATACTGCCAGAAGAAGGGAAGAGATGGCGAATCCGTCAAACAATAACGAAATCCCACAAACGAGTGTGGGAGCAACGGTTAGTACGACCGTAAGTGAAGCGACAAATGTTGGTTCGACACCAGCAGTATCGGTTACAACCACGGGGCCAATACCTTCGTTAACAGGCCCCAGGATGCCTTTGGGAACTCCCCCACCAAGGGGAAATTTAGGCACAAGGCCTTTGGTTCCCCCAGGATTTATTCCATTCTATGGTATGCCAACTTCTGAAGTGGCAAGCCTGACGAATGCTGCGTCCACCGTTTCAGACCCTTTAGTGAGTGCCTCTTCGCCACTCCAAGGCTCTGGAGTAGGCATGGCGAATAGAAATAGGACCCAACTCTTAGGAGGAACGTCCCAAGTAGCCCATGGCCTTACAAATGCCTCGACAGCAGTCTTGAGGCAACAAATGGACGAAAGCAACCATGATATGGTGCAAATGTTGGCACAAACTTTGAGTACAGTGCTAAACCCTCTAATACAAAACACTACTCAATCGAATCAGCAAGTAACAGCGCAAATGACGCGTTTGGCTGACTTCTTGGGAGTACCCCAACCTATTCGACAACCCCAAAGGGCGCAAATAAGGGGAAATCAGGGGATATTTTTAGAGGAAGAAACCACCATTAACCAGGCTCAACAGCCTGTCGAAGAAAACCTTAGGGCACGATTGGAACAACCTGTCGAAGAACCTAGGGTAATAACCCCAGAGGTAAGGTTAGTTAACAGAAACCAAAATGCTGACGAAGTTGTTCAGCATATCCAATACCAAAACATGGGTTTGGAAAACAATCTGGCAACCATGATTGAAAGGATCATGACTCAGAATGGGATGAACATGGGCTTTCGAAGGCCCAACTTTACATCTCCATTGTCAGAATACGTGTTACAAACGGACTTACCTCCTAGATGCAAAGTCCCCAAATTTACTAAGTTCTCTGGGGACACGACAGAATCTACTGTCGAGCATGTGGCGAGATACTTGATCGAAGCGGGAGACATTTCGAATAACGAAAACCTAAGGATCAAGTACTTCCCAAGTTCTTTAACCAAGAACGCTTTTACTTGGTTTACAACTCTCCCCCCCAATTCGATCCATCATTGGACCCAGTTGGAAAGATTGTTCCATGAACAATTCTACATGGGGCAAACCAAGATAAGCCTGAAAGAACTGGCCAGTGTGAAGAGACGTTTCACCGAACCTATAGACGAATATCTGAATAGGTTTAGGTTGCTCAAGGCGAGATGTTTTACACAAGTGCCAGAACATGAGTTGGTCGAAATAGCCGCAGGCGGTTTAGATTATTCCATTAGGAAGAAGCTAGACACCCAGTACCTAAGAGACATGGCCCAACTGGCCGATAGAGTTCGACAGGTAGAACGCCTCAAAGCTGAAAAAGCTAAGGCAACGAAAACTCACAAGAGAGAAAGGATAGCGTACGTTGAGATGGATGACGAAGATCTAGAATCCTTCGATGATACTTTAACTGTCGAAGAAGGAGAAGTCGATTTAGCAGAACTGAAACAAGGGCCACCATACTCTTGTAAACTGTTAGTCCCCTCAAATGGGAAAAATCCCATTGGTCCGGAAAGGACCAACGATAGGTTCCCAAAAAAGACCTATAGTTTTGACATCACAAAATGTGATGAAATATTCGATTTATTGGTTAAAGATGGCCAAATGATAGTACCCCCAGGGGTAAAACTGCCTCCTCTTGATCAAAGAAAGAAGAGAGGTTTTTGCAAATATCATAATTTTTTGGGCCATAAGACTTCTCAATGTTTTCTTTTCAGGAATCTTGTGCAAGACGCTATTGAAGAAGGGAGATTGAAGTTTGCTGACAAATCCCCCATGGTTGTCGACTCCAATCCATTGAAGGCTGAAGCCCACTATGCTGAACCCTCTGAGGTGAACGTGATAGAGGCAACCAGGACCCAGTCGAAGAAGCCAGGAATTACCATGGTCGAAGTCTCAAAGGACCACATCAACATGCCAATCTTTGGCAGTTTTTCTGGAAATTTATCCAGGAAGACAGTTGAAGCTGTCCAGAAAGCGGCCGAAAACTCGAAGTCGGAGACCGCTGAAGCACAAAAAACTGGATCAAAACCCAGTTCCCACTTGGCCACCGTTGAAGGCCAGACGGAGAATCTGGAGACACAAATGAAGCAGTTAACTCTTGCTAACAAAGATACAATGAATATCAACATGGTCGAACTTTCTGACCCAAAAGCATCAGAAGAGGCCATGAGGCAAGAACAAGCTAATAAGACTGCTTTCCCTCGGGAAAATGAAAACTTGGCAGATTTTTTACAAAGATGCCAGAAAAAGAAATCAGAGGTGATGCTGTGTCCAAGATGCAGTTCGATCTTTGATAAAAAAGCTGCTGAGCACATTCAAGGCGTAAGAGCGGCGAATAAGAGAAGGGAGAATGCTGACCTTCGACATGATCCCAGAAGAGGTTCTAACCAAGATAAGAGGCCATTGACTTTTAGGCCTCCAACAAATGTGCCAGTAGACACTTGGTACAAAACCTCTGGCCGGAAAAGGCCAAGTGAGGAGAAATGGCATTCTTTCGATGTGCCAAGAGGTTCCTCTTTGACTCAAAAGAAAGAGCCTCAAGTTGCTGCACCTAAGGTTACACAAGTGTCCAGCAACTACAAAGGTAAAAATCCTATGTCTCGATCTCAATGGAGGAGATATCAAAGGAGACGAAAAGCTGAAAGGGAGGCTGCCAACGAACCTAAGGCAGAAACTAGTTCGAATGTTCCTCAAAGGAAACAAAGGAAACCTCTAGAGAGAGATCCAGTAACCAACAGGCTAATTTGCCCTAACCAAAGTGAAGTCGAAGACGAAGACGATGCTGAATCTGACGATACTTTGGACATAATGGTGAATATCGTTTCAGTGCTGCCCAGAGAATTCAATCGACAGGTAGAAGTCGAAGTAAGTGACTGGGAAGTGGAGCAAGAAATGGCCAAACATAGGCCAGTGTGCTATTTTGTCATGGACAATGGCACTACTGAGGAACAAAATGGCTTCTTCGAGCCACCTACAGAGGCGATGAAAAATCACCTCAAGCCTTTATTCATAAGGGCTAAACTCGAAGAAACTACTGTGAACAAAATATTGGTCGATTGTGGGGCAACCATCAATATTATCCCTCACTCTATGCTAAGGAAAATTGGCAAAAGGGATGAGGAAATTAAGCCTCACAACATGGTCTTGTCAAACTATGAGGGCGGCATAGGGACCACCATGGGAGTGATCCAGCTAGATATCAAAGTAGGGTCTATCCTTCGACCAACGATGTTCATGGTCATATCGGCCAAACCTAACTACAATCTTTTGTTAGGCCGTGAATGGATTCATGGTGTTGGCGCTGTGCCTTCATCAATGCACCAAAGGCTGCTGCTATGGCGTCCAGATGGGATGGTCGAAAACATAGAGGCAGATCAAAGCTACTACCTTGGCGAAGTGAATCACCTGGGTTTGGCAGATTTCGACAAGAACTTGGCTCACATAGGGCCATGTCCAACACCTGACTTCGACATGGCGCCAGCGCCAAACACCTTTTGTTCCCTATACCTGCATCCTGAGCATGGTTTCCAATGGGACAGAGAAGACTTGTCCCACATAGACTTCAGTGGGTTAACTGATATCCAACCAACTGGTTGGGGAAGTGAATTCAGTGATAATGACTGAGTCACAATCTTTGAAGCGAATTTCGGCTTATGTAGCCGAAACCAAGATGATAACGGCTCTCGAAGCCGAAGTAAAGTACATGGCCACACAGGCCAATGATCAACAATTATCTGCTGTAGGCCCAGGAAAGGATTTCGATCCAAAACCTCCTGATATCATGCCAGAAGAAATGCAGGAACAGAGGCTCGACGCCATCTATGACGATGAGCCTTTGGGCTTCGAAAAGGACCCCTTGGCGAACAACATTAAATTGTTAGCACAAGACCCTTTAGAAGAAATCAACTTAGGCGAAGGATCAGAGAAAAGGCCAACTTACATCAGCGCCAAAATCGATCCAGAACTTAGGTTGGAAGTAATCCAATTGCTGAAAGAGTTTAAAGACTGTTTTGCATGGGATTATGACGAAATGCCTGGTCTCGACAGAGGATTGGTAGAACTTCAGTTGCCAATCAAACCTGGGAAGAAGCCAATTAAGCAAAATCCAAGGCGCTTCGCTCCAGAAATACTGTCGAAGATCAAAACGGAGGTCGAAAGACTTCTGAAATGCAAATTCATCCGTGTTACAAGGTACGTCGAATGGATTGCAAATATTGTGCCAGTAATTAAGAAAAATGGTACGTTAAGGGTGTGCATAGATTTCAGAGATTTGAACGCTGCCACCCCCAAAGACGAATATCCTATGCCTGTGGCGGAAATGCTAGTCGATTCTGCCGCTGGTTATGAATACCTGAGTATGCTCGACGGTTATTCAGGATATAATCAAATATTCATTGCTGAAGAGGATGTGTCGAAAACAACTTTTCGATGCCCTGGGGCCTTAGGCACTTACGAATGGGTAGTGATGCCTTTTGGCCTAAAGAACGCTGGGGCAACGTACCAGCGAGCGATGAATACTATCTTCCATGATTTTATTAACACTTTTATGCAAGTATATATTGATGATATTGTTATAAAATCTGTTTCCAGGAAGAATCATATTGACCACCTTCGACAATCATTCGAAAGAATGAGAGAACATGGTCTGAAGATGAACCCTTTGAAGTGTGCGTTCTGTGTGAAAGCTGGAGATTTCTTGGGCTTCGTTGTCCACAAGAAAGGAATCGAAATCAACCAGAACAAGACGAAGGCAATTCTGGAAGCGAAAGCGCCATCGAATAAGAAGGAATTGCAATCTCTCTTAGGCAAGATAAATTTCTTAAGGAGGTTTATATCTAATCTAAGTGGGAAAGCTCAGGCCTTTTCACCCTTACTTCGACTGAATAAAGAGGGGTTCGAATGGGGGCAGGAGCAACAAGAAGCCTTCGACAAAATCAAAGGGTACCTCACTAAGCCACCTATTCTGGTGCCTCCTTGTAGCAATAGGAGTATGAGATTGTACATAGCTGCATCCGACAAAACTCTGGGAAGCATGTTAGCCCAAGAGGATGAGAATGGAGTCGAAAGACCCATTTATTATCTCAGTAGAGTTTTGAACGATGCAGAAACTAGATATAGCGAAGTTGAAAAATTGTGTCTATGTCTGTATTTCTCTTGTACAAAACTCAAGCAATATATAAAACCAGTTGATGTTTATGTTTCGTCTCATTTTGATGTTTTCAAATATATGTTGTCGAAACCTATCTTGCATAGTCGAATTGGCAAGTGGGCATTAGCATTAACTGAATACTCCTTGACCTTTATGCCTCTTAAGGCAGTAAAAGGACAAGTGGTGGCAGACTTTATAGTCGACCACTCAATTCAAGTTGAGGATATTAATTATGTGGAGATAGAGCCTTGGAAATTCTACTTCGATGGTTCCAGCCATAAAGATGGAACAGGGGTAGGAGTCTTGATTATTTCTCCAGATAAAATTCCAACAACATTCAAGTACAAAATAGCAGGTTCTTGTTCGAACAATGAGGCTGAGTATGAAGCTCTAATTACTGGCCTTGAGATATTATTGGAATTGGGGGCAACTAGAGTCGAAATAATGGGAGACTCAGAGTTAGTCATTAAGCAAGTCACAAAGGAATATAAATGCATAAGAGAAAATCTCATTATGTACTTTGTGATAGCAAATCGTTTATTGAAAAAATTTGAAGCGGTCAATATTCGACACATACCCAGAGTCGAAAATCAAATAGCCAACGACTTGGCACAGATTGCATCTGGGTATAAGATTTCAAAAACGAGATTACAAAGAGCAATCGAAGTTCGAGAAAAGATAAAAGCAACTTGTCTATCACCAACAGACTTGGAATCGACGAGACTAGGGTATGCTGATCAAAGTAACTTCGAAATTTCGTTCATAGATAATTTGTCAGAGCAAGATTGGAGGAAACCCATTGTGGACTATCTTCAAAATCCAGGAGCTTCGACAGAACGAAAAACAAAATACAGGGCATTGAGTTATGTACTCATGGGTAATGAGTTATTCAAGAAGACGCCTGAAGGGGTGTTGCTGAAATGTTTAAGTGAAACTGAAGCATACATAGCCCTTTCGACTACGCATGCTGGGGCATGTGGGGCTCACCAAGCAGGCCATAAGATGAAATGGTTGTTGTTTCGACAAGGACTATATTGGCCCACTATGCTGAAAGATTGTGTTGAGTTCGCCAAGGGTTGTCAAGAATGTCAAGTTCATACAGGCATCCAACATGTGCCAGCAAGTGAACTTCACTCGATAGTGAAGCCTTGGCCTTTTAGAGGATGGGCGTTGGATCTCATTGGAGAGATTCGACCAGCATAATCAAAGAGTCAGAAATACATATTGGTAGGCATTGATTATTTTACTAAGTGGATCGAAGCTATCCCTTTAGTCAATGTAGACCAAGAAAATGTCATTGAATTTATTCAAAAGAACATTATCTTTAGGTATGGAATCCCTGAGACGATAACAACTGATCAAGGGTCAGTTTTCACTGGTCGAAAGATGCAGGAATTTGCTCAGGAAACAGGTTTCAAACTCCTAACGTCAACGCCTTATTATGCACAGGCGAATGGTCAAGTCGAAGCAGCTAACAAAGTGGTGATTGGCTTGATAAAGAAACATGTTGGGAAGAAACCAAAGAATTGGCATAAGACGTTAGACCAGATTTTATGGGCTTGTCGAACGTCCCCAAAAGAAGCCACTGGTACAACACCGTATAGGCTAACTTTTGGCCATGATGCAGTGTTGCCAGCAGAAATTTGTCTTCAATCTGCAAGGGTTCAGAGGCATTATGATATTCCTTCTGAAGTCTATTGGAACATGATGTTAGACGAACTGGTGGATTTAGACGAAGAGAGATTACGCGCTCTCGATCTACTCAGGCTTCAGAAGAAAAGAGTAGAAGACTCTTATAATAAAAAGGTAAAACCTAAGGTTTTTTTGCCTGAAGAACTAGTTTGGAAGGTAATTCTTCCCATGGATCGAAGGGATCGAAGCATGGGGAAATGGTCACCCAAATGGGAAGGACCCTTCAGAGTTATCCAAACTTTTTCTGGTGGAGCCTATGAAGTCGAAGAGTTAGGTGGAGATAAAAGGCTCTTGAGAGTAAATGGTAAATATTTGAAAAAATACAAACCTATACTTCAAGAGATAAAAATAAAATAATAAAAGAACAAGACTAAATTAACCATAAAAATGCCAAAATGGAAATTTTATAAATTTCAGCCAAGATGGCAATTGTTGTCGAATATGGATTACAAAATATGGTTACAAAAGAGAATCAATCAAAAGGAAAGAGAGTTCTTGAGTCGAAGATACTTGGCTTGCTGCAGCTCCAACCTTTTCTTGCACCAGGCGTTCTCCTGCACTAGTTTGGCAATCTGAGCGTCGAGGCTTTGGGCCCTCTCAGCGAATTCCAGGCCTTGTTTGATCTCAGTTTGGCTCTCGGTGTCTGAGATGGTCGAAAGACGTTCCTCCTTGCATACAGTATTGGCGTTTATCTTCGCCTCTATTTCTTCGATTTGTGCCCGGAAGGAAGCGTTCTCTCGATCAATGGCATCGACTTCTTCCTGCGTAGATGCTCTTTGCTTCGACAACTCCGCAATTCGAGAAGTCGTATCCGAAACAGCAGTCCACGCAGAGGAGCTTTTGCCATACAACACCTCAAGCTGACTGTTAAACCCCCTTTGGCGCCTGTAATCCGCTGAGACTTGATCAATCATAGAGTGTAACTCCATGATCAAGCTTGAAACTTCTGGGGCTACAGCTTCAAAGTCGACAGCATTCAGGACATCCTTCAAGCATGAGGGAGCAGTGGGGTCCCCCTCTAAAGTCTTCATCAAGTCCCTCTTGAAGAACTGGGCCTTAACCTTCGCCAAAGCATCATCAAGGGGAGAAGTTTTAGTGGACTTCCCCGACAGGGTAGGAACCTCCTGACTAGCGTCAGACGAACTCTTGCTCTCGATGATTGCGTTGAGGTAGCTAACAGGGTCAGTTTGTTTCAAGAGTTCCAAGTCCTCTTTCGACCTGTGCTTCGTGGAGGTAACCCTTGCAACAGTATTGTCTTGGGTTTGAGGCTGTTGAATGTTAGGTGTCTCGACTTGTTGCTCTTCGACTCGGACTGGGGCAGTACCAGCGTCGACTTGTGGCTCTTCGCTAGCATCACCCTGGTGCCCTTCGCCAGCGTCATCTTGGTGCTCTTCGCTAGTGTCACCCTGGTGCCCTTCGCCAGTGCCACCTTGGTTCTCTTCGTCAGCAGCACCTTGATTTTCTTCGCCAGCATTGCCTTGGTCCCTTTCTTCATGATTCTCTTCTGACAGATCCACCACCTGAACCGCTTTTGGCTGTTGTTCCTCCACCAGAGGTTCCTCTGTTGGTTTTTCTACCGTTTCAGCATTGGCCTCATTCTCAGTATGGGCTTCGTCATTTCCCAAGCCTTTTTCCTGAGGCCTGCTAAGTTCAGCAGATTCCAGCGTTTCAGAGGTCCTTGGCGGAGAACTTTCAGTAGTGTCCTGAAAAAGGAAAGAAGACAAATCTTCAGAGATTGAAAGAGACACAATCGAATATGGGTATCTATACCTAAATTATAAAAAGGTCTAAGGGATTACCTGTGGATTAGCTTCAGCCCCAGGGCTGGAATTGTCGCTTTCGACAGGCTTGTTAAGAAGAATGTTTAGTTCCTCCTCAGTTGGCTCCTCAATGATCACTGGAGGTGGCCTAGGCTTTCTCCCAGCAATCTTTATTCTGACGGTTCGACCTTCAGGAGCAGGAGCAGGAACAAGAGCATCCTTCGTCAACTTTCGCCTTTTTAAGGGGGCAGGAGGAGAATCGTTTTCTTCATCGCTCCCAGATTCGACCACCAGTGCTGGCCGTTTCTTGGGCGAAGGTGCCTAAAAGACCAATGGGAATTCGACTTAGCAATTGTATCGAAAGTCAAAAATCGAAAGCCAGAAGGGAATAATGAAAGTCTGGTTACCGATATAGAAGGCTTCTTCGAAGAGCCTTCCCCTTGTTGGTTGCTTGTGGTCTTCGCCGGCGCTGTAGTCTTCGCCGGCGGTGGAGGTTTTGTTGAAGGGCCCCCTCCCTGTTGGCCTTCTGTAGCCTTCTTGGCTACAGGCTTTCGAACAACTGAAAGCAAATAAAAAGTTAACAGGCTAGCAGTCGAAGAAAAAGACAAAAAGTAATGTGAGAACATGAACTTACATTTCTTTATTTTGTCCAACACAAGGACAAAAGACTTCTGCAGCTCATCCATGAAGTCCTTCTCGTCGAAGAAGTACTCAGCATAATAGCTTCTCCACCACTCCTCGAAGGATGGTGAACAAAGAAAATTAAGCTGGTAGTCAAACAACGAGAGAATTGTTCGACCAGCATATCTTCCGATATGCTTAATGGCCGCTTCTTCGGTGTAATCATTGCAGAAGTACAGCATAGACTTCTCTCTTTGAAAAATCGGAGAAGGTAGGGTTTGGATAATACCAAACTGGCGAGATACCAGGTTTGGTTGGTATGCAATCAGACTCAAATGAGTCTTAGAGCTCCTGAATCGAAGAGGCATGATCCTTGGTGTAAGGAACGCCTCCCACAGTATTGTATGTTCGTCGACATTGGGACCACTCGACGTCCTTGGATGTGGCCTTGTGAACCATGCTGGGCCTACCTGCCGTCGAGCAAATGGAGCCATAGTTGAAACAAACTCCTTCCTTCGAGCAAACATTAGAACGAAGTTGGTGAAGGTTTGCTGAAACTCCAGTCCATCTTCCATAGGTGTCAACAGAGCCAGCCTGGTTCCTTCGACGCGTCTGTTAGCTATTGCTGGAGCTTGCTCATTTATCTGAACCTTCTTAGGCAAGAAAGATTCGAAAGTGGCATTGAGCCACAGTTGGAGCAGCCAAAAAGGCCCAGCAAGTAGCAAGCTGGCCCTATTCTCAATAATTTTTAGAAGAGTGGCCCCATTGTTGATCGAATCATAGAGGCTAGCCAGAATCAGTTCTGCCAAACAGACATTTTGGCGATGATGCAGTTGAGTAGCAAGAGTGACCATGTTTTTGGTCACCTGTAAAGACTTCGAGCAAAAGACAAAGCGAGTCAGCCATAGGGCTAGAAACGCTATGTGTTCGACATCCGACACAGCATCTGTCGACCTGTCGTGATAATGGTTGATGAAAGTGGTGTATGTTGGTTTGGTCTCAGAGAAGCCAATTTGGTCCTCCGACATCTCCTCCGGATCGAAGTAATCCCCGGTGGGTCGAAGGCCAGTAATAGCAGCCACATCGAAGAGTGTGGGGGTTAGCATCCCACAGGGAAGATGGAAAGTAAAATGAGAGTAGTCCCAGAATAATAGAGAAGCTATCAGCATCTCCGGAGAATAGTTCAAACTTGTCTTCGACAGCATCACTAGGTCGAAGATTCCCATATCCTTCCAGATTGAAGTTTGGTGCTTCTCCATCTTTGCTAGCCAAGCAACGTAATCAGGGGTAAGGCTAGGGCAGGACCTGAAGGCCCTAACGCCTCTGTTGAAGAAGCGGAGATCGATTTTTTCATGTGTAGGATCCTCATTGTCTTCTGCGTCTTTCTTGGCGCATGCAACCGGTTTGAGTTTCTCAACCACCGGGAAATAGCTCTTGATCTTCAGAGCCTCATAGATACTTGGATACATGGGGCCAGACATTGCAAAGATCTGGTTGGAGTATCCAACCGGGATCATCAAGTGGCGTGAGTAGGCATCGCGAACGGCGATGTCCGAGGGTTCAGGAACCCTTCGTTTGCCTGTGGAATTTACTACCGGAGCAGTGACGAAAACCTTGGGTTTAGCATTTTCAGTTGGTGCGTTAGCACTAGGAGCAGTAGAACCAGATGCCATGGTTTAATGTTGAGTTTGAAATGAGGTTGAAGATGAAGTGAAAGAGGAAGAGTTTCTGCAAAGATAACAAGCTTGTATGAAAACAGAGAAGTTTGAGAGGCTAGATGGCGTAAAAAGTCCCACAATGGGGTACTTACTGCTATTTATAGTAGTGGGGAAAAATCCCCAATAACGAGGACATTAAATGCCATTTATTGCTGCAGGAGTTAGTGGGACGCGTGGCAGCCCCCTGTTGTTTTGGCCGTTCTGCAGAAATAGAGGGACGCAGTGTGCGTCCTCGTTTTTGGGAATTGTCATAATGACAAATTCTGAAATGACGTTTGGTACTGCACGCCGTATTGAAAGTGACGTCCTAGGTACGGAACAATGATGGTTTTCTTGGGATTGCCAATAGTTGGTAGAAAACAACAAAAAGTGCACAAGTTAATTTGTGACTAAGCGTGAGAAGACAAGTGTCGAATGGCGTTTCAAAGAATGCCTTTTTCTTTCAGAGTCGAAATAAGGCATTCTTGGGGGGAAATTTGTTGGCTCCTAAATTCGACACCTTTGTTTTGTTGATGTCAGCCATTAAAGCTGAAGGATGTCTTCGACTGGCTAAGTCTGTCGAAATGCCCGTCGAAAGATGGCAAAGTACTTAGAAGATTTCTTCCAAGGAAGAAGGCTGGTTGCCTTCGACGTCGAAGGAGTTTCTCGTCGAAGATGTCTCTTAACGAAAGTGTTCGATGGTTCAGAGTGGAGCAGTTTGAAATTCAAGCTTTTGGAGGGAAAACGGTTTCCAGCAGTTACTACGTGCAAACGTGCAAAGATCTGGAGCGTCGAACGTGGAGAACGTGCCAAGTGGATTGATCTCGAAGAAGTGTAACTGCCCGACGGTTACTTGGGATGTTTTAGTATAAATAGTAATAGACATGTAGTTTCTCGCGTGTGTTCACAATTCTATACAAAGTCACTCATATAGATTCGAGTACCCAGCGTGTGAGAAAGAATTGTTGAGAAATGTATGTGTGAAACACCAATTTTATTAATCAAAGTCATTTACTTTTCCAGAAATTTACTTGCTTTCCTCTTTACATTCCTGTCGAAGCCTTTTACTTTAAGCCTTGTTTATTTTACCAAGTCCTTTCTTCATGCAATTTACTTGAAACTTCTTTATTTAAAGCCTTATCCAATTTAATCAAACTTCAAAATCAACCTATGTCCTAGGATCAATCTGATCGATCCTGCGAGTAACCAAATAAGTAACCATTTGGAGGATCAGCGGTTGTTTACCAAAAACCAAGGTAAACAAGTTCCAAAACATTGGGACGAGTTTTCCATCCAATTCTTCAAGCTTATATGCATCAAATAATTTTCTTATTAGAGGTTTGTACATTTCGATCTCTCCCATTAAAGTACCCCGTTCTTTAAGTCTCATGCTTGAGAGATTTTATATATTTCATTCTCTCCCGTTAAAACACTCCGCTTCTTTCGATTTATTTTGAAGGAACATTACCTTCTGGTCTCATTCTGGACCACATAAAAATTTGAGCATGGAGCAATTGGGTTGGATAGGAACCCAAACCCAAATTGATCTTTGAACCAAAACAAGCATGTCAGACTAAGACAAACACATTCAATTAATGACATGAACACCTTAAAACGCGAATATAACTTTAAAAGAATATTAACAATCATAGAAGATTGATTTCAAACAAATAAACAAAAAATTTAATGTCCATACATTTTCTCTAACTAAAGAGGGAGAGATTCACCATAATAAAAAATGAATAGGTCATAAAGGACTCAGACTAAAAGACCTTATAAAAACCAACAATCGCCACATATTTAAGAGAGACTTCTCACTCTATTCTCTTACACAAAACAGTACAATTTTTCTTAAGTAACACCAATAGAATATTCTACATATACAAGGTTAATTTTAAATTATAATTTAAAATTTTAAAGATATAATTTCCCACTTGTTTTCCTCCTCGCAATTTATCCCCACAAGGAACATAAAGTGACTTGATGATCCATTACACATGAATTTCCACGTGATAGTACCTCTCAAAAAGTTATTTAGTCTAATCAAGTGATGAATTTCCAACTATCTTTGCCACAAATCATGTCTTGAGCATAGTCATATTCATAGATGTGAAAACTATAATATTCGTCATAGTATCTCTGATATTATTTATGAGAAATTTTTTTAAAAAAATTTATTAAATAATCAATATATCTGATACTTTTTAGATATATTATTACTCAATAAATTAAAAAAATAAATTTTCTTATAAATAAAATTAGAGATAATATAAATTATCTCTAACATCACACGAACTCGTGGGTTGTTTTCCTTTGAGGAACATGAACCCTATTTTTCCTGCAAACATTGACTTGTTGCTTTTGCACTAAGTCTCCCCTAATGTCCCATCACTTAGCATGTGAACTTAATAAATTTTACTCAAACAAATATTACAGCCATTAACCAACTTGGATGTGATACCAATATCAAATTTGTGCACGTCTTTATATTTTTCTATGCTTTTTGACTTCATCATAAAAGCACAGGAATTGCAGATTAGTTGGGAGACAACAAGAACAAAATAAATAATCAAACTAAATAATTGTCTCAAAATAATATAATAAAAATTATGGGTGCCAAACGGACATGTCCGCCCTATTTAAATTAGTTCAGTAAAAGTCCGTAAAAAATTAAAATAGAATGGAATAGACATAAATAAGGATACGGATCTAAAATTTAATTTTATTCCGCAAAAATAAGAGCGGGGTTGAAAAAATCCGCGGATGCTCCACTTTTAAAATCTAAAAATACAAAAATTTATATAAATATATGTGTCTGCAAAAACACACATAAAATATAAAATAAGACGGAACGGTCAATTAGAAGTTGACTTAAAATTTTATCGTATCCTATTTTAAAGTGTGAATAAAACAGACATGTCCAACAGACTAAATCCGTTTTACCATCACTATTAAAAACAAAGAAAATGGCAAACAAATTTTATAAACAACTTACTTTAAATAAATTGATTTTAAATAAATGATAAAATTATATATTTCATTTTGTTTTTAAATTAAATAAATATAGAAGATTGTTTTTTTTTATATTTCCTTCAAAACTTTCAATATTGACTATTACATACGCAAAAATGAAAACGATTTTCACTTTTCAACTTTTTCAATTGTAATTTATAAAGTTATCAACTAAAATGTGTTGAGGAAAATTTGAAAAAACAAATTACAAAAATAAAATCTAAAGTATATAAAATTTAAATAAACACTTGACATTTTTTACTAAAATAATTTTACAATTAATAATAAATTTGAATTTTGTTTTGAATAAAAAATATTTGCTTTTATTAAAAACTAGAAATAGTCACATAGAAAAAATAGTCACCAAAAAGAAAACCATTAAAAATAGAAACCTATACAAAAATAATTGTAAACTAATGATAAGAAAAGAGAGAAGCGAATAGTTATAGTAAGAAGTTAAAACTAAATGAGAGAATTTTAACACAAAAAGTAAAAATTATACATTATACACCCAATATTTTATTTAAATAGAGGTTCGGATTTATGGCCCAAAATAAAAAGGTGTGTTTCTAATATTCACCTTCATAAAAATAGGAAAATACAAATTTTTAATATTGATATTCTTTAAGTAATGTTGATAAATGAGTTTGATTCTAATCCGATATATATAAGGACTGATTAGGGTTTGTTAGTGTACGCATGTGAGAATTAGAAGTGTGTGAGGTAAGGGAATTGATGAGCTGTTAGGGATAAGGATCATGGCACTCAAATGAATAAAGTTCAAATCAATTCCAAATATTTCATTCAATTTTTATTCAATTCAATTTGCTCTTGTTGTTTTCTTAATTTGAAAAGGCAGTGATGACTTATGATGAGGAAAACATGGCATGAATGAGAACCAAACTTTGTGTTCATTTCACTTTGTGTTTGAAATAGTGATGAAACAATGAGCAACCAAGTATGTGGGATGAAAATCAAAGGTTCACTTGAATTATCTTGGCTTCATTATTTGAATGTGAATATGGTTGTTGTGTGGAAAGGAAAGAACCAATTGGTTTATGTTGTGTAATGTGGTGATTATGGTCATGATACTTGAGTCAATTTATCTTAAATTGAATGGAGAGAGAACTTGGATAATAAGGTACAACAAACTTTTGAAATGAAGTGCAATTAGGTCCTAATTGAAACAAAAATCTTTTGGCTTATTGCTATTTTTTAGTTTTGAATTTGGATTGGAATGAATGTGTAAGGATATGAATGAAAACATTCAATGATAACAAAACAAAAATCAACTTAAATTGAATTCAATGAATGCTTTGAAAATGGAAGTGGTGATGGCATGTGATGAAGTAAAGCAAATCAAAATTGATTCAAAGTAATTGCAAAGATGATTTAGATGTTGGTTATAATTTGGTGAAGTAAGACAATTTACTTGAATGATGAAGTTAACTTGTGTAAAAAGAAGATAAATGCAGTCCATTTTAAAAAACGCAAGGTTCGTTCAAGTTTAAATTGATCTTTTTAATTATGTTCACTTATATTATGATTCAAGATGAAAATAGGAAATTTCAACTTCTAATAATTCAAAATCTCTTTTGATTTTCAAATAGGATGATGATGCAACTTTTAAACAGCTTAAAAGTTGATTTTTTTAGTTGACTTTTCAACTGATGTAAATGACTTAATTGGGTTAGTGTCATGCATATGATGCATATATGAAATGAGTAAGGGAAAAAATTGGGGTATGACATCATAGAGAACCTTCTTTAACTTATAAATAGATTAGGTGCTTCAGGGTCAATGAATCTTTTTGGTTGTTCAACATACACTTCTTTATTCAAAAATTCATTTAAGAACTCACTTTTGACATCCATTTGATAAAACTTGAATTTCAAGAGACGTGATATTCTTAGCAGTAGTATGATAGATTCAAGACGAGCAACTGGTGCAAAAGTCTCTTTAAAGTCAATACCTTCTATTTGCGTGCATTCGTGAGCTACTAACCGAACTTTATTCCTTTTCACATTACCATTCTCATCATACTTATTTTTATAGATACATTTGGTTCCTATGACGTTGACTGAATCAGATCTGAGAATCAATTTCCACACTTTGTTTCTTTTAAACTGGACAAGTTCTTCTTGCATGACACTAATCCATATTCATTAATTAAGGCTTCTTTAATATTCTTTGGTTCAACTTTGGAGATAAAACACATGTTGGTAATCACTTCTTTGGATCTGGTGATAATTCCTTCATTGAGATCTCCAATCACATTTTCTATTAGGTGATACTTAAGTATTCTGACAAATGGACCTTTGTTTCTTGAATCATTTTCTTCTCCGTCTTTTGAGTCTTCGACTTCAGGATTTTAAATAATGTTAGCATCTTTTTTTGACATATCAGGTGCGACATTTTGCTCATTTCTAAACATGGAGTCTTCCTTTTTATCACTTGTTTCAATTTGAGGTAAGTCATCTACAACCACGTTTATAGATTCCATAATGGCCTATATGTGATCATTATACACACGATATGCTTTGTTGTTGACAGAATATCCCAAGAAAATTCCTTCATTATTTTTAGGATTCATCTTGTGCCTTTGCTCTTGATCAACCAAAATGTAATACTTTCTGGCAAACACATGAAAATATTTGGCATTAGGTTTTCTTCATTTTCATAGCTCATAGTGAGTAACTTTGATGTCAGAGTGGATGGTTACTCCATAACCAAAATGTAACAGTTGCTGCCAAATATATGGCAATATTTGACATTAGGTTTTCTTTCTTTCCATAGCTCTTGTATGGTTCTACTTTTGTGTTTAATCACTATATTTTGTTGTGGAGTAATTGGTGTAGAGAACTCATGAGAAATACCTTCTGAAGAGCATAATTCTGAAAAATTAGAGTTTTCAAATTCTTTTCCATGATCACTTTGTATTTGAACAATCTTGTCAATCTCTCTTTCTTTCTCGTGTTGAAGGTGTTGATAAAATCTTTCAAATGTGATAAAGGTTTCAGATTTTTCTCAAAGAAAATAAATCTAGGTGTACATTGAGTAGTCATCAACACATACAAAAACATATCTTATTCCACCCAAGTTTTCTACTGGCATGGGTCCCATGAGATCCATGTCTAGAGATAAGTTTACAACATGTTTTGATGAAGACAAGCTCAACACTACCTTATCAAAGAAGGAGAAAAGATCTATGAAGATATGATTTGGTTCACAAAATTTTGTTCATCATCTTACGTATGTGAATTTCATATCATATTCATTTCTTAATGCTCAAAATATTTTTTATCATGCATTGGAAAAGTTATTTTTCATGTTTGAACCATATTAAATTACTTTCAAATATAATATAATGACTTGGATAAATCAATAGATGTTGATAAGGTTGGTTCAAATACTTAGATAAATTTTCAATTTTTCAAGTGAACCAGTCGATTGACACATGTCATCAATCGATTGTTTCAAACATTCTGCTTTTGGTAAATTGTGGCATTTGAATTCATCGTAACAACACATTAAAACTGCCACAATTTGTTATTGTTTTTGTTGTTTGTTTGAAACAACACACTGGTTCCAAAATAATAGCAGTTTCAAAGCGTTGTTATTTTACTTTTTTTTTAGTCAACATATTATTTTGAAAAATATGAATCATTGTGATTCAAAATTATTTCCATTGATCATGAAACTTTTCCAAAATATTGTATCAAATCAAAGAGGCATGCTGAAATATATTTAATTCAAAAACACATTAGTTTTTTAATCACCTCTTTCAATAAAAATTTTATAAAACTCTCTGCATAACTTTCATACAAATTTCCACACTTATATGCTTTTTGAGAAAATTTTCATATCATTCTAAAAGCATCATTGAGAACATAGAGAGTTTATGATATTGATATGTCATATTTGAAAGAGAAGAAGACTTTAGTCGTTTGATTAAGTCTTGTCCATTCTACGAACTTTTATCTTATTCAACTTATTGTTTTCCCTGAGTATCAAGGATTGTTTGATATTAGGAGTCTTTGTTTATCATTCAGGATTGTTAGAGATAAAGTTACAAGGAAAGGAAGGATTATTTTCTTTTCTTGTGGAACGAGTTTTAAGAGAATTTTTCTTGACAACTTGGTTAGAGTATTGTCCATCAATATCTAAAATAATAAAATCTCTTACATGTGATAAGGGGACTAGACGTACTTTTAGATTATGAGGGGAACTAGTATAAATTTTTAGTGTTCTTTATTTTTCGCATGTTATTGCTTTCATCACCTATCCATTAACCAAGATAAAAGTGAACATCATCTCTAAAGACAAGAAAATTTCAACATACCTATTCACCCCACTCCTCTTAGGTGCACTCCGTACTTACACCATGTGAAGTAACTCTAGTACCTTTAAGGTGGTAAGATGTTGTAGCTTCTTGTGTTGCATCTTAGTCTGTTTACCTATCTGGAAATCTCCATAAATTCTTCCTTCTTCAATCTTAATATTAGGAAGTCCATTGATATCCTTTTCCGAGATAATCCTTCGCGTGCTTCTAAGATACATATGACCAAGTTTATTATGCCACAACTTGGTTTCTTTTTGTATAGTAATCAGACAGGTTAATGGTTGGTCATTTGCTTGAGATCTCCGCTTAAAATAGTTATAGGAAGACCTTATACATTTCATGATTTGCTTCAGATTTTTGTTGGTGATAATTCAATAAAAATTATTGAAGTTGACACAAAGATCTTGATCAATCAGTTGGTTGATACTTATGAGATTAGAAAATGAGCCTTCAACTAAACGAACATCTTCTAAACTTGGGAGGCCTGGGTAGTCTAGTTTCCCTTTTCCCATAATATTTCCTTTAGCTCTGTCACCAAACGTAACATAGCTATTATAATATGTTTTTACCTCTTTCAAATAGTTTTTCTCCTTTGTCATGTGTCTAGAGAATCCATTATCAAAGTTATAATCTTCATGAGAGGATGCTCTTAAAAATGTGTGAGCTATGTGACTTGTAGTTTCCTCTTTAACTTTCCATACTTGTTGGACAAGGTCGTTTATTGATAGGTTGTTGTTTGTAAGGATAGTAAGGTATAACATGAAGTTTGTAGCATAAAGGTCGAATATGCTTGTATTTATCATAATAGTAGCATCTCCAAGATGGTCTTCTATAGAAATTTTTAGGTTCGTAATAATGTCGAGTAGGTTGTTTTGACATGTAGTCTCTCATCAGAAACTTGATTTTCTATTCAGGAGGAACAAACTTATTTTCTTCATTTACGGAACTATAATCATAACCAATACCTTTCATGTCTCTAGCCACCTTTTCTACACCAAAGATTTCAGACCCGCGGTTTAACATGCAAACTGACATGGACATATCATCAAGCTTAGAATTCAAAAGCGAGATTTCTTCCCTCATATCAGATGTGATTTTGGTGATATTATTTTTCTCTTGAAGTAAAATATATATTTTCATTTAGTTTCACTTAGCATGAACTCTTCTTTCCATTTGACATACATATGTTTATAGGTTTTAACAACATCTTTGTATGAGAGTTCTTCATCATTGGATTCACCATCGTTTTAGTCATTTGGTTTTTATACCCTGCGTGAAGTGAATGCAATCATGTTGTTGGCCTTTTTTTCATCACTATCATCTTCATATTCTTCATCTGATAGTGTGACTGTGTATCCCTTCTTTTTCTTCCTAATGAAATTGATACATTCTTCTTGAATGTGTCCAAAACCTTCAAACTCGTTATATTGTATTCCCTTGCCTTTATTTTGCTTTTATCCTTCTCTTCTTTTGCATTAAGGGCTAAAACCTTTCAAGTTGTTAGAAAGTTTTTCTTTGACATTTGTCATGGAATTATTCTTTGAAGTTTTGTCGAGTCTTCTCATAACATTGCTAAACCTTTTTGCAAATAAAGTAATAGAGTTAGACAAGTTCTCATCAGTATCATCTTCAACATTTTCCTTATCGTCTTCTACATCATCTTTGAATGCAACACCTTTGTTTCTCTTTTCATATTTGTCATTGACAGCCATTTCAAAAGTTAGTAATTAACTAATACGTTTATCCCTCTTGATGGACATGATGTCCTGAGCTTCTTCTATAGCTGTAAATTTCATATTAAACCTTTTCGAAAAATATTTGAGTATCTTTCTGGCCATCTTTTCTTTAAACATTTTTTCAGAAATAGAAAACAAGGCGTACATATAAATCAACAATGGTTTCATCTTCTTTCATTCTCAGGTTCTACAATATGGTGGCGAGAAATTGGAATCTTGACATATGAACTTTAGAGGTGCCTTCATGAGTAGATTTGAGTTTCTCACGCGCTTCTCTGGCAACACCACATGTGTTGATGAGACAGAAGACATTTTTGTCAACTCCATTACATATGACATTGAGAGCATGATAATTTCCATGATATTATCCATATTCATCTTTGGACTATTCTTCTTCTGGATTTAGGGACTGAGAACCATCTTGTGTAGTAACCACTGAGGGTTTCCATCCTTTGATGATTGCTATCCAAGTTTTGTTGTATGTGGATTTGAGGAAAGGTTTTCCAATAATCATAGTTTGTGCCATATAAGATAGGTGGTCGGTTTACATATTCTCTTTCTTTAGTGTTATCGATTTTGAACAGGATGAATAGATCCCCTAGAGCTCACCCAAATAGAACATGGTGTCGGCTTTGATATCAATTGAAATTTTGTTCTTTTGGAAAGATGTCAGACACAATGTGTTGGACAAATTGTGTGACAAAATTAATACGGTTGCAGATAAAGTAAAAAAAGCACAAGGAATTGATAACTCAATCCAATGCATTTACACCTATGTCTAGAGATTTTTGATTAATGGTTTTTACACAGGTATTTAGCATTTATTTTAGTTATCGTTTCTTTTAATTGACGAGTTATTTATTTCATTTTACCACATTTTATGCTTTGGTTTTGTATTTTACTATTTCTAAGCTCACAGGAATAAATCGGGACAAATCAATGCAGGAAAGTGCAAAACTTGGAGTTTCAAAGAAAGTGCAAAACTCATGCTACAGGGGACCTGACACGGGTGGTCGTATCACCTGACCCGGGCCGTGTCAGGATATGAGTGCGCGCAAAGCTGGATGCCAGGGGGCCAACACGGGCGGTCGTGTCACCTGACAGTGACCGTGTCAGCATGCCTGAGAGTTGATTAAAGAAATTAAATACCTGAGGGCCAACACAGGCGGCCGTGTCGCCTGACATGGGCCGTGTTGGCCAGTTATGCTGATTTTTCATGTTTTCCTTATTTTTCACTAATTGTGACTCAGAAGGGCGTTTTTGGTATTTTCAACCGACCTAAGTGAGTGTTTGCTATTTAGAGTAGTTTTCACGATGAACTTCATAACTTTTGGGAAACAAAGAATAGTTTAAGCGACTGAAGATTGGATAAGTCAACATTTTCGGAGAGTGGGAGATTTTTATGCGCGGAAGAAATTGAAGATCAAAGTTCATCCTAATCCTTGTAATGTCTATATTTTGTCTTGTTATTATTTTAAACAATATGAGTAGCTAAACCCCCAATGTTAGGGGGTGTCCCTGATTTGAATCTGTAAAGATTATGAATTTCTGAGTTCTTTAATAAAGTTGTTTTATTATTTAATTTAATCGTGCAACATTTTCATGCTTTCCTGTTTGGACCAATTAGGATTGATTTACGGTTAACAACCAGTTAGACCGCGGTTGTTAAGGTTTTTGTACGATTAGGCTATAGTAGATATCGCCTAGGACTAGGGATACCCTATAGTTACCGGATTTAACCCTTGATAAAATAAAGGCTTGACTCCATGAGATATCTCTAAGGACTTAGGATTTAGGATGGATGGTTAAAGGTTTTCTCACTAAGGACTTAGGGGAGAATAATATAAACGGCTTGTGGTTAAAGGTAATGAACTTGTTGAAGAGATCAAGAGTAAAGGTTAATACATGGTCAAATCACACTCCTACCCCTAGCATGCTCCTCATATCTGAGAAAAATCCTTAATTTACATTCTGTTTATTTTTTAATTATTGTTAAGTGACAATTTTCAAACCAAAACCCCAATCCAAATTTTGTCTAATTGAACCACAAATTGAACTCAATACTGATACGCAGTCCTTGAGATCGATACTTTGGGATTCACCATTATTACTACATTGGAAAATTAGTACACTTTCTAATTTACCGATCAAGTTTTTGGCGTCGTTGCCAAGGACTGCCGAGTTATTGAGTGTAATTTGAGTTCAATTAGAATTTTGTTTCTCTACAACTAAAATTTTCTTTTCTGTAATTTTTATAATTTCTTGTTATTACTGGTTTTTCCTAACCTTTGCATGCGAGGACAATCCTCAACTTAATTTCCTTTTGATATACAGACTCAGGTTCAGAATTAGAATCTGAAACTATGGGTGAAAACCCACCACCACCAGAGAGACTTCTTGGGGATTATGGAGGAGTCAATTCTCCAACAGGTCATTTGACTATTGTGAATCAACCGGTCAATATTGCAAATTTTCAAATACATCATTCAACCATCCGCCAGCTCGAGAACAAATCTTTCACCGGAAAGATCAATGAAGATGCCAATAAGAATTTGTAGAGATTCATCACCATGAGTACTACTTTGAAGATTGAGGGACACTCTGAAGAAGCCAAGAAACTAAGGATGTTTCCCGTTCACGCTTTATGAAGATGCTGAAGAGTGGTTTTACTCATTACCTGCCGGGAGTATTACTACTTGGGAACATATGTAGAAGACTTTTCTTGATGAATTCACAAAAGATACGAAATTGTG
The DNA here is from genome assembly GCA_948472305.1 of Vicia faba. NCBI lineage: Eukaryota > Viridiplantae > Streptophyta > Magnoliopsida > Fabales > Fabaceae > Vicia > Vicia faba. The sequence goes on from OX451740.1 coordinate 969,614,344, forward strand.
AATTTTAAGCAGAAAGAATGAGAGTTACTAGGTGATGCTTACAAGAGGTTCAAGAAGTTACTGGTAGCCTGTATCATGCACAAGATGAGTCAAAATGAGAAAATGCAGATGTTTGTGAATAGCCTCCAAATGAAGACAAAGCAGCTTGTTGATACAACTGTCGGTGGCTCATCCAACTTCACAATAGCCACTGGTGTGAAAAAGATTATTGAAGTCATTGGTGCAAATGAGCTTCTGGAGCTATAGGACATAGTTGTAAGCAAACCAGAGGTAGTGGTTGATTTTAAGTTGGAAGTGAATAAGAAACTAAAAATTAAAGAGGTTATTGTTGCAGAAGTGGAGAAAAAGCTAAAAGCAATGAACATGGGTACTCAACAGGTAGCTAGGGCTCAATAGGCGCATAAGGCAGGTTATGAAATTTGTAGTGGACCACACCTTAATGTTCAATGTCTTGTAACTCCATAACAAATTGAGGGGATAACATTATTGAGACAAAATAACCCATATTCCAACACCTATAATCATGGGTGGAAGAATCATCCTAACTTCTCCTGGAAAGATCAGCAGCAACAAGCTCCTCAAAAGGCAGAGTGGGAGGTGGATATTAAAAAGATGGATGCCCACACCTATCAATTTCAAGAAGAGACAAGGAGTAATCACAGGAATATCACAGCTGCAATCAAAAATTTGGAAGTTCAAATGGGACAGACTGCACAACAGGTAGCACTGCAAGCACGAGAAAATCAGAAAAATCATGAGAATGTTAATAATGTCACAACAAGGAATAAGAAAGTTGCTGAAGAGAAGAAAGATGAGGTAAAATTTTATGATAGTATCATAGAAGTAGATTTGGAAGTGAGAGAGAACAGGAAAACACAGGAAGAAGTGGTATCACCTGTGAAGCCAGTTGAAGAGAAGAATAAACCAGTAATCAAGTTGTCGTATCCATCTCAATTGGCAAAGAAGGACACAAAAGATAAAGAGTTTGATAAATTTTTCAAGTTGTTCAAAAAGCTCGAGATCAATATACAATTCTTTGAAGCACTTTAGAAAATTCCTTTGTATCATAAATTCATGAAGGAGACATTATCAAAGAAGAGATAAACAGGAGAGGGATCGGTACCCTGTGATGAGGAATTGTGTGTAATTGCACCCGAGAGGAAAATACATGTCAAGCAGAAGGATTCGGGGTCAATTGCAATACCATGCACCATAAAAGACAGAAATTTCAAGAGGTTTCTAGTTGATTATGGCTCTAGTGTGAGTTTAATGCCATTATCAATTTTCAAGAATCTTTGAGAAGATAAGCGGGAATGGGACAAAATTGAAATTTGGTGATCACACCATCAAGCTGTTATATGGGATAGTTGAAGATGTATTAGTGGAAATTTACAATTTTTTTCCTAGTTGATTTTTAGATCATGGACATATTTGAAGATGAAGAGACTCCTATCATTCTTGGTCGGCCATTTATGCTGACTAGTCGATCCAATTTTGATATCGAGACAGGTAATATGACACTGAAATAATTTTATGAGGAGATAACCTTGAAGGTGTTGGAAACCAAGAAGCAAGGTGCAGGTAGAAACAATAAATCTTCAGTCAGAATGATCAAAGTAGAAGGAGAAAGCAATAGTTCAAAACCACTCCTAGAAGAAGTCTCAAGAAAAATCTCTCAGGTGCCATCAATAAAAATTCCTAAGCTCAGTCAAGAAGGAAAGAAGGGGAAGAAGAAGGAACACCGAGCTGAGAAGATGGAAGTTGGAAGTGGATGGAAACATAAATGGGTGGATACTTTTGATCTGAATGAGTTCTGGATTGTGGAAGAGACAAGAAACGAGGTATGGAAGAGGAAGTATCCCCCATAATGGGATTAATTGTCGAACCATGCGACGTTAAACAAAGCTCTTCTTGGGAGATAACCAACGCTTCTAATAGCTTAGTTTTCTTTTTGTTTTGTTTGCAGGTAATAAAAAGGAAGTCTTATTGGTGAGAGCTAGGAGGCAGCAACATGTGTTGCATTACCCTCTATGAGTCACCTTCTCGAGCTTGTTCCAAAACATTTGGGTCAATGTTTAGTTAAAGTTAGGGGGTTTATTACTTTTCTTATTTTTCGAATTATTTGTTATTTCTATGTGAATTGATGTGTAAATCCACGAGTTGTAGTCCTCCAAATTTGGCCGAAAATTTGTTTTGATCAAGAACTTGGTTCTCATAGAGTTCGAGAATAGTATATGGAGACAAGGGGATGGTTGTTCGAGGGTAGGAAGTTCAGAATAACGTGACATGACGAGTCTTACGTGTAGATTTCTACCATAGTACTTGAATCCTAAGAAGTATTCCTGAAGTAGTTTATCATTATAGTCTGGCATAATATAGATTCACATGCATGTATGATTGGTGGAGAAATAAATAAATTTGGCACCAAATGATGAAAATGCAGTAAAAGAAAGTTGGCTCGCTAAGTTGGGTAGCTCTCACCCGGTTATTCAGCCCAAAGTGGAGTTGATCCCCAAACGTCATCCAAAAGGACAATATATAACTACAAAGTTTGAAAATTTCATCGGTAATTAAAAGTAGCCAATGCTGCTTATTTAGTGCCAAAACAAAAATTCTTGATTAGTCTTATGCATGTAATGATCATCATAACTTTCGTTGCCTGAATTTGACTGTCTGAATGAAAAAGGAGGAAAATCGGAAAGAAACTTAAGTACAAAGCATAGTTAGAGAAGTATTTGAAGAGGAAGCTCGATATTTAAAGGATCTTAAACAAACTCTTCACATCATGTGAACAACGGAAGAATTACCTTTGAGAAATTTAAACAGATGTCTCACGTATGAGTACCCGGGCTTCTGTGATTTTCATGAGTTCTTGTAATGGTCACTTGAGATCAAGAAACGGTTTAAGTTTGGGGGAGTTTGATCAATGGTTTTTACACAGGTGTTTGGAATTTATTTTAGTTATCGTTTCTTTTAACTGACGAGTGTTTTATTTCATTTTACTGCATTTTATGCTTTAGTTTTATGTTTTACTTATCTTAAACTCACGGGTATAAATCGGGACAAATAAATGCAGGAAAGTGCAAAACTTGAAGTTTCGAAGAAAGTTCAAAAATCATGTTACAGGGACCTGACACGGGTGGTCATGTCACCTGAGATAGGTGGTCGTCTCACCTGACACGGGCCATGTCAGGATATGAGTGCATGCAAAGCTGGATGCTAGGGGGCCAACACGGGTGGTCATGTCACCTGACACAGTCCGTTTCAGCATGCCTGGGAGTTGATTAAAGAAATTAATACCAGAGGGCCTACACGTGCGACCGTGTTGCCTGACATGGGCCCTATTGGCCAAATACGCTGATTTTTCATGTTTTCCTTATTTTTCACTAATTGTTACTCAGAAGGTTATTTTTGGTATTTCTAACCGACCTAAGTGATTTTTTGCTATTTCTAGGAGTTTTAATGATGAATTTCGGAACTTTTAGGTAGCGAAGAATATTTTACACGACTGAAGATTGGAGAAATCAAGGTTTCGGAGAGCGAGAGATTTTCATGCGCGAAAGCAATTGAAGATCAAAGTTCATCACAATCCTTGTAATGTCTATATTTTGTCTTGTGATTATTTTGAACAGTATGAGTAGAGAAACTCCCCAATGCTAAGGGGTGTTGTCATACCCCAAATTTGTCCTACCTTTTACTTTTGTTTGGCTTAGACTTTGCATTTCATCTACATCATCTTCACTAGTTCATTTGCATATCATGCATTTCATTGAATAAAGACACTTGAGGTCCAAGAGTTCAGTGGTTGTGCAATATTAAAGTTTCAGTGTTTTCAGGAAAATACGATTTTTTTTCTTCAAGGTCACATTGAGCTTTATCTCCTTTTACAAGTCAATTGCTTATCAAGAGCTTTAAGGGGTGAAACCAAGGAATTCTTCTCATGTGGATTAAAATTTTATTTGAGGAGTTTCTTGAGGGACTAAATTTTGAACTAAGATGGAATCTATCATTTTCAAAGTGGTTTGAATTTGTCATGAAGATTCGAAATTGAAAGAGAAAGAAAGTTTGGATTTGGATTGCAAATTGGAAATAATGGAAATTGGTATTTCATACAATTTCCTTTGGTTCACAAGTCACCAATTCCTTACATCACAAGTTACTATATTCAAGATTCAAGTCACTATTGATTATCTTGCAATTATTTTTGGATTCATTCCATGACCACTTGAAATCACACAAAGGAATTTCTCATTACAAGTCTAAATTGTCCAAATATAATAGGCCCAAAACAAGTCCAAACTGTACAAACAATGTTGTCTAATTTGCTGCTGTATAAAGCCTAAAGTTTGCACCAACCTATCCAAGCATATCAGTCCAAAACCCGTTGTTCCTACACAAAAACAGTTCATGCATAACAGTCCAAAAATCTGCTGTAGCCCTGCATAAAATTGTCCATAAAATCGATGCACAAATATGTTGTCCAAAACAGTCCAAGTATTGCAAAACCTTGCACACAAATGGGCTAAACCTAACCTATATCGAGAAAGCAACAAATTAACTTACAAAATTGTTCAAAAACATATCACATCCCCCCCCCCCCCCCCCCCCAAAAAAAAAAAAACTCACTTGATTCACCAAATAAAACAGTAGGAAAAAAAGAGCAATAAAGAGGGAGGAGTTTTGTGAAAAGAGAGAGAGAGAGAGAGAGAGAGAGAAAAAGACAGTAGAAAAAAGAGATAATAGCAATATTGAGAGAAGAGACAAGAGAAATATTGAGGGAGGAGTTTTATGAAAAGCGAGAGAAAAAATACAGCAGAAAAAAGAGACAATATCAACATTGAGACAAGAGACAAGAGAAATATTGAGGGAGGGAAGTTTGTAAAAATAAAGAGAGAGAAACCAGCAGAGAAATAGAGAGAAAAAGACTGTGAAGGAGAGGGAAGAAAAACACTATAACAACCATAAAACAGAAGCAACTACAAATCTGTTCTAAACCAGAAAAAAACCAGCAGCAAACAAAACCAAAATTGAGAAACAGAAAAACCCTCAACCTACTGTTCAAACTTACAATCTTTCCCCTAAACTAACTATACAAACACTTCATATACATCACATAGATTTTGTTCAAACACAAGAACAATTTTTGTGATACCATTATCACCACTTTTCCAAAAACACAAACAAAAACAATATTTTGCAACTTGGCTGAGTTGGAGAGGTTCGGGAACTTTGCGGAACAGAGCGAGGTTTGGAGCAAACTCAAGAAGGTTCAAAGGAGATTGGCCAATCACCACTTTACGCTCGGAGGCAGTCGTACATGTTTCAAATTTTTCACTTTGAGAGGTAAAATTTTTTCCAAACTGTGATATCTTTGTCCATACATCGTTTTCTTTTTGTGTTCAAAATATATAACAAAGGACATATCAAAAGCAACAAACTCAGTGAAGAAAAGCCAAGACAAGGGGCTAACACGGGTACACGTGCTACACGACACGGCCCGTGTCAACTTTGCTGTTTGAAAACCTAACAAGAATGCAGGACAATGTGCTGACACGGGTGCATGTGTCACAGGACACGGCCCGTGTCAGATCTACTAGAACAACAAGCATGTAAAAATGCAGGACAGGGTGCTGACACGGGTGCCCGTGTCACAGGACAGGACTCATTCTTACTGGGATTTAAATCCTAACAAAAATGCAGGACAAAGTGATGACACGGGTTCCCGTGTCACAGGACACGCCCCGTGTCAGCTCAGCTGGGACGGAAAAAATCACACATGGATTTATTACAGGGGCATGACACGGGTGCCCGTGTCAGACCAAACACCAAAATCTTGATTATTTTTTTACTTTTTGCTATTATTTTCTTTCAATTTGGTTGTAATAAGTAATTAGGATTTTAGTCATCCCCATTCATAAATTTGTACCCGCGTCCCATATGATTGTAATAGCTTAGGGTTTATTTTTTGTATGTTTTAATTGTTGCGTAATTGTGCATATGTCATTCAATTAGAACACATGGCCTCCTCTTGGGTTCATCATCAATGAAAAGGTATCCACTTACAAATGCAATATTCCATACATTTCATAGTTTGGTCCTGGACTTTTCTACAACGACAACTATTCGATCAGTTTCTTCAATTGGTTGTTTATAATACTAGTTCCACGCTAGTCCCACTTTCTAGGAGAATGCATATAGCCACCTTGTATGGGATTTTGTTTTTTATCTTACCTATTGAAGCAACTTCTCTCCGCTTGGTTTACATACCAAGCATCTTCTTAAAGGGTCTCATAGTTGAGTTTGGGCATGGCCATTCTCACGAGGTTAATCAAGTCTTGCCCTTGGTTAACCATAACCCGAATTAACCACTTTAGTCCATATACCAAGTATTCCCATGCATAAAGGGTCTCATAGTTGAGGGTAGGAGCACCTACTCTCACGAGATTAATCAAGTACATCCCTTGGTTAATCATAACCTGATTCGATCCCCATAAACCGAGCATTCCGTTTACGCCTTTCATAATACTACTCACTTTGTCGTCACTTTTTCCATGATCACCATACATGATTGCTCTTCACAAACACTGTCTCATTTTGTTTGATGGTTATATAACATGCTTCCTTAGGATGATAGTTTCCTCTTCTTTAAGATGCTAACTAATTAGACCTTAGGTTGGAACCCATGCATGACAACATTAGGGTTTTTCCTAGTCTCCCTCTTAACTTTTTTTCTTTCTTTTGTAATTAAAACTTATCATTCACAAATCAAAAATCCAAAAACATTTAATCATTACTCGAATTCATTCTAAAACTCGCAAAACACTCAACCAATCAAAACTCCACAAAAGAGCATATTATCTTCGTTCTACCGCGATACAGGCCGTGCCTATTGCTAGAATGTGTGTGTTAATGTTGCCCACTAAAAAACACCAACAAACCAACATTTTATAGAGGAACTACCGTGTTCTGATTCCTTTATTGGATATGTAGGCAAAGGGTTGCGAGACCCTCACGAACGCACTAATAAAAACCATTTATTTCCCCTTAAGTAAGTATAGTTATAGATAAATACACCCTTACAAGCAAACAAACAAAATGGATCACGTTGAGTACAACAGATGTGAGGGGTGCTAATACATTCCCCTCGCATAACCGACTCCCTTACCCTTTCTCTTGGTCTCAAGACCATCTTATCCATCCTCTTGTGGTTTTCTCGATATTTCACCTTCCTTCGGGATAAATAAAGTTGGTGGCGGCTCTGTGTTTTCTACCGGTAGCTTCAGCTAGCGACTCTGCTGGGGATATCCTTTCTTTTGCGAGTCTATCCTAGTTTTTTTTATTTGTCTCTTTGGGTATTTATTTATTTGCTTTATTCTACTTTAGTGTTTTATTTATTTATTGCTTTATTGTATTTTTTGTATATATTATTGTTCCTACTCACATATTCTATATATGTTGTGATGTTGTGTTAGGTTATTACATTTGATAAGTCCTATACCCAGACTTGGGTTACACCTAGGATTAGGACGGGTGGTATAGTCATGCTAACTTTGAGGGAGTAATCCCAAATAAGGAGGCATGAAAATCCCCTACTCAGTGGAGGGCCCCTTGAAAGTAGCGTTGTTTATCGAGTAATTGGGAAGACATTATTGTTTTCGACCTGGGAACCAGAGAAGATGGAGGGCATAGAACCCTCAACACATCCTGGACTTTTTTAGGTATAGTACGGAGACTATAACGGAGTAATTCGGAAATAGTTGTCACGCAATGATGCACTCGGAAGAGTTTTTCCTGTGAATATTATGGATTACCGATTAATTGGGACGTCGGTAATATCCAAAGGAAGAGAGTAAACTCTGAGGTCTCCCTAGAACCTTTTTCGGCAGGTGATAAACCCATAGTACATACCTTATGGGCGGTTACTTTGACTCCATGCCTGTGACGTCGTAATTTTGATCATGTTACCTTCAGTTTATGCAAAGGACTATGCAGTGGTTATCCAGAATATGTGGAGCTGAAATCTCATGCCATAGCATACCATGACATTATTCCATCATGTATATATATCTCATGTATAAGGAATTCCAAAGACAAGTCTCGTTGGTCGAGCTCTTCAAAAATAAAAACAAAATTTTTAAAAGATAGATGAGTCTTTGGATTTCCTCGGAAATGAAGATAAAACATTCATTCATACTATCATGCATTCATTATTCACAATAGAAACTTATTGGGGTCCCTTTTCCATCAGACTTTAGTGAACAGCAAAGACGACTTCTCTACATCCTTACCGTACAAGAAGCAACCAGCGAAGACTTATGGATCTTTTTGAAGAGAATCAGAATGCTCTCCGCCGAGATATGGACACCATGGGCACTCACATGGATTAGCTTATGGAAACATTTCATGCTGTTATCAAGGGTCAAGAAGAGTTACATCAAAGTGTTGCAAAGCTTTCCACTGTTGCCCCCTCCAATTCTGCTAATGGGAGTAAGGATAATGCAAATGTTGAGACCCCTACTAAAGCTCCTCAGAATGATGTTGATGATCATCACAATATCATTAATCTTGATGAACCTCAGGTAAATCTTGCTTCTGGAGTTGCTAAAACTGCAAATATGTACTATGCTCTCGAAGAGCGTCTCAAAGCCATGGAGGGTATCAAGACTTCTGGATTCAATAATGCCACAATGTGTCTCGTGCCCGGGGTAGTTATCCCTCCCAAGTTCAAGGTTCCTGATTTTTGACAAATACAAACGCACCTCCTACCAGAGACTCATCTTTGTTTCTACTGTCGCAAGATGGCAACCTATGCTGAAAATGAACCTTTACTCATGCACTTCTTCCAAGATAGCTTGACTGGGGCACCGTTGGACTGGTATATGCAACTAAAAATAACTCATGTCAGTACTTGGGGAAAGCTTGTTGATGCCTTTTTGAAACATTACCATAATTCCATGGCTCCTAGTCGCACTCATCTTCAAGGGACGATACAGAAATCTGAAGAGTCGTTTAAAGAGTACGCCCAAAGGTGGCGTGAATTGGCTGCAAGGGTTCAACATCCTCTCTTGGATCGTGAACTGACTTATTTGTTCGTGGTCACCTTACAAGACCCATATCTCCAACTCATACTTGGTAGTATTTCGACTTCCTTTTCGGACTTGGTTACCATTGGGGAATGTATGTAAGATGTCCTCGAGTTAGGAAAAATTCAAGGTACATCTAGCATTATCAATGGGAGTAACAAGAAACCTTGCTTTGGCCTTCTCAAGAAGAAAGAAGGAGAGACTAGTGCTATTATCGATGAAGGGAAGGCCCCGGTCCATCATTAAGACCAAGCTCTGCATTTTCAAGCACCGGTTGTTCATCTTAATCGATATGTTCCTCGAGCTTGTTCTACAATCTTGTCTCAATAACCTCGGGTGGCTCAGCATTAGTCAATCCATCATTGACAACAGTACACACAGAGACAATTATATGCATGATCTGGGCCTTTTCAGCTGAATCAACAACCCCAGGGGAAACGAGGAAAAAAGAGGAAGAAAGTTCCTAGAAAGAAGGGTGGATCCAGTACCTTTACCTTATGCTTAACTCCTCCCTCAATTTCTTGCCAATCAGTTGGTTCAATTGTGTGAACTTGATCCAACACGAAATCCTCTCCCACGGGGGTATGACATTAATGCTCGTTGCGAATTCCTGTCAGGGGCTCCAGGCCACACAATTGAGAATTGCAGGGCACTAAAAAATAACGTCCAAGACCTCATTGATGCCAAAGTTATCACATTCACTCCAAAGGGTATGATAATGGATTGAATCCTCTTGCTGAGACAGGTGTCAAGACTACAAGGGGGCCTCCTCAAATAAGTCCAGCCTAAAGAAGCCTCCTGAGCATGGCAATTTCTAATTTCATTTGCATTATCATTTGTAATATTTCTAGTTTTGTTCGGTACTTTCTTGTATGCAAAACTGTTTATTTTTTCACAATTCACTGATTGTGTTTGTCTTGAACCAATCCATTCGTATTCACTCATTTATGTTTTTGTTATTTTACTTGCTTTTGATGCTTAACTCTTTTTAATTTAAAGAACAAAATAAATCTTGAGGGAGGATGATGAACATATGACACCTAGATTATCGAACGGTATGCTTTGGAATAAAACTCTGCTGACGATGTACAAGCATTGTTTCAAATCCCCAAACACCGGAGATATAAGGGAGATAGACCCTAGTCAACCCTTTTGAGCCTTGAAGTAGGAGTTTCTTTTATGTAGAAAAACCCTCAATTTAAACCCTGGGGAGGGGAGATTTCAGTTAATCTAATTGAGCATTCAGAACTCGTCAAGAGTGAGCCTCTAAGGATACAACAATGGTTATCCATCAAAGGGCTAGAGAAAGTCAAAACCACAATGACTAACCTTCACTTATCAGCAGCGTACATCAAAGAGAACGATATCCCCATGGGTATCTCTCGCACATCAGGAGGTTAGAAGATGACAATACCATAACAGTTATCCTTCATCTATCCAGGACTCAAGCTACCACAACCATTTCCAACAAATTGAAGACGACGTGAAGATCAACGACTTGTTTAAGAAGAAAGAGACAAAAATCTCCACTAAGTGAAAACTTGAAAAGCAAGTGACTTAGGCAAAAGTCAGGGCATCCCGCTGGACTGCAACTTCAAAATCAAAATTTATCCAGGCAAAATTTGGGAAAACGAAAGGATTGCAAAATAAAGATCCTCAGGAAATAACAAGGTCGAGTGATCAAATACCAAGAAGTCAATGACTGTCAGGTCCTAGAAACCCGTGTGGTTCCCCAATCATCACAAACTTTCTTCTCGAGAGATGAGTGCTCGTATCGAGTTAACTGAACATAGGAATGGAGAATGGGTGGGCACCAAATAATTTTGAGCCTTAAATCCTTTTTTCTAAAACCACGAACCAGACCATGTTACAACCCTTAAAATTCCTAATTGAAGCATGGGTTAATTCGAAAGCAATATTGTAGCGAGAATACGATAACTTGACTCCTCAGAGATGTTCTAAAAATTTGAGTTGGTAACATACCACCTTTTTAAAAAAACATTCAAAACAAGCATAGAATTTGCATTAGAATCATCATTCTTATACAAACATTATTTGCATATAAATAAGTGCTTGAACATCAAGTAAGCTTGCATGATAAACATCAAATGAAAATCTGGTTATTTCAAAGGACGAATTGCTGCAGGAATATGTCAACAAGCAAATCACCTTAAAGAATGATCTTATTCTGAGGCATTCCCTCGAAGTTGTCAATCAAAGGATATCACGTCGATAAATCTCTTCTAGCTTTTGCCAACCAATCAGAGGTAATCATATCGACGAATCTCTTTGAACTTTAAACTGGGGAAATTAGGCCGAGTAACCTATTCAGAATTTATGCAACTTGGGGCAGTTACATCGAGATTCGATAAATCTCTCCAAGAATCCATGATCAGAGGCAGATATTGGGGCATGCCACCTTGTGTCATATTATGCCACGAATCTTCCAGTATTCCACTCGAAGAGATCATTGCAGACAGGGGCATTTCTCCTCCCCTCTTATGAAGATGCTCAAGCAAATTCCTGTCATCTGTACAAATGCAATCAAGCAAAAAGCATCATGATGTTCACTTTGGCTCAATTAACATTCTCAGAGTCACCATCATTCCTTGAAGATGTTTAACCATACAACTCCCCAACAATGAAGTGAACTCGAGGCATCTGAAGACACTCATGTCCATTTCCTAATCCCTAAGTGGTTTGTGGAGTAAGGAAAGTCAGACGAGACCCTTTCCTCTCTAACACCGAGAAACTGGGGGCCTTTGATGAGGTCCATATCTCTACTCAGTCATCCATAAGAAGTTCAGCATGTAAGGAAAGTGAGATCAAGCTACTTCTCCCCGGCAAGAATGTGGTTCAATCTCCAACAAGGTTGTAACTCGATTCTCAAGACAACGGGCAACGGACCCCAATGATCCTCAACGCTCACATTCTACACATAATAATCATCACTTCATATTATATTTCATCTTCAAACGCATAGCATATCCATGGATCATCATGCCACACTTCAAATGCATATGAAGCATGAGCCAGATTTGGTACCTTGCACGAATGCCCCAAATCAACCCTCAAATCAATAAAACATCCTCACAAAGAATATCATCCTCATAATTCCCAGTTGACATTCGTCATTACACTACTAACCAAAAAATAAGTCATGGTGCTGGTACATTGTACTCCCTAACTCTCAATACTCACGTTATCTTTCATATGGTCGTAGGTTTCCCGTAGGTCTTACCATCACGTTATCTTTTATAGGGTCGTAGGTCACCCGTAGGTCTTACCCTCACGTTATCTTTCGTAGGGTCGTAGGTAGCCCGTAGGTCTTACCCTCGTGTTATCATTTCTAGGGTTGTAGGTCGCCCGTAGGTCTTACCCTCACGTTATCTTTTCTAGGGTCGTAGGTCACTCATAGGTCTTACCCTCATGTTATCTTTTCTAGGGTCGTAGGTCACTCGTAGGTCGCTCGTAGGTCGCTCGTAGGTCTTACCCTCACGTTATCTTTTCTAGGGTCGTAGGTCGCCTGTAGGTCTTACCCTCACGTTATCTTTTATAGGGTCATAGGTCGCTCGTAGGTTATACCCTCACGTTATCTTTTCTAGGGTTGTAGGTCGTGCGTAGGTCTTACCCTCACGTTATCTTTTATAGGGTCATAGGTCGGCCGTAGGTCTTACCCTCATGTTATCTTTCATAGGGACGTAGGTCGCGCGTAGGTCTTACCCTCATGTTATCTTTTATAGGGTCGTAGGTCACTCGTAGGTCTTACCCTCATGTTATCTTTTATAGGGTCGTAGTTCATGCGTAGGTCTTACCCTCATGTTATCTTTTCTAGGGTCGTAGGTCGCTCGTAGTTCTTACCCTCATGTTATCTTTTATAGGGTCATAGGTCACTCATAGGTCTTACCCTCACGTTATCTTTCTAGGGTTGTAGGTCTCTTGTAGGTCTTACCCTCACGTTATCTTTTCTAGGGTCATAGGTCACTCGTAGGTCTTACCCTCACATTATCTTTTCTATGGCTGTAGGTCGCTCGCAGGTCTTACCCTCACATTGTCTTTACCTTTCTCTTGGGTCATAAATCTTACGCTGATCTTTACCCATTGTCTTTACCTTTCTTTTTGGGTCGTGAATCCCACTCGATGGATTCTCCATTGTCGTCGAGTTTTCCCATTGTCTTTAAGTTATCATGTTGTCTTTAATCCTACTTTCCGTCACCCCGATATCATCAACCATATCTTTTCAGTCACTTTAATGCCCACCTCCCCGAGAACCTTATATTGGCATCATTACCCCAGCACAAGCTATCGTTATTCAACCACATTCATCCATCATGACCAGTTCACCTGAAAGTTCATTTTTCATCCCCAGCAGACATCACAAATAATAACACTCACACCATCTCTCCAGGATAAATTTCAGGTCTTAGTATTTAATCATCTTCTACCTCGAATGATTGAAAGGATGACGCCAATCTCACCTTCATGTTTAAGACAATTAAATAGGGGCAGCTGTCTGTAGCGATAAAAAATGTAGCGGGGTAAATCGGAGATCGAATTATTGATTAATTCGTCTCACAAAAGCAAGAGTCGCCACCGCGCTTTATTATTTCCAAGGGAAAAGGGGAAAGAGCGAAATAAAACCCTAAATATGCAATGTAAAATAATACTTTCTAAAAGTAATAAAAAATACAAGGCGTTTTTGAAAAGAGATCTATGGTTCGGGGGTTGATTATACAGTGGGAAGGTATTAGCACCCAATGTATCTATAGTATTCTATAGGAACCTTTTGAAATATCTGTTTATTAAAACTGTTCATTTGATTTGAAAATAAATTGTTTTGGCCGAAAAGGGGTACGGACGGGTTTTTGAAGGTACGACGACCTAATGTCGAAGTTTTGGCTTAAAAGGTATAAGTTTTGAAAAGATTGGATATTTGAGGAAAAATTGTCTTAAGTTTTAATGAGATGAAGATATTCGCGTGATTGGACTTGAGGACATGAAGTCAACAAATTTAATCATTTTTTCTCTTGGATTTAGACGTAAACGGAATAAACAAGTAAATACTAAATAATCAAACAGAAAATTAGATAGATGATGGTTAAGTTATATATAACTACAACAATGATTAAATAACAGACTAAATGATGTGAGCATGTATTTTTATATTTTTTGTTTAATATGTATAACGCAAGAGAATTAATTAAGGAAAATAAAATGTTTTAACTCTTAAATTCTATTTTTTTATATATTTTTGTATTAATATTAACTAAAGCGAGGGAATTAATTAAAGAAAATAAAATGTTTTTTTTAAGTTTTTATTATTTTTATATGTTTTTTAATATTAATAAAAGTATTATTTAAGAATTATTAAATAACTCTAAACTAAATTAAAACTTAAAAGTTATTAATTTAAGTCTAATTAAAAAAGAATACTAAAATTTCCAAATTAAATCCTAAAGTTAATAAAAATTGGTCACCTTATTAAAATTGTTTAATTAAATGATCTCTATTTGATTAAGTTATAATTAAACTAAATTAATAAAGTTCTAAAAAAACTAAAAGAGAATAAATAGAAAGAGGTGTATTAGAAATAAAGGGTTAGATGAGCAAATGTATGGGCCAAGGGGTTCTAAGGGGGCCCAAACAGAAACAAGCAGAAATGGGGGGTGTATAAGAAATTCGTTTGGGCTTTGGCAGGAAGCAGGTCAGGTCCATTCATATTTCATAATTTGTTTTAGGGTAAACATTGTCTTAGTTGAGAAAAAGGGATTAGGGTTAACAGCAACGGCGCCGCTACTTCTCGTTCACGCGTTCTTCTTCATTCTCATCTTCTTCGTGCCCGCTTCTGAATTCTCCCTTTGTCCATGGCCACCGGTACCTCAACGTTCCTCTTCCCTCCAACGAGGCGCTAGGGCGACAGATTCACGGTACAATTTTCATCTTTTATTTCATTAGGGTTTTTGGTTACTGCATGTTATGATTTCGTGTCCATTTTTGATTCTGACTTCAAATTATTGTGATTATTTGAGGTATTTTGAAAGAAAAAGAAGGTGAAATGTTACCTTTGGAGACGGAGGAGGAAGGTTGGGGATACGCGTAGGAGGCCAAGGCGAGGGGGAAGACAGTGAGGCTGTGAGCTTTGCTTGGTATCCTGGTTTGTCTTCTTATTTCTGATTTGTGGTTTGATGATGACCTCTACGTGATATTTTTTCTTCTTCTTATGTTGCCTTTACACGCCTGTGTTGCCTTGGATGCTTTGAATGCTTGACTGTTGCCTTCGAATAATTTTCCTCTCTTCTTCTTTACTGTGCTTCAGTTGCTTTTTTTTATTGTTGGCCTATGATGACATACTCTGAGGCTTGATGGGTTTGGACATTGATTTGATAAAGGTTTGCATTGTTCTGGTTTTTTTGCTTTGGTTGGATTGGTCGTGGTTTAAAGTTGATGGTGTTTTTGGCTTTTATGTGGATTGACAGTGGTTTAAAGTTGATGGTGTTTTTGGCTTTGCTTCAGGTTTGGCCTGGTTTTTTAGTTTATCAGGTTGAATAGGTTTTATGGTTTTTAGGCCATATTGGTTTATGTTACTATGGCTTAGGCTTTGAAATGGTTATGGTTTTTGCTGGGCAACAGGTTTGAAATGGTTATGGGTCTGGCGCTTTTGGTGTTACAGGTTCTACTGGTTTTTGGCTCGATACAGCAGGTTCTACTGTTTTTTTAGGCCATGGTTATTGGTTTTGGTCTTGATACAGTAGGTTCTTAAGGCTTTGGTCTTGAGGTGAGGTTTTGGTACCTTGAGAATTTTTTGTATTGAACTTGACAGATTTTTGTTTTTGAAAGCTTGAAGACAGGTTTTTGAACTCTCTCTTTTTGAAGGGGTTTGTTGTTGTTATAACAGTTTGGCCTTGAGGCTTATGTTACAGGTTTTGAATATTTTAACCATTTTTCTTTGATATCCCTGCACATTACTGTTACATTCAGTTTTGTTTGGTATCCTTTTTCATGCTTTCCTTTTCTTATTGTGTTACTGCTGTTCTGTTTTGTATCCATTTCCTGCCTAAGGCCAAAACCTGTAAAACCCACACTCTTTCTCTCTTCTCTCTCCTAAGTACAGTTGAAACACTAAAATGTTGTATGTACTTTAAGTTCTGAAAAAGCAAAAGCTGGAAAATGATGTAATTAGGAAATATATTGCTTGCCTATTTGGTTTTAACTGCACATGTTCTCTTTGTCAATTGCATGGTACAACATGGGAGCCTTGTGTTTTTGGCCTCTTCCTATACATGACAGTTTACGTTGCAAATTGGCTTGTGTTGAAAATTGCATATGCTGTTTTGCTATGCATATGATGTTGATTTTGAAATATGCAGTTTTGACAAAAAATTGAATTTGTGCATAAGGTTTTGAACTATGCAGTTTACTTTGAAAAATGCAGTTTTGACAAAAAATGAATTTGTGCATATTTTTAACTTGTGCATTCATTTTTATCAATAAAAATTCATCCCTTTTTGTGAACCGGGAGAAATCCCGTGATTTGCAAAAAGGGTAAAAACTGATTCCAGCCGTTTGCTTTTAATGATGAACGCTTAAATTAATTTTCTGCTTTCAATTATATATTCATTTCTGACTTTTCTTTTAATTCTTTTGCAGGTAAAATCAAATGAGCATTAAAGAAGCATTGGATAGAAAATGAAGATTTAGAATCTTAGAAAAATAGTTTTTATTTTACTTTAAACATTTTATATAATTGTCATTGTAAATACTTTGTACATAATACAGTATTTAAACAACAATTGTAATAATTAGAATAAAGATGAATAAAATTCTATTATTTCAGTTAATTCTTTTCTTCTTTCCAATTATTTATTTTATCATTTATAATTCTTTAAATTATATAATAACTGAAAATCAATTCCAATTATTTAAATTTAGAATGATAAATAATTAAATAAACATCATTGATCAATTAACTTCTCTTCAATCATTTACTTCATTATTTATAATTCTTCTAAATTATAATAACTGAAAATAAAATTTCAACTATTTAAACTTAGAATAATAAATAATTAGATAAACATTGTTGATCAATTAATAAACTCTTTTCAAATATTTATTTTATTATTTATAAATCTTTGAATTATATAATAACTGAAAATAAATTCCAATTATTTAAATTTAAGATAATAAATAATTAATAAACATCGTCTGATCAATTAATAAACTTCTTTTCAAATATTTACTTTATTATTTATAAATCTTTAAATTATATAATAACTGAAAATAAATTCCAATTATTTAAATTTTAAGATAATAAATAATTAATAAACATTGTTTTAGCATTGATCAGTTAATAAATTTAGCGTTCAAAAATAAACGGCTCTTGACTTGAAAAAGTTATGAATTTTAAATTTGCTTTAAAAATTGATAAAAATAGGTCAAAACACTTGCAATGTAATGATGCAGATGGAAGATGGTATCTTAGGTCAAAATTTGGGGTACAACAGCTGCCCCTATTTAAGTTTCTTCTATCCGGAGATATGAAGATTAAAATCTTCGTCTCGACGAGATTGAAGGTACTTAAATACATAATACGCAAATTTTTGTCCTAAGATACCGCCATTATGTTTGATATGAATGTAGTAATTGAAATCACAGAGAAATATTTTGTATGAAACAAGACAATGCTGGAGAAATCAAACACCAACAAACACAGAGACATGGATTATACACTATTGGGGAAACGAGCCATCGACTTCAAATGACAGACTCTTGACGGTGAATAAAATTGAGGGAATACGACCTCTGACCCTAACAAAGAAGGCATCTTGCATAGGCCATAAAACAGATTATCGACCCAAAATATCAGTGAGTTCACAACTCAAGGTCAAAGATAGGCAAAAGATGTATCAATTTTGCTGATAATGGACTGCCAACTTCTGAAGATAAAGATTCATAACAAACTTCTCTGCGAGATTTCCCGAGATATACCAATTAATGCTGAGATATAATATGGTTGTAGATACACAAGTTGCTCAAATAAAGAAGCTGTCACTTGCTATCTTCCCAAAAATATTATGACATACAAGCTGCTCAAATAAAGAGGCTGCCACTTGCTGTCGTCCAGGGATGTCAATAACATACAAGCTGCTCAAATAAAGAAGCCGCCACTTGCTGTTTTCCAAAAAATACCAATAACATACAAGCTGCTCAAATAAAGAAGCTACCGCTCGCTGTATTCCAGAAAAATAATAACGTAAGTTGCTCAAATAAAGAGACTGCCGCTTGCCGTTTTCCAAAAAATAATAACGCACAAGTTGCTCAAATAAAGAGACCGCCGCTTGCCGTTTTCCAAAATAATAATAACGTACAAGTTGCTCATGAAGAGACCGCCGCTTGCCGTTTTCCAAAATAATAATAACGTACAAGTTTCTCATGAAGAGACCGTCGCTTGCCGTTTTCCAAAATAATAATAACGTACAAGTTGCTCATGAAGAGACCGCCGCTTGCCGTTTTCCAAAATAATAATAACGTATAAGTTGCTCATGAAGAGACCGCCGCTTGCCATTTTCCAAAAAATAATAACGCACAAGTTGCTCATGAAGAGACCGCCGCTTGCCGTTTTCCAACGATGTCTATAACGTACAAGTTGCTCATGAAGAGACCGCCGCTTGCCGTTTTCCAAAAATAATAATAACGTACAAGTTGCTCATGAAGAGACCGCCGCTTGCCGTTTTCCAAAATAATAATAGCGTACAAGTTGCTCATGAAGAGACCGCCGCTTGCCGTTTTCCAAAAAATAATAACGCACAAGTTGCTCATGAAGAGACCGCCGCTTGCCGTTTTCCAACGATGTCTATAACGTACAAGTTGCTCATGAAGAGACCGCCGCTTTCCGTTTTCCAAAAATAATAATAACGTACAAGTTGCTCATGAAGAGACCGCCGCTTGTCGTTTTCCAACGATGTCTATAACGTACAAGTTGCTCATGAAGAGACCGCCGCTTGCCGTTTTCCAAAAATAACTCAGAAGGAAATTGCGATGACACTGGAAGAGAATAAAATCTTCGTCAAAGAGAATCATGAATCAATCCTTCCCGAGGAGATCACATACTTAAATGTGCAAAATAAATGCACCATTCATCTAGGTCGCGACTTCACTGGGAAAAATCATGAGATAGCCTATGCAAGAGGCAACAACTCCCTCCAGGAATAAACCAGAGAGAAAACAGTCAAACAAGACTCCAACCAACGAGAAAGTAACTCGATTGGGGAATTTAGAAAGGAAGCACATTTTCTGCCTAAGCTAACCTTCTACTTGGAAAGAAAATGTACATTGTTTGAATAAACAAAGTACAACCCAAAATCAATGACAAATGCGAATATGCATGCTGATGTGAGTGTAAATGAGTAAATAACTGTTATGCTGACAAAACAAACAGACAGAATAACTTGAAGATAATAAGATGTCACAGCATAATAGATACTTGGCCAATCTTGAAAAAGACGGAAAATAACTGGAACTGGAACCCCACAGCAACGTCGGAGCGTACCACGCTACACGGCTCAAGTCTTCTGAGGAGAAAAGCATTCAAATCCAATCTTCTAACACCAATAGACTACTGGCATGAGACAAAGCGTACCACACTTCAGAAATCTGCTCAAATAAAGATAACCAAAACAACGCTTAACTGGAAAAGCTGGGGAGTCAACAAACTTAGTACCACGAGAAACGCAAGTTTACACAACCAACACCTCATGACGATTTTGAAACGAAACATGTTCATCATGCAAGGATAAATTACTGTACTGTTTTGCATTTCATGGCTTGACCATCCTTGGAACAACTGTTAATATTCCTTTCATTATTCACGACACATTTTTAAAATAAGAATACTCTAAGTAACTTTGTTTCAAATATTTCCGTAAAAATTAAAATTTTGCCCACAAAAGGTAAATGCTCAAATTTCATTAATAAGATGGTAGTTCGCTAAAAACGCGACTCCAACGGTTTACAAAAGTTTGGGAAATAGTACATGAAAGAAAGGGTTACACAAAAACAATGATCACTATTCTCCCTAACAACTTCGAATTCCAAAATGTGTTCAAATGCCAAGACTAGTCTGACCAAAAGCTTGCCCAAGTCGCCCCTTCGGGTTTTCAACTTAGCGAACTGTCAACTCAGACCTAAGCGAAATAATTCTTGACTGCATCGGCGTTCATGGAGCGTGGGAGCTCTTCACCGTCCATATTGGTGAGAATCAAGGCACCTCCAGAGAAAACTTTCTTAACGACATACGGTCCTTCATAATTCGGAGCCCACTTGCCCCTAGAATCAGGTTGGAAAGATAATATCTTCTTGAGCATAAGGTTACCTTCTCTGAACTCGTGCGGTCGAACCTTCTTATCAAAAGCCTTCTTCATTCTCTACTGATACAATTGACCGTGACACAACGCTGTCAACCTCTTCTCTTCAATTAAATTCAACTGATCATATCTACTTTGACACCATTCAGCCTCATAAAGTTTAGCTTCCATCAAC